>JAJTUV010000466.1:1110000-2310000 GCA_021653895.1 Mastomys natalensis
CCAGAATTCAGCCAATTTTTGAATCTGTAGTTGAATTTTTATATTTGGAATAATGTAATATTTTTATGAGTATCTAATCTTATTATCAGTAACATAATTTACAAGAGTTAATTTGGCAATCATGATGTAAAACTGCCTGTGAGAACAACTCTAAACAATATGAAAGTATGCGACTTAATTTACATTGGCAATAATGGCAGTTTTCTGTCAATTTGCAGAGCAATGAGTCCTTACTCTCGGGATTCATTTTCTAGCCCATTTGCATAAAGCTGAAAGGAAAATGCATATCTGATATTTGGTAATGAAACAAGAATGGAGAATATTAGTGGGGGCTTAATCTTCGAAATGATTTTAAAATACTTGAAGTATATTCATGGAAGGATATAAAATTAACTTATGTAGAATTGCTTCAGATACAGAGACAACCCATAATTTCCACTTCAACCTCTATTTTACCTATAATCTAATTATAATGACAAATATCTAAGATCCCTAAATTTTAATAAATATACTGAAGAATGTGTGTAATGTGATGTTTTTGTTGGTGGTGATATTCAGCTTTGTAATCCAATATAGTCTGACATGATAGGCTGTTATTATAATTTTCATGTCTCTGCTGAGACTAGCTTTGTGTTTGAGTATATGGTCAATTTTGGGGAAGGTTGCATGAGCTGCTGAGAAGAAGGAATATTCTTTTATGTTTGATTGAAATGTTAGGTCCACATGTTTATGACATCAGTTAGCTCTAACCTCTCTCTATTTAGTTTTGGTTTGATGACTTGGCCATTGGCAATTATTGGGTACTAAGGTGATACGTTGTCAGTCATACAGTAAGTACAAACATATTTATGTTAACATGCCTTGTACATATGTGACCATGGAAAATACATTGTTGTAAAATACACTTTTTAAATTTTTCTGACTCAATCATTGGCAGCACTGATGCCAGTGCACAGAGATCTAATTTAAATTGTAGTGAGTGCCTAGGATTCGCTTACCCAGATGCACCAGTTTATTCTAGCCAATTATCTGTTTGATTTATTGGCATTGTGTTATAAACATTAAATTAAAAACTTCAAAAATAAAACTCTGTGACTTTTTGAGGATGGTGGTGTTCTCAGATCACTGAACTAGTCTATCTTAGTCAAGTTGACTTTTTATATTTGTGTTTCACCATGAATTCAAATCTCATATATTTTTATATCATAATAAGATACCCTATGGTGATAATGATATTTTCTCCTCCAACCTTCAATAAAGTTCCTACTTTATTAAAATGAGGACTTCATAGAGGTACATAAATGTGCACATATTCCAAGATGAAATGTCCTGGCCATACCTTGCTTTGATGAATTTTGTTATTCTATCACCCTCCCACATATGTAGATTCATCAACCTATTGTACAACAGAACATACCAGTTACCTTTGCAGTTAGATACAGTACAAACAAAGGAAAATAAGAACATTTTCATTTATACAAAGTAAGACATTATGAAGATTTAGGAGGTCTTAAAATTGTATTATCTGATAATAACTGGACAACGTAATGGTCTATGATTATGACAGAATGTCATTACAGAGTCATTTTATTGATACTTTTGATAAGACAGTAGTGTTATCTGATGTCTCTGCTCTATCTAGTTTCTGGTTTTTGATTACTCAAGTTGTGATGGATATGGGTTTCTTTTTGTGGCATGAACTTTAAGTTAAATCAGACATTGGTTGGCTACTGATAGTCTGCTATGCTCATGGGTCAGTGATTACCCAATGATTGTTAGGCTTTTTCGAGCAGCAGATGGGAATAGATATAGAGAAGCACAGCCAGACATTATGTGGAGAGTCTAATTTGGTGGTTTCTATAAAACTGGTCCCCTCAGATCTCAGAAATCTGTGAAGAAGAAGAGACAGATTATAAGAAGCCAGCAGTGATGGAAGACATCAGAACAAGACCCTCTGAATCAACTAAGCAAGGCACATATGAGCTCACAGAAACTGAAACAGCAAGCACAGGACCTATGTGGGTCTTCAACAGGTCCTCTGAGTATATACCATAGCTATTAGCTTAGTATTTTTATGGGATCACTAACTGTGAGAACTGATGGCCCTCTGAATCTTTGCCTGCTCTTAGGAGTCTTTTCCTACTGTTGGTTTATCCTGTATAACTTCAACATGATAGTTTTTGCTTCATCATATATTTTATTTTGTCATATTTGATTGTTGTCTCTTTGAAGTGTATTCTTTTCT
This sequence comes from Mastomys natalensis, assembly GCA_021653895.1. NCBI lineage: Eukaryota > Metazoa > Chordata > Mammalia > Rodentia > Muridae > Mastomys > Mastomys natalensis. Next base: position 1,112,246 of record JAJTUV010000466.1, read on the forward strand.
AATGAGAGACAGAAAGTGAGTGAATTTGAAGGGAGAGGAGGTGGAAAAGCAAGAGGAGAAATGGAAGGAGGGGAAATATAGGCTTGACATATTTGAGAAAATAACCTGTTTGGGAAAAAGAGAACTCTGTTGTCAGTGTCATCAACCAAAAAATGGGCAACATGTTAGACCTTAGCACCTAGGACAAATTATTCTATGTGCATTTCAGAAAAAAACAGTTACAAAAAACTAGATGTAATTAATCAGTAGCTCAATGATGTTTGATTTCATTGTTGTGTGAATTGCTAGCTCAATGGGAATTATGTGATGCTTGAAACGATAAACTGGGTGTAGTACAGAACACCAAGGCTCCTTGCTGAATATGCAGATTTAGGGGACAAAGTGGGGAGCAAGAATTAGAAAATGCATCCATATTTACTTATAAGCGAAGCACACGGGTGAAAAGGTGATTTATATAGCCATGGACACATACTAAACAGGTCACCTTTGACACTGTTATTTTTGGTTATGCATGGATAAATGGCTGTGGGCTTTCTGTTTTCCACTTATAGAATCTTTTTGTTTTAATGTTTTACTCTATATGTCCTTTGTTAAATATATTTTTCTTAGCTAATAGCATGAGACAGATGTGACAGTGGTTACAAGATTGCGGGATGAGGAAATATGTGTGCATCATATCCAAAATCAAAGAGTGTAGATTTTCTGTAATAATAAAAATTTGTTTTGGAGTAAAAAAATACTTCTTTTACTTTTGAGATTACAATGTAATTTTATCATTTCCTCCCTCCAAATATTCCAATATATCCCTCCTCATCCTATTTAAAATTCATGGCCTATTTTTTCATTAATTGTTTCATATTAAGTACATATATGTATATGCATATACTTATATATTTCTGCATATATAATACAGTCACCTCAGTCTGAAACTAAAGAATTTAATTCCCTAGGAAGTAACAAACATCTTACTTCTCTTCTTTTTAACTTGTTTCTTTGCTCTGATTGGTTTTGACACAGTTGTTGGGTGGGGCGTCCCCTCTCACCCTATTTCATAGTTTTGCCTTAACTTTCATTTCAACATGAAAAGTACTTCTCAAGCTGATTCCAATAAAGAATTATGAGTCTGAGAGACATGCAAAAATATCATTTATCACACAGAGGCACAAGTCCAAATAGTACCTCAGGACTCATATAGCACATTGTATAATCAACAATTTATACATTTTAATGAAATGTGGTAGAATAATACATCATTTGAACTTTCATAGAGTAACCTTGAATCTTAATGGTTAAAATTGCAATAATAGTTTCTGTTATAACACCTGAGAGTAATCATACTGTAATGAACAACTTTAAAAAACAAAACAAACAAAAAACCAACTATTTTCTTCTTTTTTTTCATTAGTTTCAGTTCACATCTGAATATCAGTCCCCGTCTTCTCCCAGTACTCCCTCACACAGGTCTTTCTCCCAATCTTCCCTCCCATTTTCCTATGAGAAGGGGGAAGGACCCCTAGTTATTATCCTACTCTGGTACATCAAGTCACTCCAGGACTAGACACATCCTCTCCCATTAATGCCAGATAAGGAACTGAATCCCCAAACAGGCAACAGATTTAGGGACATCCCCGTTCCAGTTCTTGGGGACCCACATGAAGGCCAAGCTGTATGCCTATCTCCTATATATGTGCTGCGGGTCTAGGTCCAGCCCATGCTTGCTCTTTGGTTGGTGGTTTAGTCTCTGGGAGCCCCTAAGTGTACAGGTTAGTTCACTGTCGGTCTTCCTGTGGAGTCCCTTTTCTCTTTAGGTCACTCAATCTTTTACCCCAACTCTTTCACAAGACTCCCCGTGCTCCATCTAATCTTTGACTGTGAGTCTCTGCATTTGTTTCCATAGGCTGCTTGCTGGAGCCTCTCAGAGGACAGTTATGCTCCTGTCTATAAACATAAGAGCATCATTAACAGTGTCAGAGATTGACTCTTGTCCATGGGGTGGATCTTAATTTGGGACAGTTATTGGTTGGCCATTCTATCAGTCTCTATTCTATGTTTGTCTCTGCACATCTTATAGACAAAACAAATTTTGGATTAGAAATTTTGTGTGAGTGTTGATGTTCTTACCTCTTCACTGAGAGTCCTGCCCGTCATTAGGAGGTACCCATTTCAGGCTCTATATTCCCCACTGCTAGGAGTCTCAGCTAGAGTCACCCCTATAGACTAGCTGGGGCCTCCTCCTTTTCACAAGTCTCTGACATGTCCAAGACATGCTTCCTTGTCACCTGTTGATTTCTGTTCTCTCTTCCCTGCTCTCCCTACATGTAATATCCCAGAGCCCTTCTCTTGCCTATCATCTCTCCCACCTAGTTCCATTCCTCCATCCAGCTCTGATAGATATCTATTTTATTTCCCCTTCTGAGAAAGATTAAGCATCCTTCCCTGGGCCCTCTTTGTTATTTGGCTTCTTTGGGTCTGTGGATTGTAGAATGGTGTCTTAGTCATGGTTTCTATTACTGCACAAAACATCATGACCAAGAAGCATGTTGGGGAGAGAAGGGTTTATTCAGCTTACACTTCCACATTGCTATTTATCATCAAAGGAAGTAAGGACTAGAACTCAAGCAGGTCATGAAATAGAAGCTAATGCAGAAGCCATGGAGGGATGTTACTTACTGACTTGTTTCCCCTGACTTGCTCAGCTTGCTTTCTTATAGAACCCAAGAATACGAGTCCAGGAATGGCACCACCCACAATGGGCACTCCAACTCTTGAGATCACTAATTGAGAAAATGCCTCACAGATCGATTTCATGGAGTCATTTCCTCAAGGGAGGCTCCTTTCTCTCTGATAACTCCAGCTTGTGTCAAGTTGACATACAAAATCAGCCAGTAGAATTGACCTCTTGTCAACTTGACACACTAACATCACTATTAAGCCTCAACCCTTACTTTCTTATTCATCTCCAAGATTTAATAACAGTCTTTACAAATTCTTACATACTAAAATTTCAGTCCCTTTAAAATATCCAATCTCTTTTAAAATTCAAAGTCTTTTTACAATTCAAAGTCTCAACTGTGGGCTCTACTAAAATACACTCTTCCTTCAAGAGGGAAAAATACCAGCACAGTCACAATTAAAAGCAAAATTAAATTCTAACTATCCAATGTCTGGGATCTACTCACAATTCTCTGGGCTCCTCCAAGGGCTTGGGACACTTCTCCAGCTCTGCCCTTTGTAGCACACACCTTGTCTTCTAGACTCCAGCTGCCTGTAATCCACTGCTGTTACTGTTCTTGTTGGTCATCTCATGGTGCTGGCATCCTCCAAAACACTGCTGTCTTCCACTGCAACTAAGCTTCCCCAATAGCCTTTTACAGGCTCTATTCATGGTGCCAAGCCTCAACTCTTTTGCATGACCCCTTCTGTCCTGGGCCATCAATTGCAGCTGAGGCTATACCTTCACCAATGGCCTTCCCTGGGGTCTCACAGTGCCTGTCTCAAACACGCAAACACACCACACACACACACACACACACACAGAAGAGAGAGAGAGAGAGAGAGAGAGAGAGACAGAGAGAGACAGAGAGAGACAGAGAGAGACAGAGAGAGACAGAGAGAGACAGACACAGAGAGACAGAGAGAGAGACAGACACAGACAGACAGAGAGAAAGAGTTTTCACTACTAAACTAACTCTATACTAATTGTCTAATAAGCAGCAACATGGCTTAATGGGAAAAAGCTCTTGTCCAAGAAATCTAATGACTTGAGTTCAATCCCTGGAATCCATGGTTGAAAAAGAGATTTGACTTCTCAAAATTACCCTCTGACTTTTATACCAGTGTTGTCATACACATTTCTATACTCATACATATATAATCCAAACATCCATACAAAATGACAATAGTGTTATGTTTTATTATATGAAACTAATATATTTTAAGAAAAATTAGGCATGCTTTCAGGACACAGCATTTCTTTGGGCTTACTTTGAACATTTCATTTCTCAGTTTCGACTTCAGTTCTTCCAGGTACAAAAGATCAGAAGAAAGTTATGAAGGCACTAACATGATATGAAATGAAAGAAGATAACTTGATAAACTCACGAGGCAAAAATAATTACTGAACACATGGCCTAGCTATACATTCATATAACTACAATAATTTCAGTGAGTGGCCAGAGAGGCAGCCCAGACGTTAAAAGCCATATTGCTCTTATAGAGAAGTATATTTCAGTGCTCAGATACATATAGGATGGTTCACAATCATTTGTAACTTCAGCCCCAGTTGATGGTTTGTGTGTGAGTGTGCATGCATGATTTCATGCATGCATATCTGTATGTATATGGTCCATGAATGTACCTATGTAATCATTAGTGTGTGGGTTACATATTTCGATAGATATGCATGAGAATGTACATAGAGAACTGTAGAGGCCTGAGGTTGATGTCCTGAGCTGTCTGATAAAAGGAATCTCACTACCAAGCTTACAGTGGCAACACTGTGGCTCAGTCTTCCTATAGCTGAAATTACAAGAAGATAGCCATACCCACTAGGCTTTCTTGGAATCTGACTTCCATCCCCATGCTTGCAAAGCAAGCATTTTACCAGGTGAACTACTTCTTCAGCTCCCCTAGAGTATTTTTCTTCTTTCTCACCTAAGAATACACCATTATATTATCTAATATCATAAATCATATTATCCACAATGCTTTAATTTTCAAATCTGCACAGTATGCTGACTGTGAATTTTGAGCACTTCAATTCAGGATTATAACATTGCCTTTCTTTAGTGTGCTTCCAAAGCTACATCTCTGTTATTTTTCCTGGCTTTATTTTTCTGGCAATCTATTTCTAGGTAGATAATATATTGACATAGCTATAAATCAAGCAGTAAATGGTCACAGCATTTGAATAACATAAAGGAGAACTGAATCAGGTAAGTCCCATTCAGTCTTGGCAGTGAAGAACTGCATGTTGACTCTACACTCAAAGATTTTTCATAAAGTGTTGCAAGATAAACTTGGCTATAACATGAACACTCTGCATCAGGTACTGGTGATGGCCATAGAAAATGAGACAACTCTGTCTATTTCTCTTTTAATATTTTTATTGTTCTTTGGGAATTTCTTGGATTTATTTTAACCATATCCACCCTCATGTCTCACCTCCAGCTCCTCATGGTCTCCTCACCATCACACTGTGTTTTTCCCAATGTAATGTCCTTTGTCTTTTGTTTTTGATAGCCCACTGAGCCAGTTAGTGCTTTCTGACTGTGAATGAGTTTAGGAAACGAAAAACATGCAGAAATTCAGGGCCAAGAAAATATAGCTCTCATTTCCTGCCTCTGAAAGATTGGGTTAGAAATGAGAAATAAATGAGACCTGAGAAAATGGGATACGTTGGGTTCAATTAACATTAAATCTAGGATATGTGTTGGAAAAAAATTAGGTCACAGTAAACAGGATATTGATTCTGTTATGTGTTTCCAAAATTTAGTCACACCATTTTTCCATGGCCTCTTTTAAGTGACATAGAATCATAGCATCGCTATATTCAATCCTGAACATTTTGTTCTGCAGTGTATAAACCGTGTACAGATGTAGCATTGTGTATGATAACCATAATTTACTTCAATTTTTATAAATACTATAAACAAATAATACAAAAGTACAATTATGCCACAAAATTATAATTTCATAATAAGTGCAAATACTATAAACAGGCAAAAGACTGCATCAGATACACACCATAATATTACAATTAACAGCAAGAAAGGGAGAAGAGACTGAGAAAAATGGAGTAGCAATACAAATAGGCAGAGAGATATTGAAGCATAATGAGAGTTAATAATTAATGTTAGAGTATCATATTTTATTTTCTAAAATAACAAATAAAGATTTACAAATGAAGATTAGAGGCAGGAGTTTGGAAACAGAAGTCACAGGGAGCAATGTACTATACTCCCGATGTATTCTTACAGAGAAAAATTGTTTTTTGGAATAAACAAATGATGAGTAAACATTTAAAAGGTTCTGTCTTTTGTATGTGTATATGGTATGCAAATGCATGTTTACATGTGTGTGGACACATGTGCAAGTCCAGAGCATCAGGTCAGGTGTCTTCCTTCATTGGTCTCCACCCTCTATATTGAGGTAGGATCCTCTGCTGAACTCAGAGCTTAAAGATTCAGCTAGGTTAGCTAGTCAGTCACCTTGCTTTGACCATCTCCTGTTGGCTTCCAGAATACCAGACTTATGGATGGTCACCATGCCCACATCATTATTTACAAAGATGCTGGGGATCTGAAATCTAACCCAGTGAGCATGTCTCCAGCATATGTTCTGATTTTTATTAGCAGGGTAAGGAGTCCCAGCTATCTCTTTTCTGGTAAAGAATTGTTTTTGTTATTTTTAAATTATGTGTATATATATGTGTCTGTGTGGGAGTATTCCTATATGTACATTGGTAACTGCGGAGGTCTAAAGCCTTGAATAACCTGGAGCTGAAGTTATAGGTTGTGGTTATCCACCTACTCTGGATGTTGGGGGAAGGACATACTCTTAAGTTCTGAGCCAACTCTCTAGGCTTCTAAGGATGCTTAGATACCGAACACTAACAAATATGTGTCAGAATATCCTTCTCATCATGCAAAGAACACTATAAAAGTAAACTCTCTTATTTTGCCATTTCAAAGATAATTTGGACATCAAACTCTTAATGATGATTGTAAGTGAAATGTCACATTTTTAATTTGATCATTTCTATAGACTTAATGTAATGTGGTAAACATGTGGCCTATTGCTCCAAAACCTAGCGCTCTATATGCTTTGATGTAAGGTCCATAGTAAGGCTGTGGAATTGACTGTCTAGTTGAGAGATTTAGGCCCCAATAAACACCCTGAGCAAATTTATTTCTTCTTTTCTTTAAAATAATATTTTTGTTATTTATTTGAAAATTTCACAAAATGTATTTTGATCATAGTTTACTCCCTTCCCCCAACTGCTCCTAGATGAATCTCCATCTTCTTACTCACCCAACTTCATGTTCTTTCTCTATATTTTTAAAATCCATCAAGTAAGTTTATGTTGGCCAGCTACTCTTGGGTATGGAGTCTATCATGGAGTGTGGTCAATGAACTATAGCATTCATGCCATAAAGGAAATCTTCCTCAGCCCTTCCCAGCAGTTATAAAAGGCCAATAGTTCCTAAACTAAGGGTGGGACTTCCTTTCTGCCCTGACTGCCTTTAGTTTGTACAGGCCTTGTGAATGAGATTACAATAGGTCTACTTGCAACTGAACTTCCAGAATACCAGATGTACGGATGGCCACCATGCCCACATCATTTGTCAAGAACATGCTGTTTCTTTGAAGGCATTCATCACCTTTGGTTTTGACAATTAGTCAGTTATACAGCTACATACTTTAACTTAGATACTATGATTTGGAAGAATGGCTCATAGTTTGGTTATGAGTCTTCATTCTCCATTCTGTAGAGAGTGATGTGACATGAAATATCACACCAATGTTTATTGTTAGAACCATGAAAGGTAAAACAACTTCCTTGTTTGAAAGTCCAAGGTTTATTGTGAGACCCACATTTCACTTCTCCTTTAGGGAGTACTTATCATAGCCAACACCTCTTACTAAGTTCTAAGTTTTCTGCTTTATAGCCTCTTGACTCATGTAATACTGGTCTTTAAATGCCATAAACACTAGTGCTCTTCAGACACAGGCATTTACTCTCTTTGTATTTTTAATTTGTTCTGTCATTTGGCATGAAAAGAGCTACAGAGTCCTATCTACTCCACAGCAGACTAGAAGTGGAAAGAGCACTTGAGTCATGTCATTGGAGATTTTCCTTGATAACTCTCTGCTCTGATGTCTTTCTGTTCATAAGTAGACAACACAGGTAGACTAGAGAGGGGAGCCATAGTCACCAGTGTAAGTATTCCTGGACCCATAAGCATGTTTCAAAGTACAAGCTCCTTGATTTAGTCAACAACACTCCATCTCTATTTCAGAAGTTGCTGTGTGTCATAGACAATATGCATTTAGGTATTCATCATGAAGGATAAAACATTATGTACAGTATTCAAAAATTCCTTCATGAATAATAATTACAGTAATTACAAAATGTACCCCCCACAGCACTATGCTCTCCAAATGCTTCAAAGTCTTTTCTACATATACTGTTTTTTTTAAACATTTGGAACAAATAAATTGAACATATCTTAATTATTAAAATTACAGAGATAATGTTGATCTTTTTATTTCTAAAAATAATTTTTATTAGAGAATCCTGTTGTTTTTCTTTAGTGAGTAGATAAATACTTTATAATAAGCATGTTATATGTTTTCTTAAAATGGCTCATTTAACATTAATGGTTCAATTAACTACTTTTTTTTCTTTCTGGATTTACTTTCTTCAATTCTATTTTTACTCTTATAACAATTTAGATACAGCAAAATGTAATATGCAATGGATCTAAATTTATTGTGATGTATCTTTCCTCTATTGATTAACAGTGACATATTACAACCCATCAAGATGCAAGCTTAAATCCAATATAATTATCTGCACAGTGTCCACAGTGTTGGTCTACTATCTATAAACTTAATTAATTTTAGATTATTGTGTTTTTCTATAGCTAGGGGTTGAGCCTAGGGCCTTATGCATGTTCATCAAGTACTCTGCCTCTCATATTCCCAGGCCCATCTCTTCACATTTTAATTTTGAGACAGGCTTCAGTAAGGCCTTGACGTCACTGTGTAGCCCAGACAGGTCTCAAGTCGACTCTCCAACCCATGCTGTCCTCCAACTGTTGATCAGGCTTTTTACTTCTGTACGTTGCTGGGATTAATGGCCATTTTATGTCTTACATGAAACCTTGTAGCACTAGTGTTAAGGTACGTCTTTCCTCTCTCCTTTCTTCCCTCTTTCCCTCCTTCCCTCTCTTTTTTGTTCCACTTTCACTTCTCTTTTCTCCCTTTCTCTGGACTTCTTATCAGTTTCTTCCCTCCCTTCCTTTCTCCTTCCTAGTTTACTCCAACTCCCTCCTTCCTTCCCTTCTTCTTTCCTTCCTTCCCCTTCTGTCATTCTTTCCTTCCTTCCTTTTTACCTTCATTTTCTTCCTTCCTCCCTCTCCTCTTCTGCCCTTCTGTCCTTCCTTTTCTTTCTTCCTTCCTCCCGTCTTTTGCCCTTCTTTCCATCCTTTTTCCTTCATTTTTCCTTCCTTCCTTCCTTCCTTCCTTCCTTCCTTCCTTCCTTCCTTCCTTCCTTCCTTTCCTGGGAACTGTATTCCTGCCCTTGAGCATGAAGGGAAAGTCCTCTAAAGACTGAGGCACATTAGAGTCCTACGATGCTTTAGAAAGAGAAAGAGAAATCTTTCTCTTTCTGTCTCTCTCTCTCTCTCTCTCTCTCTCTCTCTCTCTTTCTCTGTCTCTCTGTGTGTCTCTCTCTCTTTCTCTGTCTCTCTGTGTGTCTCTCTTCTTTTTCTGTCTCTGTGTGTGTCTCTCTCTCATAGATAAAAAATGAAATATTTAATTTTTACACAAATAGTCATATCTAAAATTAGCTCTTAAATACCTTATAGATTTATATAGAAAATTTATTGTCTATATTGTTGTAGTGTATTCTATTTTTTATGATGAAGCAAATGGGTTTCTGGGCTTTTATTAGAAAATGTGAAATGGGATTTGATTCCTTGAAGGAACTTTTTAAAGGTGGTTTTTAAATGCTGTGCTTTTCAAAGTGATGCTATTGCTATATCCCACTGTAGTTTGAGGGTAATTCGAGTTTATTATCACACTAGAATCTGGGTTGTATTTATTCATAAACACAGGCGCCTGATTCCCTCCCAGCTTGGGCTGCCCAGCGAATTACTAGAGTCAGTATAAAGGTTAGGAAGCAAGCAGAGCAAGAACCCTTTCAGAGAAGTCCATAAATTCTTTCCTCTTGATTGAAACAAACAGGCATCATTGTTGCCACATTCCAAGCATTCAAGTGCATCTGACCAGGTTATAACCCATGACCTGGTACTGTCAATTTTTAAAAATGTGGACTTGTTTTGCAAGTTGACAAGCTCTTAACCTTTATGGTGTATTTCCATCAGTCTGAAAGGCTAGACTAAGATCGTGGTTGCTTAACAATCAGCTTATCATGTGAGAATACTCAACTCCTAGAAATAAAAAAAAATAAAAAAAAATAAAAAAAATAAAAAAATCTGTCCAAGGGAAAAGTTTACTATACAGAGACTCAGTGAGCATCAGAGTGTTCCCTAAAGCCTTCTGGTCCCCTTAGTCTTTCAGGTTCCCCCATAAACTTTGCAGCCCGCAAGGCTCTTGGTTTTACACAAACCACTGCCACTTCATTAGACTGTATGTCTTGGACTCTTGCTAATTGTGCAAAAAGTTCAAATTCACTTTATGACCAGGATGGCTAGTATCTGTGACAGCTGAGTTCTCACTACTGTCACCTGGGAGAGCTGTGTCACCAGAACTATCCACTTCCAATCTGCCAAAAACATCTTCACTCACAGCTAATAGAGACGTAGGTGTTAGTGTGATTGCTCTTGACAGTCCTTACTCCTCCAGATTGCCTCAGTGAACCTGCAACACAACTTGCAGCATCTGTTTTCCCTCTCCTGACAGCACATCACATCAGAAACACTATCAGGAACCGTCACGAATCAGGCATCAAAACTCCAGACGTAATAATAACAAGCAGGCTGTATTTAATCCTCCACTGAGTCATTCACTTAGAATGGAAGATGGAGGTTTTTGCCAAGCGGGAGACAGGGCTAGTGATTCAAATTTGTGTCCATCTTCAAGTGAAGGGTTTGTTTAAGATAAAATTTACAAACAGAACACATTTGTTGTAGTAAACAGATGCACTCTCAAAAAGCCTGTCTAAAACCATAATCAAGACTGAGTCACTAACCAGGCAGCATACACCAGCTGATATGAGGCACCCGACACATATACAGCAGATGACTGCCAGGCATGACCTCAGTGAGAGAAGATGCACCTAGCCCTCCAGACACTTGAGGCCCCAGTGAGTGGGGAGGTTTGTCGGGGTGGGGACATCCTCTTGGAGATAGGGAGAAAAAAATGGAATGAGAGCAGACCTGGAGGGAGATAACGACTGGACTGTAAAGAAATATTAAATAATAATAATGAAGATAATAATATAAGAATAGGTTGGCTAAGTTAAGAGAAATGAAAAGTCTTACCTAAAGTCTTACAGATAAAATAAAATGACTGAAAGGATTTTGAAAAATTTTATAGTAGGAATGAGAATTTTAAAATTTTTCTGTGACTTTTTCCCAATTTTGATAGATTATGATTCCAGAGAAAACAGTTAGGTTAGTGAACAGCACTCAAATGACTGTAACTCAATTGTGCATAAAGAGTCAATGAAGATTTCTTTTAAAATAACTTTAAAAAGTTCACTGTAGTTGGGTTTGTCATATAGATACTTTCTTATTTCTCTATCACCTGTCATCTATTTATTCATATTGATGCATCATATGCCTCTTGCTACCTATAATCTATCTATGTATCCATCTACCTATTTGAATACTAAATTAGATATAGCCATTGTAGATTCAAAATATAAAATCTGAAAAACGCACACAATTTTATCCTACAGGTTTAAAATATTTCTTCAACTTTGAACTATAGTTAAATGAACACCACCATACTAAGGCCTGTAATCAGAGCTACTTAAAGAGACAGAGTAGTCGGATCAACAGGTGAAGGCCACTGTGGGCTGAAGAGTCTATTTGACAACTACCTGTGCTACAAACTAACTACAAGACCTTAGTGAAACTTGCCTCAAAATTTAAGTCAATATTAAGTGCTGGGATGTAATCACTGGTAGGGCACTCGACTAGTATATACAAGGTCTCAGGTTCAATCTCTAGCACTGGAAGAAAAGTCATCATTATTCTAAGTTTATTGAGAGTATACAGGATCCTACTACCTAATCTTTAAGTATGCTCATGTATGCTTACACAGACAATGAGTATGACCATAGGAGATAGCTTTAAGGATCCAGTTTTCACCTTCCACCAAATAGGTTCCAGGATAAACTCAAGTCATCTGGCTTGGGGCAAATGCCATTACTAATTAAGCTATTTCTTTCATTCACCTGTGTTTAATATTTTGATGCTCAAGAAGGAGAGGAGCAAACTAAGTGGTCACGAGCACTTCATACCCAAACTTGCCCCTAATAAACCTGTATCTTATAATATGAAAACTATTGACATCTTACCTGAGGATATGCTGTAGTCTCAGGCTTAAATTAGCAGGAACAGAAATATAATTTTATAGTACTGTCTCAGTCAGGGTTTCTATTCCTGGACAAATATCATGACCAAGAAGCAAGTTGGGGAGGAAAGGGGTTTTGCAACTTACATTTCCACATTGCTGTTCATCACCAAAGGAAGTCTGGACTGGAAATCAAGCAGGTCAGGAAGCAGGAGCTGATGCAGAGTCGGTGGAGGGATGTTACTTACTGACTTGCTTCCCTGTTTTTCTCAGCTTGCTTTCTTTAGAACCCAAGACTACCAGCTCATGGATGGTAGTACCCACAAAGGGTCCTCCCCCTTAATCACTAACTGAGAAAATGCTTTACAGCTGGATCTCATGGAGGAATTTTCTCAACTGAAGCTCCTTCCTCTGTGACAACTCCAGCTTGTGTCAACTTGACACACAAAACCATCCAGTACAAGTACACATGTAATTAAAAACAAAACTCATCTGTAATGATAAAAAAAATCAATTAAAAAATTAGAAAAACTTGTTATCCATTGAGAACGAATATCACCATCTAGACCTGAAAACTGTGAACTTCAGTCTAAAGGAAGCTTTGTAGAGCAATGGATTATGGGTAGTTTCTCAAATGCAACAGGGCAGTAGCTAATTGTATATTAGTCTTTGTTCATTATACAACTGTGGTTTTATCAGACTTAGGGGTAATATGAAACTATGAAATGGCAGGTTTTGTCACATTAAATTGATGAGAAAATTGTCTTTTAAAGAAACCCTATGACCTACTAATAAATGGGCAGAGTTTGTAAGGAATATTAACAAAACCTGTCTAAGCTGAGCTATAAATGTCCAATGAGTTTTTAAATTACATGTGCCTTTGGGACACAGAAACACAAATGGCTGGATGATAGCCATGCCACATTTAAAACTACATGGAATAAAAATAAAACAGCAAGATCAAAGGCAGTGCTTAATTAATTGTGTACGCAGATAAATTCCAGGTTAGGTGCATTTTAATTGTGTCTGAGTAAAGTGTATGCACCTGTTTATAGCGCTAAATAGCATTGGCTCAACCTCAAAACCTAATGTAATCCAGAGTATGCCCCCAAGAAATGTCTTCTGAGAACAAATGTATCCAGTATTTATTTAATACAGTGAAGACTTGTTTTTGCCAGAAGAATAAATTTACAGGGATGTTTTATAGCTTAAGTTAAAAACTAGGCTTTTGGCACTCCCTTGGTTTTCTGAACACCAGTCATGGCAAACATATTTAGAGGTAGGCTGTCTGTCAGCTACTATACACATTCTGAAGATTCATTGTTCGTCTTCCTAAAACTAGAAGGCTAAACTGAAAGCAATCAAATACCTGGACTAGCAATTCACATATTCAGTCAATATTTCTTGGACCACAGATTTGAATGCAGACAGAAGATTAGCCCATTTTCACCAAAATCCAGACTGGTAACTATAGACTCTCCTAGTTTCTGAGAAAAACATTCATTAATGAGGAAGTAATTTGAGTAATCTAAGGTTATTAATAACCACTTTGATGAGTCATCTGAGATCATAGGAGGGAATTTAGGATACATTTTATATTTGTCTAGGTTCATTTCCTTTGGTCTACTGAGAAATGTATCTATGTTTTTATTCGTGAATGATACTTATGAAAAAAATATGTTGTACTTTATCCACTTTCTTTTTCTTGAGGGTAATTGTAGAAAGATAGGTGATTGGCAAATATGTAGAACAGAGCTGACAGCAGTTTCAAGTGTTATTTTGATGTTGCCTGTGGTCTCTGTGAACATACTCTTACCAAGGAGGGCAATATTATCTGACCTTTCACCTATGTTCTGGCTTGGGTAATAGCCAAATATTTTAAGTGACCTCAAACAGTGTTTCATAAATGTGGTCTTTGAAGAAGAGTGTCTGCAATCTAGCTCTTGTCTCTTAAAACAAAGCCTTGCATTTCTCCAGGGAACTCTGTGCTTGTATGGTTGTGGTAGTGGCGAGAAAAGTTCAGGAATTCAACACAAGCTGCAAACTAGACAGTCGACCCCTGACTTAAAAAGCATTTTTGAAAGCCTCATGAAATCAAGTTCAAAGACACCACTGACATTTCATATGGATTTGTTTAATGTATCAAAAAAATACCAACAAGATGATCCGGTTGGCTCATTCATTTTAGGTTGCACTGCTTGGGGAAAGCTTTTATATACTCCTTTGAAAATGTGAACCACATTTAAGATCCTTAGTATAAATACATTTTATTAGGACATGTGAGAAGAGCTCTGAATTCCTCATTTCTAGTTTCATTAATAATGAACAATAATGATACCGCTTGAGAAGAAGCAAGGTGACTTTACTTTAACAAAAGTGTTTGAGCTGGATATGATGGCGCATATATTTAATCTCAGAACCTGTGAAGTCAAAGCATAGAGTTAAGGTGTGCTCATCCGACACTGTGTTGTGAGTCCCAGGACTGCCCAAGCTACATGGGAAAATTGCTAACACACACACACACACACACACACACACACACACACACACACTGTGTGTGCTAAGAAAAACATAAACAGAGAATTGAATGCGGCATTTAACACAACTTTTAAGTGAACCAGCTGAAAGTGCTCCAACTTCAAATTTACATGGGGATAAAATTAAATAGTATAGTTCAAGTATATACTGACCCATAATGCTAAAAGTTTAGTATAAATCATAGTGTATTATTTTGTATGTTGTTTAGAATAATTTGCTTTTGTTGTCTTTCCATTGGAGGCCTCTTGTGGATTTCTTTGTGATAACAGAACACTCCTGTTTAACTTTGGATTTGGCTTTCATTTTTATAGTATGGGGAGCTGTACCCACAGCAAGCTAAGGTAACTCTTCTGAGATAAACCTTAATGCTTCAATTGAATTACAGTGTTCTTAGTAATGGTGTTGCTGTTAAAATTGAAACAACTAAGATCATTTGAATTCACTGCATTTCCATTATTAACTTTTTTCTCAGAATTTTACAGGAGTGTTTGGGTTTTTATATAAAATATCTCCCATTGACTCAATTGTTTCAATAGATGGTCCCTATATGAGTTAAGTTTAAAGACATTGTCTCTTGAGCATAGACTCTGTTTAAATGAACAAGAATGAGATATCTATATAAGTAATCCACAAATGATCTTAGTTTTCAGTGAAGCTAATTTCAACATATTTTTAATGTGTGAGTATCATGTGCAGACAAATATCATGGCACACATGTGGAAGTCAGAGGACAACTCTCTGGAATTACTTATCCCTGCTTCTTATTAGAAAACAAGTATCAGACTCAGGTCATCTGCCTACATGCAAGCAACTGTACCTGCTAATCTATCTCTTAGACCTCAAAGTCTATTTTGGATACAGCCAACAGAAATCATAAACTATAGGTTACCACTGGTAGAATTTTGAGCTGAAGGTGTTCACAGAATTGCTTTTATTTCTTTGGGTGACTCCAGTTTGACTGTAATCTGTCATAGTGGTCCAAAAGCTTCCCTCTTAATGCCACATGCCGATTTTCTAAATATCTTCCTGAAACTCAGACTAATTTAGCAGAACTCCTGGTAATGCTGACTTGAAAATCACTGTCTAATCAAGTTAGTGCTTGTCTCAACCCTGTAACACAATTACACATGCTCTTCTGAGATGCCACTGGACAACTGGACTCTGAAAATAACTATGACCACAGGCACTGTGACGAGACTGATGCTTGTATTTGTCTTGTGATGGAAGATATATGGAAGTTGCAGTAAATTATCATGCTTTATTTATCCAAAATAAACTAGTTCACCTGATGTTTAAGTGAACCTACATGTGTATTATCTGTGATTTTCTCAGACAAGAAGTTAAAATTAGAATAACTTTTGTCATTTTTCACTTTATTATTTCTATGCAATTCTTAGTAGATAATCATACTTATGGACAGAAATTTGATATTTGATATCTATGTGGCAAATTATATCTTTTGCAAGTAAAAGCTTATATTTTATAATCCAAATGATCTTTTACTATAACAAGAACTTTCATATAAAAAGTTTTTCATTATTAATATTTTCCCATCATATGTTATTAACATCAAGTCTCTGTATTTGGATATAACATGTTTTTAGTGAATTCATATATTATATGTATTATGCCTGTCATCCTATATATACATATACACATATTTACATATATATGTGTGTATATTTACATATGCATGTATGTGTATATCCATCTATGTGTATATACATGTATTTGCTTTAGTCTCTCTTCTTGTCCTCTCCAGAAGGAGATTACAAAGAATTAAATCATAAAATATGGACACAGAGGTTGGCAGCCATGCAAATCTTCAGAATGGCCCAGAAAACTGAATTCCACGATGTAACAATGTTTCAAATGACTATGTTCTCAAGAATCCTCTTCTATCTCAGAAAGGTCATTCTTTGATCCCATACATATATTCAGCTGTCTTCATGAGGATCATCTACAAAGAGAACTCATCTTGACTCGACAGATTAAAAAGAATAAATCTGTATTAGTTGCTTGTTTCATCACTGTAACTAAATTCCTTCAAAAACCAATTTATTGGAGGAAGGATTTGCATTAGCTTATGGTTTGAGAGGGTTGTATGTACCACGAAGGCAAAGGTAGAATTCATGGTATCCTGGATACCTCATATTTTGTTAGAATAGAAGATTGAGAAAGGAGGATAATTATGCTCAAATGGCTTTCTCCTTTTTCTGATTTTCTCCATTATGGGTCTTATCCCATGGTATAGTCACCCACACATTCATGCTGTGTGTTCTGTTTTCAATTAAACTTCTCAATAACTACCTTTACTATCCTTTCCTAGGTATTTCTTTATCCATAAAGATGATATTGCAAATAACCAACACACCAAACAAAAGCACATTCAAAAACAGCACCTATAATAATGTTTGATCGCATTTCTGGGAACACTGGCTGAGTCAAATCGACTTGAAAAATTGAACATTGTCGTTTGTTTTAATCCATTCTATAAAGTTCTATATTTTAAGAGAGTTTTAAACATATCTTACATTGGGATTAGGATAATATTTATGGTCTATAGATTCATTGTTCATCATCTAGTGACCACAACTTGCAATTCCTTCTCTCTGTTTATCTTTTCTTTCTCTCGCCTTCCCTTTCATTGCTCATATTCCTTGCCTTGTGCCAATTTATTTTTTTAGTATTGGATTATATTTTTCTTGGCTGTAGTTTATTATAATAATTTTGTTCTTTGCTTTTGAGTACCATGAGTTTTAATGCTTATACATTTAAAATGTATTTTTCCATTTCTTCATAAATAGCATTGTGTCTGCCTTTTAAATCACATCTCTTTATAAAATATATTAATCATTTTCCTTAGAACTTATTTTCATAGCATTTCATTGTTTTATTTACTTATTTTTTTTTTTGAGATGAGATGACAGTAAATTACCCATGTAGGGTTTGAATTCATAATCCTCCTGCTTTTGGCCTCCTATGATGTTAAGATTGCTCCCAAGTCCTGTTTGAGCTACGTTAAAAAAAAAAATCAAACTTCAAATTTTAAGTGTTATTTCACATTTTTTTTAGCCAGACATTTTAATTCTGCTTTACTCTAAGCACATCAAGGTACTCATTGTGTCCATTATTCAATTTCATATTCAACATTCCTTTGAATAATTAGCATATAATTAGCATATATCTCTTTTGCTTCTTGATGATCTTTTGCAACCTATCACTATTCTAGCCATTGATTCACTTGTCTCTGTCTCTTGATTTTATTTGTCTTATTGGGCCTCTGAGTTGTGTCTCAGGCAAGGATGAGAAATGTTTTCTATACTGACAAAGCAGTAAATTTACCAGCTGGTCAAAATTATTCAATTGTAGCCATTGTAGATTGAAAACAATCAAAGAGAAAACATAAATAAATGGAAGTGACCGTTTACCAATAAAGCTTTATTTATAAAAGCATGTGTTAACTGTATTGGTAATGTGATATATAGTTTCTGACATCTGGTTCTAATGTGTTATTCCTGTGATTCTACATCTTTGATTGAGCATAATTCACATGACAGTATTTTACATATATTATCTTTTATAGCATCTTCATATCTAAGACATTTTATTTACATTAATATGAAATATAGATATGGAATTTATATACTATTTATGGTAGACCTATAATCAATTTATACAAACACTTAAACTGGTTATAGATTTTCTTTTGCTCTAAATGATACATTATACTGACTCCATAATTTAGTGTATATATGCATGAGTAGTTTGGTGTGTGTGTGTATGTGTGTGTGTGTGTGTGTGTGTGTGTGTGTGTGTCTTTATACTGGAATTTTAAACTGTGGCTAGGAAGCCTAATCAATTTTTATTTGTTCTGATTTATTTTCTGAGACAGACTAATGGTGACTTGAGGTTTAGTGTTGGTCAAAGTCAAATGCAAGTTTGTGACTGATATTTATACATTTAAAGATGTTAGCCATAGTTGCAGCTTCTTTTCAAAAGCAATCAATAGGCTTGGGCACTGAAATAAGTAGGAATTATCCATTTATATACAATTAAAAATGTGCGAGGGAAAGTCAACATAGTTTTAACCAGTATCAGTTCAACCTATGCAGTTTTCTTTCTGTATGATATACTTCAAACTTGTACTTCCTGATTTTCTTTAAAAAAATCTCAACAGTTCAATTATCAATGAAGATTCATGAGCCAGACACTGGGGTGGAAGCCTGCTACCTCAGAGATACAGAGAAAGCACCTAGCTGACCCTCTGCCTCAGTGGATTTCCCACCAGTAATGCCCACTCTCACATGCAAACATCATCTCAAAAATCCTCCTTTAAACTGAATGTCCCTCCCTTCTACTTCCTGTGTGTCTCTCTATCTATCCTCCTGACTCCCTCTTACTCTCTGGTTTTATTTTCCCTTAATAATCATATGTTCACTTCCTATCAACTGGTTGCTGGCTCCACCTCTTGACCTATTGTTGACTTTATTTAATCCTGTTTAGAATATTCAAGAAGAAAGTTACTGGATAAAGGGTGTGTGCTAGGGCTGAGAAACACAACAACTAAAAATAGGTGTTTTAGTAAATAACACAATCCTGGGGTTCACAGAGCAATCAAAGATTCTGCAACAGCTTTCTTTGTAGTTATACCCTTAGCATTAACTTTTTAGGGCCCAGAATAAATCCTGGCTGTCTAAAACTCTGATAATTATATTATATACCCAGTATTCTGTCTGCTTCTGAATCCAACTTGAGCTTGTTTCTATGGCTAATCTTCTCAATAATTTTATGACTAAAGATCCTATTCACTAATATCAAGTCACAAAGTGGAACTTGAAGAGGGTATGAAACATTCAGTCTGGGTATCTATTCTGTTTAGTCTATTGTATAATACCATTAGTAATGGTAACTACACTTGTCTGAAGCCTAGTCAAGTTATAAAGTTTTGAATAATATAGCTTGTATTGAATATTTGCATATACTCAAAAAAGATCACAGTCAATCAAAATATTATGATAATATTTGTTCAATCATTCATTGACCATTCCTGTCCAAACTATGTATTATTTACCAGGTACATGCTAGACATAGTTCATGGTCTTGGAGTACATTAGTCAATATATAACATGTTTTTCTTGCTTTCCTGGAATTTTGCAATATCAATGTATTTATTTACTTTTATTGTTGAGTCTAAAATAATTACCTATTCTGCAGAAGAACCATTGGATATTCCAGAAATATTTTATTTTCCCAAGGAAATTATATATATAATATATATATATATATTATATATATATATATATACACATTTCTTCATATATATATAGATATATATATATGAAGAAAATAGGTCAGAGGAAAAAATTATTTTGTTCATTTCAAGGACAGATTAAGGTTATTCAACGAACTGATATTTTATCACCACATGAGTACATAAAATGGACTCAGTGCTTCCAGAAATTTGAAGAAATACAAAAGCATAATTGCATAACAAAGGAAGCCAGTCTCAATATTTTAGAATAAATGAATAATATCTGCTTCATATAGCCTCATTTGTAAAAACAGAACAAACATTACTTTCTGGAAGAAAAACCATTTCTAAGGAATCTTGATAAAATTTTATGCTCTTTCAGTTTCCCAAAGTTCTCCAATTCTCTTTGAAATATATTTTGAAGCCATGATTGAATTTTATATTTTATATAAAAGAAATACTTAGTAAATATCTTTTTACCAATTATTTTTCGAAATATTACATGCATGCATGTGCACGCGCGCACACACACACACACACACACACACACACACAAACTGTATTTAAACACATTAGGAAACCATTTTCTCCCTCAATATCCAAGTCTTTCTTTGTATTATAATTTATAAATGGCATTTTTTCCATGTGTGGCTACAGATTCACACATAGTGTGAACTGTTTTCTTCAAGGATTATGATGGGTTTATTTCCATCTTTATTATCTGACTCTGAACAGGTAATAGGTATTTTTTTTTTTTTTTTTTTTTTTTTTTTTTTTGCATTTCATCATTTATTTAGATGCTGAAGCTCTCACACTAAGTTTTTACAAGCTGGTAAACACTGACAAACTATTTCTCCCACAGAACTATAACCACACATTCCCAGACAGTATAAATATATGGTTGAACTAACATTAATACACATCACCATTTTATCGATTACATAATAAACAAATGATCAAGTATCCAATTATTAAGTTACATAGCTCAAAAGGCGTAAAAAATATTTCTGCTTAGTTCATTATCAGATCTCACTTTTTCTTTTTTGCAAGAGATTGGGAAGAGAAGGGGAAAATCATAATTCAAACAATTTGGAAAACTTCTGATAGGCATGGAAAACACAGGAATTTCAGAAATTTTGATTAAGAATTGGTTAGCTACAACAATGTATCTCTATGTCTTAAAAATATTTACTAACTTAAAGAGCATACTCTAAATGTTATGCACAAGACAAAGGCAACATATTGCTAAAAATATTTAATAGCCTCCTCTTGTTTCTTTTTCAGGCCCTCCATTAGGTTGCACCTCTGAGTGCAAACATTAAATTAACTATAAGGCTTTTTGTCTGGAGACATTATTGAAGATATGTGCTTCTGTAACAAAGTTGATTTTCAAAAGGAGGTTTCCCAAAACAGCACAACATAAAGACAGAGACATTAAATAAATAAATAAATAAATAAATAAATAAATAAATAAATAAATAAATAAATAAAAAGGATGGCTAAGCAAACCTGATGTATTCTGGTGTGAATGTGGGAGATGTAAACAGAGTGAGCAGGCAGATACGCAAGAAGCCCTGCAGTGTTTGAAATGACTGAAGGAATACACCATGGAAGGTCTAGAGAGTGCTTAGTTCCTGCAGTTTTGGTTCTGTATGATGCTAAAAATATACAGGTATTGTGCTGGGTATTTTGGCACCTACTCCTTCTAAATTCCTTATAGACTAATAATATTCTGGCACAGGAGTACATTTAATGACATAACTCAATACCTTATTTTAGGAAAGGTCAACTGGTACAAATAATAAGCACATTTTAAATGCTGACCAGCAAAAATCATTTGCTAAGTGTCCAAACATGTTGATCATAGCCCAAATATAGAGGTTGCAATTCTGTCAAGCTTGTGGCCTGGTAAAACTGGTTTTCATATTCCTGTGGAGCTTCAGCAGACTTATTCGGGAAGCCGAGACATTGGATACAAAAGTTGCTTGCTGTTAAAAGCTCCGCACCACTTTTGTCTTATGAATTGTACTGCATCTTCATATTTCATTCCACCTTCAATTAATGCTAGGGCAACAAGCACCGGAGCTCTGCCAAGGCCTGCGACACAATGGACAGCAATACAGCAACCAGTTTCTTCACGAAACTTAATCTTCACAAGACTTAACCAGTCATCAACAATCTGGTTGGATGGTGGTGCACCATTATCAAAAGGCCAGTCAAGAACATGAATGCCGCCGGGCGATGGTGGCGCACGCCTTTAATCCCAGCACTTGGGAGGCAGAGGCAGGCGGATTTCTGAGTTCGAGGCCAGCCTGGTCTACCTAGCGAGTTCCAGGACAGCCCGGACTACACAGAGAAACCCTGTCTCGAAAAAACCAAAAAAAAAAAAAAAAAAAAAAGAACATGAATGCCTTCTTTCTCCACAAGAGTAGTGTCGTAAGTTGCTTCACATACTCTTACTATTGTGGTAACTCCATACTTCTTAAGTTCCTCTATAAATTTGTTTAAGGTTGCATTGGTTGGATTGTGTGTAATAAGAAATCTCATGTTCTTGTATGTGACTTCCACAGGAGCAGGGCGGTTCATTCGAGCCATGTTAATTTAGTTTAAAAAAACACCCAAAAGGGCTATGATAGAATTAAAAAAATTGACTACAGAAACGATTCAAAACAAAAAAACAAAAAACAACTTGAAGTCTACTTCAATATTCAATATACTCCACTTGAAATTCTCAGTGCTTTGAGAGTATGAATTGGGAGAAACGGGCAATGAAATGAACCTCCTAACAAGAAGCGGTGATTCTTCAATCCAGTAAGACTGAGGCAATACAAAGGAAGTGCCCTGAGGTTTACCTCATCCAGGTCTGAGCTCTTGTAAATGCTCTGCAGATTTCAATTCAACACGCCTGTGTCCAGGTTATCCACTCCTATGGGGGCTTCTTGGTGGAGTAGTAATGAATTTCTTGAACTTTCCACTCATAGCAAGCCATTGGATGAGCCAGACCACAACCTTTCTGTGGTGTTCTCCGTCACACATTTATGGAGTTTCTGAAGGGCAGTGGAGATTACTGCCAGGCACAGCACAACCTCTTTAATAGGTATTTCTTAGAGAGGACAAAAAGTGTACAGTGAAGAAACACCACAGAAATCTATTAAGAGCTGTTTTTAGATCATGGGTGGGAGTGTTTGGACATATATGATAAATCCATCACTCGTTAGATCATGGTGAGAGTGTTTGAACATATAGGACTTCCTAGTTTCCAATTTTTTCTAAATACAACTTTTTGCATTCATAATCCATACATATTTGATGCTTATGAGTATGTGTGTGTGTGCAGATAGATAGATTATAGACATATAAGTATTATACTGCTCTTATTTATCTGAAAATCAAGGTCTCCTGTCTTCTTGCTAAAAGAAGACCTAACAAAAGAAAGGTCAGTCCCACTAATGTAATCCTACTGCTGAGGAGGGAATAAATCCTAGTCATCTAGTCAAGATTAATAAAACAGTTCCTAATTTAAGACAGATCCTTGTTTTAAAAATCAAGGCAGAAATACATAGATGAAGACAACAGATGTCAATTCATGACCTCTTTTTTGTATGTTCAAACATGTCCATGTACACCAGCAAACATGAGTATTCATGAACACATATTTAAGGAATCTTGAGTCTCTACATCAGCTGATACCAGCGCTTTATCTTTCTAAGGTTGCCAGATCCTACCATTTACCCTGGGCTTGAAGACAATGTTCAGAGAACAGCGAGCACCCACCTCTGTAGTCTGACCCTGTGAACCTGAGCATCATGATCTGAGAGAGAAATAATGCAGCCCTGGGCATCAAGTCACAAATAAGAGACATCAAGCAAATTGGATTCTTAAAAATCCAAAGGTTAACAAGGCAATGATCATTTCTCTTTTGACCCAGAGGACAGTGCAAATTCATCACTTGAAGTTGGTAACAGAGTTCCTATCAATCATAATCATACCGATTCATAGGTCAAGGGGCAGAAAATAATGACAGAGAGAAAGTAGAAATAATAGGATGCAGTTGAAAAGGGCAAATCTCCACTGACCAGAGTGCATCAAAGTCAATGAGATATATCTGACATACACAGAGCTAATGGCTTAGAGGACGGTGTATGGTAATGTCTGAGATTTTAATTGCTTGTAAGATAAACCCATTATGTATATGAAAAGCATTTGTGATAATATGATGTTATATGTGATGAAAACACATATAGTCCATTTATCAAAAACACTTGCATTTATGATAGTGAAGTATTAGGTGCCTGCCTGTGATCATAACAGTCTAGACTCTAGCCCTGGAACCTACATGGTGGACAGAAAGAACCAACTCCTATGTGACCACATGCACAATTTTTCCTTATAATAAAGATATAATAATCTAAACAATTAAACATGTGCATTTAATTATAAACATCCTTTAAAATATTACTCAAGAACACTAGAGTTGATAGGATTAATTATGAATTGAACGTTGCTTTGCTAAGTAGCATTGTCAAATTGCCTGAATTTCTGAATGTTGACTACAGAGTAAACATGAGTCACTGCTGCTGAATTCATGTTTTCCCACAAAAGAAACCCTAGGAAAATATAAATGACCTTGGTGCAGCTTTTATTTGTGACATTTGGCAAAGTTTGTAACTGTGCATTCTTTTTAAAATTTTACCATTACTCATGCTCTAAAGATATTTTAAAATTAACTTTTAGAAATTAAAACATAATTACATCATTTCTCTCTTCTCTTTCTTCACCTATCCCTTCAGTGTACCTGATCATCTTGCCTCCATCTCAAAGTCATGGCCTCTTTGACTTTTATTATTGGTGTAACATATGGATGCATGTACATGCATATACATGCATCCATGTGGTACCCAAACATAAAAATACAACCTTATCAATCTCTTTAGTGTTTCTTGTAAGTGCACAAATATAAAAATACAACCTTATCAGTTCATTTAGTAATATTCGTGAGTATATAATTTCATGGCTGATGTCTTGAATAAGCAATTAGGGGGTTCATCCCTAAGGAAGACTATTTCTACCTCTCTCAGTGTTCCTTAGTTGTCTGTAGTTCTTTGTTTATGAGTGAGGCCCCAGAAAATGTTTATCCTTCACATTAGAATACCTATTGAAATTTTACTTATAAATAATATTTTTGGCTGTAGTAAATATACAATGAAATGTGATGCAAATATTTTCTAAACATCTTGTGCCTGACTATTATTAGTACTGTTTATTATTATTTTGGTTAAAATGCAAATATATTGAAAATTATGGTAGTGAGAAAAAGGTACAGGTACTATTGTAAATGTTGTCCATTTTGTGTCTATTAAAAAAGTTAGAATGTATATTTAAAGATCAGACAATTAGCTAAATTAACTGCTGACAGCTAGTTCCTTTTCATCTTTTGCTTCTTCCTATTAATATCAGGCAAGTGTATCTTCGACTGTCCAGAAAGGAGCTGTTGGGGTTTGAAATATCCTCCCTTTTCCTCCTCCCATCACTGGGTCATGTATAGACACATAGATCATGACTTCTGTCTTTTGTGTATATTTGTTGATATAAATAGAAGATAAAGAATAATTTCTTTAAATTCTTAGTGTAGTGTGTCTTAATTAAAAAGGCCTTTAACAATATCTTTCTGGTGAAATAATACCTTAGTGTTCTAGGCTATCAAAATATGTGGGGGAGTTTAAGTCTTTTTATTATGTTTATCTAACCTATTTACATTTTGTTTGTGAAAATCAGTGACTAATTTTTGGAAGTAGGTTCTTCCCTTTTACCATTTGATTTTCAAAAAACGGAATTTAAGTTTTCAGGCTTGAACTGAAGTGCTTTATCCCTGAGCCTTCTCTGTGGCCAATGAACTAGGTTTCTGACTGCCAAGATGCCAGTCAACTAAACCATCATATTTTTGCATATCTAAATTAGGATTCATTAAAGAAGGCATGCTAATGAATAATATCATTAGCACTCAATTTGACATTCTAAGTGATGCTATTTGTAGATTTATAATCCAGTAAAGGACAGAGATGGTGTATGTCTTATTTGGAGGAAAGAATATTAGATTATGTTGATCCAATCATCTTCGATGATCTGTTACGCTAGGGGAAGCATTAAAACGACCATGTTTAACAAACTCTTGTTTAAATATATGAAGTCAGGGGTCTTTTGCATCCAGCAAACTCATATTAAAAATTTCAATAATTTTATTACTAAGTACACAAATTATGCTGATATCTTCATTCTAATTCACATGCATGTGAAATTCTCATTTTGTTGAGTCACTGTAATTGGATCAATAATCAGAATGAGATTGTTACTCTTCTTGCAAAACTATTGTACTTTAGAATGAACCACTTACTTTATGTGCTTGGAGAGGTTTATGACAGAATTTGCTCTCTAAGCTTTACTGTGTATCATCAATAAAGACATTTATAGACATGATGAATTTAACTGAGTAACTTAACTCTAAGTGATCATGAGAAATGATTAAGAAAACTAGAAAGAGGGATAAGAAAGAAATAGACACTGTGAATATCTGATACAGGTGCTTGGGGTTAGTTGAATGAAAGTCAAGAGGAAATGAATGAATGCCTGTGAGAGCCTGGCCTATCTTTCTAGCCCAGAATCGTGTCTGTGGGAGCTGTTAGTATATTTTCAAAGCTCTAAGTCTGATTTGATAAACCAGATTCATGGTCCAAAGAGCAGATTCACTTGAATCATCATGGTGACTGACTGCCTCTGCATCTGAGAATTACAAATGGGAGGAACAGTTTAGACGGGAAAGATTTCATTTCTCCTCATGTAGTGAAAAAAATTGACAGAGCAATAAAGAGTCGAGCAAATGCACAAGCTGATATTTGACTCCCAGCTATCCTTTTTGTACTGAGGTCAGGGTCTTTTTGTGATGACCTCTGGGACCGTCTTACATCTCCTAAAACAACTCTGCCATTTGTCTCTTGTGTCTAATAGAGACCCAGCGGGTGGCTGTTAAGGCATGGCCTAAAAATAGAATCTTCCAGAAGAGAGAAGAAGAGTAAAAGATGTAAGCACTAGGCAGGTATAGCCTGCTTTGTTTGCAAAACAAATCTGCCTACTTCTTTAGACAAAGCTCCTTTATTTCACAAGTCTAGATCAAAGTGAGTATTGTTTATTTAAGATGCAGTTGTAGATATGAAGGGCACGAGAAGGTGCTGGTGATGCTGTAAATCATGCCCATAAGTAGCAGAAATTTAGTTTCTTTTTAACACTGTGGACAAACTTGGGGTCTGAGTGATACTTTGAAGAGATGAAAGATAAAACCATGGCTGAAAAGAATAGCACCTTCCTGATTTGGAATTAAAGACAGGAAAGCAGGATTTTGATGAATATTTCTGTCATTGTTTAAGAGAAGTACAGAACTTCAGTCTACCCTTCATGATTTAAAAAAAAAAATCCCTCCGGTTCCCTTTTGGTTTTTGGTTTTTGTTTGTTTGTTTGTTTGTTTTGTTTTGTTTTGTTTTGATTTCTGTGCTTACTCTAAGTTGATACAGATGAGTTAGTAAAGCACTTTTGCAAATGTGTGCTTTTGTTTCTGTCTAAGACACACCACTAGAATCCATGAACTCAGCCTTAATTCCTTCATGTTTAGATACTACACCAAACAACAAAGAAGGATGGGGAGACCAGGAGGGGGGCAGGATGGCATAAAATTATTATTCATACCATAATTAATTATATGAAAACCCAAATCCTATTCAAAGCTAAACATGATATATTAAATGATCTTAAAGAAGTTAGCATAGAGCAGTGTGGGAGGCATTAATATTTTATCAAATGAGACCAATGCTACATTAAACTAAAAAGACTTAAAACAATCTCTACTTATTTTCTCGAACTTTGATCTCACAAGATTAAAATGTGAGCTTGGGAGATAACACAGTCAGTAATATGTTCACCACACATATATGAGGATCTGATGTCACTCTCCAGAAGCGATGGAGGAGGAGGAGGAGGAGGAGGAGGAGGAGGAGGAGGAGGAGGAGGAGGAAGGAAGGAGAAGGAGACAAGGACGAGAACAAAAATGAAGATGAGGAGAAACTAGACTTGAGACATACTTGCAATCCCAGCATTGGAGAAATGGAGACAGATGAATGGATGCCTGGGGCTCCCTGGCACATTCAGTGAAGCCTACCAAGTTAGGCACTCATACACTGTCTATACTATTACTTTGTGAACGTCTATAAATTATGATACTTCTTAGTCTACATGAAACTACTATAAGCAGACAGTAGAGTTGGAAATTACTATGCTCAGTTTAATGTGTTGTATTCTTCAAAACATGATTGTTTTTGAAAACAGGTTTTTACTAAGGCAGAGAAATGAGACAAAGGTCAGTTGTGGGACAACTAAGCTGGTAGGAGTGGTGTGTGTATAGCAGTAGGAAGTTTAGACAGACTAAGAAATTGTTAAGATGAAGGTGGCCATCTTAGTGATGCTTCTGCCACACAGAAACACCATGGATTGCCAGCAGCCCACAAGAAGCTAGAGAGAGGCTTGCAGGAACACCCCAGTACTATCTGTATTGACACCCCAACTTTCAACTTCAGCCTCTATAACAATGAGATGATAGATCTCTATTGTTTGTGTTCCAGTTACAACAGCCCTAGTTCCCTAGTTCAAAGTTCCTGTGGGGTTTATTGTCTGTAATAAGTGGGAAAGTTTTAGATACACTCCAGAAGAAGCCAGATAAGAACACATTAACAGCAAGTCAGCATCATGGTTACTATCAGTGCTATGCCTGTTGTCATTTAAGTTTTAGTGGCATATGCTCTATTTTCTCAAAATTATGGAACTTAGCTCAGGGCAACTGGCTTCTCAGGGACTTTTAGACTGTGTGTTTAGGTATTCAGAATGATAACACTAGACAGAACTCTGTGGGACAGAGATAGGGAACTTTGAGTTTGTTCTTAGTTTGTCTACCTCTAAATTCTCTTACTGATCCCTTCTCTTTGGCTTCCTTGGATCATTTGCATCATAGAAAAGCAGCACTCACATCACTCTTGGACACAAAAAATGCAAACATTCGCTCATTTCTGTAGATGAAACTGGCACTGCATTCTCTTTGTTGCTTGGAAATGGACCAAATTTTGCTGTGGTTTGGGTGGATTATCTGCCCTCACTCTACAAAGGTCTTACAATATCTACGTTAAAACATGATCTGGCTCCATGTTTTTCAAAATGAACTATGCGTCATAAATGTCAAAGCTTGTTGTTCAACTTGCCAAGAGTAGAAAGAGTGTTTGGGAAGGCTTTTTCCCATGCCGGCATCCCAGTGGCATACCCTAGTTTAGTTATTATACTGTGATTTCCAGTCTCTATTAACTGCCTGGGGCTCACATTATCAGCTACCGCTCCTCATCTTCCTATGCTTCCTATTGCTCATCTATGCACATGCCATGTGCCAAAACTCTCCCCAAAGTCTTGAGTCTCCTTGTTGTGCTTTTGAGATATTTTCTCTTTCTTCCTCTTTCTCCCATTTTAACTTGTAAAACTGCTGTCTGCCACATGCAGCTGACACATGACAGATGTCTTCCTTAGGAGTGAATAGAAGCTAAATGTTAGCCAGTTCTGCACAGCAAGGAATTCTTATTTCCCCCACCTTCTTATCTCCCCCACCCAAACAAATATGACAATGACATTCCTAAAGAAGGTGGGTGAAGTAGCTTGGTGGGATATCAAACTTCTGGCAAGAATATCTATGGAGTCTGGAAAAAAAAAATGGCTAATTACCAAGCTCTTGAATTCTCATTTTAAAATTCTTAAAGCAATTTTCACGTGTGAACACATCTTTTCGCAAAAGTTCCTTCAAATTATCCTTAGGTATCTTCCTTTAGATTCAGATAACCTGGTGGTTGGTCCTCAATTCATTTCAACTGAGATGCCCCCATGGTCATCAGTTAATGTGAAGTTTCTTATGTCTGTTGCTAGAAACTGGAGACGTGAAGTAGTATTATGACAGTTGTTGCAATCTCCTCAATTACAGAATGTTCTTGAACTTTTACCAAAACAGCTCATTGTCATAGAAGGTTGTCCCATCTATGTGGTTTACAAAGAAAGTTATCATGTAGCTTTTTACTATGCATATCACTATCAACTAATCACCAATTCCACGTATGTCCATTCTGTGCATCTCTCTCTCTCACTCTCTCTCTCTCTCTCTCTCTCTCTCTCTCTCTTTCTCCCTCTCTCTCCCTCCCTCACTTCCCCTTCCTCCCTCCTTCCCTCTTCCCCTCCCCTTGCCCCTCCCCCTCCCTCTTCCTCACCCTCTACCTGCCCATATATTATTTTGGAATGCTAAAAAAGCTTTATCAGGGTGCTGGAGAGATAGCTTAGAAGTTAAGATTACTGAGTGCTCTTCCAGAGGACCTACATGGTGCCTTGCAACTGGATTTAATCCCAGTCAGGAACCCAGTATCCTCTTCTGGCCTCTGTGAGCACCAGCCACACAAATGGCATACATTTATACCTGTAGACAAAACACTAATGTAACTAAAATGAAACCAAATAATACAATGTTTAAAATGAAACCTGTTTCAAGATATGTATTTCTTTGCCTTTCCTATTTTAAACCTGGAATGTTTCAGCATTACCTCATATATTTTTTTGTTGTTTGTTGTTGTTTTTTTTTTTTTTTATAAAAAAGACTAAACAGCCCTTGATTTTCTAGAATTTAGAAAATGTAGAATACAATGTAATGTTTATAATAAGTGAATGGTCATCAAATTAAGGCACAATTTATTTGAGATTTTAGCACAATGTATGTTTAATGTAAAATAAAGTTGTATACAAAATGAAAGTAATGAAACAGCTAATGACTATATAAACTTGACTCTGATGACTGTTGAAAGTGTAAGTGCTCCAAGGTAGGTATCATGAACATATAAAATTTAACCTAGAGAGTCAAGTTAGTTATAAGTATGCACTCCAGAGTTGGGGAAAATATTTAAGGAGCAAAGAAAGATAAATCATTTGGCTTGCAAATCAGAGTGGAAGACTTTTCAAAGAGAGTAGGTAGCATCAATGTTGTGTCTTGAAGTGGAACAACTGTAAAGTGAAAACTTGGGGCAGTGGTAGGCCTTTCCTTAGTAGAGAGGATGATGAACAGAAAAGGAACTGCAGATACACAGGACACTTTTTAAACAAAAAGCAAGGTTGTTCCTGTGGTTGGTCGGTCTAGTGCTGGTGAGTTTGTGCATTTCTCATTTGTTACTTCTGGCAGCTGAACACTCTTTCATGTGCTTGACTTATCACTCAATATAATTACATTGTATAATTGCACATATTGATTGTTCAATAAAAATCATACAATATAAATATATGTAATTGCATAAAGGGTCTAGTGCTGCTGGTTATAGCAATGACATGCTAGTTAAACTCACCAAACACTTGTTCAGCACAACTCTATGCTGAGTTGTGTAGACACAGGGATGAACAAGATCATGTGCCTGTTCTTCAGTACTGATGGCTGTTGATATTTGGGGAAGAAACATGAGAATACCGTCTGACTGACAAATGAGGAGTTTGCTCATAGACAACAAATACATACACTGCGGGTTGAGGAGGTAGTTCCATCAGTTATACGCTTTTTTGAATTTTGATCCTCAACATTTCCATAAAATCTAGTTGCAGAAACCTGGGTTTGATAACCTTGGTCCTGGGGGTGAGGACAGAGACAGAGACAGGTAGATACAAGAAGTATCTCTTAAAAGCCTAACCAAAAGAATGAGCTTCAGGTTCATTGACAGATCTGGTCTTGCCAAACCATGGTGAGGGTGACTGAGGAAGATATGACATTTTGGTGGAGTACGTGCTCATACCCACACACACATGAGAAGCCCATCTCACACACATACACACACACACACACACACACACACACACACACACATGCACACACATCTAGTGTCTTAGAAATAAAATAAGACTTTTTGACATCTGACAAGACAGTAATGGACAGCTGGAGAGCCTTGCCTAGACTCTGTGTCATGCATGGCTCCCTTTTATACTATATTCCAACTCCTCATGCAGTCACAACCTTGAAGTTCTAGACTCCAGAAGAGTCATTTTGGTGCTGGAAATGGTGCTCTTCAAACTTCCCAGGGCACCAGAGGGCAATAGAAGAATGCTTACAGTCTACAGAACCAGAAGTCTTCTTTTTACCTTAGACACATCAGATGCTTTCTGGTTCCATATGTTTGATATCTCTAGTCATCTTTTACTGAGGAATGCACATTTTGTTATACATGAATATATATATGTATATGTAATATATATGTATATATATGTATACATATAATATATATATGAGATGTGTGTGTTTGTGTGTGTGTGTGTATGGGAAGGAATGATGTGTGTGTTTGTGTGTGTGTGTATAAATATATATATCATGTATGTAATATGCATATTATATATGATACATATATATCATATATATCATATTGTACAGGGCATCATGTATGTTAGGAAGAGAATCCCTCTTTTGTTATATATTATAGCCAGTGTTAAGCCTTACATTAAAATCCAATAATATAGTTCTCTGATGCAAAGTTATAGTCAGTTTTTATAACATAATCCCTTCCTTTCCTACCACCAATGCATTCAAGGCTACCTTAATCTCATGTAGCTAAACTTCTCAGGTTGCCACCCGAGTATGCTGAGAAAATGAAATGAAAGCACCTGTTTAACATTTTAGCTGTTGTCTGTGAAGACTCTTAGCATCCAGTATGAGTGGAACTTGGCAAAAACATCTCTGGTTTTTGTTCTCATATTTAGTTTGAGTTGGTTTCTCAGCTTCTGAGCAGCTTAAGATTTAACAAATATCTTCAAGGAAATAAAAGCTTACATACTGTGCTATCTAACTTTGTTTATATGTTTCCCTTTGTGACTTTTTAAAATTTTAATCCTTTTAATTTTGAGATTATGATTTAATTACATTTCTCCCTTCCTGTTTCCTTCACATATATCTTTCCCTACTCTCCTTCAACTTCATGGCCTCTTTTTTCAGTAATTGTTAGTACATGAATTGTAACCTGTTCAAGCTATACACTGATACTTGTATGTGTTTTCAGATTGACTGTCTGAACTACCAATTGGTGTGCTCTGCCCTCTTAGGAGACTATTTCTTCCAGTCCCAGATTTCCTTAACTTCTTGTAGATTTTTATGAAGCCCCATGGACTTTTCTATATTTTGATTTTGTGCCAACATAAAACAAGCTATAGTCCTTTAAGATGAAAAAAAAATTGAAGAAAGCTGAGGAAAAGCTTCCATCAAACTGACTTACGGTAGATTTTTAAACTAGTGGTTAGTGTGTGACTCCCCAGCTCATTGTGA
Organism: Mastomys natalensis; assembly: GCA_021653895.1. Classification (NCBI taxonomy): domain Eukaryota; kingdom Metazoa; phylum Chordata; class Mammalia; order Rodentia; family Muridae; genus Mastomys; species Mastomys natalensis. The sequence continues at coordinate 1,145,710 of JAJTUV010000466.1, forward strand.
ATGAGGGTGTTCCTGGGTAGTCCTAGGATGGATGATCAAACAAACGAAGGATAAATGAAGACAGCTATGAGGATCAATCCAGTAAGCAGCACTCCCTCCAAGACCTCTACATCAGTTGTGCCTCCAAGTAACTATCGTTCTTAAGGTCCCACCTTGATTTTCCCAATGATAGACTGTGACCATTTTCTCTACAAGTTGATTATAGTCCTGTTTTATCACAGCAATAAAATCCTTAAGAGACCTCAAGATTATTTCTATAAGCACCTCTCTATCTTCATTGCTCTCATTTGCCTGGTTCTCCTTCCAATATTACTCTTATTCTCTCTGCATTTTCTTCACCTTACTGTCATGGATCCCAGTTTCTTATGCCCTGCCCACATTCTGTCTCTGCAATGCCTTAACCAGGTTGTTTGTTTGTTTGTATTTATCTCTAGGTATTTCAAGCAGATAATAGTGCCAACTTGTTGATATGCCACTACTGTTTAACCTGAGGATATGGCTCCATTTGGAAATTTGCTGCCAGATCAAATGTGATGGAGATTTCAGGTGTTAGGTCAATTTTCTGATTCATTATTCTCTTTCCATTGTATAGTATTTCACTTCAATGCCGTGAGAATATTTCTCTATAAATTCACAGTCATATTTATACAAGCTTGAATTATTTCACTATTCATTCAGATAATGATGTGTCCCAATTTATATGAAGTCAGATGAGTAGAGGTTAAGAGGAAAGGGCACATTTGTTTGTGCCAAAAATTACTTATATTGAGACACAACAAATGTGTAAACTATGTGCTCTACAGTCTTGGTAGAGTTACTCATTTTAATGGTGCCAATGTCTCTGCAACATGGTGGCATGTCCCATTAATGTTCTGCTGTGGACTATCCATGATCACAGTAACTTAACAATAACTGATTTTCTTATGCCATCACTCTCTGACATCCCACTACTGGGAGTAAAAATGGACACTGTCATTAAGGATACACACACACACACACACACACACCACTAAACAGTCACGAGTGTGTACGTGTGTGTGTGTGTGTTTGCATGCGCATACATGTGTGTGTATATCTGAACTCAGATTCTCACGGTTCTGGAGCAAACACTTTACATGCTGACCTTGCTCTTATTCTGAGTTTCATAATATTTTCAATTTAGAATTTTTAAGAGCTTCATGGGTTAATTATCATGCTGAATTATTTTTATTCCATAATCAGCCAGTGTATTCTAATAGTATCTTGGTTTAATAATGAATGAACTTTGTTAATCTAATCCTGGGTAATTCAGGAAACAGCTTGTCTCCCCTTTAATGTCTTTCTCTGATAACGATGGAGATTTATATGGATAAAATTGCTTCCACGGGAGATGAAGTGCTTCTGATGGCTCTTTCAATCATTGGAAGGGACCACAGAAGCATGTAAAGTTCCTCTCTGTGAATGGGGCAGGAAGCTGATGTCAATAGTGAAGATTCAGACTGAATTCTCATGGAGGCTTGTTGCCAGAGAATCCATACATGAATATATGGGCTACACACAAGAAGTGAACAGAGTTTGAATATTTTTTTTTTTAATTTCAGTCAACCAGTTGATGAATACTGTTGAATCACTATTAAATATCATACCTAGTGATAGGATCCTCAAGGTACAGTATCAGCTGAATGAGTCTGTATTATGAAAGGAGATGTGGTACACTGAGGTACTTGATGATGGCTGGGTAGACCAACAAAGGCCTTCTATAGAGTAAATAGGCTGAGAACTGGATAACTCAGTCCAAGAAGCAGGGCACCTTGTAGTACCATCTGGTACTGAAGGCCTGAAGGATTTATTTCTAGAGAGTTCTGGTCTTCAGTACACTGTCAAAACCAGAAAATTGGAGTTAGATGATAGTAAAGGACTGCAGGTGCAGTCAAAGTAGCAAAGGTAGGCAGACAAGTAGCATTGCCTTTCCCTTTAACATCATAATACCTGAGCCACCCCTATAAGGTGCTGCCCATTGTGGGGCAGGGTCTTCTATTTCATCCGGTGCCACCCAGAGGCATCCACCACTTAGCTTATTTCTGTTCAAAATTAAGTCAGTGACCAATATGTCCCATCCTACATGCTTCCATGGGCAATAGGATAAACAAGTTTAGGCACCTGGAGTTCTTGAGTTTTCAGAGCACAAACTTTGATAGACAAAGCCAGAAAATTGAAAATGACTATAAAGAAGATGCCATTAAGTGGGAATTACATGTCATGAAGAGAAGGAGCAGAAAGAGAATGGAGTTTCCCCTGAGAAGAAGGAGTAATCTAAATAAGGAGAGTGAGGCAGGGATGCCTAAAAGCAAAGTAATATTTGAGCAAAGTATTCAACAAGTGAATGCACAGTTAAAAACTTCACACAGAAAGGAAAGAAAACAAGCTAGAACCAAGTAGGAGACTATACTGATCAAAGTGTTCTAAGAAGACACACTCATTGTGTAGCCAGTAAATGGAAGAGTTTGTAATCCATTTCTGAGTAGAAAATTGACACCATTGGATAGAGTAGGAAAGACGTGACGATAATGCACAATGTTTGTTCTTCAGGACAGTTAGAAAGGCTCTGAAATCACTTTGGCAATTGAAACAACAAAACAAACAACAACAACAAAACTGGAAGTATCCAGCAGTAGAAGTAGAGGTATGTGTGTGTGTGATTAATGAGACATGTTTTGCTGAGAAGGAGAGAGAGTGATAGAGGGGTTAGAGCAGCTACTGTTTCAAAAGCCACAAAGGTGCAGGGTAATGGCTCACTGGAGAAGTGCTTGCTACCTATGGATGAGGATCTGAGTTCAGATCCCCAGACCCACGATAAAGTTAGGAATGAAGGCTCACATTAAGAACTGAAAGGTAGGCCCTCAGAGCTCACTGGCAGGTAGTCTACCTAAAATGTTTAACTCCAGGTTCAATGAAAGGTCCTGTATCAAAAAATGCTGTGGTGAAGGAATTAAGACATTTTGATAGCATCCTGACATCAACTTTTAGTCTTCTGTGTGCTCCCAAGAATGACGCCGTGCACCACACACACACACACACACACACACACACACACCACGCTGTGGTTATGTATATGTGTGCATATTGGATGTGTTGTTGTTATTGTCATTTTAATATATGTGCCCACATGATGAGCATACCACATGGTTGTACATACACTAAAATAGCAATAACAACAACACCAAATAGTATGTAGCTTGCGAATGATAGTGCTATGATTTAGTATTTGGGAAATGGTGGCAGGACGATCAGGAGCTCAAGGTTATACCATGTTGCATTAGATTGTGTCACATAAAACCAAACAAAGAGCAATAGTGATTGGGAATCCAAAACAATTTTAATTTTCGCAGGGATGTTTAGGATCACGGAATTTCAAGCACAGGGGGCATGCAAATAAGATCTTGTTCATTTACAAGTGAAGCAAAAATCTGGAAATTGAGAAGCAATGGCTTGGCAGGCAAGTCTTTCTTTGAGGCAGAGCTAGGCGATAGGGTTGCCCACTGTGGACCACAGCCAGTGTAAAGTGTCACCCTCTTAGAGTGTTACTAAGAATTATGAATTGGAATCACTGCAGCCTTGAACTGTACTGGAAGGGCAGTGGGGACATGATCTTGGCAGTTTAGGACATGGTTCCTTTGCCTCGTAGTGTGAGAGTCATTCTGTCTACAATGGGTACAATGGGGAGTAGAGACCTTTGTCTTTGACCTAGTTTTCGAAGGGTAGACAGTACCATAAATGCATTCTGAATAGAAAATGTGCTTTTTTTAGTAAGCAGCTAACAGTAAAAATGTCCCCCATTGAACTCCTGGGGAAAAAGCAAAATAAAAAAAAAAAAAAAACCAACCTGTTCTCAGCTGCTCACAAATGGGCATGGAACTATTAGGGACAATGCACTGACTTTCAGAATAGCCTTATTGTAGCTAGCTAGCTGTTCGTCCTGAAGCCTCTCCCTTGCCTCAAAGACAAATCTCAGTGACAGAAATTCCTACACTATACATTTATGAATATAAAAAGATGTATGACTTGGAGGAATTCCTTATGAGAATGAGATGTATTCTGAGAGGACTAACTCATTACCCGTTTCTCAGCATAAGGTGTATTTGGAATTGGGTAAAAGCCTCCCACTTGCTTATGGTAGGGCTACCAGAAACAGAGAAAATAGTCATAATGGGCATGCAACAGGGACATGCAAATTTGTTGGCTGTGCCTTATTTAAGCAATTTTTTGTACTTATTTGAAAGAGGGAAGAGGGCTTAGTACTTAGAAACTCTCAATCTTCTTTGTTTACTTGTCTCTAAAATTCTACCTGAAGAATTGTGTTAGATATTGAATTGATACCCTCTTAGAGTATAAATTCTTCCATGAATAGTAAAATAACTTGTGTATTATAATACACAAAGATGGATAGAGAGCGAGAAGATCCCATAAAAAAACTGTTATCTGTCATACACACTTCCAGTCACACAGACAGCAGTTCAATGAAGTATTTCATACCTGAAGAGGGAGCATTCCTTATTTGTGTTCAAGAATAGACCTCTAGCTACCTCCTAACATATGGGATTAATTAAGAGTACTGAGGAAAGATATCATTTTTGATTCTCAGAATTTAGTCACCCACTTCTTCTGCAGGTCCCTGTGTTCTCTGTGTGTGTTCATGTGTACATGTATATATGTATGTTCACATGGCATGGGGGTATATCTGTGTGCATGGGGTATAGAGGCTGGAGGTAAACCTCAGATATTGGTGATTAGGAGGCATCTGATCTTACTTTTGAGAAATAAGATCAGATCTCTTACTGAGGCTTGGGCCTCCCTGAGTCATCTAGACAAGTGGCCAGAAAGCCCCAAGCAATTCCCCTGTTTCAGCTTCCCCAGTGTTACAATTTCAAGAGGTTACAACCCTGCTCAGGTTTTCTTATTTGTTTTTATGTTGGAGCTGGGGTTTGCACTGAAGCTCACATGCTTGTGGGCCTAACACTTTCTTACTGAGCTACCTGCCAAGCCCACTGTCTCCCTTTCTTTCTACACTACCAGTTTTCAGTAACTTTAATGTGACTCAGAGCAGATTTTTACAAGGCAAATTTCTCTTGAACTTCAGATCCTTTGTTTCATCTGACTTCTATTGTAACCCAGAAAGTAATATTAGTAAGCACTTCCTGGAGAAGGTAATGGTCTACACATCACCCTATCACACAAGTCCAAGGGCACCTTTCTGTTGAGCAGATGTAACAATAATGGTGGCATTTCTTTTTTCCTCAAAGGATCAGTAGTTGCTACTAAATGATTTTGCTAGTGGATAAGTGCTTAGTACATTAAGTTTCATTCCTTTTACTAGAAGCTCAGAAAAGCAGAAAGACGTCTGATGGAAAAAGTAAAGTGGTTTCATATATATGACTGATTTCCTGACCTTGTGTGATAACAAGCACATTGAACTGAAAAAAAAAATTCTCTCTTCACAACTAGGTGACTGTATGACCAGAAGTGACTGGAGTCCACCCTTCTGAACTTGGATTCCCTTGCCTGGAAAGGATTTGGTTTAGAGGAAAGTCAGTGGTTGTCATGCTTAGTTTGTTCTATAGGCAGGTTTCTTACAAGCTCACATACATACCAGTATATTGTTCTCTTGGCACAGTTTTAATGCCACAGCATCAAGTTTACATTTTTCCCAATTCGAGTTTCTAGAATCCTCTATGTAAATCAGTACTTACATAGTATCAGTATTTTCTCCCAAGAAAAGAGAGAGTACAGACACCTCGGCAGGAGACCCTAGCAGCACTCAGTGTTCCCTGAGGAATGGCTTTCCTAGATTTTGCCTGGATAGCCATGAGTACAAATGATGGACCTATTTTGGAGGCCTCTTCTCCCCTGTAAAACATGGACATTGCACAGCTATCAGCGGACTATAATGGAGTGGTGTATGTAAAACAGTATGTGTATGAATTAGGAGGAATGGGATATAAGCAGAGATTTTACTGATGCTTCTTAACCTGATTTATCAGTCTTAGGTTACTTCGTGGTTATAGAAAATAATTTCAAAGGGCTGGGGGAAAAGCCCAGTGGGTAAAAGGACTTGCCACAGGGGGAATAGGATCTGATAATAAAAAAAAAAAAAAAAAAAAAAACGAAATACACACAAAACTAGACACAGAAGCATGTGTCTGTGTAGTACCAGCCCTTCCAATGAGAGATAGGAGGTGAAGACAAGAAGAGGCCCATGAGCCCAGCCTAGTGTGTTCAGTGTCCCCTAAAGAAAGATGAAAGATGATGGCACTCAAGGATGGTGTTCCATCTCAACCCAGGTGCTATGTTAATTGTGTTTCTTCACTCACAGATGGAAACACACACAAACACACACACACACATACACACACACACATATACACACACAGAGGTTTATAAACATTATCCCAGGCATGGATTAATTGTCACAGTCACCAATTACCAATAAAGTTAAACTAGTCATTTTTTCTACGATTTTGCTATGTTTAAGTGATTTTCTTCAATCAATGTATAAAGTATATAAACCATAGCTATTTGGGAATTAATTTTTATAATTTAAGTCAAGGTATTAAAACATCGTTAAAAGTTGAGGTCACGACAACGTACAGTACATGGTTTTGGGTTTTTTGTTTGCTTGTTTGTGTGTGTTGTTGTTGTTGTCTCTCTGGAAGCCTGTTATTTGTTTTTTGTTTTTAAATGAGATCACAAGTGGAAGCTGAGGGTTGGATTTGCATTTGCAGATTCTACTCAGTAGCTGTCTCTTTAAAGAGAGTGTTGCACTGTATACAAAGAAATATCAGATTTCCAGAGAGAAAAGTTTTATTTGAGATTATAATTTTTCCTGTCTCCCATGGTAGGGAAGACATGACAGTAAGAGCTTGTGGCAGCTGGTCAGTCACATCCTCAGTCAGGAAACAGAAGGGGATAAATGTCAGAATGCACCAAGGATTGTTTCTTTTTAGGCAGCACAGGATTCAAGTCCACTAATGTTATCCCACTTCAGTTAATCTAATCAGAATTATCCCATAAGAACATAGCCATAGACTAAGATAAGCTAGACAATCTCCTTGGAGGTGTCTTCAGAGGTTTGTCACGTGATCATTCTAGATCCTGGCAAATAGATATTTAGTGTTAACCAGCAGAACCTATTTGGAACAATTCACTATCTAGTTGAGGTAAAGAGATAGAAATTGGAACCAGAAACTGGGTCAACACCACACCAGTTTTAAGGACTCAGCTTTTCAAGGTTCAAGTGTCATTTTAAGCCTGGCTACCACTCTCTTTGATTGGTGATTATGGATTTTTTCAAATCCAACTTCTTAGAAAAGAGCTGTGCTCACTATCATAGGACCGGTGCGACATTGAGCATCATTTTGGTGAAGTTTTTCACCTTGACCCCTTTCTAAATAGCTTGGCTTCAGTAGGAAATTTAGTTGGTTTAGCAAGAATCCTTTGACCCTTGGCATGGTATTCCCTAATCATCTTACCAAAAATTGCTTTCTAAATACCTAAGCACCTTAACTTGTCTTTCATCAAATCTATTGTTCTTTCTTTATTTTTCTTTCTTTCATCTTTTTTTTTCTGTTTCCATTGTTTAATGGATAGACTTTGAGGCTTAATTCCACAGAAATTCTGTCTCTGTCCCCAGAAACCATGAACTCATCTGACTGGTTGCATTCTGAGAACATCTGTGGCTCTTTAAAAACCATTGTTACAACAAATCTTGACCAAAAATATAAAATAAATGTGACCTTGGGGGAATGCATTTAAGATTTTTCCTTTACCTGATATGACAGCTATCCTTAAATCATTCTCTTTCTCTAAACTCAGAACAAATGAATTCCATGTTGGTTTAAAAATTGTTTAACACATTGCAATCTGTGCCAAATGTTTATCCCATTAGATCATTGTGTAATGTTTAGGCTTGTGTCCCTGCTCCCTAAACTGCTCAGAGAATCACCAGAACAAATTTGAACTCTAGAAGCAGCACTAACAAACAAGCCTCCTCAATGCATCCCAAGACATCCCATGCTCCCCATTGACCAAATCTTGATGCTCTGCTTTCACTGTCTGGTGTTTGGAGCATCTGTGAGTTGACAATGGGCATCAGTAACTGATGCCACCTGACAGTCTCCCTGTCCTATCCTGTTTTAACTCAAGAGGAAAATAAGTTATCATATCCCCTGAGAGAGTTAATCTTAGCATTTTTAAGAAACAGTATTAAGTTAGTATTTGAGAGATATGTCTGTGTGAAAAGCTGATCCGTTGTAGAAGGACACAGTGGTCTATTTGTAAGACCAGAGTACAGTCCTGTGATCCCAACATTTGGGAGACAGAGGAAGAAGTATCCAGATTTCAACTCAAGATCTCACTACATTGTAGCCAATTTGGGCTACAGAAGTTCTTATCTCAATAACAACCCCCTCCATGAAAAACTAATGAATAAATAAAATAAGAACTAATATCTGAGGCTAGGCGAAGAGTGAACAAACTAGACGTTGGTGGCAATTTATATCACTGCAACTGTCCTGAGTGATATATACAACCCTGTATTTAATTTTCACACCACTGTAATCATTTCCTTGTCTCGGAAAGGAAGCATGGATCATCAGAACTTAAAGTCTAAGACCACATTGCATGGACAGCCAGGTATCTCATCACTTGGGTAGTTCCATATCCCTTAAAGTAAGAAATGTGGGTTCAGCCACCTTTAGAGTTTTGTTAAGCTTAAAAGATGTACAATGTCATGATCTGCATTTTAAAGCATTTATCTCCAACACATACATTCATGGTTGTATCTAAGAGATGGTGTTACATCATTTGATGTTTTCTTGGAAATGTAACTTAGAGAAACAAGGAGATCTTGTGATTCCCTTTTGAGGACTCACGGTGCAAATCAGTGAGGGAAGAATTGCGAATTCTTACTAGAAAGAATATTTAATTCGCTTTGCTCAAAAATTACCAAACCATAAATAATAAAAGTTTGAATGAAGAGTTCAATAATTCCTCTGAAAAGAAAGCCCAAATATTGGGATCAAACATGAAATTTTGTAATTTATGTAATAAGTAATTTAGACACATTCTGTGAAGAGATCCAACATCTGTGTATTTAGTCATTTTTCTCATTTTTTTCTACTCACACCTCAACTGTCAATCACTACAGATTTCATCTTTTGGTTCAGACCTGTGTCTCATGTCAGTCTTAGTGCTTGAAACAGTTCCTGGTATCATTCACTGTGCCAATGTCAACTTTAGCTTGTCCAAGAAAACAGATCTCCCACTGTTTTGTACTTTGCCCTTTGTCATTAAATAATTGTTTTGTGTCAGTTTAACTTTTCATAAGGACTATAAATTTAATAACACTTATAATATTCTTTACAATACACTCGGTGACTGTGTAGCAGTTACAGAACACAAATCTTCTCTACTTAGAATAATACAAACTATGTTGTTGTAATTACAACTACAAATAGCTCAAACTGTATTTTCCTATTGAACTATAAACCAATCTTAAACGAGGGCTAATACCTCATCTTAGGTCGATAACGTGACACTCTCAAGGTTTAGTGTGGACTCTTTAAAGACAAAGGAGAACACAAATCCTGAAAAAGGAGGCTTGCTCAGTCTTTCAGTAATACAACATTATTCTTTGCACCATACTTCTTTCATAGTCAGGAAGCCTGGCATTATTTGACAATTTAGAGTGTAATTCAGGTTCTCCACATTTCAGTTGTGTTCATCCTGAAGACCCATTTCCTTAACAGCTAGAATTTGGAATTTTAAATGGAAGTTTTGCAAATGGATATTTGAGAATGACTGGAGAAATAAGTCAACTTTTTTTATTGCAAGAGGGCTGGTAGGCAGATTAATGAAATGCAGTCACATGGGCATTAGCTGTCAATAATGGTATGGCAGTGGGTCTATTGCATACCATCTATCTTCCATTGCATTTGATTGATGGGACACACTGTACCTAATATAATGCATATTGAGCTTTCCTTTAAGGATTAAAACGATGACACTGTGAATGAGAAGCACTTTTCTATTTCAGCAGGGATGATGCTTCTACTGTGCTTCACTGCAGGTAAAGCACAGCAGCTACAGCAGTGAAAGAGACAAAGTGTACCTTTTTATATAAGGTATTCTATTACATATATCGCCAGCACAGAACATCTTATGTAATCATGTCTTAAGCTTTTATTGAAAAATGCAATTATCAGAGTCCAATGACACAGGTAGAAAAACAAACACTTTAGAAATATGCCTGTAGGCATTCTTTCTGTAGACAGAAGCAAAAAAAGCAATTGTAAACTGACCTGGTCTATTCAGAGGGAAAGTGAGATCTGAAGAAATGTATCATGATTAGTGTGAACTTAGTTCAACAGAAAGATAATAGGTTGAAAATATAAAATAGGTCCCGTTGGGCTTAAGTAAATCCTGGGATGACAGGTCTATTACAGCAGTATAGCTGGATAAACACTCAGAGTGTGAATGTCTGAGAGGAAGGGCAACATTCTCTGAAGAACAAGGGAATGCTGTTGTAGTTTCTTAACCCTTTTTAAGTAACTAGAGGAGGACTATAATCTGTTTCTGCTCTCCTGGCTTTAATGTGAATGAGAAAAGTTAGGATATGTGTCAGAGAAATCACAATTAAAATGAGAAAAACATGGGAGGTAGTCAGGTAGATCTAACCATCACTGGGTTTAAAAGTACAGATTAAATTAAATAATTAGAATCAATCCACACTTTACAGGTAAGAAAATTGACAGGAATCGAGTTGCTGATGTCACACAGCAGTACTTAGACATGGAATGATAATATAGACTTTCTTATAGTTTCTGCAATATTCTGTACATGGCAGGGAGAATCTCTATATAGCTATTAATAGAAAGAAACAGTTTAGAAATAGCAAAGCAGTATCCATTTTACCAAATATCCCTAAGTACAAGAAATTTGGACAATACATCCAAAAAAAAAAAAAAAAAAAAAGGGCGATAACTATTATGTCATTATATGCAGATGCTTTGACTAGTTTCTAGAGGGAAGTTCTCAGAAGTCAGCATCTGGCTTTTTGTTTGCTTTGCTTTCATTCAGACTACTCACATTGGCTGAGTTAGTTTTATGGGAAACTCAGGGGATATGAGATGATACTAAGATTCTTTGACCAGGAGGAAGTAGAATGGCCACTACAGGATAAGTATAAAGTCCAAGATTCCAGGAAGGTACCCCAGTCCATAAGGTGTTTCCTAAGCATGCATGAAGGTCCTAGTTCAAATCCTCAGCACACACATTAAAAGCCAGTGTCACACCAGTCTCCTGTAACCCCAACCGCTGAGTGAGATGAAGGCAAGAGTGTCTCTAGAGCTCAATGGCCAGGCATCCAGGTGAATCAATGACTGTTAGGTCAGGCTCAGAAAAGGCCTTGTCTCAAAATGAACTAAATGACAAATGAAACAAAAGTGGAAAAGTGATTGACCTGACACTGACTTCTTTCACACACACGCACACACACACACACACACACACACACACACACACACACACACAGACATACAAACACACACAGACACACAGAGAAACACACAAAAAAATACAGACACAGACACATACAGACACATGCGCACACACATATACAGACATGTGCTCGTGCACACACATGCACACACATGCACACATACACACTGCTATTTGAATATCGCAGAGACTAGACAATCTACTATCTTCACAAAAAAGCACATTAAAATACAGACATTTCACATCACTTTACAAGAAAACCAACATACATATATCAACAAAGAAAAACTCATTCAATTAAAACTTGATTATTATTTCTGAACAGAAAAGGGTGTGCATATTGCTTTTACATCCATCCTAATGCTGCTATGATTGAATACTGATGTGATAACTACAAATAAATACATTAACATCGGTTTCATGGTGTTTTTTTTTTTTTTTTTTTTTTTTGTTAACTCAGAATGACATCAGAAGAGAGGGTAGAAAAGCCATCAGCTTCAAGGCTGACCAAATAGATTCTCAGATCTCTGCTTCTACTTTTTTTCTTTCTTTTCCTTTTTGCATAGGCACCTGTACAGATCACTGTAGCAAGAATATTACTTCAGCCCTATAAGTGTGGGAGCAAGACCCCAGACCACAGATAAGCAAAGATCTTTCTGAGTATCTATGAATATCCCTCAGAAATTGGTATAATTTACTATAAAAAGGCATTCTGGGGGCAGCTTTATCACTGAGTACTAAAATATCTGTGTTCTTTGGATAATCACTTTCTGCTTACACCATGGTGTTGCTATGCAACAGTGTCAGACTGACCTATAATTTCTCCTCCTATTTATTCAACAGTAAATACAGGACAGCTGAGGAAATCTTCCATGTGCTAAGTGCACTTGAATGTCAGCCGCGCCAGCTCCATGCCCAGGAAGAGTCCCTAATGAGCTAGGTGGTGCTATTTGGACTTATACTTGGCCTCGCAGTTGACCAAATGAGATTTTCACAAAAGTACCCTGATATCAAATTGTTATATTATTAATAAGGATTACTCAGTTAGTTGGCTGCCATGACAGAATACAAGGTGCTGCCCTTCAGGAATGGAGGAATGTGGAACAGAATGTGAGACAGAGACAACAAGATCTCAAAGAATCTCTGAAAATTTGGGGTGCTGGGTACTACAGGATCAGAAGCCTAAATAATGAGAAAATAAGATTCAACTTGCTCACAATAATTTCTGTGTTCATGTTGAATATCTTCTCAACTTGGCACCATACCATTATGCTTGACAGTCAGCAATAGTGCTTCTTTGGAAGGAACTCAGGGCAGTCTTTCCTGAAGATGTAACTTCAGTGACTTAAAATTAAGACACAGGAAAAAGTGAATAATATTAGGCAATCAGAGTAAAATAAAATGAAGCTTTGGACTTCCCAGAGGTGGGAGTGGATTTAATATGTACTCAAAATATTAAGGAGTAGGCAAATAAAAGCACATGAAAGGGAGAGGTAGAGGTTGGGGAATGGATAATGAAGAAGAAAATTTCACCAGACCCCTCCCCTCCTGGAAGAGTAAGGTCATAGACAGCTTAGGCACCCCTCCCCTCCAGTAGGCAGAGGCTAATTAACATTCCGCAGACCACAGGGTGGTGGGGACTGACCTACCGGTGGGGGGGGGCACAGCACATGGACAAAAGACCACGCACAGACAAGGGAGGTCCTGCCACCTCATTCCCTAAAGACCAATTAGTTTAAAAAGTCACACTGATCTGCCAATCACATTGTACCTAATGGTAGCTACCCCTAGAGACTGTATAAATGTCCACTGAACAAGTTGTGCTGGGACGCCTCTCCTTTTGGGATGCAGGATGGCCCCAGCATGCTGGAACATTAAGAATTCCTCTTGCTTTTGATTCTCATGTCTGTGTGATTAAATCAGGGGGTCTCCAGTAAACTAAGACTCTGCTCTCTAGAGTCTTACAATATCACAGATGGACTGGATCATGGATTAGTCTTTTGGATTCTTCTCTCATTAATGGATTAAGGCATGGATTCATTTCATCCTTCTTGTAAGTAGTCTCCCACTGAGCAATGCCCCTAGATGTATGAATGCATAACTCTTGGCAATTGTGTGTACATTTCCCTTCAGAAATGTTAGGTTAATGATAGAGATGGTTTGCCCTATAAAGAACTCTTCCAGCAGCCAGATGTAATGGATGGAGAGGCAATATCTACAGCTACAACCACAATCCCAACCCAAGGCCTCTTAGACCCAGGGATTCAGCAGATGCATCAGGGTCACATTCCCCCTTGGTCCTAGGTAGGGCTATGAACACTGAATCAGGATGAGTGAATTCCTCAAAGTGGAAAAATGTAGGGAGATTGCATTTGAAAGCTCCAGAAAATGAAGATATAGAGGTACAAAGAAACGGATTCTAGGGAACTAATTGAGTTAGAACCCTCTATCCATGCTCTGCACCCAACCTTGATCTATGGAAAAAGCAAGTGATCCAAATGGATAGAGCCTTTCCATGCTAACATTAGATGTTGCTTATATTTGACTATACTATAATTTAAGTTGTGAACTTCTGGTATCATCAGATACTTGTTCAGAACAGATGGCAATAAACTTTTGGAATGCTTCACCATGGTTATCATTACAAATATACTCTTTGGTATGGAACAATGGTTTGAGATGTTTTTTGCCCTGTCCATCCTCTGGAAAATGTTTGTTATATAGATGTCATAATACTAAGCTCTGAGTGCTTTCTGCACATTTGAAAAGTCATAGGAGAAACAACCAGGTACAGTGACACTTTCACATACAGTAAGATCCTACAGGGACTAGACCAATTTAAATGGAAAAAAGTTCAAAAGCAACCCTATGTAAGTATAAAAGGACATTCTCAGAAGCCATACTGATTTTGAATAAAAGCTCCATTGCCAAGAGTGAGCTACGTCCCTATGACTTGTTGGCCATGGAAGCCTCTGGGCCCCACAAACCAGAAAGGCTATTACTACTTTGTTGGTTGTGTACCAGACCTACATGTTAAAACCCTATTGCTAAAGACACCACATCCTTTGACTGCAGGACATAGAGAAATTAAACTAGGACAAAACTGGAAATTCCCACTCTGCTCGTTGGCATTTATAGCACCAAAGGGAATCATGTAGGCTGCTAGTGAACAGTCAACAACATTCCTGCATGATTATGGGTCCAGCTTGCTAAAACCCAACTTGCCAGGCAGGAAGTGACAGCTTATGCAATAATGCCTCCCTAATAATGGGTAAGACCAACAAGCTTTGAATTTAAGGCCAGCTTCTCGAAAGCAGTTCACTTCTGGAAGTGTAAGCTAAGACAAAAAACTGTGACTTGGGAAGCTGTAGGTACCAATGAGGAAAGAACTTCTATCATTTTACTAGATAGATGTGATGCATCTGTCAAATGTTTCTCCAAACCTTTGCTTATAACCATAGATGACTGTTCACAGCCTCAACTCGTAATCACCAGTGAAGCTCCTACGAACAAGTGACTGTCGCAATGGCATGGTGACCTAATTCTTAGACACAGGTGGACATCAACATTAATGCCTTTCAAGGGTCAGTTATTACTGGGGAAGAGGAAGACAAAAGAATGTAAGAATGGAGGAAGGGCTGGGATGTTGTGTAACAGTTTCCTCTGAGACTGAGATATTCCATCCTACAGAGAGCCTCATTAACCCGAAGGTTAACAACTGAAAATAACTTCAGGAAATTCCTGAAACTAAGCAGCTTCACTAGGCTCCTCCCTTCCTAGAGTAAATAATTGAGTAATAAGAGTCACTCTGAAGAAGTTAAAAAATATATATAAAAGATTCTCCAGATAATAAACTTACATAAATGTACTTTTATTTCAATAGAATTTGTAGAATAAGAAGATATTTTAAGAAAAATAAACATAATTTATGCTTGCTTCTGTATAATGTACCCAAGTTAGAAATGCTTGATTCCTCGAAGTGAGGTTAAGAGCTTTAGCCCAAGCACCAGGACATTCCAATCTGGATACCACAAACTGCAGGAAGGGACTGGTTTGGTGCAGAGTATGAACAGATAGATACATTCCTTAATGTCCTTAATGTTCCCTGCCCACCTATATCTCCATTAACGTAGTGCAGTGCTCCATCCAGCATCCTCCTTGTCATAAACCATGTTATTCTGAGTTATGAAATGGACAAACGCCAACAAATAAATGTTTCCTGTTCCTGCCTCGTAATCTACTCCTCAAGACTCATCAATGGTGCTGTCTCCAGTCTCTTAATAGTGCTGGCCCAGCAAGCATTTTATGGCTGGCTATGAAGCAGGCCCACCTGTGTCCCAAATTCTTAGCAAACAGGCCTAGCTAGCAGCTTTCCTGTTTGGGACACGTAAATTTAAACATGGGTAAATAATCACACTCCCATCCGTTCACTTGAGGAAGGTTATTGTACTTCACATGCTGTTAAAAACGCAGTGTCAAAGCTGTGCTTTATAGGATCACTGCAGGCTAATAAATCATTGTCAGGTCTTACTCTAATAAAGACACCTTATGGGTGATAGATTTTATTTGTGAGTTTATGACAAATACCTAAAACATCAGGCATTCCTGTTGTAATCGCCTTTTATGAGCTTTAGCTTTCTCCCGTGCTCAGAAAGCACACACACCTATGCGTGGGATAGAGAAAGGCAGAGAGATGGATAATAATTCAGCTAGTAGCCCTGGGCATTTTTCTCAGTGTCTCCATGTTGCAGCCTTATGAACCTATCTGTAATAGATGTGGTACTAATTAATCAGGCATTAATTCTAATGTTCTTTGAAGATTTGAATGAGCGCTGTGTGGCCATCATTTCAGCATGTTTACGGGTATAAGTCCTTTTTATTAGTTTTCACTGATTGCTTTAAAAAAAAATGAATACATTAACCCCTAAATAAGAATATTTCTGTTGCAGTTATCTAGTTCCAGAGAACAGCTTTTCAGTTTGGCAATGGAAATGGTTGGGAATGTAAGCCAGCATCTGTCTGACTGAGATCTGCTGTTTTCTTTGTTCTCTGATACTGGAGGCTGAATGATCTTCCATCCACAGACAAGTTTGCACTCCTGTCTGATAATGATTGTTCTAAGATACTGGGTTAGTGATGTGAGACTGGACTATCATAGTACAACCTGACTATCTGGGCTGTCCAAGGTTAGGTTCATTTCCACGGGGACAGCTCAGGAACAGTTAACAAAGGTTTAATCTCTCAGGCTAGAAGTGTTCATAGTAAAGGCAGCCTTTTCACATTTACATTTTAAAATTAAAATGGAATTACATCATTTTACTTTTCTTCAATCCCTTGTGTTTGTGTGTGTACATACTTAGATATAATAAGATATATATATAAATAATATATAATTATAATATGTGTGTGTGTTTGTGTGTGTGTGTGTGTTGTGTTATGATATGCACATTCCCAATAGTATATTATAAAACCTACTCAGTTCCTTTAATATCAATTGTATATATAATATTTCAAGGATGACTACTTGATATTGGGTAACCAGCTGGGGATTTTCTCTCATAAAGACCATTTCTCCTTTACTCAGCATCCCTTAGTTGCCTGTGCTTCCTTGTATAGGAAATCTCCCTGTGATATTTCTCTGGTCTACTTCACCATGTCTAAGGCTCAGGAACATTTCAGAAGAGCAGACAGAAAAAACTGTAAGATCCAGAACTACAGAAACTTTGCATGAGATTGAATCTCCTAGAAAGTCAGAGAGAGTACACCCATGAATTCTCACCATGCTATCCAAACAAGTCTTGAATAAGGATGATGCCAATAGACATGCTGCCTTTTTAAAAAGAGCAATGCCTTTATTTTTATGTGTATGAGTATTTTGCCTTCATGTGTATCCGTGTTCCACATGGGTGCAGTGGCTGAAGAAGGCCAGGAGAGGATTTTGGATCTAGAGTTACTGAGGGTATGAGTTGGCATTTGGGTGCTGGAAATTGAACTTGGATCCTTTGTGAGAACAGCCAGTACCCTTAACTGCTAAGCCATCTATCTCTCTGGCTTCCAGCTTGCTTTTCTGTGCTAGGAGGAAAGTAAGCATCAGAGAGAAGAGGTGAAGGATTCTCTTTCTGGTTCCTGGAAAGTGAAACAGTGAGGTGAGAGGCAACAATGTTAAGGGATTTCTCAAATGCCCAAATAATGTTCTCTCTCTCTCTCTTGTGTGTGTGTGTGTGTGTGTGTTGTGTGTGTGTGTGTGGTGTGTGTGTGTGTGTGTGTTAGGAATTGAGCAGAATTGAGGATGTATGCATGCCAAGAAGTTCCTACAAACTGAACCAATATTAGCTATATATTTTTTATGTATTCTACTCAGATTACTGAATGTTAAGAATTACCCTTTCCAGCTAAACAAATAAAATATTTTATTTTCAAACTTTGAAATGTAAATGAAATATCTTTGAATTTTACATAACAAATGGATAAGTAGACAGAGACTTGAAGAAAAAAATTTGGAAGTTATTTCTATTCATGTATTAAGGAATACATACAAGGTATGTAGGCTACAATAATGAAAGTTATACTTATATTAGATTTAGTTCTTGTTATGGTTAATCTCAATTTTCAACTTGACTAGATCTAGAATCTCCTGAGAGATAAGTTTGTGAGCATGCCTATGAGAGATGGTTTTAGTTAGGTTCATTGAGTTGATAGATACACCCACTGTGGTTAGCACTGTTATCTGGGCTAGGACCCTGGACTGTATGAAAATGAGAAAGTGATTTCCCAAACCCAGTCCTCTCTCTGCTACCTATTTTTGTACAACTAGCCATCTCCTACTGTTGTGACTTCTCCATCGTGATGTATCACAGCTGATAACTAAGAACTAGAGTAAGCGATTTCTTCCTTGAGTTCTTCTTTAGTATTGCATCACAGCCACAAAGAACAGTAACAAAGGCAGCTGTGTATCACACTACTATAACTTGAGAAGTTAAGTATAGACGTTACTTCTATAGGCTAGTGGCTTCTTCATGAACCACAAGCTTTCTGTGTATAGGGAAAAGTCTTGTCTACTAATTGCTATGATATCTGGTCTGTGTCACTTGCATTGGAATTTCTAATTTAAAGTATGTGTTTTTAACTCTTGGAAATATGACAAGGAGAAAAAGCTATAATGACAAATGGCTGTTTCTGTATTTCACACATGTGCCTGGTGAGTCTAGTTTATAGAACTCATTTCAACAAATGAATTTTCAATGTTTAATCTAGAAACTCAGCCATCATAAAGCCTGTTAACACTGCAAAAATTAAGTGGGCTACATGACCAGACATATATACATATTATTTGTATAATGTGTATATGTGTATAATGATGAGCTTCGGCCAAGCATATAGTATATAATATTTTAAAATTAAACTTGAATACTTAATTCTGATAGTATTTTGGCCATGTATTTGCAATTAAATAATTTTTATAAAGGATGAAGATACTTTCAGTATATTGTGTTTATATCTTTTCCATGCTAATATAACAATAAGATATTCATGGAAACTAAGACATGTGACCAGGATCTAGATTCAAATACATGTATGTATGTATATGTATGTATGTATGTATATGTATGGATCCTAATGCATGAATATCCTGCATAGTTGTATGTGTCTCTACACATACATGAGAGAGCCAGATCCCTAGAGTTTCCTGAGCAGCCAGTGTAGCTGAACAAATGAGCTTCTGGTTCAGTAACAGACACTGCCTCAAACCAATAATGGGACAGGCTAGTTGAACACACATCACGTTTGACTTTGGTGTCCTCACACACATGAGGCTCACATCTAAACAGTCCTGTACTTGCACCATACCCACTTCAAATAAATATACGAAAATACATATATATATGTATTGTTGGGTAATATTTATAACGGCAGCACCCAGATCTGGCTTGTAGTTACGGGCCCGCCATTTTCCAACTAGGCTAGGACTGAGGCAGTGTGTTCTTGCCGCTGCTCGGCTCAGGCAGGCAGCCAAAGACACCGGCCCTGCCACCCACAAGACGTCATAGTGGAGATGGCTCTGACAGTCTCCCACACTGTCTCTACAAGACCATCCTGCCATCCACGCGGTACCTGGTAGAAATGAGACTCTAATGCTTAATATTATCAAAGGCTTTATATAATTAGAAATGCTCAATAAACAAGATGCTCATACAATTATAGTTGTAACCCAATATCTAACCTTATGATATGAATCATTACCCAGGACCGTCTTGGACATAAGCGTAGTTCTCCATGGTTCCTACCTCTCCTTCTTCCCTAGCTCCTCCTCTTCCTCTCCTTCTGACTCCTCACTCCGCCAACCTCTCATACAGCCCAATCGCTGAGCTTTATACAAATGTAGTGGGAAGATATCCCATACTGTGTGGTGTGTGTGTGTGTGTGTGTGTGTGTGTGTGTGTGTGTGTATGTGTATGTCTCTGTGTATCTATATCTATATATGCACACATGTAACGTCTGTGAATATGTAAAGCAAAATTTTACATTATTTATATATTTTACTACATAACATGGATATACTAATAATAACAGTTCATTAGTTCATCTAGAACTGTCTCTGTTTCAATGTATTAATAAGTATGTTTGAAAGGAATTTATCATTCACAAAGAGCTCTACCATATACTTTAGGAAATAAAAATGAATATATGTTCAATCAGTGAGCAAAGATGTATATGTTAGCCATTCAGAAATGCAATAAAATAGAGTTACAGTCATGTTGTTGTGTCCCTTGTGATGTAGAAATGCAAGGACTAAACTCCTGAAGGTAGTTAAGTTCTGGATGAAGTGAGTAAGAGAAAATCAACCTGTAATGGCTTTGCTATTGGGATGGGTATATGTGGGAGGAGGGAGGGGAAAAGGAGGGAGAAGGAGGTGGGTTAGAACTACAAGTTGAGGACATTCTATGTACCAAGGATACAAATGTGATCCCCTCTTTCCTTTCTGCTGTATTTCAAGACCTCACACATACACCTAGAATACATTACAATCCAGAATATTACCAAACATGCCACTCTGAAGACAACTTTTAGCTAGGCTCCCAAAGGCTAATTATGGCAATGGTTATTTTGTCGTAAGATAGTTGGAAAAGAATCAAGAATTAAAGTGGGGAAATCAAGCTGAAGTGGAGAGACTCAAAGGAAACTTCATCCATCTTGATAATCATGTGAGGTTCCTGAAGTATGTTTCCATCAGAAGTTCACTGGGTCCAAGTCTGAGAAACTTCTCCTATAGAATCTTTCTTTTCATTTTAAGGATAAGCTCCTTCATCTCAATGTCTAGGCCGATACTCTAGAGCCTCTTCCTTCATGATATTCAGAAACAGTAGCTTCACCACAGAATCTGTGACAAATTCAGTGTCTTGTCACAAGTCCAGATCAGAATATGCATTCTAATACAAACTTTGGGTGACCAATTTGCACAAGCAACTTTGCAAGGATTGACTTAGAATGCTGCAAGCCTTTCTCCCAAACCACATAATTATAAGCAAAAGTCAGGGTCACACAGCCTACCTAAATAGGGGTTCCCTCCCTGTGGTTTGGACATAGGTTGAATATGCCTCTTAAAAACTGTTTTAGTTCACTGGGGTAGAGGGGTGTGTTTGTAGGAAGTGTGGATACTTTAAGAAGTAGGATTCACATTCATGGTAGCTACTTAGGTCACTAAGGGTACTATGATGAGAAAGAAAAACTCAACACTGAACTGAGTTTTCTGATGACAGGATTATAAAATTGCCCCTGAACTAGGCATATGATTCTCTCATATGCTCTTGGTTTGCTAGTTGGGTGTTCAGCACACAAAATTGTGAGCTAAAGTACCCCTTTCATTATAAGTACCTTGCCTGAGACATTTTCTTAAGGTCACAGAAAGTCATTAAGTCATCTTAAATCCTTTGTCACTAACAAGTTTCACAAAAGAGGTAAATGTGTTTGTGTTGGCTGCACAGTACAGACTGTTCACACCCAGAATTCTTGCCTACATGAATCAAAATATTAAGAAGTTTGTCTTGCATTTCTGGAGCTGTAGAATACATAGCCATAGGCTCAACAACAGAGGCACCCAGAAGAAGACCTAAAGCAAAAATCTACCAGAGATGGGTGAAAAAAATATAAATACTGCAGTAATAGAGACAAAGATGCTCAGGGTTCCCTGACAAAGGAAAGGCCCAAGGCTCCAAAGGTCAGGTACCTTCTCACTCCTTCAATAAATTTTGTGTCTCAGCTTTGTATAAAGATTTCTGGTATATAATCTGGTAAAGAATGCCAAACTATTTTTCAAATCACTTTTTCTAATTATACCCTTCATCCAATCTAGAGATGTTTCAGACAAATTCTTGTTGCCTTTCTGCAAACAGAATGAGCATCTTTGAGCTTCTGCCTGTCTATTTATTTTTTTCCCCTTAAAGTAATCTCCCTTGACACCCATGCCTGCCCAGTCCCACACTTGCAGATATATTTCTCATCCCCTCTACACAAGGAGATCCTACTTCTACAAGAATCTAAACAGAATAATGGCCTCCATCCTACTTTATCAAAACCCCTCTATTCATGGAGGTTACATTTACCAGGGTGAAGTTGGTTCTGGAACATTTAATGAATGGAACAATTTGAAACATTGACCCTTACCATAAATGTCTGACCGATTTGAAAACTTCCCACATGCTTCTGTGTGTGCACATGTGGGTGGGACAATAGACTTACCAACTGTGTTCAGGAGGACTGGCTAAGTGAATCAAGCCTGACATGGGTAGGGCCATGAGAAAAATGTAGATGTCAGCAATTCCAGAGGAGTCTTCATATGATACAACAAAAGGAAATAGTGGGTTCTGGTAAACAAGTTATATGAAGATGTTTCTAAAATACAAGATAGCCTAAAAGTCTTGGAAACACCCTCCAAATCAAATGTAAATACATGCTGTACTAGCCTCCCCTTCTCCCCCTCCTTCCCTCCCCTCCCCCTCCCCATCCTTCCCCTCCCTCCCTCCCTCTCCTCCCTCCCTCTCTCTCTCTCTCTTTTTCTCTCTCTCTCTCCATTCTGACTTCTCATCCATACAGATTTTTCTTCTTTCTTACTTTATTGGCCTAACCACAGGATGTGTACTCTTCAAGCAACACAAACCAAATTTACATCTCCATCTCTTTTTGTTTGAGGCATTAGGGTATGCCTTTAGTCTATGTCTTATGCAATCCTTAGGATTAGAGACATGTTATGTTCTTGTTTTTATATTTGTGTTGTATTTTTTTCATATTTATTTTGTATTTGTTTTATTATACAGTAAATGATTTCACCATGGCTTTCCTTGACATGTATATATGTTAGAATTATAATGACTCCTGTATTATGCATTCTTGTCATTCCTCATTTCTCCATATTTCCTGCCGTTCTATGTTCCTGTTTCTGTTCACTTAATCTCCATGCCCATAGTTTTCCTTTAAAATCCTGCATTTGAGCAACCTGTGTGAGAGTGTCTTTGTAGAAACTGCTTATTTCACTTAACATAATGATCTTCAGTTGCATTTGTTTTCACACACAAAAAAAAACCAATTTCATTTTCTACATGACTGAATAAAACTCTAGTGTGTAAACACACTTGGTTGTATTCATCCATTTCGCTTGTTTGTTATTGCACAGCTAGGTTATTTTGGCCAATATTATAGCAAGCAATTTATTAAGTAATGTTCAATACTCTAAGGAAATGCAATATCATTGCAGAACAAACCAAATCAATCAATTAAGACATAATCTGTACTAAGAAAGAGGGGACTCAGGGAATATTAATACTCCCTGCACAATTTCATAGCAAAATATGAGAAAGTTAGAACTCTTCCTTGAGCAGTCACTTTCTGGAGTACCAGAATAAAGGAAATAAGGAAATGAGTCTTCCTTAGCTATCAACCAAAAACATTGTTTACAATTCTTGTGTAAGTGTAATGACATAGGCAACACCCTAAACAAGTGGAGTCATGAAACATTTTCAAATAAACACAAGCCTCTGCTTTGCATCTTGGGGTATTAAACAAAAAAGATCGATCCTAATCTTCTTTAGAGCTCCAAACTGCATCAATGGTTTTCCCAAATAAATTCACATCTGGCTGAGGATGTTTCAGTGTTCTAAATTGCTCTTGATATTTGATATTAATACTTGAAAATCTAACAGGTAGAAGATACTTTCCTCCCAGTTGCCTTTATGAAATCCACCAGTCAGAGAGACTGTTAAGTTTGATCTTTTATTGTTTTTATCACTGTGGCAGCACTGGATGAGAAGCCAGATTACATCTGCTAGTGGGTGTTTGCTTAAGTGTAGCATCATCTACCAAGAGGCAAATGTTGAAAAAAAAAAAAAAGCCTTTGTAATCAAACCCTTATAGCTTCCTCCTCCATAGCAGAGTTGACGTTTCCTTTGCAGTCACATGCTGTGTCTCTCTGAGGGAGAGAAGCATATGGTGCCAGAGGGGCCAGAGAGTGTGCAGGAGAGACCAGGGCCACATGTGGCCAGCACAGAAAGATCTTCAAAGTTTATTTGTGCAGCTTTCTATAGTTAGGAGTTCTGTGCTGTCACTATGAGAGAGGAAATTCTATTCTCTATATGAATATAACAAAACAATGAATGTTCGGAGCCTATTTCAAAAGAAAACGTTGACAACAAAGCAATGTAGACAGGTCAGCATGCAGGATGCCTTGGACTCAGACTAGGCCACTAAGGAAAATATTGAAAAAGCGATACACCATTAAAATGTCCTTTTGTTGGCTGAGATATTCAGATACTGGGAGCTAAAACTGTTTCAGGATTTTTTTTTTCTTTTCTCAGTTTCTAATCAGAATTCACATGAGAAAAACTGAACAAAGAAATTCAATCCTGTTTTTATCACAGTTCATACGCTGGGCTTGAAAGCATGATTCCACCTAGGTCATCTTAAAGTCACCTTCGTGGAACAAAGCTGTACATATTTTTAAACTGGCTTTGGACCAAGTAGGTAGCCACAGAGGGAAGATTTCTTTATCTATGAGGAAGAAAATGATCTTGCTAAGCAGAGACTTTGGGTGGTAAAATAATGCCTGTTTTTCTGAAATGTTGGACCGAGGAATGAATAACTATTGAAATGTTTAAATAAGTAACTCTTAATGGGACTTAGTCATTGTGGTATTGGCTTCACCAACATTTTAGCCACTTTACAAGAAGTGAATGTACTGTTGCTTTTTTGCCAGAGCATACCATTCAAGTATAATAAAACACATTATTTTCTAGGCTAGGGCTAAATGCTCCACTTGACTTATTTAAGAGATCAATATAAGTATCACCTGTTAATTGTGGTATAAGGTGTAGCAATGATGGAAATAGCTTGCTTATGAAGTAATTACACTGGAAAACAAAGCAAAGGAAATCTGTGTGTCCCTAGTTCATTCAGAGGATCAATCTGAACCAAGAGATGCATGAGCTAAGTTTACCTTAGTATAGGAATGAGGATGCAAAAAGAATCACTGTTTTGCCCATAAGAGGAGACAAGGGTCACCGTGTAAATCACATGGAAGTTAGAGACAATTTTATTACAGCTCATGTCCATAAACGGAGTCATACTTGTCATCTCCAAGAGATGCTCTGAGTCATATGGTGTGGTATTTTACCTTTCTTGGCTATGAGACTCATGATATCTACTGAAAAATATCTATTTCTTAGATATAAGAAATTTTATCCAGATTTTTTTTTCTGGATTGAGTGATTACAGTGTACAATTTTGCTCAGTCAGAAAATAAAAGTATCTAAAGGATTCACTCAGAAAACATAGAGAAGGAATGATTTTGTTTGAAAAGCTATTAGTTTCAAATACAGATTTACTTCTGTGGCCATTTAACAAGCCTTGAATGAAAACTGTGACAGTATCATCATGAGTTTATAACCAGTCTGTTCCTACCTAATTGTATGATATCAGTAACAATCTATTGTCATCAGCATGACAGCCAGGGTAGCCATCTTAAATGTCAATCATTTCTCTGCAACATGGCAGTTGTTATTCATGCATACAGAGAAGACATACACTAATTTGTTTCTTTTGGAACAGAGATATTAAAAGTGATAATGAATGAGTGAATCTATCTTATTACTTAACTATCTGTGTGTAAGTGCACTACAATAGAAAGCTCAATCCTATGTCGGTCGCTTCTTTATTCAATTTATATAGCAAAATATCTGAATTATTACCCTGGCTTTGAATTGTGATAGAAAAGAATGTTGAATAGGTGGAATAGCCCATTCCAGTCTTAGAGGCAAATTATAAAAGACTTATATTCAAAAATTCTCAAGTGAAATTGTAAAATTTCAAGTGAATCAAAAGTATACTGTTATCCACTGTTATTTAAAAATCATCTTTAACTTAAAAAAATTATGTCCAGCTTTAATATATTCTTATATCTAGAATATACAAAATTCAACAGAAAAGCAGATATATAGTGGTTTGCTTAGATTTTTTTTTTTGTGATTTGTAAATAAAATATTTTCCAAAGGCTCCTGTGGTTTGGTATTTGATCCTGTGATTGTAAATCTACTTTTGAGGTTGTAGATCTTTATGGGATGGTACCTAGTAACGGAAAGTCTATTTCTAGAAAGCTTGGCTTTAGTGTATAGCTCAGCTCCATGTCCTTATTTCTGTGCTTCCTATGTGTCAAAATGTGGGCAAGCATTTACCCCAAACCCTACCACCATGAAAGGTTATATATCCCATAACCTTTGAGGTAAATATACTCCTCACCCATCAAATTGCTCCTCATCAGGTATTTGGCTACAAACTTGAGGAAAGTTACTAATAGAGAGTGTTGCCTTAAAATAAAATTAGTTATGTTACTTAGCAGAAAAAGTCTTTTGCAGTGACTATGTTCATAGTATTAGAATCCGATGATGCAAACCCAGGAGAGCTGTGTAACTCTCTTCTCAGGGACTCCCACGATCTGGAATTGTTTTCAGAATAACAGGAAAGGGAAGAAAGTTGAATAGGAAGCCCATCTGCTTCTAATTCAGCATTTCCAAAAAACGTTGTGCACTAACTCCCAAAACAGAAAGCTACATTAAATTGTTGCTAATTTTAGGCAGCAAATGAGTAGAAATTCCAAAGGTGGAGCTTCCTCTCTTTCAAAATACTACTTTCCGTGGTGGTTACTTGGCAGCCTGTAGCCATGGTACCTGCTAAGGGTGAGCTGAAGAGAAAGGCTTTTAAGTTGATCATTTGGGGTTGTCTATGACGTCTCCCCGGCTGAATTTCTTGGTTAATTTTGTCCAGTCTAGAATAAAGTATTTTTCTTATGCTTCACATTTGGTGGGCATGTGTGTATAGATTTGCCCTTCCATTGGCCTTGCTGCTTTGTTCCAACTTTGTGTGCTCAGACTACCCACTCTAGGCTTCCCTTCTACCAGATTGTGTTCTTAATTTGCTGTAAGCTTGGGATAAGATTAACTATATACTTAGCACAAAATTAAGGTCGGCTTGGTTGCCAGTTCTCCACTTTTACTCTATCGGACATCTAGTCCTACACAATTCTGGTTCAAAGATTAAAGGAAAAAAAGAAAATATGTATATATATATATGTATGTATATTTACTACTGCTTATAAATTTTACAAAATAGTCTAACCTAATATTCAGATGCATTTTATTTTGGAAGATATAAATGATTTCAGAATACCTGTGAAACACAGTGAAGATGAGGTTCTAAGCATAATGTGGAATTTATATCCATCCGAGACAATAGTTTCATACAACACAAAGTTGCTCATAAATACTAATTGATTTGTAGACATGCAGGAAACAATCAATAGTAAGAAAGCAAGTTCTGCTTGAATGTAAGATCAAAATCAGACAAAAGAAATCAACGAAAAACAAGAAACCTCTGGCATAATAGGACTAATTTTCCTCAAGTTTTGGCACTAAATTGCCAAAGTAAAATGAAGTGAATGGTATGATAGGTCTGAGAGTCAGCAATTAAATGTAGAGTAGGTTTTTTTACTTATATTTGAAAAAAAATATTAAGTCTCACCCCTGAGGAGCATAAGTGTGTGTGAAGGGTGCACAGGGTCAGGGTGATGCCCTTCCTTCCTTACTCCATACATTTAAATTAAATTAACGCCACTTGTGAATTTATGAAATACATTTGAAACACCTTCCACAGTCATAAAAAACAAAGTACCAAGCCTTCCTAAAGCCCAAGACCTCTGTCAGGTTTCATGTGTGTTGTGTGTTTATAATTCATTTAAAAATAAAAAGTCTTGGCTTTCTCTTCTAAATTATTTTTAAATTCACACACCATATTGACTTCCTCAGAATCAAAACTGATGCCTCTTTTACTTCAGTTGTACAATGTAGGATAAACCGTACATTGAAGACAATGGGAGCTATATGTATAATTTGATTGTCTCTATAAATACAAAGTTATTTTTATAAATAAATACTGCCACCATAAACAGCAGCTTTTGGCCTGTGATTACTAAAACCAACACTATTTTTAAAGATTTATGGCATTTATATTATATTTGTACGAAATATTTCTAAACATAATTTCTAAATATCATGTTTGTTTCTTTTCTTCACAGACTTAAATATCATGAACACTCGTTCTAAAATGCTTTTTCTATTCAAGAAAGCTGCCAATACAATAGATGCCAATAATCAAGGAACAAGCAATACAATAAACACAAATAGTCAAAGAAACATGGAGACAAAGCATGGGACAGAAACTAAAGGTTTCTGTCCAGAGACTGCTCCACCTGGGTATCCATCGCTTGTGCAGTCACCAAAGGTAGACGCTGATGTGGATGCCAGAAAGTACATGCTGACAGGAGCCTGATATAGCTGTCTCCTTAGAGGTCTGCCAGAGCCTGAAATATACAGAGGTGGATATTCACAGCTAACCATTGAGCTGATCATGGGATTCCCAATGGAGGAGTTAGAGAGAAGACTGAAGGAGCTGAAAGGGTTTGTGGCCCCATGGGGAAAGCAACAATACCAAACAACCAGAGCTCCCAGGGTCTAAACCACCATCCTGGGAGCACATAGGGAGGGATCCATGGCCCCAGCTGTATACTAGGGGATGATGACATTGTCAAGCATAAGTGGATGAGGAAATCCTTGGTCCAGTGAAGGCTGGAAGCCCCAGTGTGGGGGAAATCATAGGTGGGGAGGTGGGAGTAGGTGGGTGAGTGGGGGCATATCCTCATAGAAGCAGGAGGAGTGGGGATGGGATGGGGGATTCCTGGGTGGGGGGGAATGGGGAAAGGGGATTACATCTAAAATGTAAATAAAATATCCAATAAAAATTAAAAAAAAAAAAAAGAAAAAGAACGGCATTAAACCCAATTTTGTGCACATTCCCATGATTACTGTTTCTAATGGCTCATCAGGATGACCAAAGTATCTGAGCCTACTTCCCTGTCCTAGCCCAAGGTCATTTTCATGTCTGAAGCCTACTTCCTTGTTGTAGTCTAAAATTTAGATTCCTGTCTGAAATTATTTCTTTGTTCTAGCCTAATACTCAGTTTCCTGCCTGAGATTACTTCTTTGTGGTAGCCTAAGATTTAGATTCCTACCTGAAATTACTTCATTGTTCTAGCCTAATGTCTGATTCCTGCCTGAAGCTTACTTCCTTGTCCTTGGCCAATATCATATTTCTGCCAAGTAGCCCATTTCCTTGTCCTTGGTCCATGTCAGATTCTTGCCAAGCAGCCACAAAGGCTCTCAGCCTCTCCCTCTTTTTCATTTCATTAACAAGACTGAGCCTGTCTTAGGTCATTCTGACAAGAATGCCTTCCTTACCCATCATGGAATATGCATTATCAAAAGCAATATACTTCTCTCTTAGGTTGGTAAGGCTCTGTGCAGAATCTTACCTGTCCTTGGCTTGCTAGCCTATTAGATCCTCAGTCTAGAACTGACCTTAATAGATGCATGTAATCAAAATGGTATAAAAGCATAAAGGAGGAGGGTGGATGGAATATAAGGGTCTAGGGAGGGGAAATGGGGAAAGGGAATGACATGTGTATTGTAAATAAATAAAATATCCAATAAAAAATTTAAAAAAAGAAAGAAAGCTGTAAGCACATCCTAGGAAATCCAACTTTAGTTAACTACAAACAAAAGCAAAAACAAAAGCCCAAAAGTTGCATACCAAGTTAAGAAAAATTATATTTTGACTTCAAAACTCACAGTACATAATATGATCAATTTGTCTTTATTTACTTAAAAGAAATTATATCATAGATTTTGAAATAACTCATAACCTTTAGTGGATTTATGATTTCAAAATGATTTTAATACTCTGTAATAAAATGTTCAGTGTATCAATAATAAATGGACATTAAGGAATTTTGAAGCAGGTGGCTTAGCTGTTCACATTAAGTGGACTGATATTTCCACACAGATTGATTCCTGGTGTGCTATGTAAGTGGAAAGGATGTTAAGATAATTCTTCCTGTGGAGTTCACCTATGTAAAATATTGTACCTATTCTATACCATTAGATGGATGGATAGTATTAGACAATATTTAAAAATAGTGGATGTAGAGATGATTTTTTTCCAAAAGAAAATATAGTACTCACTATGGTACTTAAAAAGAAAATCCTTATTTCCAGACAGGTGAGCTTTGGTTTTTAAGGAAGTTGTTTTCTCAGGAGATGATGAGACACTAGACATTACATGTGAAAACATGGAGTAATTTGCTAGAGGTCTGGGACAATGCTCTCAACCCCCCCTAAAACACCATGCATGCAGACACAAGAAGAGCAATACAGCTAACATGTATTCAAATGAATTTTAAGGGATTAACTGTTCTTGGCAAACAATACTGAAATATGCTTCTTACAGCTTGACACTAGCAACTGGATGAAAACTTTTCTTAACACCATATAGTATGTTTGATTCTGCTCTTCCCCATTTAGGTTGACATTGAACACTAGCTAATTGGCTCATGGTAGGGGATGTCCCAAAACAAAATCAACTATTTCCAGCAATGCTCAAAGCTATGTACATACATCATATAGTCCTATCAAACACACACGTGCGCACACACACACACACAAGCATAAGCACATACACACTTAACATATGTAGATTCGATTATGCATGAGTTTATGTGGGCATGACCACAAACAAATAAGCACACATATTCATGCACTCTCATTTATGTATACATAGTCAAGAGAGACAGGCCTTTGCACAACACTTTCTTCTAGAGAAAAGAAAATTCTGGTTTTTTTCCCATACCACACCATTGGCTTATTCTTTAAAACAGTTTTAACAGAAAATTCACAGTGAATCTTCTTTTAGCTTTATAGTTAATTTCAGTTCACCATTTACTTTAATCTTCTAGGTTTTCAGAAAAAAAAATCTATTAGGCACATTGCATTTCTCTGCTGGCCAGTTGTTCTTGGAATCTTTGATCTGTGCACCAAAGAACTGGCAAAGCCAACCCTGATCTCTCTTCCTTTGAGAGTTGAAACTCTTTGGTTCCCCATCCCTTGTGTGGTCTTAGCAGCTTTTATAAACAGGCTGTAAAGAGAACAATGAAATGTACATGATACCCTGTTCTGTGCAAGTTCTCTGAATGTGGAGTTAGAATGGCCCTCCCTGTTGACTACATATTGGTTTAATTTTTTCTTACTTTGAAAATTTTGCTTCCGAATCACTAACCAATCTCTTTTGTCCTAAGACCCTGCCTTGAATGTTGCCTGTATTTTTCTTGAGCCATATTTCCATCTATCCCACTGAACAAGAATATGGCTAGACATTTTTCTGACATCCATTTACAGCATAGAACAAGCTGGGACCAGCTACACAGATTGATACATATTCCTTTGCACATCAGGGCCTCTATCTTTTTTGCCCTTTCCTCCGTGAGCTCAGTTGTAATGCAAACTAACAGGAAGTTCTGTGCAACAATCATAGCTGTCCTTTAAAGCTATGTCAATGGTTTTCAGTCCCAGCATAACACAAAGTGTAGGCTATGATCAATACAACTACAGAACAAGGACAAAGACACCTCGCCTTTGCAGTCTGCTTATACATGATAAACCTTACCATACAGAACTGGTTTTTGATTCTTGTTCTTCTACTTCTGGTTAGAAAGTGGCTTTGGTAGTGATAAAAATCATTCTCACCAAAAATGGTCCATCCCTCCAGGGCATACTGACAGTGATATAATAAAATAAAAAAGAAACAGTTTGAACATTATTGAAAATGAAATTCTCTAAAATGTAAAGATACCGAAGTATAGGGAAAGAATGAGATGACGTTTATAAAAAAAAAAAGAAAGAAAGAAAGAAAAGAAAACAAAATGTGAAAATAGATAACTTCTTCTAAACTTATTCTAAGCATTAACATACAGCAGTGATATCCTGGACTATTGAGAATATGATCTAAGATGGAAGGAGTAGGAAAAGATGGAGATAAGAAAGAGTGAGTCCTATCTTTTAAAAAGTTATTTTGTTATTTTATACTATGTGTGTGTACATAGATATGCAGTCAAAGAGAGGCAGGTCATTGTCTGCCACTCTTGTGTGTGTCAATATATGTGTGTTTGCCAAGTGCTTTTGAGTGCTGAAGGAGGCAAGAAATACATAGCACATTAAAATGGGTTTTAAGCTCCCCTATGCAGGTACTAGGAACTGAACTTGGATCATCTACAGAAATAGTACTTGTTCTTAACTGCAGACCCATCTTTCCATTTTCGAAGTTAAAAATATAAGATAAGTAGAACTAAAACTTTCATTTCTTTTTTTAGGAGATTAACTTTTTGTGACAAGACATCATGCTGACATGATATAAATGATGCAAAAGTAGTTATTTCCTTGTATTAGTGTAACTTTTGTTACTTAATTTATCTCAAGACAATGATCTCTCTATCAGAGTCAAATAATATATTTGTATATTTAATGAACACAAAACATTAATGAAGGATAGTATGTTACATTGTTACTATAGACTACCCAAAGTATGCCAGAGGCTGGCTGTTTTCATGATTTAAAAAAAAAAAAAATCCTGAACTTAATTCTGAACAAATTCTACAAAAAGTTTAAATGTATAAAAGAACTTATTAGAGCTTACAACCCCATAAAACAAAACCAAAATATAGTGATTATTGACTAAAATATTCATGAAACCATGTTCTTTCTAGGCAGTGACCCAGATGTGTATGAATATCTGTCTACCAGATCAGAGCACTGGGTGTCAGAGCTTGGAACCTCATCTCTCTCCATCTGTGCAATAGTTGGAAAGGTAAGAAAGATAATTCTCAGCATCATACCAATCTATACATATGAGGTTGATCTCCATCTACAATGTGTCCTGTGTCAAGTCACTCAATTTTGTATAGCAACAGGGCAAAAGACTACATAGAATGAGACAGTTGCTCCTCATTCGATCATCAAAAGGGACATTATCAAAAGAACAGTGCTTCAGAAAGGAGAGAATGGGAGTGGTCTAACATTCAGGTAAAGGGAATGTGGTCTGTGGATGTGACAGTGAAGAGTATTTATTGATAAAGTTGGTAGGAATCTTGACAGGAGAATGTATCAGGAATGTGACTATGAACGTGAATGAAACATGATAGCAGAAGTAACATAGCCTCCTACTTTTTCTTCCATATACATTAAACTAAGACATTCTAAACATCTGTTAAAGACACGAACATGTAATTAAAAGGATAAAATAGAATAACAACATTGACAAACTTTTTAAAAAAAAATTTCAAAGCAGATGTAATGTGAGTAACTACTGACCCAGAGAAATAGAATCTACGCCTAGTGGTGGGAAAATTACTTAGCCAATTATTTATATAATTAATGTTAGAAAACAAGGAACCACCAGACATATGAGTAGAATCTCTAACATGAACACATTTCAAGCAAGACAAAAACAAACAATAACAAGTAATAACAAAGTGAACTTGAAAGAAACAGAAACAAAGCAGAGACAAAGAAATCCCCATATATGTAAACAAAACATTTTAATATTCTGGAGACTGAAGCAGAGACTGCATCTGGGAAACAAAAACACATGGTATATGGGAAAAAATATGAAATATCTAGAGATTAAAAATAGTACTCTAAATCATGTGCAGGATATAAGACAGCTCACTAGGAGAATGTCTGGAATTCATATTGAGAAGCCTTGTAAGAACAGCTAGCCATAGGAGGAAACTAGAAAAGAAAAGTATTAGGAAACAAAATTTAAAAGCTGGAGGAATTATGAGTGTCTAACTTTTAGTTAACAAAAGACAAGAAAATGGAGATAATTCAGAGTAAGAAACCATCAAAGGACTACTTCAATAACATTTTCTAGTGCCAAAGGATTTCTATACAAAAAAAAAAAAAAAAGTCCAATGAGAGCTCACAGCAAGAGATGGAAATAGAATTATAGTGTGTACAAAGGGAGGGTCTAACAGATTAAAACCAGATCTATTTAGTAGATCAAAGGCCAGAATGGCTTTGGACTTCTTAATAGCAACTGTGAAAGCTTTGAAACAGCAGGACATCTCTTCATAACTCTAACATAATAATGATTGATTGCCACGAGATATCCTATATACAACTATTGTTTGCAAAAGCTAAAATATCCCCAAAAGTTCATTTTCTGACATTTTGTCTTTAGGTGTTGCTTTGAGATTGAATTTAACCTTACAGAGGAAGAGTTAAAGAAGATGTAGCTATGGAAAGGAGAAATCCTAATCCAATATAAGAGGATGTAGGGATTCACTCCTGTGGTGGTGGAGGGAGAGTGGACAGTGAACAGTGGTTATATAGGCAATGAATGCAATTTGATGGGGTCTATTAACTCCAAGAGAGATCTACCTTAGTGGTACCTGGTGTACTCAGAGCAGAATCATGAAATCCTAGAAGGCTTGGGGATGTAACAGTAGGAGGAGACCTTGATAAACAAAGGCCAAAATCCACCCCTCCAAAAAAAAAAAAAACAATTGTTAACTGCAAGAAGAAAATGAAGATATAGAAAGTTCAGGAGAAATCTTTTAGACATTTCAAGCAGCTAGTATGTGAAGGAGAAAAAGGGTAGACAGGGTATTGGATGTTATGAGTCAAAAGAGTTTGATGTTTGTTCACACTGTGCTTGTTTTCTATTTACAAGATGCTAAGATATGTTCTCTGTGTCTGGAAGAATCCACGGGTAGTTGAGAATGACAACTTGAAAGACCATACCCAGGAAAAGATAAGACATGAGACCCAGAGGCAGAAGAGAAAATGGGCTTTGCTAGTGAAGGCACTTTCACTTCTGTTTAATAACAGGAAAGATTGAGTACAGGGGCAGGTATCTTGAATTGGGAGCTTTTCTGGAACAAAGAAATAGAACACTATCTTTTTAAATCATTGAAGCAGAACTTGAACTACATTGCTATTTTTCTTTAAAGTGTTTTTTACTTCCTCAAAAATTAAGAATTATAATAGACTCTGTTTATTGGGAATAAGAATTGTAAGTGGGAATAGAGAAGTTATGCAATGTTCCTGACATCACAAAAGAATAGAAGAGCTAGAAATCAAGATCATGGTCTATTGGTTTGCAATGCCCTTCACCATGAGTACTGTACTCAATAGATTTCACATAGTACTGAAAAGTAAACCTCAAGTAAGGTAAACTTGCATCCAAGCCCTGGAGATGAAGTTTCTAAAGTGACTCAACTGTCTACAAGATAAGTTAACAAGCACATTAGATGTCACATCTGGAGGAGGTTTTCTTTACATTCTCTCTCCTGTCCTAGTCAGAACAGGTACACAGGAAAATAAGTGTTATTTTATCCCAGTGTGAAATCTGATTATTATGAAGAATGCTGAGACCCTCTGAAAATATGGTTCCCTCTCAACAAGGTTCATTCTGTCATTATGACTGGCAACTTCACATTAATTTTCAGTTGACAATCTGTGATCAGGATACAGTGAAACTCAGAACAATCACAAGGCAAGAGATGTTCTGCTCAGTATATCCAGTATGGCAGGCTATACCTTGTGGGAAACAACGTTCTGAATCTTCACATATTGAATTCATTTCACTAATGAGATGTACTGGAAAAATTGTAAATGATACAGTTTCTGGGGAAGAAAAGAAACCTTTGGCCAAGTTCAGGCTATTTTCCGAGAAGGCCACTCATGTTAGGAGTTCCTCACTTCCCACAAAAGGAGATCTCAGAATTGGCTTGTGTTCTGAGCCACTTTGCAAGAGATGACCCTGTGGTCGAGATTCAGAATTTCAAGAAGTCATGGGCTAATGGAAAGCACCTTCAAGCCTTTGGTGTAAGATAAGAGTAGAATATATTTCTAACAATATATTCAACTTCTAGTTAATATTCAAATTAGAATAGAAATATATTTAAGCAATAATAATAACAACAAAATAAAAATAAAGCAGGAGTACTGTAAGATAATATAGAAATATAGAGACAACTCTGCATTGTTCAGATATCCTTGTCTAGGTACAAAAGTACAGGATAAAAGGAAAGCTTCCATGGTGGTTTGGTTTCTCTTCAGTTTTCCTGTTTCCCCCGAATGGATCATGCTTTAAATGCTGATTCCCATAGTGTTTGAAATTCAGGAAGGCTCTGATTGAAAGAGTTCTTCAAGGACTCACTGTAAGTAAAGCTTTTACTTCTATCTCATTGCATGTCGACACCTGTTGAGCTTACACTTGGACTTTATAATTGATACACTCAACTCTACAACTGGCTGAGTCAACACCACACCCTAACACCCTCACTCTTCCAGTTTCTGGAATGAAAAGAAGTAAAAGGTTTCCCTGAATAACTTAAAGCCTTTCCTCTAGTAAAAGTCCCGTCACACTTGTAAAAGCTCTGCCTCAACCACTAAGACACTAAAATCTGGTGTTCCAGTCAGGCCCAAGTCATCCTTTGCCAAGGACCTTTGGCTAAATTACAGCCATGGGACATTTGTCACTTTGCTGAGATCTTGCTACACACTAGA
The DNA here is from genome assembly GCA_021653895.1 of Mastomys natalensis. Classification (NCBI taxonomy): domain Eukaryota; kingdom Metazoa; phylum Chordata; class Mammalia; order Rodentia; family Muridae; genus Mastomys; species Mastomys natalensis. The sequence continues at coordinate 1,182,237 of JAJTUV010000466.1, forward strand.
CAGATTCTTATCATTTTTTTTTCTGAGCACACCCAATAAAACTTGAAATTTCTCTCTGTGAATATTCAGGATTTAGGAGCCTGCAAGGCAAGTAACAAAGCAAGCTAGACCAGTCTGGTTTAGTGGCTTCCCCAAGTAAGGAGCATAAAGAAGCTTAAAATCAAGCTGTGAAAAATACCACAAAACAAGCACTGGAATTAAAAACAAATTTGCTTATGAGCTAGCTATTTTTTGCTGCCTAATGAGTGCCTCAAATATTCTTCAGGCAAGACTCTGCTAGTCTCTGTAATGAATTCCCAAGGTCCCATGGTGACAAACCTCCCTTTCTTTCACTGGACTTTTTTCTTCTAGAGCACATAGACATACATATGATCAAGCCTGTGAAAAATCCTAGTAACAAACCCCAGTGTACAAGTTACCATATAGAGAATCTACCCACCTAGGAATATAGTTGAAAAATGGCAAAAGTCCCAAGGGACCACATCAGACATGATGCCCCAGCACTTATCTCAGGACAGATGCCTATTTCACAGCTATCATTAGTCAATCTACTTAGTAATCATCTAATCATGGTAGAATCTATTTGTTGAACCTCAACATAATTTAGTATCATCTGTTCTTTATTGCTTGAGTGTTATAGCTAACTCTTCAATACAGGTACTTTCAACCATTTACATGTTAGATTTCTGAAGTTAGTTTCTTTTAGATCCTTTACTGCTGGTCAAGCAGAGCATGGCAAGAGTGGGAAAAAAATAGAATTCATTGACAGCATGAGTCTTCACCTTTAGCACATGCCTATCTCTTTCCCATTGTGTTTGCTCTATGCTAAAAAGGAAATCATGGAGTATAAAAATGTGGCATTGTCAAATAATTCCCTGTTTCATTTCTTAATCAAATACCTATTCTACTTGACTTTGTTGGGTGGATTGGAAGCCTCACATTTGTTTCCTGAGTCTTGAGAGGACCATGAACTAGGGAATGACTCCAGAATCTTAGCATGTACCAGTCATTTCCATTGATGCATAGACTCAATTTCTGAAAAGTTGAAATTTAAATGACAAAGAATTGTTTTGGACTCTTAAGAGCATACCATGAGGTTGTAATGTAGTCACAGAATCTGTGGTAGAGGAAGCATAATGTTGCCTATGCACATCTCTGTGGACTAGGAAATCAAAAAAGAAACTGGGGTCACAAGCCCAGCAGGCCATAACATTCAAGGCTTGACTCTCAACAACTTATTTATGGTAACCACTCCTTACCTGCTCAAAAGCCAAATACCTTGGCAAATAATGTCATCAGTTGTGGACCAAGTGTACACACACACAGGGCTGTGAGGGGCCTGTTACACCTAAACCATTGGCATATTAACAAAATAACATTTAGTTTTTCATGTATCACCAGTACAGTGTAAGCCAGAAGAGAGCTTGCCCAGATCCTGTCATTCAAGGTATTCATCCAATACAACCTCTTACTATCTGTCTTAGGTCTTCTGGAGCCGAGAGCCTTAAAAATATTTCTGTCCATCAAGAGAAAAACGGCACAACAAAACAGACTCCTTATCATTATTTCATTCCCAAGTAAAACAGGACTTTTGATAGCCTGTACATTAGCAAGAAATGGTCACAGGTCTACCTAAAGGAAAGAGACTCACAATCATAAGGAAGAACATAGATATTTTATAGGCAGTGACTCAATATTTGCTTATGGCGTTTTAAATACAGTCTTATTTATTTCTCATTTCAACCTCTAAGATGCAGGTCAACCTCTTGGGCCATATGTACATCCATTTATGGCAAAGAGATCCATTTTTTTTTCCATATGACAAGAAAGAGGAAAGGACACACATTCTACATACATACAAGCAAACACAAGAAAAACGAAGTTAATTGAAAGCTTAAACTATAGAACAATACAGTCTTAGAGTTAACACAAGGATGTTGAAGAAGGGATCAGTTAGGGATGTTAGAGCAGAAAGAATATTCTGTGATTTTCCTGTCAGCTGCACATGAAGGGGCACATCCAAGAGTCCAAGGCATGCAAGGGAGCCCTGCGTCTCTGTTCCTTTTCGATTACATTATTTGTTTATATGACTCTCTCATTTCTTTTCTCCCTCCTTCCCCTTGCCTTTCCTTTCTCTCTTCCCTATTTTTTCTGTTTTCTTCTGCTATTCTGTTATCTCATTAAAAAGAATCTGACCACCTTGTCATGACTAATATGCTTATGCTTTCCTGTTCTAAGATCTCTGTCTCCCTCCCTCCTGCCTCTCCTCTCTCTCTCTCTCTCTCTCTCTCTCTCTCTCTCTCTCTCTCTCTCTTCTCTCTCTCTCAGCCAGATCTGGAGGTATGAAAGGGAGGTAGCTCAGTTTGGCGAGAAGAAGCCTTCCCTGAATCAATCAGTCATTGCCAACTCAGAACTGTTACAGAAATTTTGAAGCTTCTCTTTTAGGTGAAGAAGGATATTTTTCTGATAAACTTTAAAACAAAAATATTGTAGGAAAGAGAACACAATTTCTGGGAGGGGCACACTTACGAGACTGGTCTAACCTCTTACAGAAGCAGATTTTCTGAGCACACAGCCACACCCTGGGAGGGTTTTTTTTTTTTTTTTTTTACTGTTCATTGACACTTATTATAATCTAAAATGTTACATCTCAAAAGAGGGAAGCATGTAGAACCATCCAAACATATTTGGCACCTAACCTTTAATTTACAAATATAATCATGATCTTATGCAACTCTGAAAAATCCAGTCTTAAGCTACCTCCTCAAGTGTCTAGTTTTCCCCATGGGCATACTGGAATTCCACTCTTTCCTCAAGGCCAACATTTTTATTCTTACAACTTTCTCTGTAACTTTCTTCCCTGTATCCTCACAATTACTTGATACCCACATACCTACTAAAGCATAATCTTAGATAATTTAACCAGCTCAATAAAACTGATATATTCCAACACAGTTAGCAATAAGATGCTACCACTTTTTAAAACTAAACAAAAATGGACTTTAGAATCATAAAATATGACCATGGTATATCAACTCATAATTGAAGTCACTGAGTTCAGGCAACTTACTAACATATCCTTGCCAAGACTCGAGTCTGTAAGTCATGGGAAGATCTCTGTGCCTCCTCTCCTCTCCCCTCTGCCCCTTCAGCTCCATTCTGTCCCTTCCCTCTTCTCATCTTCTCTTTTCCTACTCTTCTCTTTCTGTTCTTTTGGAAATAAATTAAAGGACGTCATTGGTGCTCATCCTTAGTACAGTGTGAATCCTCTATATGGAGGGAACTTCCTAGGTGTTAAAATTTTTCTACCTGTTGACTCCTCTTCCTTTCCCCATCTTTCTGTATTCCTATATATCAACTAATGTCGATCAACCTATGGAATTATTGAAGGCCATCTGAAAGAAACGACAGAGAAACAAAGCAATAAAGCCATTTAGAGAAGAAAGCAAAACCTGCAGCACAGAAAGCAACAGCAAACTAAAACCTGTATTTTAAAGGAAAAGTTACTATATACCTATAATGAGTAATCACAGAGAACTTTTAATAATGTCAAAGAAATGACTAATCTTTCATGAACCCATTTTCTTCTACTCCAAAATAAAGCCTTTCCTGGTAATAGAAGCAAATTCATTATCTCTCTAGATCTCTCATTTGTCTCTAGATTGAATATTTTCTTTATACTGATTTCCATTTCTTACAATTGGAAACCCATAATGGATTCCCTCTCAGTACAGAATTTGCTGGTACATATACTCACTTCCAATCTGGGAATGAACTATAGACATCTATGAGAGATAATCTTGGGCCCTTTTGCTTTTCTGAGTTTAAAAGACCTAGTAACTCCCCTGCCTGTCCATCATCGTTGGCGTATTTAGAGAATACTAAATATGATTTTTTTCTTATCTTCCAACCTTCCAGTGTGACCCAAATTTGACATGCTATTGTCTTCCAGAGATTTGTGCTATGTCTTCCAATATATCTTCTAGCATGAACATAAAGACCAAGGGCACAGCACTCTACTCTTCAGAACACATGCCAGGTTTTATACCTCATTCCTTGCATGATTTTATTAGCTTCCTTTGAAACGCATTTTTCTTTTTTTTTTTTAATTTTTATTTTTTTTATTTTTAATTTTTTTCAGCAAATCAAAAAAATTTAAAAAGCATTCAAACAGAATAAAATGAAAAGAAACAAACAAGCAAAATACCAAGGGTCAGATATACTTATACAAGAATTCTATAGGGCCTTCAAACAAGCAATACTTTTTGAGTTATGTTTAAAAAAATTCAGAACCACAATAAGCTCCTTCACAAAGCAAATAATATTGAAATAGTGAAATCAAGTGTAAACCCAACAAAAATATATAAATTATAGTCCAGTATCCCTCATGAGTATACATACAAAAATTCTCAATGAGTGTTGCAAACTGAATACCAGAAGATTATGAAAAAATATTCTCAATGAAATACATCTGAATAACTGTTTTTTTTTTTTAAGAAGACCATACTCCATTACAGCTGCATGTTTTGGATAGCCCCCACTCAGATGTTTGAGCTACATGAAAACCAAGCTGCCAATTTACAACATATGTGCAGGGAGGCCTAGGTCCAGCCCATGGAGCTAGATCTGTGTAGACATAGGTATGCTCCACCGTTCACACTGGAGACTCTCAGAGACTGAAACGCATTTTTTCTACTACTAGCTCTAACCTCCTTCCTATTTACAAATAGAATATTCACAGGTTTTTAAAATTATTTTAGTTATTTACTTTGCATACAGATGACAGCTCTCCCTACCTCTTCTCCTCTCAGTTGCTCCCTCTCACCTCCTCTCTCCCCATTCCTCCATGCCTTTCTTCTTGAAGAGGGGGAGGTCTCCCATAGATATCAACCTGCTTTGGCAAAGCAAGTAGGAGTAGGACTAGGTGCATCTTCTCCTATTGAGCCTAGTCCCCAGTTAGGGGTCTAAAGGCAGGCAACAGAGTCAGCAACAGCCGCTGCTAGCAGTTGTTTGGAGTACCACATGAAGAACAAGCTGTACATCTGTTACATTTGCATAGAAGGCATGTTCATTAGTTGGTGGTTCTGTTTTTGTGAGCTCCTATGGGCCTTGGTTAGTTAGTTGACTCTGTAGGTTTCCTTGTGGTTTCTTGACCCCCTCTGGCTCCTTCAATCCTTCCTTCCCTTTCTACAAGATGTCCCAAGCTCTGTCTAATATTTTGCTGTGGTTCTAAGCACCTATTTCCATCAGCTGCTGGGTATAGCATTTCAGAAGACAGCTATACTGGGTTTCTGTCTGCAAATATAGGAAAATGTCATCAATAGTGTCAAGGGTAGGTTCTTTATCATGGCATTCATGATTTCTAAGATAAGTTTCAGCCTGGATGTTCTTAGATACCTAGGCTGTTTGTTTTCTTGGCTTCAAAATAGCAAATTTTCTGAAGACAATTAATGACACATACAGCAATCCTTCTTATTTGAAAATAAAAAGCTCTGGGAAGTCTCTTCACTACATATGCTTATATTAAACATCTAACAGCTCAAAGGGAAGTGACGAAAGACAATGAATATTGACTTGGCTAAGTATTACACAAGATGATTTCTAGAGTGAGTGGCAGAATTTGTCAGCCTCCAAGAAGCATATGTGGTTATAAGTTTGTACTAAGACATTATCAGACTTAAAAGAAAGAAAATCAACTTAAGAAAATTCTCAATATATTGTCATTTGTTGTGTTCTTATCGTGGGAATGAAATGGAGGAGAATAAGACCTTGGAGTTAAGAAAGTCTCTTGTCTTGGGTATGTGGTCAGCCTCAAAAGCATACTATTGAGATTGAGAGTGACTTCTGAGGTAGTGTTTCCTGAAACAGGCTAGGGCCCTGGTATTGAAAAATTCTTTCCGAGTGGTAAGTATTTTAAAATATAGCTTCTTTCACTTAAGCATTCATTTGTGTTCCTCCCTTTCCCTAGCTCTATGTATTCCTAATGATGCAGATCAGAAAGTTCATAAAAATGCATCATGATCCCATTTAAGATATATGATTAACTGCTAATATGTGGTATTAACTTGTAGGATGTTATGGAGATTAACATATATAATTACATTTGATGGTATATGATAATTACCTGTTTGGTTGCATTTAAAAGCACAGTGACTTGAGAATGTTCATCAATCCACATATGGTTCGAAGTCTGATGTGAAATTGCAACTCATTTTTTTTTTTTAAGTAATCAAACTGGCATCTCTCCTAATGTAAAGCCTAATAGAGACCACCTAATTTTATGGAGATGAAGTTAATAATATGGTGATTGGAGTACTAATTGAAAAGTAATTTTTAGAAAATGGGATGTTCCGATCAATATTTTCCAAATGAGCTAATTAAGTGTGAATGTAATCCTTCTGAAGTCCTAACAAGACATACAAAACTTCAGCTTGGATTCTGGCTTTCCTAAGAGGCTGAGCTGAAGGGCTTTGGCGACAAGACTTTTGAAATGCAGCAGGAAAGTGTCTTCTTAGAGAAAGTCTCAGGAGTGAGCATGCATAAGTGACTTTCTCTCTCTGCCACACACTTACTAGTTCAATATGCTTTCTAGCATCACCACCAATCCGTATCTCCATTTCCATTCCACTCCTGGCTCTGTTTAATAATACTGAAACTGATCTGTTTGGCCATTTAAAATATCCCTTATCCATAATACTTCTTATGCCCCACCCGAAAGCCTTATCTCATGATCCTAAATTACATATAGATGATCTACAGCTTACCTTGCACTATGGCTTAGCTGAGAGTTCAAGTTCCCTTCAGATTTGAAGTAATGTATACTTAAAGGTCACTCAAAATGCTGATGTAAATTCAACAAGAACAAATCAAATCCTAGCTTTAAGATAGCCCTGCTTTTCTGATGAACTCTGATTTGTTCTCCAAATAGAAGAAAATAAAAGGACCTAGACATATGCTTCCTTGACTAAAGGAGCATGTCTCTGATCTTAATCACTTGAGTTCTGTCAAGTAGCCACATGCTCAAAAAAGAGAATCAACTCCAGCAACTTCTCCTCTGACTTCAATACATCTACTATGGTACATGCATGCCGCACGTGTGTGGGCGCACACACACACCACACACACACACACACACACCTCACCTCCAAGTTAAATAAATAAATAAATAAATAAATAAATAAATAAATAAAATGAAGAGAAATAAGAAAAAAAAAAAAAACAAACAGAAGATTCCTGTGAGGGAGGATCTATGCTGTAGCCAAAAACAATGAAGGAGGGGAAAGCGTTTCTGTGGAGTCTATCTCATATGAACGCAAAAGAAACCAGCTGCTCATCATTCAGATATGGTAAAGCAAGGAGAGCCTCTCATTAAGTTAAATGATAAAAGATGACATGTCAAATCAAACCGGGATTACTTAACAACAAAAGTTTGTTTGACTGGCAATATTCCAGTTACTTGTTTTTGTGATGATTTTATTTATTGCTTAAGAATGTACATGTAGCCGGGTGTGCGCACGCCTTTCCCAGCATTGGAGGCAGAGGGAGGCGATTTCTGAGTTCGGCCACTGGTCTACATACAGATGATTCGACAACCGGTAAAGAGAACCTGTCTCAAAACCAAAAAAAAAAAAAAAAAAAAAAAAAAAAAAGAATGTACATGTACAGTGAAGTATTTCATATCTACTTCCCATTTTCCACATCCATCTCCCCTCATTTCCCCCAAACACATCTCCCTATACCTTCATGTCCTCTTATAATATTGACAACCCAATAAGTCTAACTAGTGCTGTCCACATGTACTTCGATGTAAGGCATCTATCTACTGGAGCATGGAAAAGCAATGGCCACGCAACCAAACAAGGCTGTTTCCTTCCACAGCAGTTATCAACTACCTACAGCTCCTCTAGGCCTCAGCTGCTTACTGAACCAATGGTGTGCCGAACAATGCCAAGAATCTACAAATAAAGCAGATTTTGCAGTAGTGTAATGAGTAGAGACAGTGTCATCATTCTCTGTTGGGAGCCGATTCCTGGCAGAAAGCAGCTATTATCTTTGCAGCCATCTCAGCCTACAAGAGCTGAGCACACTCTGATAAACCTCTTGTTTTTCTCACTTATCCTTGTTTTACTGCTTAGTGCCCCCAGTTGCAAGGCGCATGTGGTATCCACGCTGCAAGACAGGTGACATAGTGCCTTCAGCTGTGTTTCCCTGCCCTACTGTGGCAAGGCACATGGAAAAGCATATAAATACCCAGTATTTCCTTTCAATAAAGGAGAGACTTGATCAGATTCTGTCCTGTCTCTGTTCTTCATGTCTCTTGCCCCTCCATCCCCACTTTCTCTCTTGCTAGACCCTGTTGACTGAGCAGAACAGGCCGGGACATAGTGGCCCTCAAACATGGAGCAGAATGGGCCATTACAATTCTCTACATGTGCTCCAGAAGATTTGAGATAGATAAGCTTTCCTTATCAAGGTATATCAATAAAGAAAACTATGTGAAAGAATGAGAGATACATCTAGTACCAAAGGAATCAGGTACACGATTTATACAATAAAGGGAAGGGGGAAAGATAGATGCTTGATATTCAAACATGTCTGCTGGCAGAAGTAGTATAGAAATGAGAACCACTCAATGAGGGAAAATCACACTAGGAATAATAAACAGAAGATAGAGAAATGAGAAGTAAAGCAATTAGATATGACAGTTTCTGTAGAACATTGATAAGACAAGATCAAGAGTGTAGGAATACTGCCACAACAATGACTCATGACTTAGAATAAAAAGCAAAGGATAGTTAAATTTTCCATAGATAAGAAATAAAAGTGATGCCACATAAGGTCTCTATGAAATGTATTTCCATAAAATATTTTTAAACATTCTTAACATGATGAACTAACAAAAAGAATGTCTAGTCACAAGGAAACCAAAAGAAATAGTGATTCGATTTTTGAAGCTGGGAAGTACAGTATATGATGACTATAACCATGACATTGTAGCTATAGGTTCTCCTCATTTCTGTATCCAAAAGGGAGAGACTGCCAAGACAATATTACATCAGAGTCAGGCTATCAGAATGAAGATGATGTGCTGATAAATTTCCTTTCCCGAATCTAATGTGTATAAGGAACCTTAGCTATCCCTGAAGGAAGAACAATCCTCTTTCCTGAGATCTTGGACCTACATGAGGAAAGGTTGTTACTCATGTAGACTGGGAAGCCATGCTACTTTGAAATTCAATTAAATATGAATTTCAGTCCCAGAAATGAACAGCATATCTCTCTATATAAAGCAATAAAGGCTTCTTATTATACCAGGAAGCATGTTCTATAAATAGAGACAAATATACACAAAAAATACAGAAACTGATCAATGAAGGTATTAAATATGCAAATAAATGTGGAAGAAAATGTATGTATTTACTATGTTTATTAGATACATAATAAGTGACAAGAAGGGTCAACTTTCTTTTCAAAACAGACTAAATGGAATGGCTAGACGTAAACTACTGTTAAATGAAAACTGAATACCTAAACAAATTATGAAGATAAGTCTAGCTGGTGTCTATATAAAATCATCACTCTTATTTTCTAGTGTCTTTGGTACTGAAAAATGAGCACCAATTCAGCAATAAACCTTTGATCTATAACACTCTCTTGCTTGCAAGATATGCTAGGGCAACAGTGGGACAAATCTCATTGGACTAACAAACCATCATCTGATTAGACATAAGGCCCACTCCATGAACTGGATCCCATATTAGACAAGGCTTGAGTGACCAAGAACCTGACACTGGATATCTCAAGGACATAATGTAAAAGCAATTGTAAAAACAAAGCATAGCAATAAAGTGACTCCAATAACACTCTTCTGTACTCACAGATCAATGTCTTGCTCAACTATCTTTTGAGAAGCTTTCTCCTGCAGCAGATCAGAACAAATACAGAGACCTACAGTTAGAGATCATGTAGAGAGTGAAAGACCTTGCAACACTCAACCCTAATTGAGATATCTTCATCAAATTCCTCCCCTAGTGCCCAGGGATCCCTGAAGAAGAAGAGGTGAAAAGAATGTAAGTTGCCAGAGAGGATGAAGGACATCAAGAAAACAAGGCCCTCTAAATAAACTGAGCAACATTCATCTGAACTCAAGAGACAGAAGCAGCATGCACAGCACTGTCCAAGAATTCTGGAGTGTGTGATTCTCTGATTTTTGATTTTTCTCATAGGTTCTTTTCCATCATTTGGGTTGCTGTCCAATATGATGTGACCTGTTTTATCTTAATATGCTTTATTTATATAGACAAATATTATGCAAATACAAACACATGTAACATACTCTTGCATGCATTAGCTAATTTAGTATATTTTCTCACAGCTAGAATAAGATGTATTTAAAAACAACAAAAGAGACGTTTAAACATAAAATAGCAATATAAGAGAATAGAGAAAAAGAAGATATCACAGTGTATAAACAAAAACCAAATGTTGATAATTAAAGAATAACATAGAGCTGAAAATGAGTATATTTATATATAAATATATGAGAACTTGGAGAAAAGAAATCATACATGATGGTAAAGTAGCATGTTTTATAGGTCAGTAAAAACTGGATAGAGTTTTCAGAACATAAAATTAGGTTACTGTATCACAAGCATTAAAACACAAATGTCAAAGACACATTTAGAGATTTTAGAAAATGGTATAAAAATAGCTTTGTGTTCTTTATGCTCACAGAATAAGAAGTGATTTTTATAAGTACATGAAAATTCATAAATCATAAAAGAAATAGACTAAGCTACAACCCGTTGTGCTAAAATAATGACTTGAACTACATTTAAATTGGAATTATAATACTATAAAAACTGAAATAAATAAGAATAAAGCAAGAGATGAGTGTTTTCAAGACCTTCCAAAAAGATCAGTCTTTTCAGTAATAGGTTGCTATAAAGTTAAGGAAATAAATTCAATATTTCAATAGAAAGTGGACAGGACCAAAAAGAGATACTTGGGAGAAATGCAAAAGTAAGTAGCCAAATAATCTGTGAAATATGTAGAAAAATGTAAATTATAAATAAAATGAATTCATATCCTAACCAAATGGATGGCAATATATAGAAATAGCCTAAAATATCTAGTCCTTTTGAGGATGTACAGTAATTGAAACATTTTTCTTTCTATGTTTTTTTTTTTTTTTTTTTTTTTTTTTTTTTGCATGACCCCACCAGTTCTGAGAGCTGAGGTGGGTTTATTTTTTCTCAGTCTGCTTTTATACCATTTTAAGTACATGCAAATAATAAGGTAAGTTCTAGGTTAAGGAACAAGCAAGGCAATAAACACAAAAAGAGTCAAGGAACTAGCAAGGCAATAAACCAAAGTCCTGTGACCACTGTTTCTAGGGGTTTATCAGGATGACCAAGATATCTGAGCCTACTTCCCTGTCCTAGCCCAAAGGCAAATTCTTGCCTAAAGCCTACTTCTTTGTTCTAGCCTCAAATCAGATTCCTGCCTGAGCTTACTTCCGTGTCCTGCCTCAATGTCAAATTCCTGCTAAGTTTCTAGAAGTGGCTCTCCACAGAAAACTGACATCGTGTTACAGATACCACTCAGACCTTAAAACCCAGCATGGTGGGGCCAACACTTGCCAAAACAGGAACAAAGACATCCTTTGTAGCTCCAGGATCCAGGACAGTCTTTAAATGTACTGTCTTGGTTAGGGTTTTATTGCTGTGAACAGACACTATGACCAAAGCAAGTCTTATAAAGGACAACATTTAATTGGGGCTGTCTTACAGGTTCAGAGGTTTAGTCCATTATCATCAAGGTGGGAGCAAGGCAGCATCCAGACAGGCATGGTGCAGGAGGAGCTGAGAGTTCTACATCTTCATCTACATCTTCTGAAGCTGCTAGAAGACTGGCTTCCAGGCAACTTAGGACGAGGGTCTCAATGCCCACGCCCACAGTAGTGACACACCTACTCCAACAAGGCCACACCTCCTAATCGTGCCATTCCCTGGGCCAAGTATATACAAACCATCACTTGTACTAACCTTGCATTTTGGATTCTGTGGTTTGTTCCTTACTCACTTTAAAAAAAAATAATAAATTTTTATTGATTCTTTGTGAGCTCACATCATGCACCCCAGTCCCACTCATCTCCCTGTTCTTTTTTTTTTTTTTTTTTTTTTTGTGGTTTTATATGCTTTTTTTTTTCCTTTTTTAATTTAATTTTATTTTTTTGCTTATTCACTTTATAACCTGTCCCAGTCACCCCCTCCCACAATCCTTCCCCATCTCTTGTTTTCTGAGTACCCCCTCATTTTTCTAAAGCTAATAAAGGTGTAATTTTAATGAATATTTTGGAAAATCAAATATACATTATTGAGTAAAGAAAATTTTTGCTTTTAATTATAAAGCAGTGTGTGTGGGTTTGTGTGTGTATGTGTGTGTTTGTATGTGTATGTACACATTTATGCTACACTTGGCATAAAACAAAATGAAACTCCACCTTTTTTCATCATTGACCAGGATTGAATTTGCCTTATTGATTTATATTCAGAGCAATACAATTATATAATTATATATACCTGAATACTCTAAATGGTCATTACCATAAAATGAATTAATGATGTTTTATTACATCCAAAGAGCTAGTATCAATGAAAAGAAAAGAACTAGATAGCCACATAACAATGGGTTTTAATTATACCTGGAACTAGTGAATTTATCTAAATGTCAAGATATGCAGAACTAAATAATATATTCAACAATATATGTTTAGAGGTGGGGTGAGAGGTGGGGATTTAGCTTAGTGTTAAAGCACTTGCCTAGTAAACACAAGGACCTGGGTTCGGTTCTCAACTTCAAGAAAAATAAACAAACAAAAAACAAAAACAAAACAAACAAACAAAAAACAACCACAAAACAAACCAAGGTAACAGAGGAGGAGAGATAGTTCAGTGAGTAAAAACACTTCCCGGTATGCCTGAAGTTCTAGATTCATATACCCCATAAAAGCTGAATGAGCAGGTGAGCATCCATAATCCCACTCCTATTCTGAGATGAGAAACAAGACAGAAGAGACTGGAAGCAGTGAAACCAAAGGAGGAGAGACCCTACCTCAAAGCATGGTAGGAGAGAACTGATTTTCAAAATTTGTCCTTTGACTTGTCCTCACAAACGCACAGTAGACAAATAAATAATACTTTAAAATAGTCTGTATTAATTACTTATGTATTAAACAAAAATAATAAGTAAACACTAAGGCAGGGCAGGCTAAAGGCTGAGATTACATGAGCATCAACAAAGCACATATATATATGCAGGTATGCACACAGACATGTTCTTAGTCTGAAGCACAAACAAATTTATTCTATCACTGTTCTTATTTCCAAAGATCCATTCTTTAAGTAGATCTTGAAATCTAGTCCTTATTTTGTAAAGTGATAATATTTATTAATTTTTGGAGCAAAGAAATCTCCTAGGAAGGATGCCAGTAAATACATAAAGAGCAATATCAGATCAACCAGAAAAGGGTCAGTGGTTTGTGAAGTTTATACAAGGTATGGCTGCATTTATACAAAGCTTTGAGGAAGACACAGATGTACAGATAGGAAGGCAAAGATGGTTGATTCCAACCATATTCCAGTCTTTAAATATGCTCTTCTTTAATAAGCACAGAAATGACTGACAAAAGATGATCGCTATGGCAATAGCCCTATCATAATCCCCCACAATGGTACAATTACGTACAGACTGCCTCTGAGTATGCTTTAGTGAGTATCCCATGTTTCCATTTTGAATAAGAGCAAAGCTATCTGACACAGAATGTTTGCAATTTAGACTAATCTATGTTATTAAACCATTGTCCCTTAAATGTAAAATGTTTCCTAAGTGTCAACAAATAACAAAAGTTATACACCATTGTTCAGTCAATCTAGTCTATTTGGCAAGTTCCAGGCTGATGAGAGTCTCTGTGTCAAATATGATAGAGGTTCTTTAGAAATGGTACCCAAGGTTGTCTTCTGGCCTCAATATCCACACATGTACACTCATAAATTAACTTGTACAGACAAACACATCCACAAAACTCAAAAGATAAAATTGTAATTAATTGGTCTTTTCATTTTAGTCTTCTCTCATAAATAATGATACAGGCCATTAGACTTTACTTCAGTGACCAAAACCTCAAAGATCCTGCTTGTAAGTTTGAACACTTTAGTCTTTGGTGGTGATATCAGTGAGGTCTTGTCTGGCTTGGAAGGGCTGGAAAGTTACTAAACCATTCTCAAGACAATCAAAGACCAGGAAAGGAAATGGATAATTAATTCCCAGAGGTGTGAAGTCACAGAATTGAGTACTAGTCCTAGTCTGCAAAATCAGAGGATCCAAGGAATCACAGCTTACAGTAAAAGAGCTTCAGAGGTATGGCCTGAGACTAAGCTACTGTGGTTAAACTAATGGTTTACTATCAAACTTACTGGTTATTTTGGAAATTTTTCAGTCATTATTTCTTGAAGCATTATCTATTAAAATTTATCCAAATTAAGCAATGCTGATTTCAGTTTCCAATGTAATGATGCAATCTACATTCCTCTAGGCTGAAAAAAAAAATGTGTGTGAAGGAAAACATTAATAAAATACAAATGTCCATTTGTGATACATACACATAAAATGCAAGAACCTTGAAATAGAGCAGAGATTCCTCAAACTGACATAAAACTCCAAGGCTGTCATCAGTATTTTTAGTGAGAAATTGGATACATTCCTGCTAAGACTGGGTTCAAGGTAAGGATGGCTATTTGTTACACTAAGAGTGGATGCACTGTGTTCATTTTGAACATTTGTAGAGTCATACAGCAGAAAAAGTGGGGTGTGACATATACCAACTATGGTTTCAATTAATAATAATCTATCAAATTGAGAAATCAATTGTAATAAATGTATCACAAGTAATAAAGATTTTTAAAAAATCATGAACACCCATTCAAACACTATATAATTTTTAATCTATACTCTGCTTAGAAGAGAAATCAATAATTAAAGAGAATAATAGAAGAGAAATAAAAAATTCATGATTTTTTTCTAAATTAAACTGTTTCAGTTGTTGGAGTTCCACCTATTTCTTTGCAAATTTCAGGGTTTCAGTTTTTTTTTAGAATTGCATGTTGAGAAGAGAGAGAGAGAGAGAGAGAGAGAGAGAGAGAGAGAGAGAATCTATAGTTTTTATTTCTTGGCTACTGTGGTTAGTGAAGTGACATACATAGATGAGCAAGTATCTCTGTGGCAGTTAATTAGGAGTCTTTGAATATGCACCCAAGGATGGTATAGCTAGGTCATATGGTTGTTCTATTTTTAGATTGTTAGAGGGACCTCCATTCTGATTATCATAGTGACTATACAAGTCTGCATTTTCATTAGAAAGAAATAAAATTCCCCCCCCATTCAAACGACTTTTCATTTTTTGTTGTTGTTGTTTTTAATATACTTGATGCTTTCTGTTCCACCTAGGGTGAGATAGAACATCAAAGCAATTTAAGGTTTCATTTACATGATGACTAACTTTATTGAAGAGTTTTCAATACTTATAGATCATTTTATTTCTTCTTTAAAAACTATGTGTGTGCATTTGTGTGTGTATATATGTATTGATGTGTAGTTCATTAATTTAGAAAAGACATCATGAAAAGGGAGGAATAAATCTTTGGGATGGAGGTAGAGAAAATAATAGAATAGATATGATTAAAAATTTAAAAAGCAAAGGGGGCCTAGAATCAAGGAAGCAGGGGTAGGCTTAGATTTTTCAAAATCTACTTTAATAATGGTTCTTAAACATTCCAACCTCTTTTCTAGCCCAGGAACCAAAGGCACAGGAGAAGAAAGGTTAATAGGAAATGGGGATGTGAACCTGTTTAGAAATAGTTCTTTGGGCTAATTCAAAACACAAATCAATAGTGGCAGTCCAGTTCCAATCAGCAAACACTAAGCCTTAAACAGTAACAGTGGCTTGCCTCAGAAGCAGCAAGAAGCAGCTGGAATACCACAAGGTGTTCTTTGGTGCTTTCTCTCTATGACATCAAAACAAGTGAAGATCAGCGAAGATCAATGAAGCATTGTAAGGTGAACGAATGTAGAACATCATCAGTGAAGATCAGACATTAAGCATTGCAAGGCTCCTTCACTGTCTGTTGGGTAATACTTGTACTCTTTCCAAACATCATATGAATCTCAAGCATCTGCTCCACCAACACATCAAATGCCATTTCACAAGACAACTTCCAGAAAAACACAACATGTCTGTTCTCAGAACAATACCTCTCACATGTCTGCTTCAGCAAAACATCCTCTCATATGTCTGCTCCAGCAAAACATACTTACATGCTTACAGAATACAAAATGATAGTTACTCTGCATTCATTGTTTTCTATTTACTTTAGGAACAGGATGCATAAAGGTGTCCTAAAAATGATCAGAGATGATAATGTTAGTCCAATCAATAGAGAATGGTATTTCTAACCTTTATTATCTTTATTCATCAGTATCACTATATGCATGTCTGATGCAGTAAAACAATTTTATCTTTAGAAATGTTTATATCAACCCAAAGATGAATCACACTGATATTTTTAGTTTGCAGAATAAAATAAAGGAGAAGGCCCAAGCACTCCACAAGGTTGCCTTCTTTTCCCTACTTTGCTATGTGTTGCTCAATGCACAGGTTTAACTTATCACAGGCCTTTCCTGTATCCTTTTCAGGAATCTACCATTACAAATGAAAATTTTCATCTTAAGAACATGATTTTTTTTTTTTTTTTTTTTTTTTATTATTTTTTTTTTTACCAAGGTCAAACTCAGGAGAATGTATTCTATACCCCACTCAGTTCCACCTACATCAAGCATACACAAGATCTGCAGAAGGACTTTACAATCAAATCTCTTCTTTACTCTCAGTCTCTCTGGTTTCTCACAAGCATCTGGCCTCTATAACAAAAACTTTAAAGCTATATTTCAGAGTTTCTCCGTGGAAATCATCTCTGCCATATCTCAACATGCAATAAATATCCTTTTTCTCAGCTAGTAACCGTGTATCATGTCCCTCTTAGATATCTCTTTCTTGGAATGTGTTCTAACAGTACTGGGCCCACACCCAAGAAGCACTAGAGACATCCCAGATCATCTCTTTTCAGAATCAGTCCCACTGGTTCATGTCAAATTGACAAAAAAAAAATTTAAAAAGGAAATAAATTACAGACAAGTAAAATCTGAGCTGACCACTGTATTTAAAAGTGTGCCACTGCAACTCAATTAAATGTCCAAATAGAAGTAGAAACAAGAATACATTAAAAAACAGCTAGTTATGAATTGAATTTCCTCTACAGAGAAGCTTCCTCAAGTGTCCATGTTCCGTGCATTTTGAAGGTTGGAGTAAAAACAGTGTTCCTGCCTTGCTGTGTTATGTGGATGATCTACTCCAGAAGATTCCCACATACTAAGCCTTTCTCAGAAGCTAAAGACAACACTGCCTCTTCCAATGCCAACAAAACATGCTGTTGCATGTTGAAAAGGGGGAATTGGAAATTCAGAAACAGTCCACAAAACTTTGGAAGGAGGAAGTAGAGTTGCCAGTAGCCAGGTAGAAACAGTCTAACAGGGCAGATATACCTCCTGAGTCTACCACAAACCACTCACCTTCAAGATAAAAGCAGCATAGGCTCAGCATGAAATCCACTTGAACTTGACTCCCATACACTCAAATTGCATCACTGTTTAGAAAAAAGAATGTTTTTAGTTTATTTCCATCTTTGGACTATCTTTAAACAGTTGAAATCTATATATCTATATTATACAAACCAGTTTGCATGTGGAAGCCCCCTGAAACCCCACAAATTTCTTTCAGATTCCTCTCTTACTATTTCAGGGACTGTAATCTAGTCACCATGAAGCAATATATATTTTCCATGATAAATTAATTATGAAATTATGAATGCTAAAGCACTCAGTTAATAGTGCTCAGATATAATCATATTAAAGAGACTATTTCTCTACACTATTATTTTCAATCTCATTAATTATATCTTAAAACTGGGATAATCACTGGATAATGAGCCATATGAGAAAGAAAGTCAAAAGAAACAAAATAAGGCAAAGTGAAGCACAGTGTAAAGGTCTACAGTCCCTAATTTGGTTAGCTGCCTCCTTTGGAAAATTTTATTATTCATCTCGTTATCCACTGACAAAAGTGATTGGATGAACACTTAGAACAGTGATTCTCAACCTGCAAGTCACAGCCATTTGGAGTTGCATATTAGATATTCTGCATATCAGATATTACATTATGATTCATAACAGCAGCAAAATTACAGTAGTGACAAAAAATTTATGGTTGGTGGTCACCATAACACAGGCTATTAAAGGGTCACAGCATTAGAAAGGTTGAGAACCACTCAATTAGATGTGTAGTATGATATCCTGGCATAACACATATTCAAAAGATGTTATTTGGGGTTTCACTTGTCCCTTTCTGAGGACCTGGAAAATCTAAAAACCAAGCCACCAAATAACTAATCTTAAAATGTAGTATAACTGTATTGGTGCTATTGCAGGCAATTAAAGTGAATTACATTTTTCATATAATAATGGAAACATCTCTATTTTTAAGGGAAATACATTTGGTTTTGTTTGGTTGATTTTGTTTGGTTTTTATTAAATTTTTTTTTTTTTTTGCAGTTGAATTGTTGCTTCCCTCCCAGTATGCCCTCCCACAGTTATTCATCCCATTCCTCCTCCCCTCTGGCTCCAAGAGGATGTCAGAACCTGCACCAGGCCTCCCCACTCCCTGGAGCCTCAAGTCTCTAAAAGTTAGGTGCACCTTCTCTCACTGAGGCTAGACCAGGCAGTCTTCTGCTGTATATGTGTTGGGGAGCCTCAGACCAGCTCTTGTATGCTGCCTGGTTGGTGGCTCAGTGTCTGAGAGATCTCAGAGGTCTGGGTTAATTGAGACTGCTGGTCTTCCTAGGGGGTCATCCTACTCCTCAGCTTCTTCCAACATTACACTAATTCAACCACAGGAGTCCTTGACTTCAGTCCAGTGGTTGGGTGTATGTACCTGCAACTGTCTCAGTCAGCTGCATTTTGGATCTCTCAGAGGACAACCATGCTAGGCTCCTGTCTGTTAGCATAATATAGCTTCAGTAATATTTTCAGGCCTTGGAGGCTCCCCTTGAGATGGATCCCAAGGTGTCCATAAGTGTGTGGGTTAATTTCTGAGTCTTCAATTCTATTCTATTGATTGGCCTTTTGTTTCTATACCAATACAATACAGTTTTTATCACTATTGCTCTGTAGCACAGCTTGACATCAGGTTGGTGATTCCTACAGAAGTTCTTTTATTATTAAGAATTGTTTTTGCTATACTGGGTTTTTGTTTCTTCATATGAAATTAAGAATTGCTCTTTCCATGTCTGTGAAGAATTCTGTAAGAATTTTGATGGGGATTGCATTGAATCTGTAGATTGCTTTTGGTAGGATGGCCATTTTTTATGTTAATCCTACCAATCCGTGAGCATGAAAGATCTATCTATTTTCTGAGGTCTTCTTTGATTTCTTTTATGAGGGACTTGAAGTTCTTGTCATACAGATCTTTCACTAGTTTGGTTAGAGTTACTTCAAGATATTTTATATTATTTGTAACTATTGTGAAGGGTGTTGTTTCCCTATTTTCTTTCTCAGCCCATTTATCATTGTATAAATGAAGGCTACTGATTTATTTGAGTTAATTTTATATCCAGTCACTTTTCTGAAGTTATTTATCAGCTATAGAAGTTCTCTGATAGAATTTTTGAGGTCACTTATTTTTACTAACATATCATCTGCAAAGAGTGATACCTTGACACCGCTTTGCCAATTTTTATCCCCTTGAACTTGTTTTGTTGTACTATTGCTTTAGTTAGAACTTTGAGTACTATATTGAATAGATATGGAGAGAGTGGGCATTCTTGTTTTGTTCCTGATTTTAATGGGGTTGCTTCAAGTATCTCACCATTTGATTTGATATTGGCTGTTGGTTTGTTGTATATTACTTTTATTATGTTTATGTATGGACCTTGATTTCCTGATCTCTCCAAAACTTTTATCATGAAAGGGTGTTATATTTTGTCAAATGCTTTTTCAGCACTGAAGGAAATTATCATGTGATTATTTTCCTTTGAGTTTGTTTATATTGTGAATTACATTAATGGATTTTCATACATTAAACCAACTTTGCATCCCTGGGATGAAGTCTGTGGGTCTTCAGATGGACAGATACACTCGTGATCTGCCCAGGTGGAAGGCACAGGACAGAAGGGAGGTCAAGAAATACACTTGTAAATCAGATGTCAAAACCATCAAGTTTTAAGGCAGAAAATGCAAATTGCAGCATGGGCATTTTAGAAATCATATATTTTGTACATAAATAAAATTCAACGTGAGCAAAACCAAAGTTAATAAGAAGACTTGAGTCAGATGGTGAAACTACTTTATTCTAAATTGTGTTTATTGAGACAGACATGGTAACACATCTGGATGAGAGATGCTTTGAATTATAAGACAAGACTAGACTATGTATTTATTGAACCACATGGTAATATTAAATCTCAATAAAATTAAAAAAACATTTCTTTTTACATTCTTACTTTCAACAATAAGCAAATGTTTATTGAAAAGCTTTTAACTGAGAGAAAATAAATGAGGGTAATTTCAATCAAATAGACTCTTCCTGAGTTAGAGCAAAACAATTAATCTTCCTTATGTAGTGTACCAAAGGTTGAAGAGAAATATCAGAGGCTGTGTCTGGTTGAGTGGGAAAAGAATTTTTTTCTGTTAGTTTCTAGAGCTAAAAAAATCAAAGTACAAATCCAAGGCTGGATTGAATCAACTTAGTCTTTTGTTCAATATTTATACAGAAACTCTGTTATATTTATCATTAGTAGTTCTGAATAGTTTTCCAAATATGACTTTAGCAACTGGCTGCTCTGAGAGTTCTACGCCACTTGTGCAAAGACCACATTGCCCCAGACCACATTGAAATGATCCTAAAAATTAAATGGGTACTCAGTCAAACATTTATTTTGCCCAAAGGTCACCAATAATTGTCATTTGAGTTGGGAAGGTTGTGTCACCAATGAAAAAAAAGGGTTTATGTTGAACTGCACATCAACAGAGGAACTTACACAATAAGAGTATCCAAAGGGGCAATGATTGAAGTCCTTGGTTTGAACATTTGTTCAGAAAAAGAACATAGTCTAAATACATTTCTATTTAAATATAATAATTGATTTTCTGTGGCATATATTAGAAAATGTACAATGGAGATTATTTTTAGATACTAAGAAATTTGATGATTACTTTGCATCTGTATTTTGAATCCACGAATTTTGTAAAACCATTAAAAACCTATTTCCATTGAGGAAAGAGAGCCAATTTTAAGCATCTTTCAGGAAATAGGGGAACACTGTGCAGAGGACTCTGAGGAAGTGACTACCTACATGTACCTCCCTAACTCTCCAGTCTTACATACCTTCATCAGACTCCGCTTCTTTTTTTAATGCCATTGGTTTCTTAGCCACTGAATCAAGTGTGCTAAGGATTTATAAACTATGAGACTTTCAGAGAAACTGGACAAGGATTCACCCTTGTTAACTAAAAATTACTCTGTACAGCACCAAGCCTGTAGACCTTAGTTTTCTGGAACATAAGTCAAATAGTTTCAGGAAGACGTTAAAAAGACTGCCTAAAACCCCAAAGGAAATAATAAGTATTGGCTTTATATAATCAAGCCAAATCTCTCTGTTTTAAAGGCAAAGGAAAAAGTGATGTGTAAAGAGTATTACATGCTCATGAAAGTGGAAGACAAGGAAGAACACTTCATTGGAAGGCACATAAAATGGATTAGAGACTTCCTAATTCTCTACAATTGGCCATATAAGAATAAATCCTTTTGCCCTTTTCATTTTTTTTTGTTTGTTTTTTGTTTTAGGACGTATAGTATTTGGAACACTACAAATACAAAAGGCAGTGAACAAAGCAAAACTAGAGAATCTGTTGCCTGACAGATCAAGAACAGCTAGAAGGAATTACATCTTCCTTATTCAAATCACTGACAGTGGCACTGTTTGGCTTTGGGTGAATCATCTTCTCTGTAGGTATTCTTCCTTTCAATCTAAGAGCAACCTGAATCTCAGGACAAATTGTATGGGCAGCAATGACTGAATAAACATGAGTGGGGAAAGTAACTGCAAGAGAAAGATACATTTCAAAAGTGAAAAGGAAAAGAGTACTTCTGCAAAAGTCTCTATATATACCTCATTGAGGGAAGATATTGTGATTTGAGAAATACAGCTGGTGGAGAAAAAGCACAGGACATACTGACACACAGGTCCATATGGTGAGGGAAGTCCTTTAGAAACTACAATAATTTTCTTGGATATGTGAGACTGGTTAAACACCTTTTAAAGTCAATGACTGTGTTAGCAGTCCACAATCACTCAGAAAATAGTGACAACATCAGTACCTACAACATACTTCAAAAAAATAAAAATAGCCAGTAAATACATCCAAGTAAAGTGTTCAGGGTGGATGATAAGTATTTTATGAACAAGTAAAGACCAACTTTAAAATGAAAAGCACATGAGGTAAAGAGGGACATTCTATTGTTTTGTGTGCTGAACTATGTAGATACAAATAAATAAAACTAAATGGCTATAGTAAAAGATCCTAAAATGTTGAAAAATTACATTGTTTCTGGTGTTTCCTCAGAGGGATGTATCTGACTAAAACAACAGAGTATTTTAATTTGACTAATTGACAAGTGGCCTGGTTTAAAAGACAAGACAAATATTCTACAAACCCCTTAAATCTTTAAGTAAAGTTAATAATAATAATAATAATAATAATAATAATAATAATAAATAAAATCCTGCATATCTGATACAATTGGAAGTTGTGAAAAGTTCAATTTCTTTAGCTGAAATATTTTCATTCAAATTCATGTGGAATATTTACAAAATCAATTACTTTTCTTGATCACAAATAAACTTTTCCAAACTGTAGGCTTCCTTTTTGGCCTATTGACAGTGACCTTTGCCTTACAAAAGATTTATAGTTTCTTGAGGTCCCATTTATCAATTGTTTATCTTAGAGAATGAGCCATTGATATTCTGTTCAGAAAATTTTTTCCTCCACCAATGTATGTGTTCAAGGGTATTTCCCATTTTCTCTTCTATGAAATTTAGTGTATCTGAATTTATATTGAGGTCCTTGATCTACTTGGACTTGAATTTTGTACAGAGAGGTCTATTTGTATTCTTCTACATGTAAACATCAAATTAGTGCAGCACCATTTGTTGAAGATGCTTTCTTATTTGGAATTCTTTATCAAAATTCAAGTATCCATAGGTATATGGGTATATTTCTGGGTGTTTGATTTTATTCCATTGACCAACCAATACCATACCATGCAGGGTGTTTCTGTATGGTTGGTTGGTTGGTTTGATATTTTGTTGTTGTTGTTGCTGTGTTGTTCTGTTCTGTTTTTTTTTTTTTTTTTTTTTTTTATCACTATTGCTCTGCAGTACAGATTGAGGTCAGGGATGGTGATTCTTCCCAAAGTTGTTATTGTTCAGGGTGTTTTGGTTATCCTGGGTTTTTTGTTTTTCCATATGAAGTTGAGAATTGCTTGTTAAAAGTGTACAAAAAATTGTGTTAGAATTTTTATAGGTATTGCTTGAATCTATAGATTCCTTTTGGTAAGATGGCCATTTTCATTATTCCTGCCTATGTTTGAGCATGGGAGATCTTTCAATCTTAGATATCTTCTTCAATTTCTTTCTTCAGGAATGTGAACTTTTTGTTATGTTACACTTACTTGATTAAGTTACACCAAGATATTTTATAATATCCATGGCTATTATAAAGGGTGTTGTTTCCCTAATTTCTTTCTTGGCCTGTTTATTATCATTTGTATAAAGGAGGGATCCTTATTTCTTTGAATTAATTTTGTATCCAGCCACTTTGATTAATGTGTTTTTCAGTTGTAAGAGTTCTCTGGTAGAATATTGGGGGTAGCTTATGTATACTATCATATCATCTGCAAATAGTGAAACTTTGACTTCTTCCTTTCCAATTTGTATTACCTTGAGATAATGGAGATCAGCTGTGTTGTTACTCTGGCTGGAACTTCAAGTACCATATTGATCAAATAGGGAGAGAGAGTAGACAGCCTTGTCTTGTCCTGATTTTAGTGGAATTGCTTTTAGTTTCTTTCCATTTAGTTTAATTTTGGTTATTGGCTTGCTGTATATTACTTTTTTTAGGTATGTGTACTTTATCCTTGACTTCTTTAATACCTTTAACATGAAGGGGTATTGGATTTTATCAAAGAATTTTACAGAAATAAAATGAGATAATCCTGTGATTTTTTTCTTTCACTTTGTTTATATGCTGGATTATATTGATGGTTTTTCATATATTGAATCATCTCTGTATCCCTGGGATGAAGCCTACTTGATCTTGGTGTGTTCCTGAATTTGGTTTTCAATATGTCATTGAGTATTTTTGCAACAATGTTCATAAGAGAAAAGAACAGTCAAAGTCCTTAGTCATCAGGGAAATACAAATCAAAGCAACTTTGAGGTTTCTTCTTATACCCATCAGAATGACTAAGAACAAAAACTCAAGAGATAGCACATGCTGGTGAGGATGTGGCACAATGTGAAGTGGTCATTTCTGGTGAAAGTACAACATGTACAACTACTTTGGATATCATTTTGGTGGTTTCTCAGAAAACTGGGAGTAGTCCTACCTTAGTACCCAGCTATAACACTCATGGGCATATACCCAATAGATTCTCCAACATCCCACAAGGACAGTTGCTCAACTATGTTCATAGCAGCTTTATTATAATAGCCAGAAACCAGAGACAACCTATATGTCTTCTAACTGAAGAATGGATAAAGAATATGTGGCACATCTATACAATGGAATGCCATTCAGGTATTTAAAACAAAGACATCATTTATTTTGACGGAAAATAGATGGAATTTGAGAATATCATTCTGAGTGAAGTAGTCCAGTCCCAAAAGGACATGTATGGTATGTACTCACTTATAAGTGTGTATTAGCCATAAAATATTGGTACCATGCTATACTCCACAAACCCAAAGAAGCTAAATAAGAAAGAATGCAAAGTAAGGATGCTTGAGTCTCATTAGAAGGGGGAATAAAATAGTCATAAGAGGCACATAAAGAGAGGAACTGAAAAGGAGGGGTCATGAGGAGTAGAATGGGAGTTCAGCATCAGTGTGGGGAAAGACATGAGAAATGGCCATGAAAATGAATGGAAATCTGCAACTGACAGCAGTGATGAGGTAGGGGGTGGGCATCTCCAGAACAAGACAGAATCTTGGGATAAGGGAGGCTCACAAGAATCAATGAGAGTGACCTTAGTGTGACTCACAACTTTGGGGATATGGAACTTAAGGCTGTAGCAAGACAGAAAACCCAGGGGAGTGATAGAGAGACCAACCTTCCCACAAAACTTTTAACCCAAAATTTATTCTGTCAACAAGAAATACAGGCACAGGGGATGGAGCAGAGACTGAGGGAATGAGCAACCAATAACTGACCCAAATTAAGACCCATCCCATAGGCAAGCAGCAATCCCTGACACTATTAGTGGTACTGTTATGCTTGAAGACAGGAGCATGTTGTCCTCTGAGAGGTTCCACCCAGAAACTGATTCAGACAGATACAGACACTCACAGCCAAATAGTGGGTGGAGCTTGGGCTCTGATGGAACACTAGGAGGAAGGGTTTCAGCCCCAAAGGACATAGAAATTCTACAGGAAGACCAATAGAGTCAATGAACCTGTTTCCTTGGGACTCTCAGAGTCTGAACCACCTACCAAAGAACATACACAAGCTGGATCTACACCCTTCCAGCTCATATATAATAGATAGGAAGTTTAGTCTTTATGTGGACTCCAAACCACTACAGGAGGAGCTATCCCTAAAGCTGTTGACTGTATATTGGATATGATTTTCTAGCTGAGCTGTCTTGGCTGGCCTCAATGGTAGGGAAAGCACCTAGTCTTGCAGACACTTGAAATCCCAGGATGGAAGAGATATCCAGGGGATGCCCCCACCCCTCAGAGGAGAACGGGAGGAGGAAAGTGGGAAGGATTTGGGGATGAGGTGACCAGGAAGGGGGCAGAGAGCAAGATGCAAAATAAATAAGTAAAAAAGCATAAAAATAAATTTAAAAAAAGAACAGTGGTAGAAATGTAACATGGCTTTACAATTGTTAATAATATTACATTATATATTGATGATTAGCTAAGTAGGTTTCCATACCTATGTCAAGCTATACACCAAGGTGATTAGAGAAGGTAATCAATAGCATTGTACTTTCTATAATGATCACACTATTCATCAAAATCATATTATAGACATTAATTACAAAGTGAAAAGAATAACCAAAATATTTTTGAGTGAAAATATTGTTGAATGCTTTCTTTGAATATAAACTTATCAAAATAATCATTAGACATCAAAAGAGCATAACCCCTGATAATCCAAAATATCTTCATAAATAGACAATTCTTGATTCAGAGAGAGTCACAATAGAAAAGTGATTTCAATTTAAAAGAAAATAAAGATTCTTGTTTCAACTAAATCAATAGAAGAATGTGGAGATAATCTCTACAAAATTTCTCACTTAAATTATGACAGTTAAGGAGGATTATGATCATTTTAAGAATATAGAAAATATCCATTCCTCGTTGAAGACAATCTGAGTTCTTTCCAGCTTCTGGCAGAAAATAATGTGTTGAACATAATGAGCATGTCCTCCTTGTTATATATTAGAGCATCTTCTGAAATATGCCCAGGAGTGGAATAATTGGGTCCTTAGGTAATACTATGTCCAACTTTGTGAGGAACCACCAGACTGATTTCCAGAGTGGTTGTACCAGCTTGCAATCCCACCAACAATGGAGGAGTATTTTTTCTCCACATCCTCGCCAGTGTCTGCTGTCACCTGAGATTTTGATCTTAGCCATTCTGACTGGTGTGAGGTGGAATCTCAGGGTTGTTTTGATTTGCATTTCCCTGATGACTAACAATGTTGAACATTTCTTTAGGTGCTTCTCAGCCATTCGAGTTCCTCATTTGAGAATTCTTTGTTTAGCTCTGTACCACATTTCCTTTAACAGAGAAACGGAAACAGAAAATGTGATACATCTATACAATGAATACTACTCAGCTATTAAAAACAATGAATTCATGAAATTCTTAGGCAAATGGATGAAACTAGAAAATATCATCCTGAATGAAGTAACCCAATCACAAAAGAACACACATGGTATATACTCACTGATAAGTGAATATTAGCCCAAATGTTG
This sequence comes from Mastomys natalensis, assembly GCA_021653895.1. Taxonomy (NCBI): domain Eukaryota; kingdom Metazoa; phylum Chordata; class Mammalia; order Rodentia; family Muridae; genus Mastomys; species Mastomys natalensis. Next base: position 1,209,671 of record JAJTUV010000466.1, read on the forward strand.
GAATACCCAAGATACAATTCACAGACCACATGAAGCTCAAGAAGGCTGACCAAAGTGTGGGTGCTTCAGTCCTTCTTAGAAAGGGAAAGAAAATACTCATGGGAGCAAATACGGAGACAAAGTATGGAGCAGAGACTGAAGAAAAGGCTATCCAAAGACTGCCCCACCTGGGAATCCACCCCATAACAGTCACCAAACCCAGACACTATTGTGGACGCCAGGAAGTGTGTGCTGACAGGAGCCTGATATAGCTGTCTCCTGAAAGGCTCTGCCAGGGCTTGACAAATACAGAGGCAGATGCACATAACCAAACATTGGACTGAGCACAGGGTTCCCAATGGGATCCCCAGTGGAGGAGTTAGAAAAAGGACTGAATGAGCTGAAGGAGTTTTCAACCCCATAGGAAGAACAATAATATCAGCCAAGCAGATGTCCCAGAGCTCCCACGGACTAAACCACCAACCAAGTAGTGCACATGGAGGGACCCATGGCTCCAGCTGCATATGTAACAGAAGATAGCCTTCTTGGGCATCAGTGGGAGGATAGGCCGTTGGTCCTAAGAAGACTCAATGCCCCAGTGTAGGAGAATTCGAGGAAGACAGGTGGGAGTGGGTAGGTGGGTGGAAGAACACCCTCATAGAATCAGAGGAGGGGGAATGATAAGAGGTTTTGGTGGGGACCAGGAAAAGGGATAACATTTGAAATATAAAGAAAATATCTAATAAAAGAGAGAGAGAGAGAGAGAGAGAGAGAGAGAGAAGAGAGATGAGAGGAGAGAATGGGAAAGAAAAGAAAGAAAGAAAGAAAGAAAGAAAGAAAGAAAGAAAGAAAGAAAGAAAGAAAGAAAGAAAGAAAGAAGAGGAGAGGAGGAGGAGGAGGAGGGAGGGAGGGAGGGAGGGAGGGAGGGAGGGAGGGAGGGAGGGAGGGAGGGAGGAAGGAAGAAAGGCAGCTTTGCAGTGGCTCTTAAAACAGGCACCATTGAATGTTTTCTCCGCGATTCCGAGAGCCCCTGTTAGGCTGTCAACCAAAAGTTACCAAAGGACTATTCATTAAAAAAAAAAAAGAATATAGAAAATAATTCCAATGAAAAGAAAATAATGAATATAAACTGATAAATGCAGCTAAAATTAATATGCAACAAAACTAAAGTGTCTTTAAAGTCAGCATTCAATCCATTGGAAAGTGTAAGGCTCAGTGATACTAATCATATTGGCACACTGCTACAAGATCAGCAACATCTGTCTCTATAACTTTTCAGTTTTTAAAAACTGAATCTCTGTGTCCTGAGACATCTCTTCATCCCCTTATTTATAGTTCTTGCTAACCACCATCCTATTTTCTATGTATTTGACTACTGGAGTTATCTCATCAGTGAATGGAATAGTATTTGTTGATTTATTCCTGGATTGTTTTACTCAACCCAATGTTCTCAAAGTAAATACATATTGTATCAAACATCAGAATAACCTCAATCTAGCTAAAGAATTTTCCATTCTCTGTGCATGCAATATATTTTGCTCATTTGTTTATTACTATGTAAGTATTTGGGTTTCCTCCATGTTTTATTTGTTATGAATAATTATACTATCAACACCGATATAAAGATATCTCTCAAAGACTGTAGACTATCAGAACTGAAATTGCTGGATCATATGGTAGTTCTATTTTCAAATTTTTGAGGCACAATCATACTCTTTTGCTCTGCAGGCATAGCATTTTATAAATGCACCAACAGACTGCATGTGTTCTGATTTCTCTAACCACATACTTACTTTCTACTTTAATGATGGTCATCCTAATAAAATTAAATTTACCAGTAGAGTACTAATGATGTGTTAGCTCATTTAAGAAAAAAGAGAAATGATTTTAAAAACATAATTCAGAGATATAAAGCAGAAATAAGCATACATTTTGAAGTGATTGAGGCACTCATAAAAATATATACAAAACTTTCTGACAAGACATTTGAAAGTTTAGAGGAAATGGATTATTTCCCAGCAAAATATGTATTGCCAAAATTCACCCAAGAAGAAAGGGGAAACTTAAATACACCAGTTACCATAAAAGAGTTTAGAAAAAGATGCTTAAAGATCTATCATTGAAAAAGGCAGTGCGAACAGATGGCCACCCAGCTGAGGTTTATGTAACATGCATTTTATATAACCTTTAAGAAAGAGAGCTGTTCAAAGTTAAATTATTTCAGGCCTTAGGGGGAAAAAAAGATAAAAGCCTTCCCCAGTTCATTTTACAAAGGCAATATAACTTATAAAATAGGAAAAATAGAACAATAAAAGATGATTATAAAAAGATGTTTATGAAGAAAAATGGAAATGTATTAAAATGTGAGTCATCATATTAAGGCCATGTTTTTTTTATGTGATTTGTTGTTGTCACGTAAGTAACATGTTTAATGGATAATTCTGTGTCAAAATAACAGAAATGAAGTAAAGACAAAGGCATTCTACCATGCCCTCATGAAGCTTTCTGTCTAGCATGATGAATATGAGAGTGAAAGAAGTAAACACACTCGTGATAGATCAGATGATGATAAACGAAAGAGAAAACACTGAGCAGAGATGTAGACAGGTGTTAAGAGGGAACTTAGCCACTTTGAATTACATATACCTTTTATCAGAGGTGCTCCGCTAGTGATCAATGCAGACTGGAGCAGACAGGAGAGGGCTGTTTGGGATTAGTGCAGAGTGGATAGCACCATACCAGGCAGAGGAAATGTCAGTGAAGAATGCCATGAAACACCATGGATCACAGTGTACTTGCTGCAATGCAAGATCAGAAAGATCAGAAGACCGGGCAATACATAGTCAGAAAGAAAATGGTACTGGGATCATGCAGGGCGTTGAGTAAAACAGGGAGTCGCCCATGCAGGAGCAGTTGCAGCACTTTCAACAGAGAGCTGGAGTTATTTGACTTCTGTCTCAGTATATGGCTCTGACCAATATAATGAGACTGAAGTGCAGAAAACAAATGGGGGTGTTCTGTAATACCTAACATAGGGGTTCAGACGCCTTGGGTAAAAATAGTGACAGTGAAAGTGTTAGGAAATGCAGAGGAGATGTGTGTGTGTGTTTGTAAGTGTGTGTGTTTGTGTGTATATGTGTTTGTTCATGCATTTGTGTGTATATATTTGTCTTTGTGTGTGTATGCTTGTATGTGTGTATGTCTATATGTATGTGTGTGTGTTTGTGTGTGTATATGTGAATATGTTTCTGTATGTGTGTATGTGTGTGTGTATGTTTGTGTGTGTTTGAGTGTGTGTGTGTCTTTGGTGTGTATATGTGCATGTATATGTGTGTATATGTGTGTGTGAATGTGTGTCTGTATGTATGTGTGTATATGTTTATATGTATCTGTGTATATGTATTTTGTGTACATATGTGTAATGTATGTGTATTTGTGTGTATGTATGTGTGTATTTGTTAATGCGTGTATGTGTGTATGTGTGTTTGTATCTGTATATATGTGTAGGTTTTTCTGTGTATGTCTGTATCTGTGTGTGTAATATGTATATATATATATATATAATATATATATATATATATGTGTGTGTGTGTATACATGTATGTGTGAGTGTGTTTGTATGTATTTATGTATGTGCATGTATGTGTGTGTTTCTGTGTATATATGTGTGTCTCTGTGTATGTGCAAATATTTATGAAGATGTGTGTACATTATTATATATGTTAAAATAGATATAAAATGATTACATGTTAAATATAGAAATTCATATGTATGTATGTATTAAATATAAACATGCTTTTAAAATAGAGTGGAAAAAGAAAGGGCTGTGGAAATAAAATATAATTGGTGGGAAGATTTCAAAATTTAGCTAATATTTGTTCTCTTTTCTTCATCTGCAGTCTAACAAATGTGGGCATGGAGTAGAAGAAAGATCAGTCATTATTTGGTCATGTAAAATCCATTATGTAAGGCTAAAAATCAAGTTTATTAAGAGAGATGTTTAATAAAACTCTCATTAAACGTTCTTCTTTATAGTTTCCTTTTTAAAAAACAAAGATTACTGGATTGCCTTACTGATTTATTATTCTACATGCTAAAGTGAAAACTCTGTTTTAATTGAGATCAGAAACTGGATATGTATTTTACTTTTATGTCTTAATTTAATAATGCCTTCAACAACCAAGCCTTTGTAATGAGATACATAATTTAATAAATTGGACAAAGTTTGCAGAAGATAAAAATATCTCCTTTTCAGGACATAAGTTTCTAACTAGAAAGCTCAGGAGGATAAAAACAACTGGAATTAATACAAAAATTCATTAAGGTGAATAGACAGAAGGCATATGCATGGAATATTAGTTTTGCTCTTAATAATGAGAGAATGAAGTGAGAAATAGCAGTGAGAATGGTATGCAACTTTTAGATATAGATTTCATGAGAAAATTAAATATTCAGAGCAAAATACTGTTTTGTTAAGGAATATAAGCTATTGAACAATAAAAAATTTGTAACAGTTAAGAAGGATAAGGTTTTTAAATATAACATACACAATTTTAACATGCATAATTATTATATAAAATTTCATATAAATTATCTGACTATTAAATTTATATATACAAGTAGCATAAAAAAACCTCTGTTACATAGTAAATAAAATCTTCTGTATATTATGAGTAGGAAATGAGTGATTTGACTTACCATACATCAGAAGAAATAGGAATCCATAAAAATTAATATACTTTTGGTACAGAGGTGTTGATATATATCCATATATCACAGCTGGAGCAGAAATTTCACAAGCTTAAAGTCTGGTTTAGTTACAAAGTGACTTTAAGCCAGCCTAGGAAACTTAAACAGGCTGTGCCTCAAAATACATCAGGAGGAAGAGATCCTGTGGATGTCTGTCAGTAGTAGAGTGCTCAACCTAATAGATTCACAGCCAATCTCTCATACTAGAAAAAATGAAAAGACGTAAGGCTAATATATAATAAAGACAGCATTTCTATTAAGGAAGAAAAAAAAACTCTTAATAAAACAGGGAAAAGTAGACACATAAGTTTATAAAGATGCAGCATGAACACTATCACCACATAAACAAATGATTAAACACTTTGTAAAATTAGCTGTTAACATTATTTTGGAAGAGAAACTAAAGAAAACACAAACACAGAAGGATCCTAGAGCTACATCTCTACTCCCTATAAGTGACCAGAAACTACTTTACTAGATCTAGGTTAGACATCCACGGAGTTCAAGGGCAATTGCGAAATTTATTCCATATACCTAGGTAAAATGCTATGGAATCCATATGAATGCTGGCTAATCAGGAGATGTGCAACATACACACAATTTGTAAGTTACTAAAATTATGTGTGCTTGCATAAAATTGCCTTCACCACTAGAGCTGTCTTCATGCTGTTGTGCTATTCAGTAGTGTAGGGATCCACAACTATAATAAGAATTAGAGAATCCCACTTAAGAAAGCTTGGATCCTCAGACATTATAAAAAATATATTCACATTATCTACATTATATATGAAGAAAATTATTCTGTGACAAAACGTAACACAAGCAAGTAGACAGGCAATTATTTTCAGAAGGGGATTCTAGTGAAAAATAAATAAATAAATCAAGTAAAGATTTGTCAGATTCACCTGACTAGAACAGATGATGGAATGGAGAGCTCGGCAAAATAAAAAGAAGCAATTTGCAGCAATGCAAAGCTAAATGATAGTAGGATGTAGAACAAAATGTTCATACTTACAAGAGAAATACAGATTACAGTGACAATGGACTCATTACATACTCACTGGGCAAGAAAAAATAATTCTGGTTAACCCACATACAGAAATTGCAGGCTCTTATACATTAACAATTGAAATGTAAATCATAGTATCTATTTTTTTTAAGAAAAGTCAATGCATCTTAAGACGACATTCACAGATTTATGTAAAACTGTGTGCAAGTGAAGAAAATGTTTCAAATATAATGATGAACCTACAACAATACTGATGAAAGATTCAATGGGGTTTGAGTGGCCAGTTCAAGTTTGAATTTTTGAAATTAAAAAATTCAAGTTGAAATGCTGTTTATAATGACTTCCACTTCCACCTGGGATATAAAAAGGTGTAAAAAAAAAAGCTGTTCTTACAATAAATAAACTATATTTTACTTTTTCTAAGCTCATTTTAAAGTTGAGATAAAACAACAACCAAATAGTATGAAATCTTAAGATTGATGGACAAAGAAGAGGTCAACAAATTAGTGAAGCATGGAGTAAAAAAAAAGGTGAGATGTAACATCAGTAACTCATAAGACAGCTGAAATATGCCAGACATTTTTTTAATTTTAAACACTGATTGGCCTGTAAGAACAGAATCCATCAGACCCAAAGACACATAGGAATTCTCTAGTATATGGAGTTACTTCTCTAAGACAGTTCGTCAGGTGATAGACAGAGGAGAAGACAAGACATGCACTGTAAAACTGCTGGGAATAGTTAGAAAGCCTAGAGACACAAAACATAGGTAAAAATATAACAAAGATGGCAAATGATAAAGACACCAATCTGGCCCTAAATGATATAGCAACCACTGTACCTAAGGCTCATAGTGCAGAATCATGGAAAAGGAGCAGAAAGAAGCAAAAGCCAGAGGACCAGCACGTCTGATATATAATAGTGTCATCGATATATGACATGAAAAATGAAATATTAATATAGAAAAGACCTGAACAGTGGCAATAACAATCCCCACCAATGGAGAAGAGCGATAAGCAATAATGACTACTGAAATATGGAGAGTCAGTCTTCTCCAAGAATGAGTCTTGCGCTATGTGATCTAATCCTAAATAGCCAGGTCTAGACACACATACATATAATCAACAAAAAATGAGCTTGCAGTCTGCATTTATGAATTTATATTTTTGCAACAATAATAATTAAAAACAAGAGACTGTGAATTTGAGAAGTTGTAGGTGAATATGAAAAATAGAGAAAATGGAAAGAGGAATGATACAATTTTTTCATATATGAATTTCATACAAAAAAATAAAATAATCTAACACTGATAGAGTCATTGAAAATTCTGCTCTGGTCTACTCAGGTTCTCCTATTTCTACCAAAAGAGCAGGAATTTCCATCTAATACAGCACTTTCTAATGATTCAAGCCTGTGCAGAACACTATAGGAACAATGGATAGAATGATTCAGAAACCTTCTCTGAGACGCAAAACCTATCAAGTACAGAGGATAGAACAGGACCATGGAGAGTTCCCAATTTCTCTGCCAATTCAAAAAACACATGGGAACAAGTAAAGAGCTGTTGATCTGGTGTAAGCCAGAGCATAGAGATGAGTTTCACTGCAGCTCAGATAAACAAGAATGCTTGACAAAACACAGTGACATGAAAAACATCTTCCCACCCTGCTGTCACTCGATGTGAAGGCACCTTCAGAAGAAACTGAAACAATAGCAATGAAAACATCCACCCATGGCAAGGTGAATCTAAGAGTGCACACCTTTAATCCCAGGAAGGAAGAGGTAAGTGGATCTCTGTGAATTCTAGGCCAGCCTATTCTGGATACTCACTTCCCGGACAGTCAGAGCTACATAGTGAGATCCTGGCTCAAGAGAAATCAAAAACCAACAAAATAACAATAAGAGAAAAGAAAAAAAAACAGAAAGAGAAGGAAAATGAAATGACACATACATACACAGTTTAACTTTAACTGACCAGATAAACTTAACCTCCTACACTGAAGAGCTAACTGGAGCTCTAAGTGATCAGTATGTGTAATCACCAAATAATATTTTGACTCAATTATTGTTTGGGTAATAGTAATTCAGAGTGACAGAATAAAATGTCTTTGTAACCCTCTGCTTAAAAAAAATAAACATACCAACAATCTAAAGATAAGATGTAATCCTTTTTATTATGGACCATTGTTATCAGCCCAATGACCCAGAATATCCAAATAGATACCACTCTCCTGTTTTTCCCCACGAAGTTACCTTCTTACATTTCCGTATTTGTTCTGCCTTTCTCTGCAAATGTTTTTCTTCCTGTAGATGCAATATTAAACAGAGTTTGAGGTACGTACTTTTAAGTTAGGTACTCATAAAGATGTCCTGTATAGTGGAAAAAAGTTCAGGAGAAAGACGGAAATTATAAAGAAAAGCCTAATGGAATGCTAACCATGGAAATTATTTAATAACATAATAAAAGGATGTGTTTAACAGACCCATTAGTAGACTCAACACAGTAAAAAAGAAAACCAACTTGAATCTCTAAAGCAATAAAAGTTAATGAAAATGTGAAAGTGTCAATGCACAGCCCCTCTAATTTGTTACTTGATAGATTTGCCTACTTCTTGTTCCTCTACCCTAGGGTTTTACAAATAACTCACTAGCTATTGTATTCCATCTTCTTTCATTTTCTATTCATCTGAATACTGGTACAGAATGACAGCTGTGAATGAGACCCAGTTGAAGCATGGATTTCAACAATAGTATCTTGGAGACACTTGGTATTCATTCAAGATCCTAACATCTTGTTCAAAATTAAGTACCCAAATGGAAAATTGTCTGGCCACATATAAAAAGAAAATAGGGACTTATTTACATGAACAATTGTGTTTAATGTAGGTCAGAATCTTTTCTACTACGGGAAATTTCACTTTCGAATTTTCTGATATCATTCTTAGACCTTTATAAACACTGGCCTTAGACAAATTAAGCATCTATTGTTAATTGCAATAGATGTGGAATAATAAAGATCATAGTGACATATAAGTATAAAGGAGTGAAAACAGTATCTATAACCAAATAGGCACTTTGTAAATAAAAGTGCTTGTGGTGCAGGTTCTTTTTATTTCAATCTCACATTCTTATAGAAAAGTGGACAAAAAAATGTTGAGTGTGTGCAAGCTATGAAATCTTTGCCTCTGGAGAGCAAGTTAAATATTATCCATCTGTCTGAAGTCGTCCAAGAGAACCATGAAGTCAAGGTGACTGAAGAGAGACTCTCCAGGCTCAGTCTCTCTCCTCTAATTTTAGAATATTTTTTTACTAATCTCATGTATTCTAAATGCTTCCTTTCTATCCATTTCTGAGAATTTATAAGAGAGGGCAAGAATGTCTGACCTTATTGTTCATGAAGAAATCATGGTAATAGTTGCAGCTAAAATTTATGAACATAGATCTTGTCCACCTTCCTGTAAGATTATGACTCTCCTTTTATACATATGTGACAACAGATATGTTAATAGGTTTTTTTCAATGGTGGAGACAAAATTTTGTTAGGCATGTAATTTATTTCAGAAAGGGGGTGTAGGATTTTGAGCAGCACCATCTCTGTGATTCCTATCACTTAAAGATAAACAAATCCCACCTGCACTAAACTAATATAAAGCAACCAGATAATACTGACTCAAAAACAGGAAAAAAACTAGAATTCTGATCTGGTCTTTGTTCATTCTATTTGATATATATTAAAAATATTTAAAATATTACATTGTGTTAACAATAATTTTTTGTGCAAATGTGGTATGCTAATGCTGGGCATATATTATCCAGCCATGTAACTATGAGTGCAATAATTAATTTTAACTGCAGGAAAGCAGATTAATCGCTTGTGAAAACTTAAACTTGCACATCATTTGTCAATGTTTATGTCACAAAAGCTCTCCAATATCTTAACTTCATACACCTGCATTAAAATTATCTAATAATATTTCACACCGTATTAATCAAATATGATGAATAACAAAGAACAGGCTCGTACAATGTTCTTCTTACATGAGATTTCTAAGTCCTTAGCAAATTAATGGCTTAGGTGTGCACTGACTGGTAAATACTACAAAGTCATGACCCTATTACAGCTCATATTCAGCCTTCAGCATTAGTGCTCATTTACTGTAGCACTAAGATCTTTTAATGTCAGTGTTTATAACAGTCATGGAAAAAGTGAGGTCATGTCTTACCATACCTTGTTAAGAAATGTAAAAAATACTTAGACATTGTAAAAACTGCACAGAATAATCTAGTTAGTATTGAAACCTTCATTGTGATTATACAAAGAACCAGAGAATGTGTGTATGTGTGTGTGTATGTGTGTGTGTGTGTCTGTGTGTCTGTGTGTATCTCACTATTGTTTAGGACACATATCAGTTGTGTTTTGTTTATTTGTTTGATAAAATACATATTTAAATTGATTTTCCATTAACATGCCATTTCTTATTTATAAAATAATTCTAGAAATTTAACCTCAGTTAAAGGTGAATAGTTTCAATGGTGTTTTGAAGTATAACTAACATACTGAAATATTTACTAAATACCTTTGCCATTATTGCAAGGGATTACTGAGACATTTCTTGTGGATATTGCTTATTTTGTAGCACATATTTGGCTCCATGTTGATGTGGTTGATTGCTAAAAGTAGTATTGAGTGCATGTGTTCCATTTTATTTAATTTATATTTTTTATTTTTTATTTATTTTTTTATTTTATTTATTTATTTATTTATTTATTTTTTGGTTTTTCGAGACAGGGTTTCTCTGTATAGCCCTGGCTGTCCTGGAACTCACTCTGTAGACCAGGCTGTCCTCGAACTCAGAAATCCGCCTGCCTCTGCCTCCCAAGTGCTGGGGTTAAAGGCGTGCGCCACCACTGCCTGGCTTAATTTATATTTTCAGGTTCTCTCTCTCTTCCCCTTCCCTGTGTGTCTGTGTATGTCTCTGTGTGTATATGTCTGTGTGTGTATATCTCTGTGTGTGTTTGTATGTGTGTGTGTGTGTGTGTGTGTGTAAGAATATGTACATATGAATAGTGATGCCTGAAGAAATGTGGTGTGTCACATTCATTGGTGCTAAAGTTACAGATTGTTTTGTTCCCCTTGAAACCACTGCTGAGAACCAAACTAAGGTTCTTTACAAGAAAAATACTTGCTCTTAATCATGGAACCATTTCTGCAGCCTCTGTACATTCCTCTTCAGAAGAAAATACTAACAAAATAGTTGGAATGTCCACCAACAGAAAGAGCTGAAAGTTTGAGTTGAACATGGTTCTTTCTGTCTTAAACACAAGAAATTTCACTTTGCTAAATACAGTCCTTTATTTTTTTTCTAACCTTTCCTTTTAAAGTACCCACAGTGCTTAGCCTAGATCTTATTCCATTTATGAAAGTGAAATCTTTCAGACTGACCTTGGTTACTTGATTTTCACAGATTGTTTTCATTCTTAGAATTAGTTAGACTACCTCTGCCTCTGAAAGTATAAACACACCCTGAGACGTCTTTTTTCCTTTTCTTCCTTCCTTCCTTTCTTTCCTTTCCTTTTTCTTCTCTCCTCCTCATCCTCCTCCTCTTCCTCCTCTTCCTCCTCCTCCTTCTTCTTCTTTTTCTTCTTCTTTTTGAGGAACAAAGACATGTAGAAATGAGATCTGAAATCTGCTGGTGGGTGCAGATTATACACCAGGATAGGAAGTTAGGGTTTAGGATGCTTTAATGGAAAGGCAATGACTCATATCCACACTGCTATGTAATAGACTCACTAAATTTAGCCTTTCTTTAGTATAAAACCTGATGTTTTATATAGTAATATGAAACTTTATTTTAACAAACTGTAATTTTCTTACTGCCCTCTCCTATCTTTCAGTCAATTATTACATCTTTCATTAAGTACATGTTATCATATTTTTAGCACATAAAATCATCTTGTAAAATCTGAGCTAATTTCACAGAAGAACCTGAGTTGGAAAATGTGGCCCAGTAAACTAGGTAAGATCTAAAGGGTCTGTCTTCCATTTGAGTTGTTAGACAAAATACTAACACACTTGGGTGAATGCATTCTTTGTCCTTTACAGAAAAGGATATGCATATTTACAAAAAAATTCTATGCAGAGTTATTATCATAGAAGAAATTCATATGATTATGTCCATCTCCAAGGTGTGACTATTTCCTAGGAAACATCAGGTATACTGAAACAGCATAAGCAAATACCAAAAAAAATTAGATAAGAACTCTTATCAGAAGCAATGGAATAAAAGTGTCCATCCACATGTCTATTCAAAAGCTACCTAAAGTTTGTATTGATTTGCATTAAATATCTCTTAACTACTTTTGACATTTATTCTAAGATTTACAGTATGTCAGATTAGGGAAATAATAGACCACTTTTGCATTCAGCAATTTTACTTCTCTGTAAGGTGACAGTGACAATTAGTGCAAACCCCAGCAAGATGCTATGGATCAAGCTTGAATACAGAAGTGAAGTGTTTGGATTTTAGAAGTATTCACATAACTAAATTGTTTACAATGTATAATCATATGAAATTTCTACCCAACATCCCTAAAAATTGTCAATCGAGTTTAAGAATCCAAAGATTGCCCAGAACATTGCTAATTAATGAAGAATTCATGCTTTCTAGAGATTTTACTCAGTTTATGCAAAATAAATGTTTAATTTTCCTTTAAATCACCTTCATGAAACTGACCAAGCTGTCAGAAAAATTACTGAAACTGGAAACTAGTGAGACTTCAAGGAGGTGGGGAGAGTTTTTACTTGCCCAACTGGTGAAACTAAGTCTCTAAAATTGACACTTGTCAAGACTTTGACAGACACACCCAATAGGTCATGAAGGACTTAAGGCTGCATTTGCAGATAATCTGATCTCCTAGAAAAATTTTATTTTCATCATATTGCAACTATTCATAGAGTACCTTCAAAAAACAAATATTTGTAGCATAGGTAGGGAATACTATTAAAATAATATTAGCAAAATGAAAGAAAAAGGAACAAACTTTCAACCACATAAAGTGTATAATTGAGATAATGATATTTTATTTCTCTATTGTGTTTCTCTATTGGCTGCATGGCATAGGTCCTACCAAACCTAAGGGTGATGAAGCAGGTGTTTCAGAGTCTAGACAAATATATAAAAACAAAGGGCCCCATCTTTCATTTCTGCAATCAAGTTTTGCCACTGTACCATTTTGTGTTAAGGTGAAATGTCAAAATAAATGTCGTGTTACATTTAATTTCCACAGCAACTACTTTCTTATTCTTAATCCAATTCATTCTCTACTCAGTGAAATTATCACATTATAATTAACTAAGCTCAAAGTACTAGAAGGCAAACTTTCCTCGTTGTCATTATTCATTTGTTGGAAAATATGTCCATTAAAGGATAACTAAAGAAATGACACTGACAGTATGGAGTGGCTGATTGTCTCCATTTGTGCATATAGAGGTTTTACTTGTAAAATAGATGGATTCTCAGATTTTCAATTTCTGCAAACACACTTGGATTTACAAATAATTGCTTTGGATGCATGAGATTATTGGACTCCTCTCTCTCTCTCTCTCTCTCTCTCTCTCTCTCTCTCTCTCATCTCTCTCTCTCTCCTCTCTCTCTTTTCTGTTCCTCCCTCCTTTGTTCTTACCCCTTCCTCCTCTGCCCTTCTTCCCTCCCCACCTCCTTACTTGTGTATAGAGATCAGAGAATGGCCTGGTGTTCAGGTGCTATCCATCTACACTGTTAAATGTGTTTGTTTTGATTTTTGAGGCAAGATCTCTTACTGGCCTATTTGGTGCTCATCAGGCAGGCCAGGCTGATTGACCAGTGATCTCAGAGATCTACCTGTCTTTTCATCCCAAATACTAAAGTTAGAAATGCACATAGCGATCACCATCTCTTTTCTTGCCCTAGTCTTGGAATAAACTGCAGCCTGAATAAAGTCAAGCACTTAACCAGCTAAGCCATTTCTGTCTCCTCTTGGATTCAGCTTGTCATTGGAATGTTATGGTGCCAGTGCCCAAGTGTGTACTTGTGATGGCACTTCAGGTAAAGGAAGCTAGGAGAGAGGAGGTAGAAATGATATCTGAACAAAAAGGCATTAATTTCTCCAGCACTGCCAAAAATAGTATATAAAATGGAGAATTGAAATGTTGAGATTTCTTTGTAAATCAACAGACTTCTTCCTCTTAAGGCTGTTTATCAATTTCAGTATGTAGATGTGCTTTGTAACTTCTTAAAAGTTTCAAAGTGAATATTCCTCTCTATGGAAATGAAACTTTCATCAATTAGATAACCATCACAATGCAGCCAATAACACTGTGTAGGAGGAGATTTTTGCCATACCAGTTTATGAAATGTTACCTTGGAGAACTAGAGATTTCACAGGAAATTGATTCAGAGAGCTACTGAGACAGACTTCTAATCCAAACATTACATATTATTGGAGTTGGTTGAATATTTTAGATATTCAATATTGGAATGAGACAGTAAATATTACCTGATTATACGGATATATCAATGTTTAGCACTTGGTGACTTACGATAGCCATTGGTATTGGTTGATCAGTTAGCCCAAGACCAGGTTTATTCTGACTTGGTGTTATTTGAATGGCCAGTACATTGCCATATGTGCTCTTTTTATTGTGCCTGAACTAATAAATGATGCTTATTTGAATAAATATCTCCTTTTACTCATTTTGAAGGAGTCAATTCAATTAGAATATCTCAAGTATGAGGTGTAGTTACTGAAGTAAAAATTCTGAGAAGATTGGTTTCTCTCAGATCTTCTTGCTAATGAGTATAGAAAGGTAGAATCAGTTGCTTGGGTATTGTTTGCATAGGTTTTAGAAGACTACACACCATGAAACAGCCATATGGCCTTTGTTTTGGGTGGGCTGTGTGCCAGCAGGACTTATGAAGAGCCAGGGTCTATGGCAGAGAAATTATTGTCATGACTGAGCTCAGTCATATTAATGCTTAAAAGAAATTACAACAGTCTTTGCTACATTGACTGAAACAAAATGATAAAAGGAAAGAAGTCAGTGAAAAATGCACATTCCCACAGTCAGTGAGTTTCTGTTTCTGGAGCCAGTGAGGGTTTAGATGTACATCTGACTGTACAGTAGTCATGTAGGATGTCTTAGCTTCACTGTTTTTACTCCTTAGTTAATACTTCTGCAGTGTGTTACTCTCTTGATTCACTTCTCTTGAATCCTACTTAAAGTATTTATAAGCACTTCATACATTATATTTTATCAATATATTATGTAAATTAAGTATGTTCTTACTTTAATATTTCAAATGGAGGGTTTGTTCTGAGACATTCATTATTTCCCGTAGAGAGGCAGCCATGTGTACTATGCCAACTGCTCTTGTATTGCTGACATCAACCTTCCTTCTACTGACACATTGGTCAGTTGTTGATTCGTGAAAGCAGGTTGGTCCTTGGTTACCAAGAGACTGGCTGAGTAGTGCTTAACCTTCTGCCTTGGTCTCAGCATCCTCATGTGTGCAGCACTGAGCCAAGTCTGACAACCCTCCTGTGTCCTGCTGTGAGGAACTGCACACTACCTCAGGTGGAAAGAGCTCATGGAGCAGCCCTGAGGCTGCATGAAGACATGGAGATGTTCATCAAGATATCAGCTGCTCCAGCTACTTTCACATCTACCTTGTGACCACAATACATACTTATTCAAGTTTTCTTGTGTGTATTTATATTTATTCACATTGAGCATAAGTACAGGTCTGAACTCTGTCCAGGTGTCCCAGTTTTGCATATGAGGAAACACTGACTGGCACGCTCTTCGTACCAGCACCAGCAAATAAATTTCCCAAGAGATAATATAGGAAGATATCTGCTATAAGCTGCTTCATAACCAAATCAAGCATGTATTTGCTATTTTAGATGACCCGGTCTTTCATAACAAAAACAATCTAAAAATGGGAATTTTACAAATTCTTAGTGCTCCTTAAAATTCATAACTAATATAAGTATCATTTTCACATTTATACCTAATAAAATCAACTCTGAGCCTTGATGCAAGGTGAGAGGGTAGTCACTATCACATTATGCAAATTCATAAATGCATATTTATATGCTTAAAATAGCCAAAGGATTCTAAGCATGAAACTTGTGGGGGAAAAAGTAGTGGACATATAATACTTTAATGCAGAGCAAATAAAATTTTAACACACAATTGTTTTTTAGGATTTTATACATTGCTTCGAGACATACCTATATTTCCTTATTATTTCCTCTGTTTGATATCTCCAAATTTTGTAGAGTTGCCAGTAATTAAGATTTATGTTAGGATTTATTTGCTCAATTCCTTATTCCATGACACATCTCTCATTTGAATTTTCCATGAGGTGTTTTTTGTGTTATTAGTGCCTTAGCGTCGTCCAAATAGCAATACAGAGATGGGTATCTCTGTCTTTTTGAGTATTCATATTTTATCTTGATGTGGCTGTTGATATGGAAGAGTAAGAACTTTCTTCCTTATGTGGGGTAAGGTTTTCAAGAAAGTTTGATGGGCAAGGATTCTATTCTTAGCCTGCAATGTCAGAGGCTCCTTCCTACATAAAGAATAGTCTTTTATCTAAAATGACTTATTGAAAAGATTAAAGATTGTTCTTAAAGTCTATTTTTAACAGTCTTTGTCTGAAATGACCTTAAAGTATGACTTATTTCAAAATTTAATAGATTTTTCAAATAATGTATTGACTGACTTTTGCAATTAAAATAAAAACCTTTTGCTTATTATTGTTAGCAGTGTATGTGCATGTGCATTTGTTGTGCGGTGTGTGGTGTGCTGTGTATATGTGTGTGCATGTGCACGTACATTCGTATGTGTGTAGTGTATGAGTGCATTGTGTGTGTAATGTGTGTGTGTGTGTGTGTGTGTAGTGTGTGTGTATGTGAAAAAGAGGGAGAGAGAGGAGAGAGAGAGAGAGAGAGAGAGAGAGAGAGAGAGAGAGAGTCATGTATCATAGAGAACATATGGATGTCCCTGGATGAGTCAGTTCTCATCTTCTATCAGGTGGGGGCCTCTGAGATTGAACCCAAATCATCAAGATTATGCTGAGAGTGCCTTGACCCACTGAGAAGTCTCGCTTGTGGACTTTATACATTTAAAAAAATAGATACTTCCAAACCAGAATAATTCCCATTAGCAAGTAAGGGGGATTTGACAGACATTTTGTATGGAAGCTTCCAGATGAATGTAAATATTTACTTTTTAAAAATTTGTAGCTATTAAGTTTATATAAATCAAGTACAGTGATTGTATTAGCTGATGATAGGAAAGAAAGAAGCCTGAATAGGAAAGGTGGAAGAAATAAAGAAAACATGTGGGAAAATGGCATGAAAATTAATGCTAGAAAATGAGAGTCAGGCACAGAGAATTTATAAAGAGACTAAAAGTACCAGAGGCTAAATGTGACACCATAGTTACAGCAAGCCTAGTCTTATCACTTCTGAAATGTGTGCTGAATGCTGTATTATCACATTTTTTACAAGTTTGCCTTAATCATTTTTCTTCCCATTTAACAAAGAGGAAAATTCTTTTCATAGACTAGAAAGGTCAGGAAAATAAAGTTGCTCAAATGTATTGTGCTTATACTTTTTCAATCTGAAAATCTATATTCAATCAATATAGTTTTCAAATAAAGAACTTGTTACTATTTGTCCACTGAAACTTTGTGTAAAGGTATATATATATTAAGGTATCCCTTTATTTTTATTGATAAGATGGTTAATTTTAATCATGATAAGTCACTGTCGGCAGAATTTTCAGGTACTTAAGGGTACCTTCACAGATACGTGCTTACATAGACATATAGTCTGAAATGATTCTATTTACTTAGCTCACTTACCTCCTTTTTAAAAAAAAAAAAAAAAGAAAACATTGATTTTATTCCATGCGTGTATGAGAATGCCTCCTTGTCTATATCCAGCAGAAAGACTTGCATCTCCTGGAACTGGAGCAACCCATGGTTGTGCACCACTTATTTGGCTTCTGGATACTGAACCTAAGTCTTCTACATGAGTAGGAAGAGCTCTTAACTACTGAGCACTTTTTCATTACATGTAGAACTTTCCATCTCATAAATGAACAGCAATGAAGTCCTAACACCCACAATCACTGGTGGGTGCTTTCTTATCGTCCTCCAACTTACTATAAGAGTAAAAACTAAAAGAAAGTGTCAGGTCACTGGGGTATTCCTCAGGTATGACTTCCTAGAGGTCAACAACCCCCCAATAAAAATGCAAGAGCCTAGGTTAGAAGAAAGGCTCCAAACATTTCAGATCAGATTTCCTGGACTTGCAAAAGCTTCCTTAGAGAGCTGCCCAAGAGGAATGAATCTAAGCTATTTTCTCAGTCCTGCACAGATGGTTCATAAAATACATAGATTTATATCACGAGTCTCAAAATACCTTTCTGCTTGACAAGTACCGCCTTATTTTATTGAGGCTATACACATACATGGGATAGTTATCCATAAACCTTCAATTCTATGGAGCCAAAACCTGAAAGGAAGATATGTATTAGACATATTGGCAGGTATTCCTTGGTCTTTCTGAAGATTCATATTTCATTTTTGTCATATAGACACTGATATGTTCTAAATTATTATATTTATTTGATATTGTCTAGATAATTCCAGTGGTTAAGAATGGGAAATAGGAGGTATTTAATCACAATGTGAGCAGTATAGAGCCTCTAAGGATCAGACCACATCCAGGCCAAGCCCCTGCCTCTCACCATGGAGACCATAAAGCTGAATAATGTAACCATCGTGTAATTTCAAAGCAGCTTCTATCAAGCCATGGTAGCAGATGCATTCACACATTTCCAAGATGCTTCTTGGCATCCACATGATACAACAGGTGTGGCTGTTACACACTTGATAATTAAATCTGGTCAATTACTTTAAAGTCTGGAAGAATCTGTTCCATTTTCAATTATGAAGCCATATTTTAAAAATTATATATTTATTTAACCATGGAAGCACAAGCTAGGAAATTGGAATAACCTAATAATTTCACAACCCATAACAAAGCCAATGACATACTTACCTGAACAGATTTTATCTACATATATGATAATAATGTAAATACATACTAATTGCAAAATGCAGGTATCAGTGAGGGTCTCTGTCCCTTGTGAACTTGTATCAGATCTGTCAGTTCTGCAGAATACAGAGCTGTGTCTTCATGAGTTTATCTTCTAGATCTTGTAATAATGCATTAACTGTGTGGATTGATTTCCCTTGTTATACTGCTATTCATTGTTTTAGTGTGCGTGTTTGTGAAATGTGGATGTATATGTCATGTCACTATGCACATGAGGTCAGAGAACAAACTGAAATTGTTAGTTCTAACTTTATATCATGTGGGTCCCAGAGATGGAACTTAGGCAACCAGGTTTTCCGGTTTCCTCCTCTCTCTCTCTCTCTCTCTCTCTCTCTCTCTCTCTCTCTCTCTCTCTCTCTCTCTCTCTCTTTCTCTCTTTCTCTCTCTCTTTCTCTCTCTCTCGCTGTCTCTCTTCCCCTTTCTCTCCTCCCCTCTCTGTCTCCCATCTTCTTCATTAACAAAATCACTGTGTATCTTCATTCCATCAGTAAATTTGTACTACTATATTTATTGCAGGTGCTCTGCCTTGCATTACTTGCTTTGAACCCTTTTTGTTCCCTTTTCAAATATTGATCCCATTGTTTTTAGATCATGTGCTACATACCTGGCTACTAAGTGTGTAGCCTTGTATGTGATGTCTTCTATCTCATTTACTCTTTATTTCGAGATGTTTTCAAGGTCAACTATTGATCTTCAGGAAAATTCTTTGTCTGGCTTCGTTTTCATAGTGTTTTCTTAACTTTAACTTCCTTTAGTGTGGATTATTCTGCTTTCCTGCATATGCTGACATTTTGTACTTTGTTACGTTTTTTTTTAAGCTGTGACATTTTTATAACAGATGTGTCCACTTGCAACCACATATTCGATTTAGTATCTCCTACTGTCCCAACCGATTGATATTGAGATTGTAGACTGATTTATCTTCAGAACTCTGATGCGAAGTCCTGCTGACTTCTACATGTCCTCCAGCTGCTGAGAACCCCAAGTGAATATATGTCTGGTTTTCCTTTGAGGCCAGAGCAAAATCCACTGCTTCTCTCTCCTCAGAAGTTTTGAAGACATATCCTTAGTTCCAGGTGTGCTAACATCTAAGACAATCCATCTATGGATCATTCCTTTTTGGCCAGTAAATCAGATTTTATTTTAACACTAAAGTCTTTTGTCTCTTTTGAGTCTAGAAAATTCTACTTTATATTCTGACCTTTGCTTTTGTTTCCTGGTTTCTTGGCTCTTTTAAGCTACCTTATTGTTACTCCATTTATTGAAATTTTTTCTTGTCATAATCTCTGACTTTTTCAACTTTTTCCCCAAATAGGAGAAATTTCCTTAACATTTTCTTCAATTCCTTTAAAGTACCTTTCAGAGATACATTTCATTTAAAACTTTCAAATTAAACAAAGACTGTCTCCAAACTGACATAGAAGAAAAGCTGGTTTTACCTCTCTTCTCTAGCCAGTATAAAAACTGGGGGACGAAAATCAAAATCTATTAGATTGCCGGCGAACTGACTTAATAGAAAAAATTTGGAAATAAGAAATTAGGAGAGAGGACAATTTGAGTCACATCATTTTGAAGTCAAAACTTAAGAATGGAAATTATCGCAGAATCAGAAACAAGGTAGAAAGACCTGACCATGAGTAGAAAAACCTGGAAATGGATGGGCAGTTGGATGCATAGTATGGACAAGTACTAGGAATGAAATATTTCAGTTTTCTTGAAACTTTGCACTTTTATGCAGTTTCCTTCAAGCAGGCTTACAAGACATTCACAGTGAGAACCATAGACGATCACCTGCCCTGCTTTGCATTAGTAAAGGAGAAATAAAGGTAGTCACTCTTATAAGTACAAGAATGTGTTCCTGTTTCCCATGTTTTCATCAGAAGAAAGAATTTCAACTGGCCCCAATACACTGGCATGTTAGCAGAGAGTAACATACTGAGCAAAAAAAGAAAAATCAACTTTAGCTCCTTCTAATCTTCCTGTCTGGTGTCAGCAGGAATGTTAGACATACATGGTTTTCAAAGTCATAGTCTAGTCACAGCACACAAACTCATAAATACTGAGATCTGATCATAGAGTTAACGTGCTCCCTCCCACTGAAGATAACCATTAAAACAATAGGTTTTAGGGGTGTTAACCAAAGATACTGAATAGAAAACTAAGCAAAATCTATACCAGGCAAACAGCAGACCATAGGATCAAGAAGCCTGAGACCAATACACGTAAATCTCAAAGCAAATTTATTGTCAGATATAGCAAATTCAAATTACAGAAAATTTCTAGGGAAGCCAAAAAACTTATTTATAAAGTTAAAAAGTCAAGAATTTCATTGGCGTTTTCTCTAGATAGCATAAGGAAGATGAAGATGTATTTGAACAACAGTAGCAACCTAGAAATCCTGAACTCAATGAAATCCTTCCTTGAATGAACGACATGGAGAAACAAAGATTTTCACAGAAAAACAAACAGTGAGATTATTTACTGCCAATGGAGGTACATTTCAAGAAAGATTTACATTTTAAAGAAAAGGAAGTTATACAGATTGAAACTTACATCTATGTAAGAAAAATTTGTTTTACAACACACCTATGAAAACAGACTTTAGTCTAGCCTTTTATTTATCATTAAGTAGTTTTCAATTATGACAAGTGATTAGCTGTCAACACCATTGTTTAATACATATTAGGGCAATTCCGGTTGTCTATATCTCTTTGAGCTAATGATCTTTTTTATAAATATCAAATTTATGGATTTTTTTCATAGGAGCTTTTATTTTCCTTTGAAAGAAAATGGGCCATGGTGGTGTCTCTTAATACAAGAAGTGTGAATCACTTTTATTTTCCTTTGGTAACCTCACTACAATTTTATCATATCATTCAATATTGTCAGGGAGCCATTTTGAGTTTGTTGATTTTCTCTGTTGGTATCATATTATTCATTTCACTAACTTTTGGTTGTTGTTTTTGTTTGTTTTGTTTTTGTTTTTACTTTGGCTTTGGTTTGGTTTGTATGGTTTTTTTGTTTGTTTGTTTGTTTGTTTGTTTGTTTACTCCAGATTTTTTTCTGCATAGTTTTATGTTTTTCTGAGGAAAAGTTAAATGACTGATTTTAGCCCTCCATTTCTAACATATTTCACACTGCAAATGCCCCTCTGAGCACTGCTTTCACAATATCCCACAATGTTTGATAAGTGGTACTTACTCTTTTATTTACTACTGAGATGTCTTTAACCTGCAAATTAACAGGGATAAAAGTCATGGAATACATGTGTGCTAGTAACTGCCTCATTACCATGACAAAATACTCAAGGAAAACAACTTAAAATAGGAAAGAGTGGGGGGTGGCAACAAAAACTTGAAGCAGATTCTGGTTACAGCCACTATTAGTAAGCAGTGTGAGCTGAACACTACCCAGTCTGCTTTCTGCCTTAAGTCCAGTGCTCCAGCCCATGCAATGACACTGCCCACATTTATGGTGGGTCTTCCTATCTCAACCAAATCTAGAAAATACTTCACAGACATGCACAGGGGCTCATCTCCCTGGTGGTTCTTGATTCAGTCAAGTTGACAAGCAATACTAGCCACTACAAATGCATGATTTTAATCTGCACTGAAGGTTTTCTAATACACTAAAAATGATCATTAATTACAAAAATCAGGAAACAAAAGTAAAGCTTTAAATACATATAATGCCACTTTTAAATTTATAAAGATTCTAAGGATCCCTTAGTACTGTTTTCTCTCAGTTCAGAGAAGCACTGTCTTCACTCTCAGTGTGGCTCGTGATAGAATTAAGCCTCTTCTGCTTTCTTGAAGCTTAACATTATTTCTCCATCTTAAAATAATTAGTGTGAGGAAGTTTCTAGTGTTCTAATAGCTGATGGGTGACCTATGTTTTTTCTGCTCATATTTATGAATGAGTGACCATATCTATTATAAAAGGTTACTCAGATTTTTTTGCTGTAACTCTAGAATAGTCTTCCTTTCTCAGCCTTCCATGAACTGACTACAAGTTCAACTCCTGTAGATAAGCTCTGGTGTTTGAAAATGTCAGCCTGTTATATAAACGTGGGACGCTAGATAGAAATACACTATGCTGTGCCTACTCATAAAGGAATGAGGAAGGTTTGGATCTGGGCAGCAACACAGACGAGTAGCAGTAATTACTCGTCTTGTGTTCAATTACCACCACATTTAACCTTGAGAAAAGGGCTCACACACACACAAAAAATGTTCTGTGTTGTATGTGGGTGCCTGTTGTGTTTTGTGTGCTTGTACACACTTCCATAATAGCTCTAACAATTTTACATATTATCTGATGTTATCTCTGTTTTATTTCATTCTCTATTTGTCTTGAATTTGTGTAAAAGGATTAGGTTTACTTCAGAAAACTTGAGAACAGTGTGAATTTGCTTCTCATATTATTTCCTAAGAGAACATCTAACTGTGGATAGCACTATTTTATTTATGCTATTCCAAATATTGTCCACGGTTCAAATATTTATCATATTTCTGGCTTTCTGTTGGACCAATTTTTACTTTATAGCCAGGTTATATGAATAATTCTTTTGTAATTCTTTCCGACAAGTGTTTTAGGAAGCAAAGGCAACAACAGTTTGTCTTTTGTTATTCTTGAACTTGAAGCACAAACCCTTTCAGTAACATTCTCTATCAAACATGCTAAACATCTTCATTTTATTTTAGTGATAGCATAATATTTTACTGAGCCAGAACTCCATCATGCATTTTCTAATTGTGCATATTTATCATCTTCTCATGTTTTACATTTAATAGAATATTAGACAATACATTTTCTTTTTTCAATCAGCTTTTGCCTTCTTTTATTTACTTTGGAACAATTCCCAGAAAGAGGATTACTGGGTCTAAGGAGATATTTGTTTATATGGTCCAAATGGCTTTCACAGGGAGTTATGCCAATGTACAGTGACACCAAGAGTAGATGCAATAATAGCTTTAGTGCACTTTTTCACAACTGGGCTTTAAAACAATTTTAAATATTTGCTTCTCTGTGACTTTTGAACTTTTTCTTAATTAGTTTGTTAAGACTCTAATTATGATTTTGCCTGACTAATTAGTAAAACAAGTGGTTTAAAAGCAATCCCTTTGATTTTTTTTTTAATTAAAGCATAGACTGTATTTGGACTTGTTCAATTTTAATGTAATAATTTTTAGGTAACTAATTAAGAAAATGTAGTTACCACATTTTCATTCATAATTTCACCTTTCTTTACTTCTCAACTAAATCCATGCTCCATTTTCACTAGTAATAAATTACATTTTACTGAGCAGCTAGCTTCCTTCTAGCCTGTGTAATTATAAAACACCAAATAGGAAATAATACTCAATTTTGTTTTAAAATATAAAAAGTTCTTCCTCTTGTGCTTACCAGGAATTATGTATACCTAACATATAATTACTTAGAGATAAGATTTCTGCTGGGACTATGTGCCATGTAGACATCTCTAAGTGTCTGTGACTAACTGCTTTCAAGACCCTAAGGATATTAAAAGAGTTAAGTCTCGTACAAAATAACAAATTTGCATAAAGATTTTGTGCTTCATTTTGCTAAAAGATAATAATTCAATTAGCAGAAAACATCTACATGATTTCAGCCTAGAGTAGAATAAATTACTTGATGATATTTTGGCATATATCCTGTCCAAAACATAGATTTTTTTTTTTTTTTTGGTTCCTACTTTTCCTCTAAGAATAGGAGTCAGATCATCACCAAGCTGATCAATAACCTACAAGGTAAAATAATATGTGCTCAGTGGAGTAACTAAAAACTCTGCCTTTACAATAACATGAGAACAGAGTGTGTAAATGTTAACAAAGCTAGTACCAAATGGATAGAATTACAGCATATTCAGATGTACTTACTTTGTAATCTACGGATGATAGCAACGAAGACATGTTGTATGCTAGAAATCAACTGAATAGCAAAAATTCTTACAAACTCTTTGATTTGAGATGTCTGCAAGAGTCCAGGTACTGGAAACCTGGTCTCTAACAGCAGTGTTAGAAAGTGGGATATGCTAGGAGCTATCCAAGTCACAGGGGCTGCTCATTCATTTGAATCTAATGTTTGAGACCTACAAATAATTGATTAAATAATTTTCTTCCAAGAAATATATGTATGTTATATATGTGATTGCCAAGAAATCATTATGAAAACATTATGAGGGTGTATATGTGCATGTATTCACAAGCATGTGGGCATAATTTTACAACAGGAGTTTTCCTCAATCTTGCCCACTTTATTTACTGAGGCAGGGTATTCTTCTGAACTCAGACTTGCCAGTGTGGTTATTCTAACTAGCCATTTTGTCCAAAGTATCCTTTTGTCTCAGCCTCCTGACTATGTCTGCCCAGTATTTTATATGGGTGCTGAGCCTCTGAACTCTAGCTCTCACATTTGTACATGTTATCCAATGAGCTATGTCCCCAGCCCTACTGCCTGGTTTTAGATGAAGAATATAAGATTCAGGGAGTTTAAATAGTTTGTCCTATATTATATAGTTTATCAATAAGCATGTCTAGATTGTCAGAGCCAAGGTTCTATAGCATAACAGTCTCCTAATGAATTTAATAGGGTTTATCTTTAGTGAGTCAAGTTAGAGACTGATAACAATTCAATAACTGATGAAAATGAAATCCATTTTTATATAGATATATATCATTCACATTTTAATTAATAAGAGATGTTATATCAGAAGTGATTATTACATATATAGCATAATTTTTTAGCAATGCCAACTAAAGCTTGTCTGATTTAATACTTTAAATGAACATAGCCTGACAAGATATTTTCCTTTCTTTTAACAAACAGAGATGATGCATTTAAGAATTATATAAACACCTGTAGTTATCTTTCTTGCATGATCTTCCTCTGTTTCCAGACAGAGCCAATGTAATTTTGCTGGAACACTAAAGGAAAAAAGACACATACCTTAGTATCAGAATTCCTACTTGAATAGCCACAGCTGTTCATACAGAGTTGTTTTCCACCCCAAACCTGTAGTAAAAGTTGGTAGTATAGTTGTGGGTCACTCAGGCTCTATTTAGGAGAGAGCTGAGTAAAATTGTCATTATATAGAATTTTAACACAGCAGCATGGCTCATCTGGCAAGGGCTCACATCCAAAGGTATGATCCAGCCAGAATGCAGAGACACCTTGTATTACACCTTGTATGCTCTGGCTAGAATACAGACACATTCTTAGTACGTACCTTTAATCCCTAAGAATGAAGATAAGGTTAGTTTGTAGAAAGAATCAGCCTCTTTTGAAAGTGACATCTAATTGAGGGACAGACAAAGTGATGAGTCAGAGAAAGATTTGACAGAATAAGTCAGAGATAGGGTATGTCCAGACTCACACAAAAGCAGCAGAGTAAGAGACTGTTTAAGAGCAGTGAAGAAGAAAGAAGCAGTTCAGCTGAGTGAAGTTCATTTGAGTACAGTTGAGATCAGTTCTCTTTGAAGCAGTTTAGTTCAGAGCAATTCAGTTCATAGAGTTCAGAATGATACAGCCAGTCAGAGTTTAGAAAGCATAAACTTATTCAGCTGTAGGCCTCTGAGATGACAATTATATCTGGTGATTAAAGGTTACTTTTACACATGGGCAGTATACCTGTCACTCCATCTAATCATGTTCATGATTATAGACTGTAAGATCCTAACAACTTGTTTATTTCAGGTGGGGGAAGAGATATGTTTTGAAATATCATTCCATAATGTCATTGAAAGTAGTTACTCTTACTGTTGCTTATTTTCCCATCAAAAGTCTTGAATCACCCAATAACTGAAAAATACATTAAAACTTAACAAATGCATAACATTTTCAAAAAGGTATTGTTCTTTTAACAAGGAACTGAAAATAAAAAGAAATGTACATCATATTGAATCAAGAGTTTGAGACAGAGCATGAATCTTTTTGTTACTAGATGCTCCATTACCTTTGTCAACCTGTTGACATTAAGCTTCCTTTTTCAAGGACTTGCCCCATTCCTCATCTACCTGGATCTTTGCATTGACTAACATTTCTTCCAGTGAGGTCTAAGTGCCCTTCATAGGGATGGTGTTTGAATGATCATGCTGTACATTTTAAACCTCTTTAATCTTCATCTAGGGAACATTACTGTTTATAGCTGTTTCAGAAAGAAGAGTATATAATAAGTGCTTACTATATCATATATTATTTATTCTAAAATTTTCTGGAGGCTGAATGATGTGTAATAATACACTGGCTATTCCCAATATGGATAGTCAGAGATGTCTACATGATCTTATTGTACCTGTTTGGGAACCTTTAAGAAACTATATAATTTGATGCAGCAAATCTCTGATTTTGCACATTTTAAAAGTATTTTATTTATAATTTTGGGGTTTCTAGATTCTCTTGATGAATCAAAAAAGAGAATTTGTTTTTCAATATATATCAAAATAGCTACATAAATTTAGATCTATGTTCCATCTTTGTATAACATCTAGTAAGGTAGATAGATGATAGAGATAGATAAATAAATGATAGAAGATAGATAGATAGATAGATAGATAGATAGATAGATAGATAGATAATGGTTTTGACATTTGGGCAAAGGTATCAAAGCCTATTATAATTTCTATCCAACCAAAGTGCCGATAAAAATAGATACAGATATAAGGAAACAAAGTGTGTCAAGTGAATTTTCTGTGAAGAAATGTGGACAAATATCTAATCACTCCAAGTGTAGTGCTTAAATAAAACAAAGGGATCACCCCATCCACTTCTATCTTGACAAGTCATTTACAGAAACATGGGTGTAGAGTTACTTACTAGAGTATAAGTAACCATCTATGTCACCCAAAAGTTTCTCCCTAGTATGTATGATAACTTCTCTAAGCTGCACAGATGGAGTGCCCCTTTCAGATGCTTTGAACCTTCTAAATCCTGTACCACCTCCTGAGGCTACATGGCTACATGTAGCCACAAAAGTATTACATACAGGGAACAGGGGTGGCAATGAGCAAAAGGTAGTGAATGCATGTTTCATAGGGTGAGATTTTTAATGACCCTTCCTAGCTCTTTCCTCTGTGAGGGACCATTCAAGTGCCTATGATCTTGAGGGTCTGTTGCAGCTGATAAAGATTGTTCTAAGGCTATTAAGCTCTAAGAATAGAAAGATACTCTTCCCCAAAGAATATTGTACCCTATGGAGAAAATAGAACAGAGCAATCCTTATACAGCACTTTGATCTATTCACTATCATTTCAACTTCCTGTTTATATTCTTAATCTTTATTTGCTATTTGGGGGTAAATATTCTGAAGAATATTAACTTGCATCTCGTTCCTCAAACTAAGATGTGAGCAATTGCATAAAACAGGAAATGTCAGATAATTGATTCCAAAGGGAATTCAGACGTTAGAATTGTAATTTCCTCTAAAGGAAACGCTCCTGTTTTGAATCTTTAGTAGCTGCGTCTAGATTATTAACAACCCTACTTATATGTGATGGACAAGTAATAATGTGGCCATCTATCTACAAGACAGCAGAGCTGAATACATTTCTAAGTTTATAAATGATTTTTAAAAGCCCTGCAGACAAATTTCATTAAAGCAAAGAAGAAAAATCTGGTAAATGGAGTCTTCGGATTGTATTGATGAACAAACCTCAACTTTCTACAATTGCTAATAAGGATCTTGAAGGTAAAATAAATAAACACTTCCTGGGTGTTAAAAGCAGAATGCTTTGAGGATTAGTACAAACAAACACTTCTTTTTTTTTTTTTTTTTTTTTTTTTTCAAAGCTGAGGACCAAACCCAGGGCTTTGCCCTTGCTATGCAAGTGCTCTACCACTGAGCTAAATCCTGAACCTCAAGCAAACGCTTCTTAAGCTGGCCAGGAACATTAAAGAGTATCTTCCATGGCAGTGTTAGCCTTAGAAAACTCTACAGAGATTCAGCATTAAAAAAGAAAAGAAAATTGGGGCTAGGAGCTAGTTAAGTAGGTAAAGTACTTGTCTTGTAAGTGTGTGAACCTGAGTTCTGGCCATCCAAAAGCATATTTCCTAACAAAGCATTGATTAATATATATTTTGATACAAGGAGAGATACTTCAAATAAAGCATAGAAACAGTTCCTATGAAACCATTTATTTATTCACTCATTCACCACGTATGCCATATCATGTGCTCAGTGTCTGAGACTTAATAGCATATCTTTCTATCCATGAATGAAGTTTAATGAAATCCACAACATAGAAACATCAGTTCAATGATTTGTTTAACTGGCCAAAGCCCCCACAGATTGACAAATACACTCCCCATTAGAATACATTTCACAAATCATCATTTAATCAATATACCATGACTATCTACCCTGGACCAAATTTGGTGCCATCGCAAGTGCTGATGTTCACTGCCTATCTAATGGAGAGACTAGATATTACACAGAAGTAAAAGAAAAATCAAGGACAATAGAAAGAAACTAAAAAGTAATAGATTGACCCTATGATGTGATTGGAAAGAATGTGTGAGGAAAGAATTTGGATAGTGGGCCAAACTATATAAAATGTTAATCTAAATCCTGCCAAGGCTGGGTAGCAGATAAGAAATTTGAATTATATGGTCCACGGCAGATGTAAAAATCATGTTATCTGATATTTCAACCAAGATACCTTTGAATGCCAACCACATCTTGAACTAACCTGAATGCAAGACTCTGGCACTGTAGAAACAGAGATAGCTGTTAGGCAGCTGATGTTTTCTTCTAAGAATCATATGATAGGCATCCTTCAATAAGTCAAGGAAATGATTCAGAAGTAAGTCTCAGGTCTCCTCAGAGAGTAAATGAAAAATTTGAGATCTAACCTAGGGCAATGTGTCCCAACAATTCTGCTTCCTCTTGTGTGACTGTGTGTCAGGCCGGTGGAAAAATAATCTCCAAAAATAAAATATATCCAATATCAAAAAGGAGGACTAAGAAGAAACTAGATAGGGCTCAAAACAAGCTGGGGCAACCTATGCCATGTTACCACAGTAAGTTACGCACAAGTATAGGAAATAAAGAATTCTAAGGTACAGAGATCAGAATGTGTTGTAATGGCTAGGAGATCATATCTAGGACTAGGAATTCATTCAAAATGTCCTGCAGTGGAGGCAAATACTGTATCCAAACTAAGTTCCTAAACTTTATTTTTTTCTTGGAGGGGTATTTTGTTTCTTTTTCATTGTTTATATGGTGGTTTGTTTGTGTTTGTTTGTTTGTTTGTTTAGCTGCTAAAGATATAAATGACTTGAACAGAAAGTCAAGCAGTAAGCATGACTCAATGCAAGGGAAATGAATAAAATGTAGAATGGTCAGTGTTATGTCTAGACATGTGAAAGTCTCAGTGTATGATCATCAGTTTGATAAGTATCCTAGTGTTCAAAATTGAACCTGTGAACAGCAGATCATTACAAGATGCCACTAAGATGCTCCTATAATGTCAAACTCTGCTCCAGGTAATGGTGTACACATGTCATGTCATCAGTTATAAATCTGAGGCACGTGGAACTCAAGTTCTTGGCTACCTAGGGGTACAAAATATTCAGAATCAGATTACACCATATAAGAAGACCCTGTTTCTCTCCATATATATCAGCTAGATAATGCCTGTTATCATTTTACCTCTTTGATTATTTCATTGCTATAAATGCCTTGGAATGATCTGTTAAAATTAGTTCAACCATAAGTCACATGCTATTTATTTAAAATCCATTTTCAAAATTCCCTTAAAAGTAATTACAGGAAATTATCTGCCTTTGTATCTCACTGGCTGACACATCTTATACATCATCCAATGTGTCACTTCTGATAAAGCTCCTGTAATCATATTACATGACAGGAAATTCCTGTCATAAATTGACAGGATAACCTAATTTGGAAAAGTCAGACAAATACAATTTATTTTAAACTTTAGTTCAAACACACTGATGAAACTCTACAGAGCAAGGAGAGATTGATATGCCTTTGAAGAATACAACATTTTCTTTTCTCAAACTTGAAAATCATGCTAGTTCCAGACTTTAGTTATAAGCTCATAAAATTTTATTATATGAAATATTTATCAAACATTAAATAGAGAATGATATAATTAGTGAGTTCAATTTTTACTTAATTTATTAATTAAAGTCTCTTTTAAGTACAAGGTGTGAACAAGAGTTTCTCTTCTGGCCCAGGAGCCAAGGAAGTCTATGTTAAGGAAAAAAAAAAAAACAATGGCATATGAGAGAAAATGAGAGAGAGAGAGAGAGAGAGAGAGAGAGAGAGAGAGAGAGAGAGAGGAGGAGGAGGAGGAAGGGAGGGAAGGAGGGAGAGGGAGGAGGGAGAGGGGAGAGGAGGGAGATGGAGAGGGAGATGAGGGAGAGGGAGAGGAAGAGGGAGGGGGGAGAGAGAGGAGGGAGAGGGAGAGGGAGAGGGAGAGGGAGAGGGAGAGAGAGATGAGGGAGAGGAGGGAGAGGGGGAGGGGGAGGGGGAGAGGGAGAGGCACAGAATGGTATCTGCATGGATACAGTTACTGAACTGTGAATTTCATGAGTGTTAAGAATGCCACAAAGCCAGAACTATATTTCTTACATGCAGAGAAAATGCTTTATTGAACTTCACAAATCAAGAGCAAAATGGGATATGAACTCTGTGATTGTAGAAAGCTGAAACCTTCAGAGAACACAGTAAGTTTGTGCTCATTATACAGTTATTCAGACTTGGACAAATCATGGTCAACACATGTCTGGCTCTTTTCCTAAGACTGACATAGCACTCCAATCTCTATTATCTGGGAACCATGGGGTGACTAGGATGTACTCGAGTCTTATCACTTGACCCTCACTTTCAGAGTTCAAGCAATGAGTAGAGCTGCAATATGAGTTCTAATAGAATGCATTACTTTGGCTATGTACAGACCAGAACTTAGTTTAATCAAAATTATAATTTTATTTGTTTATTCTTAGTTGAATTACATAAGGATAAAAGTGAATAAACTCTTCCTTGGAAACATTAAGAGAGGCATTGATCCATTAGTGATAGCATGTTATGATGTAGGAATCTGTTGCAACAAGCTTTCCAGGATGAATAATTGCATGATCTACTAAAGACATTTAAGAATTAGGACTACATTAAGCTGTAAAACTATAGCCTGTGCATGTGGTAAATTTTTGTCCCCACATTTTATCATGTAGAATCATTTCACTGACTAGTGACAATGTTCATTTAAATTCCAATTGCATCCAGTGCTTCCAGTACAAGTCATTCATGTGACAGCCAAATGAACATGGCTTCTGTGCCCAGATGAAAGCAATGTACCAGCAATGACAGCTCTGCCATGACTTCTCTCTTCCAACGACAGCTGTAGAAAGCACATTTTTACTGCATTGATTATAAACCATGCTTTGATTTCAGAGCCATTAAAATATGAAGAAGTCATGCATCTCCCCAGGATAGAAACAGTGATGAGAAAGTTCAGTAAACGTGTCCGGGTAAGAAATAATTATGAAAAGCCAAAATGGTTTTTTCTTCTTTAAGTTAGAAAGAAAAAAATAGCATAGTTTCTTTGGTGCAAGTTATGAACTATTCTAGAAATGATTCTACTATTATAATATCTGTACTGTTGTAATAATAGTTTTGTGTACACACAAATATAGATACATAAAACCCTTGCAATAAATGTACTGAGAAACTTCTTAATGTGATAACAAGAGAAACAATAAGTCTTGAGTCCAGCCTTTTGTTGGGAGCCACACTAAAGGTGCCACATAAGTCATATCCCTTAATACACAGGACTTTCCAGGCAGAACATACAGTATTTATGAGGGGAAAAATGAGGCAAAACAGTAAATTCAGAAACCACATAGATATGTTAAAAGGCAAGACTGTAAGTTTATTATAAGGACACTCAAATCTTTTACTCTAGGGTTCTACAATTCAAACAAAGTTTCCATATTTACAATGCTTGAGGAAGAAAATATTTTATCTCTTAAAAAGTGATCCAAATTGCCTTCAGATGGTACAAAAGAAATGATTACTCCATTTATTTTGTTTTGTTTTTTGTTAAGTTCTTAACTATTATAAGAAAAAAAAAAAAGAATCAAAGAAGATGAAGTTATGTTAGAATATTTTTGAGATACTGGTTTGAAACTTAGCCAAACTATCAGGACTCTCTGAGATCATGAACAGAATCAAACAAGCAAAAAAATAGTAAATGATGACTAAAAAGTAGCTAAAATTAAGTTTAATTTTTAATAATTAATAGTTGTGTGAACTTCTTATTTCAATGAGAAGTTCCATTATGTATTTGATAATAACACTGTTTATTTACATATTTTATTACTTTTTCAAAATGTGGACTATTAAATTATATCTTTACCAACTATGATTGGAAATAAAATCATGTAATACAAACCATCATGGAGTTAGGCATGTAATTAGCAGTGGTCATTAATATTTAAAAAGTGTGAGAGGCAAGTGAGTTTTAGTCACATACTACTGATCACACTTTGTCCAAGTAAAGAGTTTTGCAAATTTGCATCTTTCTTATTCAGATTAGCTTTCACTTTTGGCAATCAATAAAATGATTACAAGTCTATAGCTCCCCACTGAACTTAGAATCATCTTAACTAGAATACTATTATCTCCTTTAAAAATAAATACACAGAGTTGTTATCTGTATTGCACATCACAAATCATTTCTAGTTTCATAAGAGATGTCATATAACTAGAATTTCTGAACTTCTTTAAGGCCTCACTCTATGCCTGTCACACTCCTCTGATGCTGATGCTGTTGCTGATGCTGATACTGATGTTGATACTTATCATATCCCTTTAAGAAGATTCCTAAGGAAAGAGTGAAAGTTCAAGTCTAGCATAGAATTTCAGAATGAGATGCAAGTTGATTGAAAGAATGGAGACATGGATGCATTTGGGGTATTCCACCAGTAAGGGTAGAATGTAAGACGAAGACCATGAGTTATATACTTCCTGTTGTGATGACAGACACATTATCAGGATAGGTAAAGATTCTATCAGCATTGAATGCAGGATGTGCCACTATGCCTTTGTGTGCTGGCTAGATTTATGTCAACTTGACATCAGCTAAAATTATCTGAAAGGAGAGAAACTCCGTTGAGAATATTCAATGAAAGACTGGCATTTTTTGCTGGATCATGCCACTGTTGCTGATTTGGTTTTGGTGATACTTTTGAACAGGACTGTTGGTGTCCTGACATTACTGATTTGGACTGCTGGTATCCTCACAAATGGAGATTGGACTGCCGGCATCCTGACAAATGGAGATTGGAATCGCCTCAAAGAATTACTTCTAAAAAAGTTTAAATAAGACATCCTCTTGTCCTATTTACCATCGTTTCTTCTTTACCTTTGGATGGTGGGCTAGAAGGGAGGTGGAAGCATTTCTGAATTTGTATTAAAGTAGATTTGGAAAATCTAAGCCTACAATACTTCTATAAGATCTGACTGTATGGCATTTTATTAATTAGTGATTCATGGGGTGGGCCCAACCCATTGCAGGTGGTATCATCTCTTTTTGGGCTGGTGGTCCTGGGTTCTATTAGAAAGCAGATTGAACAATCCATAATAAGCAAATCAGTAAGCAGTACTCCTCTATGACCTCTACATCTCTATGACATTATCTCCTGCCTCTAGATTCCTGCCTTGCTTGAGTTTCTGCCCTGACTTTCTTCAATGATGGGCTACGATCTAAAAGTATAAATAAGCCCCTTCTTCCCAACTTGCTTTTGGTCATGGTGTTTCCTAAAAGCAATAGAAATGCTATCTGGGACATCTTATGTGGATTAATTTCTCTTTTCTTTGAAATTAGTAGAATACAATATAATCCAAAGGAGACAGATGTCTGTGATATTAAAAATGTCATCCCCATGATTATTTTATTTATTTATTTATTTATTTATTTTATTTATTATATAAGTCATCCATAAAAATGGTTTTAGTGATACAGGACTAGAAATTACATGGATGAAAACCAAATTTGGAGCCACTGTGGACACACTCAGAGCATTTTTGAAACCATGCACTTATAGTGCTGAGGCTACTTTTCACATACAATGCAATGCAACTGAATGATTTTATTGCTCTTCCACTAAATCCTGAGTGGAAACAAAATTGAGTTAATTATTCATTTCACAAACATCTATAAAGTAAGTATCTGCCCATGTAGCAAACATTGAGTGCTCAAGAGACTTGAATTTACATCATCAAATCGGGAAGGCCTAAATCATTATGGTGACTCACTCTTTTCCTACTGAAGTAAAGAGAGAATGATTCACAAACAACACAAATACCAAATACGTCTATAAGGTTTTAAAATAGACACAAGTTAAATCAAAAGCTATATGGAGGGAAAATATAGCTGTAAGACCTTAATATAGAGGGCTAGGCTCCGGGTCAATGGATAAAGTGCTTGCTTCTCAAATACAACTACATGAGTGTGTATCTCCAGCAATCACACAGAATCTGGGTGTTATGACAGGCACCTATGCCCACAGTTCTAGGGGCAGGGAAGGTTCCTGAGCTTGCTGGTGAGCCACTCTAGCTAAAACTTCAATCTCTATGGTAAGTCAATAATAGAAATCCTGTCTCAGAGATAAGGTGGAGAGAAATAGAAGGAACTATTTGTGTCAGCTTCTGGCCTCATAACTCACATTCTCAGGCACGCAAACAAAAGTGCATATACATTCTCACACACAACACACACACACACACGTGAAAGAGGTGTAGCGGAAACATTGCAATGTATAGTTTAGAGGTAGATTTTTAATTGTTTTTAGTGTATAGCTTTTTAGTCAACTATCAATATCCTAAACTCCATATGATATAAACTTACAATTGGGTTCTATACACCCATACCTAACCTCTGCGTTTTCCCAAACTCTATATAAAGAAGGAAAGAAAACTAATTTCTTTTTGACACATACAGGAATTTACTCTGAGTCCCTAGAATCTCTCTTCCAAGTTTAATGGTTAGTCTTGATTGTCAACTTGGTGAAATCTAGAATCACCTGGGATATCCCTGGCATGCCCATTGAGGATTACTTTAGGTTAATTGAGAAGGGACGGCATACTTATTATGGGTAGCACCATCCTCTGGCCTGGAATACTTAAATAGACAAAAAGAAGGTGTGTGGAACACAAGCATCCACAGTGCTCTGTGGCTTCACTATGAATGTAATGGGACCAGTTGCCTCCATAACCTGCTGCAATTCAACACCATAATGAATTATAAACTTGAACGAAGAGTCAAAATAAACCCTTCCTTAAGTTGCTTTTGTTGGGGTACTTGCATTACAGAAACAGAAATAGAAAATTTCTATTAAAGTTACACACCAAGTAACTTTAGTTTCATTTAATTAAGAAGCTAAAACTTCAGATAGCACACCAACACTGCAAACACTGAGGTAAGAAATACTATTTGAAGACAAATATTGATGACAAAAAAAGGGATTCATATGGAAGTGACATGGTCAGTTTTCATGTTCTAAATAGGACTCAATTTCACATTGAGCTTTCAAGTAAGTAAACATTTGTTGCTTGTACTTTAAAGAAAATAAAAAAATGATTTCGTTAATATACATTTATAGGATCATTATACACATCTTTCCCCCTGAAAGTGAAGAAAACACTAAAATTGTGAGAGAACATGATAGGAAACATGTTCTTGTCCTGACGTAAGTGAACTTCTACCAATGGGACGAAAAAGCCAATAGAAATGGATGTGGATTGAAAATAGACACAGAACAATGATTCCAACAAGAATTACCACATGGAAAGATAAGGAATGGCATTGGGGTTTTACAGACGACAAACAGAAGTCCACAAAGGTGAAGCTTGACCAATGAAAAGCCAAAGGTTAAGTGGAAAGCTGTTCAAAAGTAAAACTTCCTGAACTTTGTGAAGGCAGTTGCAGCGTGTCTTTATATTTTGAGATAATCATCTGATAGAAATAAACAACTTCTGCTAGTCTATTACTTGGCATATACTAGGCAGGACAAACTTGGTGTTTGCTTTGTTTCTACTTAATGATTAGTTACATAAGAAAGCACAGAGAGCAAGCAGACAGATGTCACACATATGATAGATCTCAATCAGTTATAAGGACACTCCAACTTACACAGTGGCAGCTAGCAAACATGCCCACACTCCTTTCTGAAGATAAATGTTATCTTCAGTATTGCAGAATGTAAGCAAATCTCTGAGGTGAGGATAAAAACTGTCTTTCTCTTTGTTACCTTAAATTCAGGCTAACCAAGGACATTTCTGTGAATGACTAATGACTAAATCCCTGTGAGAGATTTCTTTAGATGACTGTCTTCCCTCAAATTTACCACTGCTGCATTCCTGGCAAATTTTCTCTTTCACTGACTCATCTGAACTCTGAGAGTCGGACCAATGTATAGACGTAGTCTTCACATGTAATATCTTCACTGATTCTTCCATTGATGAAGATGTAGATGCTTCTGACTCCTTGGCCATTGTACCAATTCAAGACAACAAACTTAAGGTTGCAGATAACTCTTCTCTGAAATGCTTATTTTATTCTCTTTGATTATATGCATAAAAATATGATAGTGAAACCATACAGTACCTCTATTTGTAAAGTTTGAGAAGCCTCCACTTTATGTTTTTAACTGAATATATTCACTATACTTGTCAATTAAAACTTTAAAAAGGAACAGGGTTGAATCCACTTGATTTCTCCCACTTATAACTCAACTAACACATGCTGAAAATTGGAAAAAAAACTCACAAAACCTTTTAGGAGATTTAGGCAGGTGGATGCACATTATGGAATTTAAATATATCCCTCAAATTTGGTGAATTGTAATGAAGAGACACTTGTCTTTGAGAGGTAATGTTTTCTTAAGTTGGTTTTTACTAATATACTTGTGAAATCTTATGGAGGAGAATTTTGTACATGTTTCACTGGATCCATTGAAGTATCTCTACCTGCTTATAAAGAGATTATTTATTATTATCTATTCTTGGTCTGAGTATAGGAAAGCATATTCAATCTACATATTTATTCTAGAGTATTTTATTTCTTAAGTGCTTACACTATGTTAAGCACATTATAAATCATCTGAATTCCTCAAAGGCCTGCTTGGTTGCCATTTATAAATAGCCATAAAAGTAACAAAGGAAGTAGAACACTTATTTTAACTCTGTCAGGCATGCCTTAAAGATCACACACAAATCTGCCATTTTTTTCTTTATCTCAAGGACATCGTCAATGATCTGTTACATGCAAGATGTTACTCTCATCCACGTCTTTCTGCTGAGCTATTTTTATGTAATGCACATCATAGTTTTTCCAGAGTTAAAAAAAAAAATCATTGTAATGCTAGTTCATCACTTTGCAAATGAAATGCAAATATATTCACATGACATAACAAGTCCTGTCATTGTGTGAACTTTCCTCAGCCCATCCCTTACAACCACCCCATTCACTTTCCCAGTTCCCAAAAAGTGGTGTTCTTTTTCATGCCCCTGAGGATTTGCAAATGTTTGTCTCTTCAGAGAATATTAGATATCCTCCTTAAGGATTGATGGACATCTTTTTCTCACCACTAAGATGATCGAAAATTCTACTGTTCCTGAATATTCTCAGAACTCAACTGAAATTAATGATAGTTTTTTTTTTATGTTCATTAGACATTTTACATTTTTAAAGATTGAACTTAATTTTATGTTCAATATTATCGAATGTATTCATACTGTCAACCCAACACCATTGTTATCCATCTTGACACATCTTTTCAAATTATTAAATGCGAAATCTATCCACTAAACATTTTTCCATTCTACTATTAACCTGTTTGGTTTGAGCTAAGTCTCTTATGCAAGTGGAATCACATAGTATTTGTCTTTCTTTGAATTATTTATTTCACTTGACATAATATTTTCAAGATTCACCTATGCTGCATATGTGTCCAATTTTCTTTCTTTCTCAGCTGCATAGTAAGTACTTAACTACATAAATATACTACATTCCTTATGCATTATTAGGCCAATGAGTCCTTGGGTTATTTCAATGTTTTAGCTACTTTAAAAAAATTGTTATGAATTTAATAAATATATGAATTTCTCTTGAAGCCCATATTTCAGTGCTTTGGGAGATATAAGGGGAATTTCTGAAATGTATATTTCTGTTGTTTGCTTATTGCAAGAGCTCAATTTAGTTGTCCACTGAAGCTGTACTATTTACATTCACCAACAGTGAGCAGATATTGTGGGTAGAAGCCATCTTACTAAGAAAGAGAAATAATGTCAATTTTAGATTTTCAAATATTTTTTGTAACACTGCATATCTTTTCATTTGCATACAGACTACTTCATATCTTCTTTGGAAATATTACTACTTAGATCATCAGCCCATATTTGAATCAAGTTATCAGGTTTCATATTGCTGAAATACAATTACATTTAAAAGTTTATTTTGTTCTTAAATTGTGAGCTTTCTTTAAAACTTCCTCACAATGATGGACTATAGCCTACAATTCTATGCCAAATAAACACTTTCTTCTTCAAAAAAACAAACAAACAAAAGCTCAAATTGTATTTTATTTGCCATATATCTCAGTTAACAACAGAATACCTACCACACAGTGAATCATCTACAAATATTTATTAAAAAACCAAATGAGTGCATTCAGAGCATTTCAATACTATTCCAGTAAGATGCTACATTGACTTTCATTGTGGCAGATCATTTTCCAGTTTTCTCAACAAATCTGCATTTCTTTTCTTCTATAGTGATGAGACTTTAGTCTGTAAAAGACTTTTAGCCAGAGACTAATTACACCAATATCCAGGAAATAGAAATACTTCTATAGAGTTTAGTCCAGAAGAATATAAACAGAAGAAATCTGTGTCAACAGGTCAACCTATAAATCCATGACTGTTTCTTCCATCCTGGAAACACAAGCTAAACAAAGCTCAGGTTGGTTAAGTTGTCATAAAACAGTAAAGCCATACACTTTTAGTATAACCTTAGTACAGTTACAAAATGTGCAAAGACATTTCTGTTTCTATAAGATATCATATCTGAGAGTTGTGTTTATTGTAATGAGTCTGTTTCTCGCTTGACAAAAAAGAGGTCTTTACAATATCCTTATCAAGTTTTTAATCCAATATTCTTATGATGCCTCCTACAATGTTACTTTCTTCATAGGTAACATCAGGCAACTCATATTGAAAATTCTAATAAAGGGAATATGATTGAATTAATGATTAAAATAGTTTATATAATAAGAGCCTATCTCAAAAACAGTTAATCAATTAATTATGTTCTTTGTATTTTTTGTCAACTAGTTCAATGTATAGTCCAGAATCATGTAAGTCATATGAAAAAACTATATTTATTTTATATATAGAATATTGTCATCTCCCTATAATCTAGATTTTTCTATATAGTTATGGCACTTGAACCCATTTTTTCCACATTTCTTGGATAAATGCTCGATTGGTCAGAATATCTTTCACTGTTTTGTTTTATATATTCTACAAGAAATAATATCTCTAAGTTCTACTACTTTTAGGACCATTGTTTACATGGTCTGATCTGAGGCAGGAGGATCACAAGTTTAATAGTAGCTTTGTCTATGCAGTAAGGCACTGTTTCAAAAATTAAATCTGGAGAAACATCTAAAAACAAAAGGAGAGAAATACTGAAGGAAAGATAGGAAGAAAGGAAGGAGAGAGGGAGAGATACAAGAAGGAAGGAAGGAAGAAAAAAGGAAGGAAGGAAGGAAGGAAGGAAGGAAGGAAGGAAGGAAGGAAGGAAGGAGGGAGGGAGGAAGGAAGGGAGGGAGGGAGGGAGGGAAGAAGGAAGGGAGGGAAGAAGGAAGGAAGAAAGGGAAGGAGAAAGGAAGAAAGAAATAAAGGAAGGAAAGGAGGGAAGAAAATAAGAGAAAGGAAGAAGGAAAGGAAGAAATAAGAGAAAGGAAGGGAGAAGGAGAGAAAAATAAAGAAGAAAGGAAGGGAGGAAAGGAGAGAAGAAAATAAGGAAGGAAGGAAGGAGGAAAAAGGGAGGGAGAGAAGGCAGAAGGAAAGGAGGTAGAAAGGTAAAAAGGAAGGAAGGAAGAGAGGGAGGAAGGAAGGGAGGGAAGGCAGAAAGAAAGGAGGTATGAAGGAAGGAGGGAAGGAGAGAGGGAAGATGGAAGGAAGAAGAAAGAAAGAATCATTTTCTGCATTGTTTCTGGGAAGTGGTAGTACCAATTACACAGATAACATTTTTTTCTCACTCAAGTAGGGGTTGGGTGCCTATTAAATGTCTGGCATCCCTTCAAGTGCTGGCAAGTAGTACAGTCTGTGCCTTCCAAAGGCTCATGAACCACAGACAGTAATTTTCCTTTAAAACTATTAGGGCTTAGCATTCTGTCTCAGGTCTAGCAGACTAGTCAAGTGAGAAGCTTTCTCTGACTATAAATATAAGCAAACTCAATTCCTCACATCAAGATTTCCTCCAAATTTATTTCCCACTGTAGTAAAGCTGGCATGCAAGAGACAGCAGGCTCATTTTCTGATCTTTAACACTCTTATTTACAAATGTGACATCACAAAATAGTCTTACATTTTTACTATTGAAGATCTCATTTATCAATAAACCATTCTCATGGACACATTCTTATGAATATCACTCTTGTCAGACAATCTGGCTGTTCCTTTAAGTAATCACCAGTTTATGTACAAAGATTGGTTATATACGTATAGTGTTTATATATACATTTACATAGACATACATGCAGATATTCACACTTCATATACATATACATAGAGAGAGAGAGAGCATTTAAAATGGAAGACAAGTATAGTGTGTGTTGGATCTAGGACACTGTACTTGTTAGACAAGCACTCAACTAATTAGCCACATCTTCCTCTCGCCTTTAAATTTTCATGTGTAGATATGATCTCACTAAGTTTTACATACTGAACTTTTGATCTTCCTGCTTCATGTTCCTAAGTAAATGGGATTTTAGTTGTATACTACCAGGCCTGGCTCTTTTGAAAAATTATCCAAGAATTTCAAAAACTTCTTGAAAGTAAATGTATATCCATCAGGCTACTGTCTTTCTGATCTATGTCATCATTGGTAGCAGAACAGGTGGTAAAATGAAGCATGAAGGATTAGGCTATTTCAATCTTGATAGATGGCTTCTATTATTGGACTCATTTTTCTATTCAGTACAAAATCTGGCCTTGTAAGAACAACATGATACAATTTCTAATCATATAGTAATGCTTCATTTAATTTCTAAGAACTCTAACCTTAATATATTAGTGATTGGGTTAGGCTTAAATGATGTCTTTAAGGAAATATTATAGTTGACAATCTTAAGGACAAGTCATTATCAATAACCTGATTTTT
This sequence comes from Mastomys natalensis, assembly GCA_021653895.1. Classification (NCBI taxonomy): domain Eukaryota; kingdom Metazoa; phylum Chordata; class Mammalia; order Rodentia; family Muridae; genus Mastomys; species Mastomys natalensis. Next base: position 1,252,016 of record JAJTUV010000466.1, read on the forward strand.
TGAATGAGTCTTTCTGTGATTAATACACAGTGTGAAGCCCCTATTTTCTAAAAGTTCATTTTTTATGGAGACATTTTTATATTTTTTACAGAAAAAGTGTTATACTGAAAGGTTTGATAAACCCACAACCATGTAAATTAGGTCAATAATATTTTAATGGAACATACAACATGGTTCCTCTACAAGGTGAAAGCTAGTAATACAGAGGCAGCAATGGAAGAGCAAAGAAAGCCGCTATGAACTAAATGATCACAAAAGCCAAACTTCCTCTAGGGCTGACTCCAGACTATGTGCTTTCAGGAAACCTGTACTAGTAAACCCTGAAGAATTTAGATGGCCTTGTTCAGCATACTCAAAAATTACAATGTGTTATCTTATTATGAGTTCAATGGGTAACTGTCCAGGTAAAGTGAACATAAAAAAAAAAATGTAGTCCTGTTGTCTTTTGTAAATATTTATTTTATTTTTTAAGATTATAATATAATTAAATAATTTTGCTTCCCCTTTCCTACTTCTGAACCATCCTATATATTCCTCTTGCTAGCTTCCAAATCTAGGGTCTCAGTTTTCATTAATTATTGTTATATGTATATATACACATTATATGCATATTTATAATAAACATATGAGTCTATATAGTTATATTTATTACATATGTTCCTAAATACATCAATACAACCTTCTCAGTCTGCCTGCTTGGCTTTATTGACTATTCTAATAAAACAGCTTTACTTTTATTCTGCAAAAGAAATATGTGACATTTTTATGCAGGGAAAATATTAAAGACTATATACATGTGAAGACAAATAGTTGCATTTTAGAGAAAGGTAGAGTCTCAAATGAATTTAAACTGATTCAAAGTGATGAAACAATTAGCCACCATTAAGGCCAAAATTAATAAACTTTGAAATCAAGTCACTGCTAATACAGAATGAAATATGAACAAAACAGTAAGGCTCTGAAAAAAAAATTTTGATGTTTGAAGGGTGGTTGGTGTTGTGACTATGATGTGTACATTATGAACATTTTTTCACTTGATTGTCCAGACCTGTGTCCATGTGGAACAAAAAGACATTGAAAACACTATATAAAGGAGTCTAAACTATTTTTACATGAAAGTATGTGTGATTAAATAAAACAATACATTTTTCCAAAACTAATCATTCCCAAAGAAAAGTAGGAGCTCTCTGGACATCCTACATTTGATGAGCAGATCTCACTAACATATCAAGAGAAGGCAAAGAAACACCTTTAACTTGTGCAGTCAGCTATGAAACCATTTCCCTGCAAAATAGCTCAGTATTGAAATACACAGTTGGTTAGTGTTGTTGATGATGCCTTCTAGCTTGCTGGATCTCTCTGTGAACAAGAAGCATCCATGATACTTTACCAATATTTCACTTGAATCAAATCTGTGGAAGAGAAAACATTTTGTAGATAGTGAGGTGAAATTTGGAGACATATTTCTATTGACACGCCCAAGCTAGTAAATGAGATGCATAAGCTTCACAACTGAAGCATGCCTCCAGTTAAGTCAAAGTATGAATGATACTGTCTACTTTAAGAGATCTAGAAAATAGTGGATCAATTAGTTAGAAAAATAAACCAGAAATGAAAACACAAAGAAATGTTCTTTTCCCTAAATTACCTGATAGCTCACCACTGTGTATATAGAGTATAAGATACAAATCAACCACAGATCTATAAAGTGATTTCTTTTATTTAGAAAACATATTCCCCCATAAGTAAATTAAATTTCATAAATCAGGATCATATTTACCTCTTGGATTTTGTCATAGTTTCAGTGTGATCTATTTATATTTATGATAGAGCCTTGCTCAGCAGTATTTGTGAATAGGTCATTTTTTATGTATCCCTGATATTTAAAAGTATATTTACAGACTGTCCAAATACCCCAGGAAATTTGCAGTGTGTAGTATCTAGTACTCTGCTTTGAGCTCCAGGCAGACCATGCCACCAGCCACTGTCCTGGTTCTTTCAGATCCATGGATGAAAGACACACACACCACACACACACACTCACAGAGAGAGAGAGAGAGAGAGAGAGAGAGAGAGAGAGAGAGAGAGAGAAATGCATTAGCTTTTTTTTATTTTTTTTATTTTTTTTCTTTTAAGGAAAACACTCTGCAGTCAGGTTCTTTATTTCTCTTTTGTACACTAGGCCATGAATTCGTATGGAATGGGCTCCAGCAGCTCAGGCTCTTTCCAGTTTGTCCTCACAAAGTGTGCTTCTCTGGGTGGCACAGGCTGGCACTTCAGCTGAACCCAGATGCCCTTTCTTTGACTTCCTTTTTCTTTTGATGCTTCTCCTTCACCCACTTCAGGAAGCTTTCTCTGCTCTTCGAGTGCTTGAGGTGCTCAATCCACACATTGATCCTCTTGGCCAGAATCTTGCCCTTAACTTGCTTGTTTACAGTGATGCCCATGATATTGGAGATGCTGTACCATAGGGTGATTACTAAGAACAGCAGCAACAGCGGAGTAGATCAACCTGAGCTTAGAGTGCTACAGAGGGCAGAGCTGGAGAAGTGAAACCAGCCCTTTGGAGGAGCCCAGAAGATCATGTGTGGATCCCAGACATTGAAACAAGAAGCTGCAACATTGAAGTAGTCTTGGAGAAGTTCGAGATGCCAGAACCATGGGCTATCTGATGAGGAAAGCTGCTAACAGGGAGTTGAACCAGCCCAGAAGAAAGAAGATTGTTGCAGTCAACAAAGATGAAAAAGGAGTTGGAGATTTGAAGACTGTTTTAACATCAGACATGGAGATGCAGAGTTTAGAATTTGCCCAGCTGGTTTCCTGTCTTGCTTTGGGGACTATAGTTAAGTGATTGGATTAATCTCAGAAGAGACCTTGAACTTTGGACTTTTAACATTGTTTAGCATGGTATAGACTATGGGGACTTCTTAAGTTGGATTAAATGTATTTTTATTATGCTATTGGTAGGTATGACCCCATAGACTCATATGTTTGAGCAAGAGTATCGGGGTCAGGGAATGGAATATCTTGGTTTGAATGTTTGGCTCAGAGTGTGGCACTATTTGGAGGTATAGTCTTGGAGTAAGTGAGTCACTGTGGGCATGGGCTTTAAGACCCTCTTCCTAGCTGCCTGGAAGCTAGTCTTTTCCTGTTTATCTTTGGATGAAGATGCAGAACTCTCAGCTCCTGCTTCACCATGCCTGCCTGGATGCTGCCATGCTCTTGCCTTGATGATAATGAACTGAACCTCTGAACCTGTAAGCCAGCCCCAAATAAATGTTGTTCTTATAAGAAAAAAAAAAAAAAAAACAAAAACAAACAAAAAAATCATGCCCAAGGCAAAAGCAGGCATCTTCCAGTTAACTCACCAAAATGATGAACACAAAGGGAAAGAGGAAAGGCACTCAGAATATGTTCTCTAGCCTTTTAGGAAACATGAGTTGTTCATTTGACCACATACATGCGAATCTACAAGAAGAGTGATATTGTAGACATCAAGGGAATGGACACAGTTCAAAAGGAATGATTCACACGTGTTACCACGGCAAACCCCACAGAGTCTACAATGTCACCCAGCATTAGTTTATTTTTAATATTCATTTTAGCTCAATGGTTGGGTACTTCTAAGCATTCCAAAGCAGCTAGCTAATGTTTCCTTACCTTTACTCCCAGATCAACAATTCTAAATATTCCCTCAGCTTAGTTGCTCAGATACCTTCACTCCCAGCTCCACACTGCTAAATCTGCCCTCAATTTAGTTGCCCAGTTACCTTCTCCTTGCTCAGCACCCTGAATCTGCCATCAGCTTAGTTGCATTTCTAATCTTCTGCCTACTACCCCAGGCCCAATTGGGGAAGTAGCCAATGGCCACTCCACCTGAGATCTCACAGGGCTGATAGCTCTCTCTCCCTTTGAAGCATTGCAAATTTTCTTTTCTCCCCGTGCATCTCCTAACCTGGAAGTCCCACCTCTTTCATCAAACCATTAGGCGCTAGTATCTTTATTGCTTGATCAAGAACCAGCTGAAGAACAGGACCTTCAGAGTTCACATGCATATTCCCAATCAAAGCATCTGAACCACTCCCTACAGAGATTTGCTCACCAGCTGAAAAAGGAGATGAGATTTGTTCACTACTCAGCTGTACAAGGAGACAGAATCTTCTTAATACTCAAGTATAAAAGAGATGATATCTGGTCACTGTTCAACTGTATAGGGAGATGGGATCTGCTTACTCTTCAACTGTAAAAGGAATTGAAAGACGCCCACGAGGGGAGACCCTCGCTCAAATCGTGGAAATTCACAGCCACCAAGAAACTCGAGAGATGGAACTTGCTGCAAACCGCATAAGGCTTTCTTTTCTTTCTTTCTTTTTTTTTTTTTTTTAGAGATGGTTTATTTTTCCTTTTTTAATTTTATTTTTTGCTTATTCACTTTATAACCCGTCCCAGTCACCCCCTCCCACAATCCTTCCCCATCTCTTGTTTTCTGAGTACCCCCTCCTCCTGTATCCCCCACTCTGCCACTTTAAGTCTCTGAGAGGCTAGGTGCTTCCTCTCCCATTGAGGCCAGATGAGGCACCCAGCTAGAAGACCATACTCCATATACAGGCTGCATGTTTTGGGATAGCCCCCACTACAGATGTTTGAGACCTACATGAAAACCAAGTTGCACATTTACAACATATGTGCAGGGAGGCCTAGGTCCAGCCCATGGAGCTAGATCTGTGTAGACTAGGTATGCTCCACGGTTGGTGATTCAGTCTCTGAGAGCTCCAAGGGTTCAGGTTGGTTTACTCTGTTGATCTTCCTGTGCAGTTCCTATCTCCTTAGGACCCACAATCCTTCCGCCTATTCTTCTATAAGAGTCCTCAAGCTCCATCCACTGTTTGGCTCTGGATGTCTGTATCTGTCTGAGTCAGCTGCTGGTTAGAGCCTCCCAGAGGACAGCTTGCCCCTGTCTGTTCTCAGGCTGGAGGTTTAGATCCTGGGAGCTCTGGTTGAATCTTTTGATAATCATTTTAAAAAGGACAAAAGCACCCTCACTTTGGTCTTCCTCCTTCTTCTTGAGTTTCATGAGGTTTATGAGTTGCATCTTAGGTATTGTATGTTTTGGGGCTAATATCAGCTTATCAGTGAGTGCATACCATGTGTGTTCTTTTGTGATTGGGTCATCTCACTCAGGATGATATTTTCTAGCTCCATCCATTTGCCTAAGAATTTCATGAACTCATTATTTTTAATAGCTGAGTAGTACTCCATTGTGTAAACAAGGATGTGGAGAAAGAGGAACACTCCTCCATTGTTGGTGGGATTGCAAGCTGGTACAACCACTATGGAAAGCAGTCTGGCGATACCTCAGAAAATTGAACATAGTGTTACCTGAGGACCCAGCTATACCCCTCCTGGGTATATACCCAGAAGATATTTCAACAAGCAACAGGGCCACATGCTCCACTATGTTTATAGCGGCCTTATTTATAATAGCCAGAAGCTGGAAAGAACCCAGATGTCCTTCAACAGAAGAATGGATACAGAAAAGGCTTTATTTTCGAGAAATCAGCAGGCTGAGGCTCACAAGGAGTGTCGACTCCGAGGCCTAATTGAGAAGGGATTATAAAGGGAAAAACCACAAAACCAGGGGGGGGTGAGGGGGAATCATAAAACAAGTCATGAAACATCAACAGACATTATTATAAAAATACAGTGAAAGGATCATGTGGGAAACACCCTGTGTACTTATTTTTCAAGAATTTAATCTTATCTAATCATCTATCATGTTGCTAGCCTGTCCTTGGAACCCAGAGCCTAAGAACCAGATTATCTGCATCCTTGGTTCTGCCCTTAAGCTCCTATCATGTGGCTAGCCTGTCCTTGGAACCCAGAGCCTAAGAACCAGATTACCTGCATTCTAGGTTCTGCCCTTTTCTGGAGTTCCTGGAACAGAGATGGCCTGGCTTCAGCCTCTACATGCCAGGGGGTCTCAAAAAAAGTTTATTCTCTTCAGAATCAATACTTTTAAATATATAAAAATACTTCTAATACTGTTTTTCTAAAGCTTTTCACATCACTCTTTAATTTTTTTCATCATTAAGTTACTATAGAGAATGTTTGGTAAGAATAGAGGAAACATTGAGAAAATAACTAATGTATCATTTCTTACAGTTCTTGTTGTACCTTGTCTTTCATATATCAAAGTAGAACTAATTATTTAAAAACAAATTTCAAACACTATTTTTCACTTAGCATGATTTTGGTTATAGACATGCCTCTTTTACTGACATGTAATAAAAACACATATGCCTATGTTTAGAAGAATGAAGTAGATATTACAAGATCAGGTATCAGATTTCATACACTAAGGTAATACTATAATCAAACCTACTCAATCCATGATGCTGTTAAGGGACTAAAATACTCTCATCTTTGCTTCTCTCTTATTAGTTTTTTTCTCCTGTTTATGTTCTTGCTTATTATATTTATAAATGCATTATTATTTTGAATAAAGCAGCTTAAGAAAGGAACATTGTATTGTGGCTCACAGTTTGAGGGAATATAGTCTATCATGGAGGAGAAAGCATGGCAGCAGGCAGTTCAATTATCACTGAGAGTATCTGGAAATTGCTTATTACATGTTATCAACCAAGAAACAGTGGATACTAGTTGGAAGAGACAGAGAGACTATAAGTCATAAGATCATGTGGTTTTCTAACACTGCATTTGCCAGATATTCCCAATGTCCAACAGTTTACATAATGTCCCAAAAGATCCCCTGGAATCCAAATGCCCTCAAGGAACAATTCATATTAAATTCACAATAGTAAATATGTTACAAATGGTCTTGCTGCAAGAACATAGCTTTTTTGGTGTATCCAACCTCTGTTAGAAATTTAAAATGTTTCTGTTGTTCTTAAAGCAACATTTGCTTCATTGATCCTGTAGATCTACAAAGGTGGAAACATAGGTAACATGTACCAATAGGATATACTTACAACCATTTGTACCAAAAAGATCAGCTTTATTGATCTATCATCACATAGATGGATCTACAAAAATGTGTGTGTGTGTGTATTTATAGTATATAAATCTTTCTCCCTTTTTCTCAATAAAATTAATAATGTGATTCTCAAGAAAAACCTATGTATGTACTAGAAAGTTTATGAGAAAATGAAAGGTACAACTACATTACTTCTATATGACAGATATTAACTAAGGGGATGAACCATTGGAAAAAGGGGGTAAAGGAATTAGCCAGCTTGAGAATATGGATGCGCCTCAGACTGTTCTAAGGCACGTGAAGAGAATAGGGGAGGATACAAAGGTATTGAGTAGTAAAAGAAGAATAATTTTAAATTGGGAGGAATCTTGTGGGTAAGATTCAAGGATGATTTTCAACAGAGTGAAAAATTGTCATGTTTGATCACACTGAAAACATTATAAATGGAGTTAGGGTTATTGAACTTTATGGATGGGGTTAAGGTTATTTAGGTTTATGAATGGAGTTGGGGCTGTTAAGCTTTATGGATAGGATATGATAAAAATCTTTGAATACTGATGGCCTTGGGCCTAACAAGGAGATTATTTCTTGACCCACAGGGGAAAATCAGAAAAAAAAAAAATCTAGATCACTCTTAGGAACAGAATTTCTTCAACCTTGCTACATTTTCCACTAAATTTAATATTTTATGGAATTGGAAAAATCCTTATTTCATATAATATGATAAAAATATAAATTTAAATTAGAGAATTGAGATGAAGGGAGAGTAAACTTATTTTAAAGTTGTCTAGTACCCTTCCTTCTTAGCATACCTTTTGCAATCTCTGTTCATCTCCCAGTTTTGATGACCCACATGAATCCCTCATTTTATGATATCAGATCGTATCCTTACTCATTACTCGGACTTGTTACATATTCATTGGTATGCCAATTATATATAAGGAGTGCTAGAGCCAGATCTACCTTCTTACTGCTTATATTTTGATGCCTAACAGGTGCCCAAGTGTTTAAATGTTCCAAAAAATATTTATCAAGTAATCTGAATGATTCACTTCCTTATTTTACTTGATTTATAAATATACGTAAGGCTTCAACTAAAATGAAACTATCATCTTCAATTGCCAGAAAGACAAACTATAGATAAATTACAATGGAATGGAATGAAATAATGTTTTAAGTGCCTCTGATGTATGTATACATGGAAAGCACAAGACTGTAAGAGGTCCAGTGCTCTCTAAGGAATATTTTAAAGCCTATTATCACGCCTTATGCTGCATAAAATTCAAAATCACAAATAACACTAATGCTGGGCTTGTTGCCAAGGAGCTATGGCAAGAAAGCCAGCCATGCCATGCTGTCTGTCTGAGATTCATGGTAGAAGAAGCAAAACCCATGAAAAATTGTAGTATGTGGCTTGCGTTGATGTAAAGCAATGCTGGCTTAGAATTATACCTCTTGATGTGCACACACAGAGAAACTAACTTCTCCTGAAACTTAATTTCTTGACCGGTAAAACTGAAAGTGCAATACATGCCATCAATACCATTGAGTTGCCATAGCAGTCAAGTGATAATGTACACAAATTATATAGTACAATATATGATACATTGAATGTGATTAACAGTGGTAATTGAGGGATTTTTTTTGTTGTTATTAATAAAAAGTATACAGAAATATTTATAGTTAGTTTTTTTGTGTATAAATATGCCTTATTTATATGTGTTTATGCATGTATATGTGTGTGCACATATGAATGCATATGAAGGACAGAATTAATGTGTGTCATCTTTACTCATCTCCACATTTTTTTGCAGAGTCAGCATCTTTAGTTGAAGCACCCACTCACTTACTAAACTAGTCAAGCTAGCCAACATGCCTTAGTCGTTCCCATCAGTGCCACTCAAGCCCTGGGATTACATTCAGGGTGCCATGCCTAGCCAGATCTTTTGTGTATGCTGGGCATCCAAACTCTAGTCCTCACATTGCCCAGAAAATGTGTTATCCACTAAGCTATCTTGCCAGGCTGTTTTTATACGGTAAGCAAATATGACTCCATGTAAAGAATTCTTAAATAAGATCTTTCTGGCAAAACCTCTCATTGAGTAAAACGTCAAGCAACATAACTGGGGTAAGTAAACCAAGATATATTAAAGCTAACAATCATTTACAACTATGTTATTGCTGCTTCCTCATTTAGAAAGATGTCAAGCAAGTAGGCAGTTGATAATGATCAAATATAAAACTGTCTTTTGTAGGCCATGGGTGGAAGTAAATTGCCTTAAGAGAGTTTTCTTTCATGACCATAAACTCTCACAATTGCCAGTAGATATTGCAAAATGTCAGCCTAGCCCATGTTTGTGAAAGCTCTTGAAATGATCAATGCAATAGTGAGGGGAAAGCCAAGAGGGTGGAGGAGGGTCATTGCACATCCCCTCTCTGGCAAGCACCCACATCAAAAACCCATTTGTCTGAGCCAGCTGTCCCCACTCTGCTAATGATGCCAATATACAACAAGAGTTACAGAGGGCTGACAGGGCATGAAGTAAGGCAGTTTCTTTGGAATTCCTGAGTCAAAGCTCTACCTACCTCAACTACACCCTTAAAACACCCAGCACAAAATCTTCCAACACAGATCCTACTCTTGGAATTTACTCTAACAGACTCAAGAGAGCCCCTACTGCCTGGCAGGAATTTGCAGCTCAAACAAAGGCAACTTCATTTCTACTATCTTCCCTCAAAGCTCTAATGCTTATCACTTGGCCCCCTGCCAAGAGAATGCTGTGACTTTCCATGAAGATATATTAACACTAGGTATCAGAATCTACCACACCGAAGAAGACATCTGCTATTTGTCAGCTGCCATTCTCTTGCAAGTTTCTCTTCTGAATGTTAATGACAAATGGCACTAGTAGTTACAAAACCCAGATCCCTTGTCAATGAAGATACCTGAACTTTATCATGTTTCAGCACCTAGCCTTCCCCAGAAAATATATATACCTTCAATACTTGCATGTGTTTGGGTGTACTTTTATATACATGTATGTGTGCTTACAGATGTGTGAATGTATATGTCTGGAAGCTGGGGACCAATCTTGGGTGTCATTACACAAATACTATCCACCTTTTTGCTTTGCTTTTTTCTTTTTGGGGTTCATCCATTGAACTAGAGTTTGCTAATTAGAGCCACACTGGCTATTCAGAAAGCCTCAGAGATCCACCTGTGTCTGACTCCTCAGCCCACATAAGAAATTCAAACCACCATGGCTAACTCTTTACAAGACTTCTTGCAGTATAGTCATTGGTTCAGATATAAACTCTGATTATGAAAATTTAGAATCTTGATCCACAGCATTGTATTTTAAACTATTTCCTAGTAAGTAATACATCAGAAAAAGGAAAATGAGATTTTCATAGAAAGAATCGAAGATGAATCAAGTAAGACTCTGAAAAATGTAAATTTTCCCATCTTAATGTTTTATATGTGTTAGAATTTTACAAGTATTCTGATTATTAATTTTTATGATTTTAGCATGACAAAAATGTGCCTAATAGAATTGAAAATGTAAACACCTGACATCTTAAAGGAGAGGCTGTTTACTAGCATAATAGCTCAGCAATTAAAGATGTCAGAAGCCAATCCTGATGACCTCAGTTCAATCCCCAGTACCCAAAATGGAAGATTATAATTTGACTTTTAAAATCTCTCCCTTGATCTCTACACATGTGTTTTGTCACACACACACATACACACACACAATAGCTGAGTTTATATTTATCATTGTTCTGCATAACAAGATATTAAGTACACATTATTTTTCTCTGATATGAGATGATGGATCAGTTAAAATATCGGAAGATGACGATTGCACTGTCTAAAACTGATTTCATCTCACTGAATCATATACCCTAGAGCATATCAATTTATATCTCTGAATTTTCATGTCAATAAAATGGGGATAATATTATGTATCTTACCACTTTAAATATAAATTATATGCAATGTAAAAATAGACTGCTCCAATCTGGCTAGTATTCTGGTGTAGTTCTAGGTTGAGGATTTAATTCTTGGTATAACAGAGCATTACACAATGTGGAGCCAGAGACCAGAGAGCTGAGGAAGATTTTAAAAAGACATTAGAGTGGGACCCTAATCCAAGACACCTAGTGCCTTTATTAAAAGGAGGTTGGAAAAACTTGTACATAGTGAGATGACCACATGAGAGCAGAAAGAAAAGACCACAATGTGCATGTCAAAAAGATGTCCTGCTCATAGCTAATCTGGTACTTCCAGCCTCTAGAACTGGAAGAAGTTAATGTTGTTGAAGTAACCCAATCCATTTTTTTTTAAAGACCCCATGGGAATATTAGTGCATACCTATACGCAGACTAGGTACTCTGAAGTCTGCAAAGGTTGCTTTAACAATTATCAGCAGTTCCTCCTGAGTAGCAAGGAACAATGGGCAAAGCAGAAACGAGAGACTTTGTTACTCAGATTGTCACTAACCTTCCTCACTTCCTGCTAATTTTCTATAGCTTCAAACACGAGTCTCATTTAAGTTCTTTGTTTCCAGGGATGTTTTATTATTGTTACCTCCAGATATTTTTAGTCAACGTTCATTTTTTAATAGGAAGAAGAAAATACAAATATGAAACAAAGTATGAATTTACAAATTATGCAAAATTCTGAGCCAATAGATTAAGAAATCAACAATATCATCAAACATCAACAAGCATGGGAGTAATTAAAATGAAACTCGGCTGTCAGAGGAACTAGTTTATAGACCTTGGTAAATGATTTTACGGGAAGGGACTTTTGCTCACACAGACACACATTAAGCAGTTATGATCAGCCAGCAAACTTTCCAGTTCTATGACTCAGGTCTTAGGACCTCAAGGGAAGTGGCAAAATGAAACAGCATTCAAGAATTAACCAGACCAAATACTGCTTAACGTTCAGGCCAGATGCATTCAGGGTGCTATAACCATTGACTTCTGAGCTCTTTTTATAATATTCCAACACAGACAAGTACTACACTATGATTGTCCAATTTCAAAGATCAAGTGCTGCTTCTGTGTATGATTTCAAGTACAAACCCAATTGAGGTAGTAAAGAAATGGAAAGAAAGACAGATGCATGAACAGAAAACTGGGATCATATAGACTGGGAAACCACCATACCCCACAAGGACAGCATGTGTAGAGTAGAACAGTAAGACAACGTGACTCCATACAACTCATCAAGGAGAGATTTATTTCAGTACAGAAAAGCAATGAGCTAGAGTTTATGATGCCCAGCTGACATAAGCAGAGAGGTTTAGCTAAGCTTAGTAGGAAAAGTCTCAGTAGTGGAGCAGCCTTCAGGTTGAAAATATTTGCAGGACTAAAGCAATGGTGAACATTTTCTGCACAGTATCAGCATACACACATGGACCACAAGGTGCTGACCCCAGGGTGGCCCTGGTGAGAACAGAGTGGCATGGTGACATTGTTCCTGTCTATGGGAGAGGGCCCCCAGTGTGAGCTTCAAGCTTATGGTAGGCATAAGGTTTGTTTGAGTAATAATGTACATATTTCACATTTCTCTGAGGAATGACTTCTATGTTAATGTTAATGACTCCATGATAATCTGAGATGCTGTGAGTTCAGGAGGTGAAGGTGTGGCTAATGTCACCGCAAAATAGTAAATGCTGGAACCTTCAGGACGACCCTTAAGGCTATGGGAAAGAGCTCTAGATACACGAGTTCAAAAATATATAATTTCTCAACTATGCAAAATATAAGGATGCAATATGAATTATGAGGGCCTTCATGAATCTAAAAGAACAGAGGCAGTTGTGTTAATGAAGCAGATTGTCAGAAAGGTACAAAAGTAGGCAGATTCCTGAGTTTAAGGTCAGCCTGGGACACAAGTTTAGGCCCAGGTGTTGTAAAAATGGTAATTTCAGGGAAGAGACCCATCCAACTACTTTATCCTTTGTGCCAAACAAAAGGCAGACAGATCTCTGAATTCTTTTGCAATGTTAAGAAAAGATGTTTGTTTGCTATCTCTTCAGAATCAAAGAACTGGGATCAAGGGATAACGATTCAGAAGATAATCTAAATCTGGAGTAAATGACTGGATTGATATGTAAAATGAAAGACTGGATATGTGTTCTGCAGGAGATGAACTATCCAGTGAAAATTTTTCAGGATAAAAAAGAGAACTGCTTTGAGAACTGACAGACATTGACACAGACACACACATACACACATAGACACACAAAAGGAAGCAGGACGTGGACAAGGAAATCTCTTAGAATAGCAAGGAAGCAGAATATAGACAGAGAAATCTCAAGAGAGAATGCAGAACATAGAGAGAAGCAGACTGGAAAAGCTGTATCAAGCAGAAGACAGGTCATCAGCTTGAACCTAGGATTTGATTTTGAGTCCTTTTCACCCACCGCTACCAGACACCCTGTACTGGTTTTGTGTGTCAGCTTGAAGTTATCACAGAGAAAGGAGCCTCCCTTGAGGAAATGCCTCCATGAGATTCAGCTGTAAGGCATTTTCTTAATTGGTGGATCAAATGGGGAAGGGCCAGCCCATTGTGGATGATACCATCCCTGGACTGATAGTCCTGGCTTCTATAAGAAAGTAAGCTTAGAAAGCCAAGGGAAGCACTCCAGTAAGCAGCACCCCTCCATGGCTTCTACAGCATCTCCTGCTCCAAGTTCCTGCCCTGTGTGAGTTCCTGTCCTGACTTCCTTTGGTGATGAACAGACAAGGAAGTGTAAGCTGAATAAACCCTTTCCTCCCCAACTTGCTTCTTGGTGGTGATGCTTTGTGCAGGAATACCAACCCTGACTAAGACACATCCCTTCTCTCAGAAGCCCTCTCCATGCTGAGGCTGGTCCTTGGTGACAAGGGAAAACTGTCCCTTTCCCTTGACATTGGGGCTTTAGAGTCCTTGACGTGGCTATGCTCATATCAACGATATACAATCACTGAGGAATGCACACACTTGGGGCTTCCTTCACTCCCCACACCTAGAATTAAGCAAGGAAGAATGAATTCAGACCAGGTCAGGTCTCTTTTGACTTCGTTCTATGGTGCTTAATTTCTATGAGAAACAAAAGAGTTAGATATTAACTTATTTCCAAACTAGAAAAGTATATATAAATCTATAATATCACTTCCATAAGTGCCTGAGACTTCAAGCTTTCATAGCTCACATGTTTGTATCCCACTATTACTTTTTAATAGAGAGATAGTCCATTCATTTAGAAAACATTATTCCCAACAAATACATTTGTCCAATTAAAAGTATACATGCATACACAAATTTATTTCTTTAAAGTAAAGTACATTTATATTCATGAAGTTTCACCTATTTGCTTGCTTGTTTGGTTATAAATTTATTTGAGACAATGTCCTCTGCAGAGCCCAAGATTACCTTCAACCTTTGATCCTCTTTCAGCCTCTCAGGTGCTTAACTTACAGTTTTATGCTTCCGTGCTAAATTTTAAATGCCATTATTATTTCTAAAAAAGAAAAAAATCTAGGCTACAATATAAGATCTCATACTAAACAGTATTAGATAACTTTCATGCGCTTATCTGATGACAGTGCTTAGTTCAATACATATATGCAAAATGAATCATATGTGTGGGTAAAAACTTTAGCATGTCTGTTACAGAACACTCAGTGATAGTAAACAATTCCATATTATTATTGGTGTTGTGTCTTTTAAAGCTCTTTTGATGAATAATTTTATTATTTGTTGATTGAGAATAGTGACTTGTCCAAGTTGTTTAGGTATATAAAAAAACAATACATATGCAGTATATAATTCAGTGTCCTGCACTCAACGAGACTGACAGAAATACTCTTTCTTCTTGCCCCATTTTTCTTCCTACTGAAAACCTCTTTTACAAGTACTGCAAAGGGAAGCAAACTTCTCTGTCTCTTTTCGACTTTCTCACTTTCTCAGATTCATCATTCAACTTCCCGAACATGGTAACTAATGATTGAACATGGATATTTATTTTAAATTAATTATAACCAAATACAAACTAGAAGTTAATTTTCTCATGTCTACCAACTGGAAAGCATAGAAATGGGATTTTTCCTTTTGTGAAAGCAACCATTCTAGGCAGTCTGGCTTTTTGTAGGGATAGAACTTCTAGGCTGATTATTCAATTAAGTTGCTTTTATTGCACAAATGACTCTTTCCCTTGGATCCTCAAGACATCGCATTACAACTTTCTAGAATATTGTTATTCAATATTTTCATTAGAAGTATCTGTCTGGATTATATGGCAATCACCTGAAATTCAATTTTAGTCAACTTGGAGTTATGTACACCAAAATCTTTAATTTCAGCTACATTACTAGACACACAGGAGAGAGAATGAGATGGATTAGCCTGCCTCACCAAGTGCTGTGCATGCAATCAGCAAAGTCGTGTGTTTGCTTCTGAACAACTAGTCAACTGGGAAACAGGACTCTGAGGCCAGTTCAGCCAAAAAAAAAAAAAAAAAGGCTAAAGATCGGGAAGAAAACCTGCTTCCAAAGATAGTTGAAGAAACCCTGAGATTCTGATCTCAGACGGGGATTATAGAAGGCAAAAAGTTCATTAGTAAAATGTAACAAAAATTAACCAAAGGAGAAATATTGATATAGCCAAAAGCCTAATGTTTGAAAGTTACCAGAGGGACTTTTTGAAGTAGTAAAAAGATCCTTTATTTTGAGACTTGATTATTTGAATTCCTGCAGTTCCTAAAATATGACTATTAAGGAGGAAAAAAGCAACTAAACTGATTTTTTATCAAAGCGTTAACTAAATGGAAGGCTCGGAAAATAACCATGAGAAAGGAAAGACGGTGGCTGTCCAAGGAACCGCAGGTCTGTAAACGTTTCTTTATTCAGCCTTTTTGTATCAAAGGCCACATGATAACAGAGTTTTACAGTCAGAGGCAGGCTTAGGAATCTGATTGTTAGAAGCCACGTGACCTCAGGAAAGCTGCTTTATCTTGTTTTCCTCATTTCTTATCTGCAGGGATGTTTGCTGTGAATGTTCTGTTATGAGGGACATGTGACTCAAACATTCTTGGTATTGAAGTAACGCTGGTTTCCTTCAGTGTTTACTTTAATTCACAGAGTCTGTGAGATCTTCCATAGTAAGAAATTTGGACAGATATAAACTATATTAGAGCCGCAGAAAACTTTTTTTTTAAATGAAATTTCATGACAATATTTTACTGCAGTCTGCTTATTTATATTGTTTTCTATCTGCAAGCTTCTGTTCTGGACATTTTAAGTGTAAACATTCATGTCAGTGTCATAGTAGCCTTTCAGTGTTAGAGCTTACTTTCTTCCTTTGGTTCTTAACATGGAGAGTGGTAAACTCACTTATCCAAGGACACACTTCCAGCAAAGACCAAAGAACAACCCAAGTTCATTGTGGTAGGCTTCAAACTCTAATCTTTTGCAATTGGGGAAGATGTACACTTCACATGCATACACACATATGTGATACACACATGCACACAATATACACACACAATGCACAGTCACAAGGCTCACACAATACATAGACACAATTCATACACACAATACATACACAATAGACACAATGCACATTCACAATACACACACACAGGCACACACTCTACACACCAGAAGTCTAAGCTTCTCAGTATTGTGTAAAGCTAATTCATATCAAAGTTTACTTGCCATTATAAAAACTGATTTTATATTAAAGAAGATTGTGGTGCTTTACAAATTATACTTTTGAGATCCTGTTTGTTGTGTCCTCTTAAGGCTACTGTATTTCTGTTTGTCAGTGATGACATTCTACTAATTATAAATGTTATCTACAGTTCCACTGAAGGAGTTAAACCTGACCTTCAACAGGACAAAAGAATCTCCTTAACCTACATATTTTAACATGGCTTTTGTGATAGGAACAAAGTGTGTCTGGGAGCCATGAAGATATAATTATTGCTGAAGAAGTTATCTAGAAAGAGTTAGAAGTAAAACAAAGGGGTTTTGGTAAAGCAAATTAAATTGTCTGTCAGGGATGGAATAGGACTGAATTGCCCGTTGTCATCTGCTGAAGCAAGCCCATGCTTCCAGAATAAAAGTTAGAGAGATGATTACACTCTGCAGTGTGATTCATTGCAAGGCTTATATGTAAGACAGGACAGAAGAAAAGGCCCCAGAACATGGTAGGAAATGAAAAAGGAAGTCAAGGACAGATCAATTCACATCCCAGACTGGAGTTCCTGTGACTACAGAATTATGAGCATTCTTCTTGCTAAGATAAAGCCATTCTTCTTCCTACGACTTCATTGTAGCCATATCTGTCATTACCATGAATGTCTGATGAATTATTACACACCTAGGAAAAGCAAATGATAAGTGGGCAGGGGGAAAGGGAGGAAATAGTGCTTATCAAAAAGTAGTAACTATTGATTAGGGTACTGTGGATTAATGGCTCAAGGAATAGTTAAACAAATCTATAACATATTTGATCTTTCACTTCTTCTTTTGTTCTATACATCATACATATTGTTAAATAGTTTAAAATTTTTATGAGAATGAACTTACATTATACATTTGTGAATATGCAATTTTATAGCTATAATGTTTATATACATAGGTTTGTATATATAACATATACAGATATAATAGAATTAAATAAAATTAATTGGGGCTTATAGACACTTCTTAGGAGTCAGTGGTCAACTTTGTTCTTGTACCCTTGGCTACTGAGATCCATCTTGTCTATTCTGAATCTGGGAAAATGTATACCTAATTACTGGTTAATACTAAGTCAGGAGGACCACTTTCCAAAGCAACTCAGAAAGATGCTTCTCACCCGAGAGCACATACCACCAAATGGGCAGTGACCAAATCTGGCTCAATCCCAATCTTGACGGAATCCCATCTTCATCTTACATTTTTAGGTCGCTGAACCACTGCAGCTTTGATCTTGATATATATTAGAGGAAATGTTCAATGCAACCCTTCACTCCTTGCGAGGGGGAGGCTTGTTTCTCAGGGAATGTTAAGTAAGTCCACTTTCAAACTTATATTTATGACCTTCCCAGTTGTTGGAGTAGTAAGGGAAGGAACAGATATTGCTAACAGCTTTCCAATGGGAAGAGGAAGATTGCTACTTTTACCAGCTTGACTAACCTAAAGGGCTTGAGGTGTGACTTGGGTAGTTAAGAGCACATAGTGCTTTTGCAGAGAAACTGATTTCAGTTTCTGGTACCCAAGTCAGATGGCCGACAGTCTTTTGGAACTCCTGCTCCAGGGAAATCTTAGACCTTCTGCTGGCCTCTGAGGGCACTGTACTCATTAACACAAATCCACATTCACAAACACACACGTACACACATACACATACACACACACACACAAATATACAAATGTATTCATTTTTCTTTTATGGATATCTCTTGAATGCCTGCTTCATTTGAAAGCTAGAAGAGGATACTAGATACCCTGGTCCTAGCACTGTAAACAGTTATGAACTGCTAAGTAGGTTCCTGGAATTGAACCTGGGTCCAGCAAGAGCTCTTAACCACTGAGCCAATCGTCCAGTACAACTTAATCAATTTTTGAAAAGTCTTTTTTGAACACAGCCACCCTGACAAGAGTAGAGTTTAAAAAAGAAATCGAGGTTTCTGGGCTCTGATACATCTATGTACTATACTAAAGCAAGTGAATTAAAAAAAAAATTAACTGGAAACCTCAGTAATTCCTGAATATATGGAAAGTGATAGGATAAGCTATCCCTTGATAAACATAACTACGGGTTACAAGAAGAACTCATTTTGTTTTAAGTAAAAACTACTTCCTGTTAATACACATCTTTTTTATGTCTTAATGTAAGATTATTCACAAGTACTGAGTTTTGGAATTAATAAGATTGTGTATTATGTTCTGTGTTGGTTTGTTTTTAACTAGAGGGCCTCCTAAATTTTAGAATGGTTGTAAATGACAGTAAATATTAAGATGTCAATCAGATGAAATATAAGAATCAGAGTCGTATCAGGCTTCCTTACCTGAGGGGTTAGAATGTAAATTTGACTAACCTAAATGGCTATTATTTTATTAAAAAATGTATGCATTGGGTATATGCATATATATTTCTATGATTAAAAGGCTTTTCCATCTCTTTTCTTTTTTGTTTTGTTTTAATTGATTTTTTGATTTTGTGCATCCACATGTACACATATACATGTGTACCATGTGCATTCCTGGTGCCTGCAGAGATAAGAAGAGTTGACAGATGTAGCACTAGAGTTATAGATTTTTTTGAGTCGTCATATGGGTGCCAAGAATATAATCCAGGCTCTATGTGAGAGCATCATGTGCTCTTAACTACAGAGTCACTTCTTCAGCCTCTTAGCTTACTTTCTTGTTTCCAGTCTATTTTTAGTCAGGAGTGTAAGTGAATTCTCTTAATTTGGTAAATCCTTATATCCCAAATGCTTCTAATATTTTTGGTTGGGTTATGAAGAAGGGTGGGATGGGAGAAGAAAAACATCTCAAAGATGAAAAATATTTGAAAACTTTGATTAAAAACAAATTTCAAAATTTAGAAATTAAAAAAAAAAACCTCCCCAAATAGTGTCCTTAAAATGAGATTTGGCTCTGTGAAATTTAAACACCATAGAGGAAGATCATATAAAGTTCAATGTTTCATGGAGAGCACACTAAAACATAATCTGTATGTTTGAGAAATCCAAACATCATGTCCCAAACCTGCTAAATAGAGATATTTTCCATTTGTCCAATTATGCTTTGAACAACCATGGACCCATTGGTATAGATACCTAGTGTTAGCATTGAAGTGCTCTGCAATTGTGTAAAATGAAATTGATCTCTCTCTCTCTCTCTCTCTCTCTCTCTCTCTCTCCCTCTCCACACACACACACACACACACACACAGATATAGACACAGACACACATACATACCACACAGCACACATCAAATAAATATATGATTCTGGATTTTTTTTCTTCTGAATATATGTATATTGTTAGGTTTCCTCTATAACTTTAATAATAGCAAACATAGAGCTTGAGGTGTAGCTCAACGGTAGAGCAATTACCTAATATATGTGAGGTTCCAGGTCTGATTCCTTCCCCAACAAGGAAAGCAGACAAAGGTGCCTATCTAGGCACATGAACACCTTAACACATTGCCTTTTGTACTAGAAAAGTACTGTGCCGTGCCGTATTTTGAGATGTGATAGAAATGGTTCTCAAGGTTTTGATCACTTCTCTTCATTTGGGTCAATAAAGCACATTGAAAGTCAAAAGGGAACCAGATCACTGTTGCTCCTATGCTTACTCCTTGGGGACTTGATTGAAGATATGACAGCCCAATGACCAAGACACATCTGGCATGGCTCAGGCAGATCCCTTATCCCTACGTTGCTTTGAAATTGTACTAAAGACTTAGAGGTGTGCCTTATTCACTCTGCGGACAGATCTCATGAGCATTTAAGAGTTCAACTGGGTTGGAATTTTCAAGCCTAGATGAATCATTGGACAGAACCCAAGGAGAGCCATGAAAAGCCCTGTGGGCTGCCTACATAAGAGCACATGAGCCCTTAGCATTTGCATAAAGAACACAGTGAGGTATCTCAGTGAAGGAGTCCTATGATAAGCATAGCAGCTGATCCTTGCTGCAGCCTGTCCATCACTTAAACTTCTTATGTCCAAATCTATTTTATCCCCACAGTGGATAAACTCAGTGTCAAGCATTTATTTTTTCAATATTTTTTTTATTCACTTTACAGCACAATCACAGCTCCATTCTCCCCATTGGCCACTCCCCTTCTCCTCAGTGAAGAGGGAGCCCCTGTGGGCATCACCTCACCATGGTACATCTCTTCCCAACAGGACGAGGCACATCCTCTCCAACTGAGGCCCAACCAAGCAGTTCAGGTGAGGAGGGAGTGTATCCAGTGGGAAGGAACAGAGATTATTATACTTGTTAGGGGAACCCACAGGAAGACCAAGTTGCACATTGGCTACAAATGTGTAGGAAGCATAGGCTCAGCTCCAGCATGTTCCCTGGTTGGTAGCCCAGTTTCTGTGAGTGTCCATGGTCCCAGGTTATTTGACTATGTGGGTCTTCTTGTATTGTGCCTGATGCCTTTGGGTTGTCTGCTTGGATCCCCAATTCTTCCACTATATTTCCAGTGCTCTAACTGAAGTTTGGCTATGGATCTCGGCATCAGCCTCTATCCAATGCTGGATGAAGCCTCTGAGGAGGCAGTTATGCTAGGTTCCTGTCTGCAAGTATAACAGAATATCATTAATAGTTTCAGAGGTTGGCTTTCTCACATGAGATGGGTATTAAGTTGGGACAGTCATTGTTTGGCTGTTCCCTCAATCTCTGGTCCATCTTTATCCCCATACATCTTGTAGGCAAGACATATTTTGGGTTGAAGGTTTTATAGGTGGAATGATGTCCCTTCCTTCTTCTGGAAATCCTGCCACACAGGAGGAGTCCACTTCAGTATCTATATTCCCCTCTGGTAGGAATCTCAGATAAGATTACCTTCATAGACTCCCTGTATCCTCTTTATCACAGACTTCCAGCTAGTCACCAGAAATGACTCACACAGATTTTCATTTTCACTCCAAGCCCTTTCCCATTCCCCTCTTTCCTCACATCTGGTCCTCACTCCCGTAAAACTCTCCTAGCTATTTCTCCTAACCAGTTTCTTCTTTCCATCCACCTCCAATGACTATTTAGTTTTTCCTTTTGAGTGTGATTTGCATATCCTTTCTTGGGACTTCCTTATTATCCAGCTTGTTTGCGTCTGTGGATTGTCACCCAGTTATACTGCCTTATTTTGTTGAAGATGTTTTAATCTATCCATTGTATCTTTTTGTCTTCCTTGTTGAAATCAAGTGTACATATATGGTATGTGAGTGTATTTCTGGGTTTTTTATTTAATTCCATTATCAACATGTTTGTCTCTGTGCCATTACCATGCAGTTTTCATTACTTTTCTCTGTAGTACAGCTTGAGATCCATGATGGTGATATCTCCAGAAGTTCTTTTATTACACAAAATTGTTTTAGTTACCCTGGTTTGTTATTGTTTTTCCATATGAATTTGAGAATTGCTCTTTCACATGTGTAAAGAATTGTATTGGAATTTGATGGGGATTACATTGAATCTCTAGAATGCTTTAGGTACAATGACAGTTTTCACTATGTTAATCCTACTGATCCAGAAACATAGGAGATCTTTCTATCTTATGATATCTTCCTTAATTTCTTCTTCAGCAACTTGAAGTTCTTGTCATATAGGTCTTTCACTTGCTTGGTTAGAGTTACACCAAGATATTTTAGATCAAGGCTAGATGGTTTTAGCATAGAATTCTATCAGATTTCAAAGAGGAGCTAAATACCGATACTCTTCAAACTATTTCACAAATAGAAACAGAAGGAACACTACCACACTCATTCAATGAAGCCACATCACCCTGATACCTAAACCACACCAAAGAAAGAAAATTTCAGACCAATTTCTCTTATGAATATTTATACCAAAATACTCAATAGAATCCTCTCAAACTGAATCTAAGAACACATCAAAGACATCGTCCATCAAGATCAAGTAGGCTTCATCCCAGGGATGCAGAGATGGTTCAATATATGAAAATCCATCATCATAATCCAACATATAGAAAACACTGAAAAAAATAGCATTATTTCATTAGATGCTGAAAAGGCCTTTGACGAAGTCAAACACCTCTTCATGTTAAAAGTCTTATAGAGATCAGGGATACAAGACACATACCTAAACATAATAAAAGCAATATATTGGAAGACAGTAGGCAAAATCAAATTAAATGGAGAGAAATTTAAAGCAACTCTACTAAAACCAGGGGCAAGATAAGGCTTCCCACTTTCCCCCTATCTATTCAATATTGAACTTGAAGTTCTAGCTAAAGCAATAAGATAACTAAAAGATATCAAGGGAACACAGATTGGAAAGAAAGAAGTCAAAGTATCACTATTTACAGATGATAGTATATATAACCAACTCCAAATGATTTACCAGAGAACTCTTAAAGCTGATAAGTACCTTCTGGAAAGTGGTTGGATACAAAATTAATTTTTAAAAAATCAGTAGCCCTCCTTTATTTAAAAGATAAATGGGCTGATAAAAAAATTGCTACAAAAAATATAAAATATTATGTTATGGTTTGATCTTTTGCTATGCTAAATACCAGTTGCTCCCAGAGACTACATATATATACAGGTGATGGTCTGTGACCTTGCCAACCAAGTTGTCCCTGATTGGTAAATAACAATTCTGACAGCTGCTCTTGCTCTTGCTCTCTTGCTCTCTTAATCCTTCTGTCCCCTCACCCCTCCCCACTTCCCTTCCCCTCTCTCCACATGCTCATAGCTAGCCTCTACTTCTCTACTTGTCTTCTCTCTCTCTCTCTCTCTCTGCCTCTACTACCCTCTTAACTCCCCTCCCCATGCCCTGAATAAACTCTATTCTATACAAATAAATAAATAAAAAATAAATAAATAAATAAATAAATAAAAATAAAAGATGTTGACAGCTAGTAGATGGGCAGTAGAGACATAGGCAGGGTTTAGAGTTCCCAGGCTTGTGGTCAGGGTGACCACAAGGAGAAGACAATGAAAGGGAAAAAGGAGATGACATAATGGAGCAAGAATCTTAAAATCATAGCATGAGGCTGGTCTATAGGAGTTAAGAGCAGCCCAGATGGAATATAAGAAGTAATAACTCAAAGTTATTGATAGGAAACTATATTCTAATAGTATAGAGGATAGATATATGCCCAGATCTTGTGCTGATTAATGATAAACATAAAGGTTTCATATCTCTTTTATCTAGTAACTGAATAAACAAAGGTATGGTAGATGCCCTGGGTTTAGATTGGAAATTATCTACACCAATATTGTGATAAGCATTTTCAAGCAGCTAATGTAACTAGAAAACTGAACATCTTTTTCAAGGATGATTTAGTTTTCTCTAGGTAGGTCTTTCTTGTTCTACAGCATCCGAACACTTGTAGGGTACTTAAAGTTCCCCTTAACAGTAATTAGTTCAGCTGTATTTTATGTTTCTAAATTGCCTCCCACTTTAGATGTATGAAACCTCAAAACTTTTTATTCATAGTATTCTACTTTTAGTAAAAAAGGTAATCTAGTCCTTCATGAAATGAAATTAAGTGAACTTTGTTATTGGTGAGGAAAAATGAAATCCCATAATTGTGTCTTGGGAACTTGGGTAACGTCCTAGATATAAAACCTCATAATTAAAGAGGAGAATTCTTTGTAAAAGTTTAGCCTTAAGAATGTGTAAAAATTTTCCAATTTTAAGTCATCGTTCTGTGCTAATTTTTGTACAATGAGGAACACATTTTGGAGAGAATCTTTATTTTAATTATTTAGTTATAATTACTACACCTGCTTTTATAGATGATTTCAAGAAGTTATCAAAGTTAGCTGATGATGCTCAAAGGTTAAAACAAGAACCAATAATCAAGATAGAAAATTGTTTTTACTAAAAAGTGTTTAAAAAGTTACAGTCACAGTCAAGTATCTATGAGTAGCTATATTTTATAAGCACTCTAGGCAAATTTATTTTAATTATTGCAGCAATACGTAAGATGCAGTTTCACTGTAAAAAAAAAAAAAAGAAGTTTGAGGATGTCACTCATTCATGTGCATTTATTGATTCTATGAGCTTTTACGTCTTAACATAATCTTATCGAAAGTGCTGTAGTTTGAAAAGCATAGAATGCATTATCAACTAAGTTGCTCCCAGGAATAAGGGACAGATGCACAATGCTGTACCATCCCACTGTAGTATTATAGCTCCTATACCAATCAGTACAAAATAACTATGGTTGCTGCCATTGAGACAATTCTATGAGCTCTATACTCTTCTGAGTCAGAATGAGTATTTATTCTTGTGTTATTTACAACAGTTCAGTGAAGGTAAGATTATTTATCTTCTTTTTTTTCTTCATAACAAAAACTAAAGACACGGGACTGACAAGTGAATTCATCATACAAAAAAATCATACAGCTTAAAAATATCAGGGCCAATCTTTGAATCATGGTAATAAACTCAATAGACTGCAAGCTTAGCTATTGTATACACTAGGCCAAGGATGCACTGAAGTGTTTCCAAATATTGAGCTAGACCTTGAGGCAATGGTGATAAACTTCACAAGCTTCCTATTTCTAAACACTTCACAACTGAGATTATGTGAATTCATCAAGCTTTTCCAGAAACGCAGTCCCACATAGATAAACAGACAGGCTTTATACAGAATTGTTTCATGGAATTCTGAAAGCTGGAAGATTCCAAAGGCTGCAATCAGACAGGAGGAAACTCAAGACAGCAACAGTCTTATCCTAGTCTAGATTAAAGGCCTTAGAATAAGAGTCACTGATAATTTTATTTCTCATCCTGAGTCCTGAGCCTTGAGAACAAATACTTCAGTTTGAGATCAACAGCAAAAAAAGATCAGTGTTCTAGGTGAAGTAAGCATACAATTGGAGGTCCTCTTATTTGGGAAAGATTGCTATTTTGTTTTATTCAGGCCTGTAATTGTTGGGACTCATGTGAACCATCCATAACAGGGATGACAATTTTACTCAGTCCTTCTGCCTGAAGTCCCCTGCTAGATATTAGTTTCCTCCACAAATACTTACAAGAACACCTTAAGAATAATGTACTTCAGAAAAGTGGATACATAAAGTACAATTCTAGGATACCCAAGTGTTGTCAATAGCTACAATTAAAGTCCTTTTATGCTAGTAACATACATGAAATATAATTAGATGTTTCCACCCTCACTATTCTAACCCTTCATCCTTTGGGTCTATTCTGTGTACTTTGTTTAGAAATTCTGATTTCAGAGTGTGTGACTTGACTCAGCTTTGCCAAATGAGCTGGGTTTTTCCACAGTAGAATCAGGAATTCAGTGTCATAAATTGTTGTGTGGTCTTGACCAAGTGTACAGAGTTACATAGCTGTAGAGTGTTCAAAAACCAAACAAACAGACAGACAACAACAAAAAAAAACAGGTACTGGTCTCCATATTGGATTTTACTTTTGAAAATTTCACTTTTCCTAACTATAGGTCAATAGCATGGCAAGAACTTCTATTGTTATTAATAATGGCTTTCTTGGAGGTTTCAGACAAAAATAATATGTGATGAGACAAAAAAAAGAATCAAAGATGAAGAGTAGACTGGGCATAATACTGTTCTGACTCTAGTTAGGAGAAACAAAAGGAGACTGTGGTATTTCCAGGTATTCTATTAAAAACTAAACTGGAAATGCAAATTAAAATATAGGACAAAATGGTAAATGAGATCTTGTTCAAGAAAAAATGACAATGCTAAAAAATAAAATTGACTTATTTAACCTTCTAAGAAATAGGCAATTGATACCCACTATGTTCTGGGCACCCTTCTAAGGGTTGTGAATAAATTAACAAGCTGCACAAAATGACTGGTTTTTTTTTTTTCCATCTTAAATCTAAATGGCAAGGGTAACACTATCTTAACAAATATGTCACTGACTAGGAGACACTATAGATGACAAAAGTCATAAAGCAATGAAGGAAGTCCTGTTTGTTTGACATAAGGTAGGCATGCAGTATCAGCAAATGATGCCTGAAAAGAAAGTACACAGATGTGAAGAGTCAGTCATAAAGAAATACTCTAAGAACACTTGTGCAAGAGTTGCATGTTGGGAAAGAACTTGAAATGGCAAATTCTCAAGATCACTGAGAGTATTGGGAATCTGGAGTGACTAAGTAGAGGAGTATGTGTAACAAAACCCTTCCTGTGGGGATGCAATACATATCCATCCACTCAGTCATAGGGATCCCAAAACCAAAGTATGGATTACACTCATGTTCAAATTGATGTGAGTTTTATTGGCTTTACAAAAAGGAGTATGGATGAAGGTTTACTTCAGAAGCATCAATGACTCAAAGGCAGCTGTATCACCAAAGCCCACTCCAGAAGAACTGACTTCTCTAGGAATCTACATAATACTTCACATCCTATAGGAAGCTCTACAGGTTGGAAAAGGGCATTTCCGTGTAGCTCAGTTGATCTAAACTTCTTCCAGGCAGACTGGCTGGTTACTCCTTCTCCCAGAAAGCTGGTTTGGTCTCAAAATCTTTGAAGCTTGGCTTGCCTGCTTTTTTGCAGGTTTTATTGCTTATTCTGATGGGGAGGGTCTCAGTAAATCTGTTCAGTTTCAGGAACTTCCTGAAGCTCTTTTGAGTTGTTATCCGTTTTGTTTAAGGAGCTTCTGTGAAGGATGAACTGTTTGAATCTAAGAGGAAAGTGTTACACAATAAATCTGAATAATGAAAACTTACCATAAAATACTGTAAATGAAATGAGAAGCCATTTTATTGGCATCACTGTCATGTTCCAATTTGATTGCTGTAGCTGTTATATTAAGGGGCAAGTTAATGAGGGATATTGTGGGCATGGAAGTAGAGGTAAGGTTCTTTGGTAGTAGATAATGTCTGTGAGAATGAAGCATGATGAGTTTTCAAGTGAAGAGATACCACTGGATTCTTGATCTACTGTATTTTGTTTTAATTTTGAGAACTGCTAACAAGGACCATATGGTAAATCAAAAGTAACCTATGCTTTGGGGCACAGAAGAGAGGAAAAGAATGACTTCACTCTGCAATAAAAAGTTTGAAGGTAACAGGTTTAGGGATATCATATTTATTCTTGCTGTACTGACTAGTTTTAAGTGTCAACTTGATACAAGCTAGAGTTATCACAAAGAAAAGAGCCTCCCTTGAGGAGATGCCAGCATGAGATCCAACTGTAAGCCATTTTCTCAATTAGTGATCAAGGGGAATAGGCGCTAGCCCATTGTGAGTGGTGCTATCCCTAGGCTAGTAGTCTTGGGTTCTATAAGAAAGCAAGCTTAAAAGCCAGGGGAAGCAAGCCAGTAAGCGGCATTCCTGAATGGCATCTGCATCCACTCCTGCATCCAAGTCCCTATACTGTCTGAGTTCTTGCCCTCATTTCCTTTGGTGATGCAGAGCAATTTGGATGTGTAAGCTGAATAAACCCTTTCTTCCCAACTTGCTTCTTGGTCATAATGATTTGTGCAGGAATAGAAACCCTGACTAAGACACTTGGGTATACAGCATTTTTGAAGTACAGGTTAGATATCACCCTGATACAGAGCAAGTGATGAAGGATGAGTCTAAGAGACAAAGAGAAAGGCTGGAGATGTGACAGGGAAGTCTAGATGAGAAGTGGATGTTCTGCCATGCAATAGAGCTAGACAAAGTTAGTGAGAGTGAGTTCCAGCTACCGAGCCCAGGATGTCAGAATCTGATAACAGAATAATCCAGGAGAATATATATTTTGTATGACATAAAAAACAACAAACAACCCTCCACAAAAAAAAAATAAAAAACCCTCCTCTTCGTGAGGGAGAATCTGCTTAGCCAAATGTCACAAGGTCAGGGAAGATAGCATTTGAGACCTCATGGCTGGATTTAGTTACTATGGTTACTAGCAAGTGGTTTTTAAGAGAGCTGTTGAGTAACAGTAATGTGCTAGAAACAAAAGCCTAACATAGGGGGCTTCAAAGAGAAGAAGTAATCCAGATAGACAGTGTGGATAGCAGATGAACAAAAATAAATACATGGTTGATCAAAGAAGATCAAACAGTGTGAAAAGAGAGATGTGCAAGAGAGATGAACTAAACTGTGATGAAGAGCCAGAAGACTTGACTCAGTCTCTGAATGATGGAAAGGGGCCAAAGAAGAAATGATGCAGAAAGGCAGCACCCTGGCTTGTGGCCTTAAGTGTGGTGCCTACAGCACAGACTCAGAGTCAGTGGTTATAAACGGACAGGGATTTTTTTAAAGAGAGTAGTTTTCATTTGGACAAATTTCAGAAGCATAAGGAAAATTTGGTATATAGGTAGACAGAGCTTGACAGCTCAGTCTATTTCAAGAAATGTAATATTTAAAAGAAGGAAAGATTAGGAGGAATATTTGCAATGATTTAAAAAGATATCATTACTCTGTATATCGTAAAGTGCATATATTTTCATATTTTAACAACTCCAGAACCAGAACACATCTTGCACTTGATGGCATTTTACTATTTAATTTCCATGCTATGAGATGCATAATGTACTAATGGTGCATTTTATTATTGATATTGCCTTCAACTTGATAAAATATGGACATTTGATGAGTGACTAAGCTAAGCAAAAGAAACCATCTAAGTGAATATGAGCGTACAGGAGAAGGAAGTTGAAATAGACAGTTTGAGCAGCTTTATCCTTCCGTACATATTTGAAGAGTGAATGTGAATTCTTGCTGTCATAATTTTTATGTTTAAACTAAAGGAAGAGAAGAATGATGACTTTTATCAGAAGGAATGGGAAACTACGAGTTATCAAAAACTGAGAGGTATACGGTAGAAAAATGGCATGCTCATTGGAGGGAGGGCTATTGCCAAAGGGAGAGGATTCAGGAATGTGTAATCAGAAATTGGAATTCCTGGGACAGAAAGATAGAAAAATACCTAATGAGGAGGTTAGGGGTATCTCCTCTGAGCACATTCTAGAAGAGAAACAAAGGTTATAGTTAAAGTTGTTGGACCAGTGAAACCCATAAAACTTGATTGTATGGAGTGAGGGCAATAGCTACGTACATTGGTGGATAATGACCTGAGATACTGGAGGAAGCTGAATTTCTTAGATGTTCTCTCACGCCACAGAGAACAGACATCAAGTGTATCAAGTAACAGATATAAATGAAAGAAAGGCATTAGCTTTGAACAAAGCCAGAGAAAATCATGCACAGGAATAAAGTTAAACAAGCAAGAAAAAAAATCTACCAACTACACTGCCCTCACAGAGCTCATTTAGTCCTCATGAAACTCCAGTGTTTGCTGTTACTATCCTTAGCTTGCAGAGAAGAAAATAAAAGCTTAGGCTTGTGAAACTAATACAGTATTTGAGTAATAAGTTGGCACTGGGAGCACCTTTTTCCTAGGAGACACTGCGTTCTATGGCAAGGCTTAAGTACTCCATCAATGCCATAATGGGAGAGCGACAATGCAGCCAGTGGCCTAAGCCAACAAAGATCCAGAGTGAGCATTCAGGGCCAGGGGCAATCTCTCAAAGGGTTCTCGTGTCCTTTGGAATGGAGTTCAGGCCACCATGTATTATATTCCTCTTACCACCTCGGAGATGTACAGAGTAGGACCAAACAGTCAAGGTGTTTATTTGGGGGCTCTGAGCTCTTGCAGTGTGAAACTATGAAACATGAGGTAAGTGGTGAAAGAAATAAATGTGTATGTCTCATATATTTCCCCCCCACACACTCCACATCTGTCCGGGAACCTCCTTGGAAGGTCACAAATCAGTTCAGGTACTAGACCAATTTCTGCTCTAAGCAGCTCTGAAGGCCCCAGTGCAGCTGGACCATAGTAGCAGAGATGTTCTGGGGACTACAGTCCCAATGCAGACACTAAGTATCAAGGTTAGCAAAATAACTATTCACGAATCCTTGGTTTATTAAAGAGGTATTAGATTGTATTAAAGCAAACCTTAAGAAAATGTTTAAAATATCCTGGCAAAGTAGGATCCTTTGACCTTAACCCTGATATATAGATCTTCATTACGTAGCCTATCCTTATTTTTTTCTTTTTTTTTTTTTTTAATTTCTACCAAAGAAAATGATCTGTTAAATTCTTGTAGATCAGCAATGGCAGAATTCTAACTTGAACCTAGTTCTTTGAGATTACAAAGCTATTGGACTTTGGTCCAGACAGACTTGCCTTTCTTTTTATTACAGACTAGTAATTTTTAATCATGAGTGTGAGTATAGTCAAATTAAAAATAGTAAATCTGTATCAGCACAAACTAAAAATATAAGGTGCAAATGTAAAAATACAAGATTCAAATTGGTAGAATAACTGATAATAAAATTTTGTTTATTTTAAAACAACAACACTGTGTAGTTTAACCAAGAACTAATCTCATTTTCAGTTATTTGTAGACTGACGACAAGCTAGAAGACACATCTAATGATGGTTATTATAAATCATGTTCAAATATGAAAGTTTCAGTTAAGGATACATAAATATGGGCTTCCCATGTTTCTATTTTCCTGTTTAATTTTTCATGGCACAATCTAACAAGTATTCTAGTAAATAAAGCTAAGACTTTATGTATGTAAAATCCATTATATTCATTATGCCTGCCTTGTGATCCCACAGTTTGTGCTACACAAAGGAATGTGACTGGCACCTTGGAGACGTTTCAGACACCACCACTTTAGGCTCTTACCCTTTACTTTGTTGGACATGCAAATGCAAGCAGAGGAAGCAGAAGAGATGGGTGCGATAAGAGGAATTCTTGGGTTCATTTTCAAAGAATGTGAGAAGCAAAGAGCCTCGGTAGATGATCAGTCAGTGAGAAGAAATTCTGCTTCCCTGCCATTTGACAGGATGTAAGTTCCTCTGTTACTGAGATTCTAGGTTCTGCTGAAGAGGAGGAGATGACCACCCAGGAATGAGCAGATAGTGACAATCTGATGACTTAGTTGATTTGAGCTGTTATAACAGGATACTCCAACTAAGGCACTAGCACACCCATATCTATCTTCTAATTTGTAGATAATGTCTTTTCACCACATCCTTACATGGTAGAAGAGGCTGCAGATCACTCCTGGGTCTCTTTTCATGGACATTAATCTCATTCTTGAGATGATTTTTATTTCATGATCCCTTTTCAAATGTCCCACTTCCTAAGTCATTCATCCTGAGGACTATTGCATAAAATTTCTAGGGAAACCATGAACAAATACCTCTTCTCCACACATATGCACTAATAGTATACCTAAGTAATGATTCCCTTCCAATCTAGCTCAGTGAGTTCGTGAGTTTTTAATGTCACAGGACCATGAGTTTCTCAAAGACAACTATATACAGAAAAGCCCCTCTACAGCATGAGTGAAGATTCCCAAAATCTGCAGCCTTAAAACTCTTTGCTCAGCTTTCAAGCAGCTTGGCTGGAAATGACAGGTGACTCTTTTAACTTCCAGAGGTTCCTATGTTTAGTAAGTTGCATGAGATTTCCCCCTTCCTCTAAGAAAGAGTATTTTATTCTGAGGAAATGGCTCTACAACAGGTAGAGAATCAAAGCATATAAACTTGAGATGTGAGGGCTGGTGATATAACTCCATTGGTAGTGTGCTCACCTAACATGTAAGAGAGTTCTGGATTTATCCAAGCACTGCATAAAATTGGGCACAGGCTGCATGCACATCTGTAATTCCATCACTCAGGAGGTGGAGACAGGAGAATGAAGTTCCAGGCTCATCTTCAGATAGCATGGGCTCTATGAGATCCTGTCTCAGAAATCTTATTTTTAAATGAACAAAACAAAACAAGAAGAAAATGAAGTAAAATTTGGGAGGGGAACCCACACATGAATTTCACTGTGCTGAATATATCATCTATTACACATACATTTGTATGCATTCATCTGTGTGGCATTCGTTCCTGTTTTACAGATGGCACTAGTGACTTAAATTGTCCAAGTTGCTAAGAGCATATGCCAGGAAGGAAATCTATGATACCATGCCAGGTTTTACAATTCTAGTGCCATAACCCTTCTCGGGTTAAATTGAAACCATTTCCCAACAGAAAATGGGCCATTACAGAAGACAGGGCCTCACACTTACCCTTCACCTAAGTTCCTTCTGTAAGAGATGATTTCTGGGGAGAATTAGATTCCCTTTCAAGTTTTCTCTCCTCAGCTCTTATTAACCACTCAGTAGCCTCACAGCAGAATCACTGACGGATGGGGTATGACTGGAATCAACTTGGCCAGTGGAGACAAGTATTAAACATGTATGAAAAAAAAAAAACTGCTGCCCTTATTTTTCTTATTATAGCCTTTCTACTTTTAAAGGAAAGAAATGAGGTTTTCAAAACTTCAAGGAAAGGCCAATATGATAGCCCAGTGGATTAAGTTGCTTGCTGTCAAGCCCCATGTCCCGAGTTAATTTCCTGGATTCTGCATGAAGGAAGGAGAGATGGTCTCCTGAAGATTGTCCTTAGATATGTATGTATGTGTAAACACACATACACACACACACAAGCTAAAGAAATATAATAAAGTAAATAAAACTTTGAAGAAAACTATGCATTATTGCTTTACCTAGAACTAAAGATTGCTTAGTAGAACAATGAGGTGATAGACTGACTTCCAGTTTTAGTCAAGTCCCAAAAGGAATCAGAGACAAACAGCTGACAGGCAGCTGGATGCAGGAGATTCCTGGGCAGCTGATGTATTCCATCATGTGATGAAGTTTCTGGAACAGAAGGCTACATTCTTCCCTAGTTCTTAGCCAGCCTTGTTCTGCAATCAGATGATATTCCTTTCAAGCAAAGGAAAAAAATCTTTTCTGAAACATTCTCAATTGTTGGATAATTTTGTAAAAGTTAAATGTGCATGTCTACTTAAAGTTAATGCACACATGTCAAAGGTGCACTTTATTTAGACACAAGGATGAGGACGAGAAGCTTTCGAAAATTGGCACTATCTCTTGGTATTCATCTCCCATAAACCATAAAGTGCCCTACACCCCTGCTACAGGTCAGAAATGCTGATTGAACAGTCACATTAGCAATTTAACTTGGTCATGGACAGGCTGGAGGGATGGCTCAGGGGTTAAGAGCTACCTGCTTGCAAAGCACTCAAGTATGTTTCCTAGCATGCCATGTGGGAAGACTCACAAACCACCTGGAACTGCAATCAAAATAAAATATTAAACTTGGCCATGAAATGAGACCACTCTACCACCAGTCTAAGGCTTACTTTGTCTCCTGATATATGGATAAAAACCTCCTTCTGATCACCCCTTTCTGCAGTGGCCTGGAAGTTGATATTGAAACAATTTCCTAGCTTCTCTCTCTGCCTTCATATTCCTCTTGAAACTTTCCCTGATTCACAGGTTCTCAAACTTCCATTTGCCTTTCAACACATCTAGAGAATAACACACACTCTCATCTATTATAGTGGCCTTTTATAGGACCATCTCTTTTATCATCCTGTCCATCTCCTCACTGCCTAGCACATCTACCCCTTAATTTCTGTAATTGAGGAGTCTATTCCACACCTTTCAGGACCTCCTTTTCCAAAAGAGTTTTTCTACTAGGTAGTCAGTGTAAAATGCAGAGCTATGAAGATTCAGGGACCAGTAAGTTTCAAAGGGTTGTGTGCAGTGTATCCTATAGAGCTTGCTCTAATAGTTTCTGATTGAATAATCAGGACATGAAATACCTTTTCCAAAAGTCCCCTGGCATCCAAGGCCTGCTGATCCAGGGGCCCTACTAGTGTGAAGTCACTCAGATGAAGTCATCTGCCCCAATTTTTCAGGCATATTGACAAGTTAACTGGAGACTTTACTGTGAGTTAATGTATTCAATTGTGCTTAAGGCTTGCATACATTGAGTCAAAGATAGCCCAACTCTGCTCACTACCAGATAGTTCTATCATTTTTTTTTTTTTAACAAAATGGCTTATTCAGTGAGGATTTGGGGCCAGAGACTGAGAATATGTAAGAAAAAATCATGATAGTTGGCCTAAAAGTCCTAATGGGTTCAGGGTCCTGGCATAGAAAAGTGAGTTCTGAGCAAAAAGGAAAACCCAAATGAATCCTTATATTGATGTCTGATTGAATATTAAAGAACAGTAGCCACCTTCTGGACCCATAGAAAAATTAGCATGTTAAGAAATAATCTCAGTCATTCTGCACTAGAAATAACATAGTTAACCATGCATAAGAGGAAGAAATTAAATTTAGGAAAAATATTCAACAGGCAGAGCATGAGGAAATGGAGCAGGAACCTTGGAAGGGAGGAGATAAGACACTAACGCTGATGTTTTCTCTGGGGATTTGAAATGAGTACAAGTTATCAGCATCTGGTTTACTAGAACTGTTTGGAAAGACCACCCCATTCTCCATCAAACAAAATAACACACAGTGGAGGAAATGGTTCAGGGAAGATGCCACTTGAGATAGCTGTAAACTTCTATAGTATTGATGTTTGCCTCTTTTGGTCACAGAAATGCAATGTTTATATTCTAATAGTAGATTGTAACAGTATTGAAGTGATGAGATCCTCATTGTGGGAAAGTAGGCCAGATCAAAATCCTTGGCAGGATATATATATATATATTCCAAAGTATCTGAGGAAAAATGTACAACAAACAGGTTCTATAACCAAAGTGTCTTTGAAGTCTGCCATGAAAACCAAAAAGGCACAAATATGCAAAAACGGGACATGCTTGCCTTAGCTCACTGTTAGCCTATCTCTTTTCTAAGAAGTGATTCCAAATCTCAAAATAAACAGATTGCTCACTTTCTCCAGTGAGAGCAGAGCCTTCACCCACTCTGTGGAGTCCTGAGCTAAGCCTGTTCCACCATGCTGGCTTCCAGAAAGACATCGACATGTGTAGAATGTTTAGTGTAGCCTATCCTGGGTACAGGCAAACACAAGGTTATACTCCAAAGAAGTGTTCGGTATCGAATACATGATATTTTCAAGAGGAAATCTGAGATATATTTGCAAGAAGTCAGTGTTGCAGGGCTCTTGTTTTGGAAGTTCTTCTTAGCACTTAACTGGCTCATTCTCTGTGCTTTGGGAGAGAGCCAAACACCAACATGATCAGCAAATTGTTTGGTAGACTTTAGATTATCAGTGTGAGTGTGTGTCTATGTTTGTGTGTCTGAGTGTGTGTGTATGTGCGTGTATGCACGCATCTTCTTTATGAGGTATTTGTAACACTCAGTACAAAGAACCTGTCTCCTAAGTAAAATGACCTTGCATGCCATAGCCACAGTTATTCTTGCATGGTCCACAACTCAGTTTAACTGTCATTTCTTTAAAGTGTTTACTCAGAACACTGGAGTCCAAGTAGGTCTTCTTGTAAATTATCTCATTACTTCCATTTCTTTCTTGTAAAAAATGAATTTACATATTTTACAGTAATATATACATTTGGACATCTATTTAATGCCTGCTTCTCTGAGCACAAACCTGAACCATATTTTATAATCATAGACAAAATGGCTTACTCTTGGACACTAGGAAATAATATGTACAACATGGATGAATACAGTAACTGGTGAATATGTAAATAATGAAGATAAAATATGTATATTTTATATCCATATATATGTGGTTATATATGTGTTTGTGTGTATATCTGCAAATACTTTGTGATCAATATTGATATTGCTTTTATCAACTCTATTCTAATTTGAGATTCTATTTTTGTTTATTATATGTAAATATTATTTTGATTTAGAAATTATTACATATGCTGACATAAATTGTTACTTTTTAATAACTATTTATAATATCATCAATTGTTTATTAATAAAATAACAAATATTATTGTCATTGCCAATTAGTGTTCTGCTTTGTAAATTGAACACAAAATTTAATATTTTGTGCTAGTAAAGTTTCTAAACTGGTGAGCTCAGTTCTTATTGCAACTTAATTTTTAATCCTTAGATGGCATTTTCCTGGATATAGCTAAACATTTATTTTTGTACTCTGTCAAGATTTAGAAGAGAAGATTTTCAATTTCTAGTTCGTTTGATTTTTCTAGCAATGCTAGATGACGAGAACTGTGTTTAACATTAGGCTCAGAATAAATCATAAATATGCATTAGCTCCCAACTGTGCACCAAACTGTGTTGAGCTTTGGATCAGGACATGAGTAGACTGCTGCTTTGCCAGCCTCCCTGCTTCACCCTTTTCCAAACCTTCTTTCTCTACCCACAGTGAGGTTGCCCCTTGTTAGTCAATGACATTTGCAGGTCAGCCTCACTAAAACAAGAAATGCAAGAACTGTCTAGGTAAGCAAGAATATAGGAAAGGAAACAACCCAATATACAGGAAATAAAAAAAATCAATAAATCCTACTGGATGACATTACGAGATCATAGTATCATTTATAATCCATTTATATCTATCTATCTTCTATCCATTTATCATCTATCTATTATCTATCATCTATCTATTATCTATCGATCTGTCTATATCTATCTATTATCTATATATCTATTATCTATAGATCTATCCATCTATCTATCTTGTATGTGTGTCTGTATATCTGTGCCTATGAAGCCAAAAATCAACATTATGTCTCTTCTTGGATCACACCACACCCCACCCCTTTATTTTTTGAGGCAAACTCTTACTGAGCACTGTTTAATTGATTTGGCTAAGCTGTCAGTCAATCAATTTCAAGAATCCACTTGTCTGCGAATCCCACTGTGGGTTTTTCATACATATGCTGACATGCCTTGTATTTTACATGGATGCTGTGAGCTAAACTCAGCTTACTCTAGTGTGTGCCTGTAACCCTGGTATGGGGCAGGGTGTGGTTCGAAGATAAGTGAATCCAGGGAACATTCTGACTAACCAGTCTAGTTTAAACACCAAGCTTCACAATCTTTGGTGGTGATGGGTGGTGGTGGTGGTGGTGGTGGTGGTGGTGTATAATGATGATATAATAATCTAAGAAGCAACTGAGGAAGATAGTAGAATCTGGCCTCATACACACCCTCATGGGTGGGCATACACCAAGTTTGTATATATGCCATACAAATGCATATGCACACACATATACTAAGAGAGGAAGATAAATTAATATAACATAGTATAATAAATATAATAATATAATAAAAATTTAAAAATCACTAATGTAGTGTGTAAAAAGATTTTACTTAGGGAAAGTAAGTGCAAGAGTTCAATTTCCCTTTGTTGTCTCATAATACATTTTGCTATATTAGGGTGAAGATGACATCACCCGTTTCTCTCTATGTGAAAATTGCCTGTTTTCCTGCTGTATTTTACAGCATTTTTATTTCCACAGATATGATTTTCTATGACAACTTGCTGGTATTTTCAGAACTCAGACATTAGACATAGGTTCTGGTGCCAGGTAGTATAGAAAGTTTTGCAAAACTACGAAAGGGGAAGAGCGATGGGTTTATTTTAAGGTCATAAAATTTTTATTAGTTTTTCTCCCTCCTCTGAACTGGTTGCTCTTGCTTTTAAAAGTCTTCTGGCATTTAACTGGCAATAAAAGAGACAAAACAAACCGTTCCTTCCTCTAGATTGTGCAATTTTATGGCTTGATTTTAGAGTGACCAAATATGCCTCTTTAAAAACATGCATGTTCAACTGCCTTCTTTTTATAAAGCAGTAGGATCATTATCGGGCTAACACGGGGTAAGTAACAGAGTGAATTTTGTATGTGTCTCAAGTTTTTCAAAGCTACTTAGCTTCAGTCTGAAATGAAGTGACACTGGTAATGCTGATTCTTCAGCCAGGCAAGGGCAGACTGCTAAATCTAAGATGCCTGAACTACTTTTGAATCCAATACATCTAGATAGCACAAGTAAACTCTACGTTGACAGCTGGAACTCTCAAGACCTCGACTGTATAGTTTTTTCATTTAATGTAAATGTAGAGCATTATTATTTTGAAGTTGATGACATAAGTGAACGTCCCCACATTCAATCTTCACCAAGACATTTCATCACACGGGGAATGCCATTCAACAGAAATGATAAGTTTGATATCGCTACTGTATTGTTACTCTCTTAGTTTAAAGTCTTTCCTATGTGTTTTCACACAGAGGTACACACTACGCACAAATCATTATCAACCAGAGAATTCAGGCCCAGTATGTTACCCAGGAAGAAGAGAAAGACTAAATTTTTAAAAAGCTGACATATGTAAAGATAAAAATTGAAGAATTTGGAGGAAAAGATGTTTTTGCAGTATGTTTTGCCTCTAAGGAAATAAAGCAATAAACTCCATTATTAAATAACTTCTTGGTTTTCACATCTTTTCATTGCTTTTATTTATTTGTTTTTTTTTTTATTTCTAGAAATTGTCTGAAATGAAAAGGTTATTGTCTTGTATTTGGGATTACTTAAATAGCTTCCACTGTCTCTTCCTCATTCCTCATTTTTACTAACCCTTCTCCAAGGGTTTCTATCTCTTTTCCATAGCTACAAAGCATAATTAGACTGAACTTGTGTGTGTGTGTGTGTGTGTGTGTGTGTGTGTGTGTGTGTTTGTGTGTGTATGCATGTGTGTGTGTGTGTGTGTGTGTGTGTGTGTGTATGTGTTAGTTTCTGTTCTTGGGGTCTCAAAAACATAGTAAACTTAGTTTGAGACAGGTCTCTCACAAGCTTTGGACTTTCTAAGCAGCCTAGGCAGGCAGAGCAGCAAACTCCAGAGATCTCATGTCTCTATCTCTGCAGTGCTGGGATTACAAGGTTATGTGACCAACTCATGCTTTTTCACATGGGTTCTGGAGATACATGTGTTCTGGTCTTCCTGACTACATAAAGTTCTTTTTACTGATTGAACTATCAACCTAGCCCTTGTATTTTCTGTAATACAATTTTATCTTCTTCTTTCTTGATCAAGAATGTTACAATAGCAACATTGTTATTTAGTTTATTTGGGAAATTGCAGAGTACTGGTGTCTTGCATGTAATATACATTCTACTACATCTTCCTTAATGCTTCATTGAGTGTTTATCTTTGGATCATTTTGCCACTACATACAAATCATTTATCAATCAGAGAATTCAGGTCCAGCATGTTACCTAGAAAGATTATCCAATCATAGGCAGTGTAAGCAGCAACCCAATATCTTGTAGTTGAGAAGTAGAATCAGACCCGTTATGTTAAAACATCTCCTAATAGCTTGTTCAATCATGCATCCATTTGTATTTGTTTTCACAGCAATTTCTTTTTCATCTTTAAAATTATGCAATATAGTTTTATTTACATCTTAATTAGAAAAATTAAATGACTAGGACAGTGGTAGTACACACTTTTAATCCCAGCACTCAGGAGCCAGAAGCAGATAGATTTCTATCAGTTTAAAGCCAGCTTGGTCTGCAAAGTAAGTTCCAGAATAGCCAGCAGTCAGGACTACACAGACAAACCCTGTCTCAAAAAATAAAACAAAAAAAGGAAAATTAAATATTTATATTATATATTGTCTCTTTTTATCTTCAGTAATTATTTCTGAGTTACAGTGGGGTTCTCTCTGCCCTGATGATGATAATACAATATATAATTGAATATATAATAAAGTATAGAAATTGTCTCATTACTTATATGAGATATACACATGTACATATCTATGTACATGTGTATATGTGTGTAGATACAAGAAATATTTGTTTATATATTTATAACTTTATGTATATTATATATGCATGTATAATGACATATATACCAGTATGTATATAATGACATATGTATATTATGACAAAAAATAAAGTTGGTTTATAAAAAGAAATTTATTTGAACTGCAAAATTTTAAAATTCTTGTTATTTTTTATTATTATTTTATTCTCTGTGTATAGGTGTTTTCTCTGTGCCTATGTCTGTGGATCACATGCATTCCTAATGTATGCAAAAGACAGAAAAGAGCATCAAATCTCCTAGAACTGGAGTTACAGACACACAGTTGTGAGCTGTCATTTCAGGGTCATGGCTAAGCTATGCTCTTACTTACTGAGCCATCTCTCGAGACCCCAATCTTTTAATTCTGTTCATTTTCTTTGTCTTGTAAAATGCAATTAGCTAGACATTTTAAAATCTGCTCTCAGAATATTTGTATTTTATCCAGCATGCTTTCTTACTGATTTCTCTTTCTAGGATTTCAGCTGTGTTTGGTCAACAATCATCCCAAAATTTCAAATGTTCAATATCATAAATAAATGATCTATTATTGTAAAATCTTATTATTTTAAGGGACATGTTGAAATCTTATGCTGACCTATTCTGTCCTCCAAAGTTGTGAACCACTCCTTTATCTAATGTATCCAGGTTGAATCAACTACCCACCTCATTAAGTGGCTACTGAGTATTTAACTTGGTACTGCAGAGTATGTACTTAGGAGTCAGTACTGTCTTTGGTTTCGGGTATATACTGGATTTGAGTTTAGAACTTATACCATAGAGTAGGGGCTTTGCTGTGTTTACATTAATATTTCTGTGAAGAGTATGAATTGCCCACAGTAACCTTGCTTTCTCTTTGTTGTTCTTTATTCCTGGAATATTTCTCCTTATTCCTGGGCATGCATACTGGGCTCAGTGTTTCCCAAGTGTTGTTTAAACCAAGTGTATCTGCAAGTGGATAAGGCCAAGGAACATGTGTGACTTCCAGATAACTGGGTCGCAGCTTCTAAAAGGCAGCTCTTTTGTCTCCAAACTTCTTTGCACTTCATCTAACCAGATAGTGATCATAGCTAAGCAATGTCTGGGAGCCAGATTATTTAGTAGTATTCTTTGGTTTTCATGAAGAGGTCAAAAGTGAATCAGCAACTTTGCTCTCTCCTGGTGCAAGTCAAGGATTCAAAAATACTGTATGTATGTATCCTACATTTTAATTCTAATTTGGACAGTTCTGGATATCAAAATTGTCTTTTATTTAAGTTACTTGTTTGTAAACGTTGTTAGTTTGTAGGTCTTTATACTCATTCTCCAAAAGAAGGCACAAGCAAAAAATTAAACTGATTAATGAAAGTTTCAGATGCAAATAGGAAGCACTTTCAGTTCCAACTCCCCTTGTTACAGCTTAGGAGCAGCTGTGGCCATTATGACTGTCCCACTCTGAATAGAACCTATCCTTCCTGAGAGTTCTTAGCAATATCATAGTGTGGCAAATGGCATTCTGAGTAACTTATCTGCAGACATGTTTCTTTCTGCTCCATGTTTAACTTTGGCTTTAGACATCAGAGTTGATGACTTTCAATAAACCTGCAAGTGTCTCAAAGGTTTACTTCCCCGAGTCTCTCTTTCCTTTAGAATTCTAAGGAAAGATATTTCAGAGCCCTTGAAACTGTGAATCATAACCTGTCACTTCCAGTTACCTTCTTCCAATGTGGCCAGTGTCACCATGTATATGATGACATTGGGTATATTTTCCAGTTATCTAGTTGTTTCTAACTGTGTAATTCACAATTCAAATTTAACTTTTAAAACATTGGATCTCTTTTACTTCATGTTGAATTCTGACTCCAAAAATGTTTCGCTATTTCTGAAGACTTAATATGTGGTTAGATGTCAGTCAACTGGTATATACACATTTAATTTTATCATAATCACTTATAATACACAGTATAGCATATTATATTATTATATTATTATTCCAACATCTAAGAGTAATTTATGGTCCATCCTTTCATCTCATCTCCATTCACCCCTTAAGAGATTTTTTTATGTTTAAGCTATGGCTCTCATTCCTTGTAAAAAGAAAAATCAGAGAATTTGCTTTTTATCAAATCTATTCTCAATCTTTTCCTGATTATATATTTGTCAGGAAGTTAATTCAGTCCATGTTAGAGATGGTAGTGTGGCCTTGA
Organism: Mastomys natalensis; assembly: GCA_021653895.1. Taxonomy (NCBI): domain Eukaryota; kingdom Metazoa; phylum Chordata; class Mammalia; order Rodentia; family Muridae; genus Mastomys; species Mastomys natalensis. The sequence goes on from JAJTUV010000466.1 coordinate 1,294,535, forward strand.
CCCAGGAGCTAAATCAGGGCACTTTGTTTATTTCACTATCCTTAGCTTCAGGATTACAGATTTCATCTCTTCATGAAGCTCCCTGCTGGGAAGTATATTGATTTGTGCCACATTGAAAGTGTAGCTATTGGGATCTCTTCTGGCCTGAGTTTCTCTAAAACACACACACACACACACACACACAAACACACACACACTTTCTTTCAGACCTTATACTTTCCTCAAAGCAAAGGCTGACTGTGGTCCTAAGCCCACATCTGAATTTCAACTTTCACTATGGGGTTTACATGGCACAATAATCATTGGGGTTTAGTGACACTGTGACCATTAACTTCTTTTTGAAAGTTTAACAAAACTCTGCATGTGGGGTATGTATGTGCACATGTTCATGTGCATGGAAGGCAGAGAACAACGTTGGTTGTCACTCATCAGAAGCTATGTGCTGGGCATCTACCTGTCCCTACCTTCTCAGATCTGGGATTATAAAAATTTTCACTACTCCTAGATTCTCTACCTGGATTTCTCTGGTTTCTTGATTGTCCACCAAGCATTTACCCATTAAGCTTTTGTCTAACCCCTGGAAAACATTTTTTCTTCCTACAATTTTGTCTATGTAATTGAAAATGTTATAAGTAGCAGACTGTAACAGCATGTGTTCTGTTGTAGAATTTCCATGAAGCCATTAAACTTTCCGTACATATGTGATCCAGGGGAGCCACTGAACATTCATAATAGCTACGGTCCTCTGTCACTTCTAAACTCTACCATGGGGATTATTTAGTTCATTCTGAGTGACAGACCTTCTTTTTTAATGCTCTGGGGGAGATTTGCAGAAAACTGTTTCTGTGCACTTGTTTTCTGAAGAGCAGAGAAAAAGAAATCAACTGATCATTCCCCATAATGAAGAAAACTCAGCTTAGCAATGGTTTTAATAACTAGAAAATTAACTGTGAAACACTCTAGACTCTGAGTAGGAGGGTGAACAGAAAGAAAAGGCTTCAGCAAATCCCTTGCTGAATTTTTCATTTGTTTATTTTTAATAGTCCATGGATAAAGAGGTTAAGTACCAGCCAATACTTATGAAGATTAGAGAGAAATAGCATCTTGCTTCTTTTTAAATAGATACATGTATTTTATTATTTCTTTTCTTCATTATGAGAATAAATCTTTGTCAGGCAGGATGGATGGATTTCAAATCCCAGCTTCTATAGTTACCCACATTACTGGTTTGGGAAAATCACTTTAATTTTCAGCCTCCTTTAAAGGATGGGGGCTGGGGCAGTACCAACATCCTTATATAACTTCAAATAAAAATTATTGTAAGCCCCTTGTACAGGGCTGAGTTTTTAGCTTGGTTAGTAGGAGGATTTCCTAGCAAACACAAAGCCCTGGGTTCCATCTCCACTCATGCATCAGCCCAATGTGGTATTACAAGCCTGTAATTTCAGCACTCTAAAGAGAAAGGCTGGAGGATCCAGAGTTTAAGATCATTTTCAGCTACGTAATAAGTTCAATTATTATGAACATGCCTACAGTTAATCTGGTGGTAACATTTTCTCAGTTGAGTTTCCTTCTCCCAAGTGAATATCATTTGTATCAAGTTGACAGAAAATAACCAGTATAGTTTCCTACCCCACGGTAAAAAAAGACAAAAAGAAAAAAAATCTGAATTTTGTAGCTTGAAAAGAAATATGGATTGATAATTTGGCCAAAAATCCTAGGTTAATCCCACTGACAAAGTCTTACTTTCTGTGCCATATATAATGTTAAACAAAAGTAAAGAATGAGAAAGCTGTTCCTGGTCATGCTAAAGTCTAAGCAAAATTTGTTTAGTTTCCAAAACTATGGAAAGCACTTCTAATCCAGGCACCAACGAAAGGCAACCAGATGAACCACGTCCACATCACGGCTTGGATTAGGACCACCGTAACTTTTTCCCATTGTAGAAATACAAGCAACCACAAAGTCTTCCCAAGCACATGAAGGATTAGTATGGATGAAGTAATCTCATTACACTTGCTGATCTATACCCAGTACATTTATCACCTACTGGCCTCGTTAGCTAGATCAGCCAAATCTACAGGAAAGTCTGCTCTAGTGGTTAAAACCCAAGTAAATGAACAAATGACCTGTTAAGGAGACTCGATCAACTCAGAGTGCACTGCCCATCTTTCTTCATTCAGAACCTCTATGCTTCATGCTATTCTCTCCCTCTCTTCTGCTCTAAGCCATTCAGGAAAATTTGCTTAGTCTATACCTACTGAAAACTTTCCAGTTAGATTGTGAAGGTGTTTGTTGCTAAGGCCATCCAAATGCTTGTAAGAGAAACTTTATAAGAAATGAAAATTTTATAGACAAAAGAATCATGCATACTCAAACTTTTACCTAACACAGACAAATTGCCTTCTCCTACATGTTGTCTTTGACTCTCAATCTCATACTGTAGTGTGCACATGTACACACACACACACAGACACACACACATCAAGTTGTAATTTTGTTTAATAGTAATAGCAGTTGTTGTCAACAGAATTCAGCACTTTTGGGAATAGGTGCTTTGGCTGAGCAGACATGTTGGGATGAGATGAGAAAATAGGAGGGGAAGTTGCAAGATTGGACTTCTTGGATCCATAAGGCAATGAATAAATTAATTTGCCATCATTGGCTTGTCCAGAGCAGGGCTTACATTCTCTACAAAGGATGGATCAATTTCTGAGAACAATACGCCAGCCTAAAGTTTTAAAATGATACAGTGTGATAAACATTTTAAAATGGTTTGGACAAGAATGCAACTGAGTGTAGTTTCGAAGGATGAATATTTAAATAAAGGATGGGGAATTCAGAATTGGGACGTGGAAGTCCCACTCAAGACTGTCTGTAGCCATGTCACTGTGGGGAGAGATAAATACTCCAACAAAACAAACACCCATAATAATCAATTCTGTCTTACCACATTCCCCAGAATGATTGGGCTAGCTATGGACTAAAATACTCTGAAATCATTAGCCAAAATAAATATATCATTCTTTGATTTTTCACCACATTTCTCATCACATTGATTGACATTCTTATGTAAATCATAGAGATATGCATCCTTATCATACTATATTAAGAGCAAAATTACAAATGTGTTGTAAATATTTTTAAATGCCTCATGGGCTTTAGAGTCTAATGACCATCATTCTCAGTGAAAGGATACTTTATTGCTGCAGGCAACAATAAGTGATTTTCATCACTCAACAGATGTAAAGTGCCTACTTTATGCCATCTAGTATAGGTCAAGTTAAAGATGGAAATAAGATAAATTCAGTCTTTACTCTCACAGAGGTCTGAGACTCAAATACCTATATATACATGTTGTTTTGAGTCTTTCCTATGGAAATGATTTTCCAGCAATTAGAAAAGAAAAACAAGGGCTGGAGAGATGGCTCAGTGGTTAAGAGCACTAACTGCTGTTCCAGAGGTCTGGAGTTCAATTCCTAGCAACCACATGGTGGCTCACAACGATCTGTAATTGGATCTGATACACTCTTCTGGTGCGTATCTGAAGACAGCTAAGGTGTACTCATATAAATAATAATAATAAACAAATAATATTTTTAAAAATTGAATGTACCTGGATAGGTCTTCCTTTTCCCCTGCTTCTGATAGTACTGAATGTATAGAAATGATTTATCAGGATCTTATTCATGTATTAAAAATGACATTTTTATGAGAATAATAAGTACATTTATCTTTAGGTTTGGCTCAGCATGAGGACTAGCCTTCACCTTACTGAGCCATTTCTAAGATCCAAGGTAATTGATGACTTTCTAGTAAAGCCAAGCTAAAGTGCTTACAACTTCCTAGATAAATGCAAGCTGTGGTCTTAGACTAATTGTAGGAACATTGTCTGAGACTCTTGTAAGGAATCTAGAAACAATGGAGTACAAGATACTGAAGATAAATTACCCATGGTTACAAATCCCTTACACAAAATGCTGGAGAGTAAAAACACAGGATAAAGACCAAAGAAAAAAGAGAAGAAATGGGGCACAATGGAGGGGAGAAGAGGAAAAGAAGAGGAAGATGGAGGAGGGAATAAGGAGGAGATGTTGGAGAGGGCAAAGTGGAGGAGGAGAAGGAGGAGGGGTTGGAAAAAGTGGGAAAAGGAAAGAGGGGAGGGTAGCTTTACCTGTGCTTCTGGCTTTCTGACTATTAATACTTGATAAAATTCAATGTCATTTCCAACCTGACAGCTTTCACTATTCTTTCCCAATTTGTACTTTTTTTTTTTACAGTGTTTACAGGTACAAGTTCTCTTTGTGTGACTCTGCACAGATTTACTTCAATATTGCACAAGTATAATAAATAGCCTAAAATGTAGTGTGACAATGTACTTGATGGGTGTTTACATTTAAACATGTATGCCCTTTTGATCTAGGATATTTATACATTATAGAGTTGTCTAGTGCATGGAAAGATTTACACAGTGTTGAAAGAAATGGTTATTTTTCCAAGGTGAAATGTCCAACCATTAGTTTGACAACCTATATTTTGAATGTCCATTTTAAATTAATTGCCATTTTCTAAAAGGGCATGTTTTTAAAAACAAAAGACACTTGCTATACTTAGGAAACTGATGCTATTTCGAACTGTATTGCCCATCAAAACCTTAAATATTCAAAAATATTATTCTGGCACTTTGCCTAAGCAGGTTGTAAGGTCAACTAGATAGCTACACAGACTCAGATACTGCCCAGATGCCCAGGACAGTATAGTGTCTCTTCTTTCTTTTTCCTTTTGAGGTCATCAAGTGTTATCAAAATATCAGCTAATAAATTCACAAGACAAAATATGGTCTAGTATGAATTTTTCATCTCCTATGAAGAAACTGAAAGAACAAAATATTTCCAGACAATAAAGACTCTGCTGGGTTTTTTAGTTTGTTTTTTTTTTTGTTTGTTTGTTTGTTTGTTGTTTTTTTTCTGGTATGTAGAGCATGTTATCTTAGAAAATCAGTTTCTCCATCTGAGTTTCTACAAGTTTAAATCTATTATAATATTTAAATTTTGATCACACCTCAAATCTATTCTCTGAAATGAATGCCTGGACAACCTGCCTCTGTCAATCACTCACATCATCTGGAAGAGAATAAAGAAGATTAGAATACTTTTATTCATTGTAGTAATTTTTCCAGACAAAGATTAATAAAGGAAAATAGTTATTATCCTTAAAATAAGATGAAACTTAAGATCGCTGCCTAATCTAAAAATATTCATAATTTGAAAGACTCATATTAGGAAGGAGGGAAGCATGTACCACAATCTTTTCTATATCCCAGGGGTGGGAAAAATGGGAAATAAATATTTCATTCAAAGTAACATCCTCTCAAGACTGGTGTGAATTTTGCCTGTTCTGTGTGACCAGAACCTTCTCATGTTGATTCCATCATGCCAATTCAGATTTCATCCTTTTTGGTTATATGACAGCATGCTCACTAATGGAATGTTCTGTACCCCACTAGATTAATTTGTCTGATTTCCACATTGTTAGTTCATTTATTGAGAAAAGGTCTTTCTATATTACCCAGAACAGAGTTCAAACTCAGGATTGGCCTGACTCAGTTACCTGAATATGGGCATTAAGTCCCATGCCTGGCTGTCTTTTGGTTTGAAAGACCTCTGATTTAAAGGGATTACTTGTATGGAGCTTTGTCCCAGTATATATTTCTAAAAATCTGGTCCTTACTACTTCCAAATATGACTATATTTTAAGGTAGGGTCTTTACAGAGATAATTAATTAAATGAGATCAATTGAGTATTCCAATCTAAGAGTTTTGGTATAAAAATTATACTGGAACAAAAGCATTTCCCCAGAGAAGATAAAAGTTCCAGAGAATACTTGGCCACCTATTAGACCAAAGAGGAGGCCCTAAAGAGAAATCATCCTTTCTGACTCTTTCATAGTAGGCTTGTCAAAGCCTGAACTGTGAGGTGGTGGACATTTTTGTGAGATGCCCAGACTGTGGTGTTTGCCATGGCAGCATCAGAAGCTAAGAAAGCTGTTGTGAGCTGGTCCACACCATGACCTCTCTGTTCTACTGATGTGAAGACTTTCATTACTCTGGGTCTGATGAACAGCCTGTAGGTTTCCTAAACCTTGCACAGCTGAGGGAATATACCCAGATGTTGGAATTCTGATTTCTTCTTCCAGAATATGGAAAAGCATGAGGCTTAGGAAAGGACAGTAACAAAAGGAGACTGAGTCAGAGACTGGGTCAGGGAGACATGAATATCAGCCAGATGCTTTGGGCACAAACACATAAAGTAGTGCAAGGAAGCACAGTTAAAACAAACAAAGGTAGTATCCCTCTAGGGTGAGTACTGAGTCTGGTAAAACAAGCGATTTATCAGCTAGTCTTCTCACAAACAGAGAGGAAGGACTTGAACTCAATTTATATATCAATACAAGAAACTTTTTTTTCTTTAGGTTATTTTATTGTTTGACACTCTGATTCACAGAACTTGACTTTCAATCACAACTCCATCCTTTCACCCTCCTTCCTCTCCCACTTGAGTTCTCCTCAACAAGTCCCTATTTTGGTTTGTCTAATTTTGAGGGATCCTCTGAGTAATTAGTTTTTCTGCCCGAGTATGGGGAGGAGGTTATTTACTGCAATAAGAGTGATTTGTCACTGGATATACCACTAAAGAAAATAACACTCGTGAGGAGGCAAATACCTTGGGGATATATATCCTGATAGTTTATCTTTCTGATGGATTATGAGCTATCCTGTTCTGATGCTAGCATGGCTTTCACTTCTAAAATGCTTATAATCAACTCTCCAAAGTGATATTCAAAGAATAAAAGCTTTAATTTGTGCCCCCTTTCCTAAAGAATTGAAACAATAGGTTGGTTTTTTATCCAATGTTTACTGAACATTCCATATTTTTTCCTTTCCTTGAAAACCAGAGGCTCAAAGTGATAAGTCTGAACCAGGAAACAATTTGAATTGCTTCATTAAGAGTGCCCCTATGGCCAGTGACCAATGAATTCTGTAACGCTACATCTTTCCTTGGAGGGTATTCATTATTTTTGCTTGATTTCCTTGAGTTCATGAAATACAACTGAAACAGTGTGACCTCATCAGCAGATACGAACTTGTTGATGTTCACAAAATGCTGATGAGCTGCTACTGCTTTGGGTACTTCCTGCTGATGAATGAAGGGAGCCAGAAATAGACCTTCTTGGCAATGGGCAGCATGTCTGAACACATGCACTTGCTTCCTTCCACTGTAGAAAAGGAAATGTCTAGAGGAGTTGCTACAGCGAGATAAGGTGCTCTGAGGCTTCGTGGGAGAAGACAAGGGATCCGAATGAATGAAAAAATAATGAATAGAATCAACATGACCCAAGACTAATGAGCCTTGGCAAATAGCTCTCCACAGGGCGACACCAAACAAGATTCCACAGCTGGGTTGTACCAGATATGCTTCTGCTTTCACATAATCTTGTGTCCTATCATTGCCTTTTCCATTGTTGATTAATTCAACATCTCTTTATTCAGGAGCTTACTGTCTGTCCTCTTTTAGAGAGCTGTGACAGCTAGACAAGGCAGAGAGACAAAAGTCTCTACCTGTACAAACTATTAGCATACTAAAATAGTGGAATTTTAGGAAATAATACATTATTTTTGAGTTTCCCAAACTCTTAGTTTAAAAACTAAGATTTGAACTGTGGTTTGAACTCATAATGAATCTGGTCAATATGAGAATATGCATTTAAGTTGTAGTACAGTTATGCTTACAAGAGATAATCAAGCGTTCCCCTCAATGGTCGAGCTTGATTTCATCAGACTTAATGAGTATCCCCAAATAGAGAGCATCTTTATTATTTTTTTCTGGACAGTGTATGTAGCAAATGAAATTATTGAAAATGTTGCAACCACATTTTCACTGAGAAATACATACAAAGATGATCATGGAGTTAAGTAAATCCATGATAATATGAGACTGGGAGCTAAGTTCTTGCTCAAGCTACACTTGAATCTTGGCCAACCCTAAAACTTACCTGCTGTATGAACAAAATTCCATGAATTACTTAGCAATCATGTAGAGGTTTGAAAACATATACACAAATCCTTTAGCAATTATTCCATCAAAATAGAAGGCTAATTTTTCCTTCCTTCAAAAGTAGGCAGGATTTTTACTTCCTTCTAACCAATAGTGTAGCAGAAATGACATCTGACTTGTCAATAAAGGTCTTTACACTGTGGCCACCTCTTTGCTATTCAGTTTTGGATGCCACAATCTGGCTAGACCAGTTTCTGCTTTAAGTACAGTCAAGCAGTTTGGATAAAACTGAGATTATATTTACAAAAACTGCCACTGATTTGCTCATGGTATTAGTGAGCTAGCTTCGGAGCTACACCTTCATCCTCAGGCAAGCTCCTTGAACCCAAAGTCACAATTGGAATTCCAAAGAACAACACTCTGCAGTGTTCCAACTGAGCTGATCTACACCTGAGAAAATAATTAATTCAGATTGCAACAACAACAACAGCAACAAAACCAACTAAGTATTGGGTACCTTTATTCAACAAGGCAATTACTACAAAACTGGAAGTAGGTGGATATTGACAGGGAGATATAAGGGAATGTGCAGGGGATACTGGCAAAAGACATTCTTGGCCATGAGGTGATTCTAGATACTTAGCTTTGAGCACTTCTTATAGTTCATGGAGAAAAGTTGATTCAGCCATGGCAATCTTCTGCCATATATTCAGCCCTAATTTAACAATTATCACTTTGTATTTGAGGGACCTCAGAATTGGTATCTAGTAGGAGCTTCCCCTGTGTCTGTCTGTGTTATGAATGGTAGTCGCTTGAGGCTTGTCAAATCATTACACATTAAGAGTACGTTGAGTTTTTTTTTTTAATTTCATATACAAGAAGGTAATTCAAGTTAAATGGGGTTAATAACAACAGAACCCTTATCTAATAATATTAATGCCATTTTAAGGATCCCATAAAATCAGTTCTCTTTTTTTTCCCCACAATATAAAGACACAGTGAAAAGGAAGGTTTCTGCAGGCTTAGAATGAAATCCGGTAGCATTGTTGTCGTATACATCCTAGCATCCAAAACTGTGAAAACAAATTTCTGCTCTTGAAACTACTCAGCCTGTGGTATTTTGTTATGATAGACTAAGAATGTGGTATGTTAATATGAACTTGTTCAACCTTAAAACCTGGGACTCATGATGTGTTTAGAGCAAACATTTTGTAGTCTCATTTCTCTTTCTATGATAAAATGGTGTAACAATAAACATCTAAGTGGGAAATCAAGTTTATGTGGCTTCCAATTCTAAACTTTAATCCATTATTAAGAAGAAGTTAAGTAGGGATTTGAAGAAGGTCACATCACATCTATAGTCAAGAACAACAACAACAACAAAAACCCATGGACCTGGTACATCAAATGTTTAGTCCCCAAGAGGCAGAGGCACAGAGGGCTTTAGGAGTTAATGGTCTGCTTAGTTTACAAAGCAAGTCCTATGCTAGCCAAAGCTACATCATGTAATCTCATCTCAAAAGAAAAAAAAAGTGAGTATAAATAAATAAATGCATGCACCTTTGCTTGCCTGACTACTTATTTGCTTGCTTCTTCCTTTACTATTCAGGACATTCAGCCTAGGGAATGATGCCACCCACCATAGGCTAAGTCTTCTTATATCAGTTAACAATAAGACACCCATACAGTCTTCAGATATACTGGTTCTAGATAATAATTCATATGAGGCTCTCTTCCCAGATCCTTCTAGGTTGTGTCAAGTTAATAGATAAAATAATCAATATCAATTACCTATTAAAATATTCAGAATAGGGATTTTAAAAAACTGTGAAAGAGTATGTCTATTTAAATGATTGATGATAATGGAATGTCCTATTGTGAATTTAGTTTGAAAAGTCCCATAAACAGAAATTATGATCTCACTTTATACATATGATACATACATCTGAATCATTTTAATGTGTTTATTGACTAGAACATGGAAGAAAAGCTAGCAAAGTTGAATGAAATATGAAATAAAAAGATATATAATCAAAGTAACATTTCTTATTTTATTTCAACTAAACTAATAAACATTTTTCAGATTATACCAGAACTAAACTAGTGAACATTTTTTTTTTCAGATTAGACCAGAAACAATAATTCTGGTAATAATAAATAAGCAAGGAAATAACTTTTGAGAACAAATATTGGGAAAGCTTTTTAACTTCTTTTTCTTGGTCAAAGCTTATAAGGAAGAAGACAGCATCATCTGATTCCCTGAAGATACTTTCTAACTCTCGCTGACATGACACAAAACGCTGGCATTGATTAAGTTAGCATGAAACATACGCTGCACTAGTGGAAATGGGGCATGTTTTTAACAAACTGGTTAATGAGGCTCATCAATCAATGCAATTAAGCATGAGGAAAATGAGGCTATAAAATTTATGAAATTGTACAAGATAGGTGTTTTATGACATATAATTGATAGCATTGTGCCTGTGGTGTTGTATGTGTGGTACCTATATGTGTTACTATAGATATGTGCATAAGTATTTAGGGGTGCTTGTGTATATTGAATGTGGAGGCCAGAGATTCATATAAGGTATCTTACCTCTATTGCTATTGCTCTGCCTTAATTTATGAGATGCGGTCTCTCATTGAGAAGGACACTCATCTCTTTGACTAGACTGTCTGAATGATGAATTCCAGGAATTCATGCATACCTTTTACCTGCTTCCCAATGTGTGGGTTACAGGCAACTACAACACACAAATTTTCGTGTGAGTGGTGTGGATCTGAACTCAAGTCTGCTTGCTCCTGTAGCATATACTTTAGTGCTTGAACCATCTCAACAACTTCATAACATACTTCAAAATTAAATAGCTTGATGAAGTTCTCTACAAGTCTTGTAACAGCCCCAAAATGACATGTTGCCACCAATAACATCTTGAAAAATGGAAAAATATTTCTTTCAACTATTCATTAAAAATGTTCTACTTAGTGACTGAGGCATGTTAGGGGAAAGTTGACTACAAAGAGTACAGGGGAAAGAAATCAAATAAATATAAAAATCTGAACATACTGTTATTTAAGCATGATGAAGCTTTGTTAAAGTGCCCCATACTTACCTGAGGCATTTAACAAAATAAAATTGTGATTTTTATTAGATATATTTATTTTATCTTATAGATATAGGTATATCTATGCTTGAGTAGTCCAGAAGATGGGGTGGGAGCTCCCAGAACTAGAAATATAGATGGTTATGAATCATCATATGGATGCTGAAAATTATCTGAAGGAGCAAAAGGGCTTTTAAGGGCTGAGCCATCTTTCCAGCCCTCTGTGATAGCTTTGTTTTTAAAAGGCTTTTTGCTTTAATTTATAAGTTTTTTACAATAAAATTCATCAAAAATAATTAAGCATCTTCCATTATTTCCATATTTTACAAGTTCACCATTTACTTTTTTTCTCTTTCTAAATAGATTTTACCAAATACCTATTTTTTATTTTGTAATTTACATAAGGTTTAAAGAAATGCTTGTTCTGACCTGACAAATCCATTGTTTGAGATAGTACTGATGGACAAGATATTCTGTCAATTTAAAAAAAAAATTAAGAGTGAGGTTTAATAAAGATATTTAAATATGTAGCCATGTATTGGTGGGACATGCCTATATTCTAATAAGAAGGCTGGGGAGTGGGATTGTGAGTTTTTCTCTAGCCTTAACTATATCATGTTATTATATTTAAAACAAACCCAAACAATCCAACAAAGAACCAATATTTCATAAAAGCTAACCAAGTACTATACCACAGACTTGCAACACCAGCTCCATCTAGTAACTCAATCTTTCTTTCTACATTGTTGTTTTATGGCTCTTAAAAAGTAGTTACAACAGTTTCTAACGAATAGCATTGTTCTTTGTATGATTTCCTAAGATAAAGATGTGAATACAAAAATAAGAGAAGTGTGTAGAACTTTAATTAAAAATATAAAAATGTGACTGCAGGTTCAATTCAATGTTACATACAAGAATAAAGATCTACCAAAGGGAGAAGGTACTCTATTCCCAGCCTGAGTTTCAGAGGGATATAAAACCAGTAGACTCAGTACAAAGGAGGATAGATGGCAGCTGCCTTTCCAGGATATTACTGTGTAAGGCTAGATAGTTATCTCTGGAAGCCATGCATTTCTATCTCAATAGAAGCCTTTTTCTAACTTATTCAGTAAGACTTAGCTGAACAGTGAATTACCAAAACATATTTTAATAGTGGTTAAAATGGGTTATTTGCTGTGAACGGAACAAGAATCTCTGCTATGAAAAAGGCCAGTAATTTTATGTGCATGTTGAGTAATAAACATAATAAATGGAATAAAATATTTAAAGGGAAATATTATACGTTGTTACAGATTGCTTCTCAAAGTCACCAACAAGAAGAGTAATTTTTTTTTTTTTTTTTACAAAGAACTACTTAGACAATTCTCTGTGATGTATGTAGTCACATACCATATACTTACACAAAAAATCCTTTATTTAGTGATTAGAATTTTTCCACAAATTTTCAAGTGGAGCCTCATGATGAGGAAAGAAAGAGAACCATGAGGAGAAATAAAGGAGATGACAGATGGGCAACAGAAGGAAAGTATGACCCACATCATGAGGCTTTATCCTGTCATAGAAAAATAATGACAAAACAAGCCCCCAGAAGAAGAAAAGGCAACCAGTAATAGCCAGAGAACCAACAAGAAATTCATTCTTAAAGGACTGATATTAATGTGTAGCACATTATCTTTGCAAGTCATATTTAATTAAGTTGCCTACTGATGGATTACATTTTTAAAATTAACAGACCATTATTGTTGTTTCTTAACCTAATTGACAAAAATGCTGTAAAGAATTTTGTGAAATTTGGTGACATTCTGAAACAGTTTCTAGAACTTTGATCAAGAAAATAAAGCATTGAACCAGGTTTAATCAATTCCAGTGCCCTTAATTAAATTGGGTGCCTTTAATTCCAGTAGGTGGAAGCATGAAGAACAGGAATTCAAAGTCAACTACTACAACATAAAAAGTTTGGAGCTAGCCTGTGCTATGAGATCCCATCTCAAAAAAATGTAAATAAATATATAAAGTATATATAGAGTATCAATCATGAGTAAATTCATAAAACAACCCTAATGGTAAAATGCATTCCTATTTTTCTCATTGGATATGATCTTCTTGAAAGGTCTAGTTTTAGCAGGATCTTGAGGCAGGTTGTTCTTTCTGGGTAAGGAATTTCTTACAAGAGTTATTAATGCCCTAGGTAGAGAACAGCATGGTAGAGTCTCCGAGGAGTGCTCAAGTTCTTATGAAGTTCAATCAATCCCTTCTTACAGACTGCAGAGGAAGGGGGAGGTTTTATGCCACATGACTGATGAGAACATGCTGCAGCCACTCAGCCTATGATTCAGCTTTGAGGATGGGTATGGCAAAGATCTAGAGAAACAAGGTAGTTGCTTCCATGAAGTCAATATAGTTTCAAGAGTTATCCCAGTTCAATCAGAATGTAAGAGCATCAAAAAACAGCAGAGCCCTGGCTCACATCTAATTAAATTTTAGTTTTTATTTGATGAACAATAAATTATATAGTATATTGTTGGTTTGATTACAATGATCATTCAATCTGGAAAATGTAACATTTAGAGCTATGTAGTCCAAATGTGAGTACTTCATTTCTAACCTGTATATTTTTTTATAGGACAGATGAAAAGATTCAAAAATTCAAGAACAATGATTATTTAGGTAAAATCTATAAAAAAATAAAATTAAAATAAGTTCAAATAATTAGTATAACAATGTCCAATTTCATACAATGGTCAGAATTCTTGGCATACTTCTTGGTAATAAATGCTAAGTCACAAATCATAGTTTCATTAAATCACTACTGACTAAATCTAAAAGATCAATTTTATAAATTTGTGGGGTTTTTTTTTTGTTGGTGGTGGGGTTTTGTTTTTGAGACTATTTATCACTATGATCACCATGACTGAAATTTGCATTATTTGTAATTATTTAGGCTCATGAAAAAATATATAATAGTCTATGTTGATTTCATTAATGATCCAAAGGCTGTAGAGCTGGCTCAGTGGATAAAGGACATACTGTGCAAATATGAAGACCAGAGTTTGGATCTGTATAAAATTGAAGCACAGAGTACTTGAAAGTGTGTCTGATATCCAAGCACTTGGAAGAGAGAGGAGGAGATTTCCAGGGAGAGGATGGCTTGACTAGCCTAAGCCAGGAATTTCATATTCTATAAATAACATGGAAAGCTATCAAAGACACTCATAACCAAAGTCTAGCCTCCACGGGCATAAGCACACACATGAATGCATCTATACACATAAGAATATATACACATACACATACGTACTCCCACAAAGAATGAGTGAGAAAGTGATCCTACTTTGAAAGTAAGAGTATCCCACTGAGGCTTGGAACATCATTTTTCTGAAATATGATTAACCATCCTTGTTGAAACAATGTTATCGCATTTGTACTCATTTACATTGGCCACTGTGGTCTAAAGAGTGATTAAAGAGAAACATCACTTCACATTACATTTCTATAATAAATGACTCATTATATTTTAATTAAGTTATTATTCCCTTGTAATGTCAATGATTTTCTTCTTAGAAAGTGCATTTCTGGTGAAGCTGGTTTGTTTACATTTAGCATGTCCATTCAAAGGAAATGTTTAAACTTTTCTTTAATTATGGATTTTACCCATGATTTATTTTAACACTAAATGTGAAGCATCCTTTTTAAGGATGACATCTTAGCAAAGACATTCACACACGTGCTACTTTCACTTTCTCCATAGTCCATTATGAAGATATTAGGAGTCCTTATTTTCTTAAATAATTAGTTTTATTAGGGATATAAAAATAAAATAGATTAAATCACAGTATATAATTGAAACTTATGGTACATGGTACATAAATGTAGCCATCTGGACTCAGACTAAGGAAAGAAAAAATATGGTTTTTGCTGATATGTTCTGGTCTGAACAGATGTTTCAAAGCCCACATGGAGGATATGAACCTCTTAAAATAACACATTTGAGGACTAGCACTAGAATTATCAACAGCAAATGACTGTTCACTGAATTTAATGAAATTGCAAATAAAGATAGGATTTCAGACAGTTTTAGCAATGGAAGACAGTTGTATCCAGTCTCTCAGTCTCCATAACAATCCTCTGTCATAGGTGACCAATAAATGTGCAAATGTAGACAGATACACTTATGTTAAGGAAAAGTAAGAAGACAGTGTGTAAGTGTATGTGGGAGGGGGGAATATGTGTGTGTGTGTGTGTGTGTGTGTGTGTGTGTGTGTGTGTAAATCTGTGTTTATGCATGAGTTGTAAGTGTCTGTTTGTGTGAGTATATCTGTCATAGTATGTGAACATGTTCATGTATCTCTGTGTGTATCTCTGTGTTATGTGTCTGTGTGTTTGAATATCTGTCTATATATGTATGTAACTGTGTACTTGTCTTTGAATGGGTTATCTGTCTCTGGGTGTTTTTGACTGTCTCTCTCTGTGTATGCTGTGACTGTGTATTTGTATGAGTTTGTACATGTCTATCTCTCTGTGCATTTGTCTGGTTGTGTGTATCTATGTGTATATTTATCTATCTTTCTGCATGTAGGAACAACATAACCGTGTATGTACAATTTTAAAATAAAGGCTTGTTACACATACTAATGCTTCCCTGTCGATAACTTTCCACATTCCTTCTCTCAGTTGAAATCTAAGAATAACATTTCCTCTATTTAGGGACATTCTGTTCTTGTCTCGCCCATGAATAGCTAATTGCTCCTGACATAGCCATGTGACCATGACTTCAGCTCTTTAACCCACACAGAACTCTTTCCTGCTCTGAGTGTGACTGGACATCCTGCAGTTAGCTTCCCTTAAGCATTGCTTAAGTAGTTTTAAAGGGAAAATTGGAAAGCAGCAGTAAGACAAGAAGAAATTAAAGACATTGCATAAAAGTCACCACAAATGAAGATTTAAGTTTGTTTTTCTTAAACGTGTCTTTAGATTCTTTGGGTAGTTTGTTGGACAAATACTCTCTGAAGAAGAAATTAAACAAGGAACACAAACTATCCTGTCTATACTGAGTAGTACCATGTTGGCCTTGGCATTGTAGCTTGGTGTACACGTTGGTTCTAGGCAACTGTTGTGGCACAGGAAATAATAATGAAGAAAAGGGTGTAGACAAGTCTAAAATTTCCTCCCTGAGTGGAAGTGTAAATGCACAAATGGGTCTTCAAAAACACTGTACAGGAATTTCAAGAAAAGGAGACATAGGCACAGTGTTTCTGAGAAAGTGTCCTAGCAAGCCAACTGTCCTCATCACTGAGGGCGATTGGTTTTCTAATACAGAGCCATGAGTACAAATTCAATCTCTGACTTCTTTGCTAGGATACAATTCACATTTCTCTCTAAGATTACCACATTCTAGAGTATGTAGTGTGCAGTGTCCAAGACACAGTTTCCAACATAAGGGATAAGAAAACTCACAGTCGAGTCAGCTTTTTCAAGAGCAGCTTCAACTCGAATAGAAGAACACAAAACAATAGGCAGAACCTACCCTGAGCTTTACACTTGCTTGCTCAGCCCAGACTTTTATGCAGACATTCAGCATATACCCCAGGTCCAGTCAGCCACACTGCCCTACCAGAAACTTTCATTTATCCCCTTGATTTCCATCACAAACTCTGATGTCCTTCCCCAGATTACCATCACCAGATAGATATACTGGGCTGTATGAATTACACAACATTGTAACCAAGTAGAACCTCACTTATCCTTGTGCTGACCATAAGATGTTTGTTCCAAGTATCAGTTCTTCATCCACCTGAGCACATGCACGTGTGGAGTGAGAGTAGAATCAGCTTGAGATTTCAAATTCCTGTCTAACTAAATTGTGACTACATGACTACAGTCTGTTGCAATGATTAGATTTTTCAAAAGAAGGTATGTCCACATATTTTCATCATACTGTGGTCCAAGAAGAAAAAAAATGTCTCCAGAAGTCACACTAAACATGAGACTGACAACAGGTAACCACCCCAGCACCAGAAATGACTCAAGACTGATGTGTAGTGGTAACCAAAAGGGGAAGATTAGCTCTGGTTTCTGTGAGTTTCAGGTCAGTCTTCTCCATAGCTTAGAGAAAGTGTCAAAACTTTTTACATGACACCTGTCATTATTTGAAAAGCAAGTGCCTGCACTGTACCTACCTAGAAGGTTAGTTGTAAAACCTAAGAAAGTTCATGCATGTAAACAAGTAGAAAAGTGTGCCATTGGGAAACAAAACTCAAAACAAAAGAAACCAACAACGAAACAGTTCTCTTCAAAGGGAATAAAAGGTGGTTTGTTCAATTATGAGTGACCATGACCCAGGAATGAAGATGTAGTTTATCCAAAATAACATTTCAGCTGTGGTAACAGTTGCAAGAAGTTCCATAGTAATAGATCAATGAATGTGATAAGTAGAAAGATTTTACAAACACAGTGGTGGAAATATGCAGTAGGTAGGATCCAGAAAAACAGGGAAATCTCTTATGGCTTTCAATATCGTCCAATGATAATCTTAGCATTTGGAATGCTGGATGCTAAGGGTCTCTTTGTACATTTTAGAAATGATTTGACCATATAGCCCCAAAGGTGTTAGGTTAAATAGAAAGATGGACAATCACATGGCTATCAAGAAGGCTAGAATAGTCCAAGACAATTTGCCTCTAGAACTATAAACCTCCAGCTCACTACAACCATGGAAATTTTAATCAGTTGATAAGCCTTGCAGAATCTTTAACACAAATGTGGATTTTTTTTTTTTTCCTGGAAATTCAGATCCCAGATACCAGGCTTCTAATCACATCTTCTATGGTTGCAAAATTCAGACTTGGAAGATAAGATTTAACACTATACATACACACACACACACACATACACATACATATACGCACATATATATGACAGTGCTAGAGAGTGAATGTTCCTGTCACGGAGCTAGGAAATGAGAAGCTGACTTATACCCTAAGGGCACAAAACGATGGAGTTGAAACTAAGGCCCCAGGGAAGGGGAGGACAGGGATGAGTTTCCCTTTTCCCATCCACGGTTGTAAGTTTCTTTCCCCATTATTTCATCACCAAAATGGGGTATCAAGGTCCATCTTAACAGGTGACAGATTACAGCCAGCCAGAAGTTGTTTCCATACTTTTGCCATGAAGCAGAAGACCTTAAATGCAAAAAAAAAAAATGTTATTTATGGACAAAAGATAGAGTCTGATTCCCGTATCTAAGAATCTGTGTGGAGAGCTTGTGGCCAATAGAGTGGAGATAGGGTGAGGAGTGAGTAGTAGAAGGGAATACTTACACTCAAGAGAAACCCAAGGCCCCTGAAATTCAAGGAACTTCCAGTTCTGGGACTTGTCTTCACTAAAAGAATCTGTACTGATTGCTAGCAAATTGTACTTTTCCTGTTCTATTAACATTCTCTCTGTCATGGAATTCATTAGTCAATGAATGAAAAGAATCAGAACCCAAGACCATAGCAGATTACATTCTGATGTGCTACAGAAATACCTGGATAGAATGAACTCGTTTGTTACAACAGAGTCCTGATATTCATGTTCTGAACTGGATCATACTCTAATCAGTTATTTTCTGCCTCTCCTGTAAAGTGATTGACTAAAAACAGTAGGCAACATATCAGTAGCATATCTGTCCATCACAAAGGGGATAGTATTATGCTCCAATATTGTACCTCCCTACCAACTACACATTTAAATTTAAATGTGTAATTTAAATTTACTAATCCTAGTATTACTATAAAGATGGAGAGATGAAGTCACAGATGCCCCAGAGACTTGCCCAGTAAAGAAATACTGGGAATGTATTTCTTCAAAAGATATGCATTTACAAAATGTTCTCCTTGACATCTTTAAGTCCTACAAGCAATATTACTTTATGTGGAATCTGCATGGTAAGGTTTATCAACTATACACCAACACAATGCCACCTTTTAGCTATGACTTCAGGCATTCATTGGACTCCATTTATACCCTCCCGTCACTCACTGATACCTGAGCTACACCATGGTACATCATTAGCCCTTCTTTTTACTGTGGTAATTTTAATGGGCAACTGATATGGAATCCTGTTAAACAGCAGACACATAAGATTCCCTGAACATGTTTGGTTTTACTTCTTGAAAGTTTAAGAGGATGATTCTCTAACTCTGTGCATCTGATTCAAACCATGAACGAGCAAGCATAGCATCCCCTATGGATACTGCTTAATTAAAGTCACCAGCTTCCTGGAAGGAAAATTCATATGCAGCACAATTTGAGTAAAAGACACAGAGCTCAGCAGTTTACCTGAGGTCTCCAAGGGAGGAATGTGGCACACTTTGACTCACAGCAGGTGATCATTACCCACCACACTAATAATCTCTCTAACCCAATGCTCAGGCCTCCTGCAAATCCAGTACTAAGTTTACTCTACAGCCATCCAGATAATACAGGGAATTCAACAGCATAATGTGTACATCTCGAGTACAAAACTAGACTTCAGGTGAATGTATAAAGCAATTATAACAGAGCTGGGGAGATAACTCATGTTGAAAAGCACTGGCTGCTCTTTCAGAGGACCTGGGTTCTGTTACACACACATACTGACTCACGATTGCCTGTAACTCCAATTCTAGTTGATCACAATACTCTTCTATCCTCTGTGGGCACTAGACATGCACATGGTAAATAGACAAACATGCAGTAAAATACCCATAAACATACAATAACCTTTTTTCTTAATTGAGAAGACATTACAATAAAAACCTGAACTTTATAAGATTTTAGAGACCCGAGAAAAGCTAAAGAAGTTGAAAAAGTTCTAATTCACATTTTGAAATCTGCATATTGCTGGCAGGGGAGATGCCTCAGTGGATAAAATTCTTGATGTACAAAAGTGAGGAGATTCAGATGTAATAGAATGTATTTATAATCATAGTATTTCTATAGAGACATAGAAGTGGAGACAGGAAATGCCCACCTAGCCTGGTGAATGAATCAGAAAACAACAGAGACTGTACCTCTAACGATGTGAAAAAGGAGAGCCAACCAGAAGTTGTCCTCTAACATACACAGAAGCTCAGCAGTACACACACAGAAGCACATTTAGAAAAAAAAAAAAAAAAAAACCGAAAATATTTTAATCAGTGTAAGAGTAAAAATAAAGACAAACTAAGATGTCAAGGAGGACTGAAGTCTTGCAAATATGTGTCGAATCCTACACTCTTGAGATAAGTGAAAAAAATGGGAAATCTTTCATCATCTCAAATAATTGTTGGAATTGTAAATAGCATCCTTTTCAGACAAGAGGAATAACTCAGTATCATTGATTTTAATATTGTTGTTCTATATTCACCAAGGAATGTTGTTGCTAGAGCCTCTTATTAAAGTTAAATCAGAGAACTTGCTAAGTTGAGAGTATAACCATTTCAACCCCACTAACTAGCCAAAATCACAATGGGTTAAAAATCTCAGCTTATTTTGTATTAACCCCCTTTATCTGTAAACAAAAATTATGACAGGATTAGGATAATTAAATAGAGTGAAATAATGTAAATAACCATGTAGCCCATTTTGGAATTAAACTTTAAGTGTGGGGTCTCTTTGTATCCAATATCAATTGCTTGAAAAGACTATTTTCACAAAGAATAACTATTTGAATAGCAAAGTGCCTCTACTTGAGTAGAGTCAATTTAGCAAATTATCTCAATGCATTTTAATTATTTTAAGAAATACTCTCTCTAAGGAACTTCTGTATTTACTGACTATAGAAGTATGCTAAAGTAGATATGGATTCCACAAGATGTGAACACAATTTAAGCACTGTATGTCATTATCTGGCCAAATGTTTTCAGTTCAGATTAGAACATAGCCATGGAGACACTATTTTGAATAAATAACCTCTTATCTAAATCTCTGATGCCTGCAAAATTAAGTTTGAAAATTTCCAGAGATGTACAGCAGGCTCTCCTACAAGAATCTGGACATAACACTACTCTGGGTTTATCAAACCCCACAAGCATAGTTCACAGAGACCTCGGAGTCCCCAATGTAGGTTCTCCTTCCTCACCATTATTAGTCATTGCCAAGTGACTGTTCCTTGCTTCAGACCCTTGTAGCAGTGAATGAAGATGACTGCTCAAAGTAGATGTTTGCTACTCGTGTTCCTCCATACCAGTGCGTACTGGAAGCCAACCCTAGGTCCTATGGCTCATCTCACATTTTATAGTGATGATTAGACTTCATCTTTAATCATAGGGTCCTGCATTAGACCTTTTTCACATATTTCTAAACAATTTATTTATAGCAGACATCATTCTCTTGGCTCTGAGGTAGACGGGCGTTTTTTTGGTGGTCCTCTCCATTGACATCTAGACTATGTTTATAAATACGTATCAAGGACTGTGGTTTTGATCAGCAACTTGTCAGTTCCATTAGCACATAGCAGAACTCCAGTAAGTATTTCTTGAAGAAATGGGTGATCAACTAACATATTAATCTCCCACATGGAAAAATCAGGAAACATGAGAATCAATTTATGTTGATACTGAACAACTTTTAATTATTTTCTCTGGCATAGAAGGCTAACTAAAGTACTCATTTTAACAAGAAAACACATGCTGAAAGTACATTCTGACTTCTCATGATACAATGAGATACTGCTAGTTGGAATATTTTTCACTGATTAAAACAAGTTTGAAAAGCATAAAGAACAAAAATAAAACTGTGCTCTGCAATAAACATCAATTCAGTTCAGTAAGTATCTCCCAGTTCACAAGGAAGTACACATATTCTCTGCTTCCCAGTAGAAACATAATTAAAGGCTTTCTCATCACACTGTTCCATTTTTGACACATGAAATGATATATGTCACTCAATGAAGCCAATGCTCGAGTGCTCAACTCAATAACTTTTCAGGTCTCTACAGGCAAATAAATAGTGTCTGACGGATGTTGGGCACTGAGAGGTGACATGGCATCCAGTGCTTGCCACTCTGGTATTCTCTATTTGGAAAGCACTATCATGAGCTTTAAGTCACTGTCAGCATCAAAGCATTATGAGCCTCAAGGAACAGTTTTCCTGAGTTGAGTGAATAAGCTGCTAAACCCTTCACATTATTTGCCTGAAACAACAGCCATCTTTTTTAAATGCCATAGGACAATAGAAGATGCTTATATTTTACTAGGAATCAAGGGTAAATCTGGTAATAGATTACGAGGCTGTATGTACAGTGGTGCTAGGAATAAAGTCTTTAAGAATGAAAGCTGAATAGAATTGTGTTTCTATGAATCTACTGACTTCTTTGTGAGTTATACACTTTGCTTTCAAAAAAAAAAAAAAAAGAATTTCACTGATTATGTAAGTTGGAGAATCATTAGAAAGTGAAATGAGAGCTTCCTAGAAAAGATGTGAATAAACATGTTTCCACCCCAGAAAAGACCCAAAGAAATGACTACACCCCAAACCAGTTGGGTGAGCCTGTGAACTTCATTGGAACTATCAACAGGAACACTGGGACTTACAGTAAGAAAACTACTAAATACTAACTCCCTGACACTTACTTATAAATATATCATTAAAAGTTTGTACATAAAAAAGAATCCATTTCATTTAAGGTTGAAGTTAATGGTTACTTTGAATGTGCTCTTGTAAGACTAGTTCTCAAAAATTACTCTCACCTTAATAAGCCTACTTAATGTTTTGATATTACTGCTATTCACTATACCAAAATAAATATGAATAAATCAAATAAATAAATAAATACAGTATTTTGAATACAGCCACATCACCAAATATCCCCACCTCAGCATGTGTGACAGTTCAGGAAAGGTGCCTCTATGGAACATCCCTGTTTGTATAGCAGGAAATACTACTGCAAAGTCTCTTCTTCCCCAGCAGCTGATTACTCTATATAATATGGAAGAGAAGCCTTATGAATCTTTTGTCTTTCTGAGCTTTGTGGGTCTTGTAAGTTTCATGAGGTTCCTGAGCCTTATGAGTCTTCCTCTGCCCTCCAGGAAGAAGTTTTCAGTTCAGAGAAAATTTATTTATAGCAGAATAGAGTCCTTACATCAATCATCTTTCTCTTTTAGGACAGAATGTATTATAAGTTGAAATTTTTCAATGATGTTTGTGATGGTGCCAAGAAATGGAGATAAAACTTATTTCCATAAACCCCCACATGTTTTCCCTACAAATAGATGGTCCAAACCAGTTGTTTGTACAGTGCTTGCAATTGTTTATACAATACTTGTAACTTCTTCCAGTTTTAAAGTATGATGTGCTGTCAGCAGGAAAAGAGTAGATTCTAAGGGATGCAGAAAATGAATAAGCCACTAACAGAAATCTAAACAGCTCATATTAGGAACATTGGACTCAAGAACTTAAACAGTAAACTTTTCCTGCACTGGTCACTTCCTGGTGTTAGTGTCTGGGCATTGAATGGAGATTAACTTTAAGGACAACAAAATACAACTGCTCTCTGGGTCCTTTCAGCTCCTGCTCTAACCACACTGCACTCTATAGATACAGCAAAACATGCCTAATATTTAATCTGTGAGTATAATGATGTTCAAGACACCCGCCATCAATCCATCAAGGAAAAGTTCTAACTGCTCAGTGGACAGAGAATCCAGAATCACCTATAACAAGCTGTCCAGGCTCCCAAGCTTTGATACAAGTGCCTAAATTATTATTTGTCTAGGAAGACTGTTATGCTTATCAGCTTCAAACAAGAATACAACCATTTGAAACACAAAGGACAATTTCAACTAGAACCCAATAGTGACTTAAAACCAAGTAACCAAGTTTCTACAAGCTCTTCCTGATTCCTTGTCTTTCCTTTGTGTTAGTAGTTCCACAAATCTTCTGGTATTTAAGGTGATTCTCTCCATGGCAGCTGACTGTACATTCGTGAGACTCTTACTGTCTCAGCACCCCACTTTGCTTATGACAGTCAAATAGACTTAGAAGCTGTTTTTCCTAATAGCATGGGCTCCCCACAGGGCTCAAACCAGTTTTTTCTGAGCTAGTTATTTCTTCCTCTCCAGCCCAGGAGCAAGTATGATAACAGTGGGTTCTTACTGGTGACAAATTCCATGGAAATGTAACCAGCCCCTCCCAGAGTAAATATTTTTTTCACATGGAAAACATATCTTACCAGTAGATTAAAAAAAAAATCAAGGAGCTAAGTAGAAAAACACACAAGGCCCTGAGTCCTGACCTACCACTCTCAACATCAAAAGCAGCCAGAGATGCTTGTACTTATAATCCCAGGGCTAGAGAAGTAGAGATAAGAGGAGTTTGGAGCTCACTTGTCAGCCAATCTAGTCAGTCAGTGATCTTCAGTTTTCATAAGAGACCCAATCTCCAGATGTAATGAGAAGAGTCATTAAGAAAGACTCAACCTCTTCCTGTCATATGTACCCAGCCCACACACACCCACATACACAAACACACACACATGCACACACACACACACACACACACACACACACACACACACAGAGAGAGAGAGAGAGAGACAGAGAGAGACAGAGAGGGAGGGAGGGAGGGAGGAGGGAGGGAGGGAGGGAGGGAGGGAGGGAGGGAGGGAAGGAGGGAGGGAAGGAGGGAGGCAGGGAGGGAGAGAGAGAAGGGGAGAGGGAGATATAAACAGGCACACACAAATACATACAGAGAAAATATTAATGTGGTCTTATGCAAAATGAACAGAAAATAATGTTAAATCAATAAGCCTTCAATTCTGTTCTTTTTTTTCCTTCTAGCTGAGTTAAATAAAATATAAATTTTGATTCTGACCATCTGGAAGCATTATAACCAATCATTTAAAAACATTTTTAACAATATTTTCATTAAGAAATATGAAGGACAATTGGTTAGCTTAACTGGCTGTACAATTCTGTTCATTAAGATATTTCTTGTAAAATAGCAATAAGCGTTTCCCTCTTCTTTTCGAATTCACTTTGCTCACTTGTGTCTGTTAAGTCCATGCAAGTGACTGACATATTTTTGAAAATTGTATTTTTTAACATTAAGGACACATGACTGAAAAAACAAAATGTGGCCTATGTTTGAAATAAGGCCTTCAACAAGACTCTATCTGTGGGCTCAGTTCTGTAAAATGCCATTTACTCCCAGGAATCCACAGTGTCCCTGGTAAGAAATGCAATTTTTGGTCTACTCTTCCCACCTCAATGGACAGGCACAGTTTCCAGGGAGCAAACCTCAGAGGCCTTCAGTACTGGGTGAGCTTTCTACCTCATGACCTAATTATGAAGTTTCCTTCTCTAAACTTGAATCATTTTACTCTCATCCTCCCACTCTAGGCTGCATTTTTCCACAGGTTTATCTTCATGAAAGTTGGCATCATTACAATTCCTATCTTTCCTGTCCTACTCTCCCGAGAAACAGACTCGATTTCCACAGAGCCATGCTCTCTTATGAGGAAGGAAGAAGCAACAAACCCTAGGCTGTTGACATACTAGGAAGTCTGGCTCTATTTTTGTCTAAAATTTTTGACCTTTGATAGAGTAATGGGTATGAACTATGTAGGAGAGAACACTACAGGCTTGTAATGTGAGGAGCCGATTTCTGCAGAATAACGGAGGCTGCTCACAACCGATAGTTCTGCAAGCTGGCGAAGTACGGCTTTGCACGTACAGTTTCTCCTCTTCTCTCTCTCTCTCCTCTCTCTCTCTCTCTCTCTCTCTCTCTCTCTCTCTGTGTGTGTGTGTGTGTGTGTGTGTGTGTGTGTGTATGTGTGCATGTGTGTGTTGAAATTTGGTACAAGTATTGTGGAAATATGACAGGGAGATGATTCCATTTTGAAAAACTAGAATACCAGTGCATGACAGCACTGACATTTGGGAAGAAGTGGCAAGAGGGTCAGGAGCTCAAGGCTATCCTCAGCTAGACAACAAGTTTAAGTCCAGCTTGGGCAACACAACAATGCTGTATTACAAATGAAGAAAAGCAAGACAAGGATGAGCACAAAGCAGAGCATGACACAATTCTGGAGAGGAAGTACTGGCTGGTTACTTTTAAGGAGACTACTGGATACCCTCTGAACATGTTTCTTCTGAATTCTCGTCATGGTGAAGTCACTGTGTAGGAGCTACAGGGCATACAGGATAAAATAAATACAACACCATGAGATCATCCTCTCTTGCGGTGGAATGAAGGAAGCATTTAAAAGAACTAAAGTGCGCACATAACAACAATTTGAGGAAGTCGACGATGCATGTGGTAAGGATGGAATGTGCTAGAAAAACAGGGAAGTGCCAGTTCTTTATCCACAGGCCAAAGCAAAGAGTCATACATACCAACATTCTAAAATCCAGGTCCCTGAATAAGGTATTAATAATTCAGTAATATAATTAAATCGTGTTAATAGCTATTCAAATAATCTTATATTGGACAGTTCACTAAGTGTTTTGGTCACTTTTATTTTCCCTGACTAAGAATGTTAAAATTCATGAGTTTTAAATTCCCTCATAACATTATGAGTCCAAGATTCTAAGGTACTTTGAGCAATAATAATAGAAATAAAAGTAATTATCCCTGATCTAATTATAGTGTAATTAGGAAGCAGATGATGTTCGCAGGCTAATGGGCTGCTGCTGATTTCCCTACCTGCTGATCCTGGAGCCTGTAGGATGCACTCACAAATGGATTTTGCCTTTGAATTAGCACAGTGATTACTAGACATTGTTATTTTGTCCCCCACTGTCCACTAAGTGGCATTCAATTAATCATATGAAATGCTGACTCATAGGTTACCAATGTCTTCATTCAGATGAAATATGTCCATTCAGGTCAGATTCACAGAAATTCTTAATCAAATGCACACTAGAAGAATGGAGCTTATATGAAATCAAGAGCCTACTTGGGTCGGTGTACTCCCTTAGAATTTCACATCCTTCACTGAAGATACTATAGCTCTATTTATTCAGTACTCATATTTACTTTTTATATTGATTTAATTAGAAGAACACTGAAAGATCCATTGGATCCTGTCTGAAAGCAAAATCTAACTCTAGAGATAAAGCAGTCCAATGTGTTACCGGAAGCTTTGAAGTAGACAAATTTAGTAACTAAATAATTCTTTAATAACTACAACAGTATGTTACCAGCTCAAGTCTTCCAGAAATGTTAGAGTATATGGGGAACTGTCAGTGATATTCCTTGTTGTGGACTACGGCAGACACTTTCACAAAGTGCCCCAGGGTATGCTTGTCAGTGAAGTCATAGACTTGCTCACTTTTTTAAAGTGGTTTTATACGTCATCTAGTCAATGCATCAAGCCCCATTAGTCCACTTTTTTCTCTAGACTGGTAGTGCTCTCCTTTCTGGTCTCCTCTCTTGCTAAGGTGAGCAGGTAGGTGAGACCCTATTCCCTGTGTACAGAACATTCAACTCACTGGATTGGACATTTCCAGCTGCTACTGCTGATACATCAAAGCTTACCTGGACCACTTCAATAAGGCCCCTGAGCATCAGCCTTCCTTTCCCCACTGTCATAAAGTGTTTTGTGGAGCAGATAGTTCTCTTGCAGTAGCAATAAATAATTGATTTTCCAAGCTTAGTTGAAAAACCTATATAGTCTATAAAAGTCTCCACTGGAAGAAGTAAATGTGTTTCACGAAGGAAAACAAATTATGTATTTTTTCTCAAGTTAAGACGATTCATTTAGAAGAAACTTTTATATAATCATTACCTAAAAATATAGCTTTCAGTTTTTCCTTTGCCACAAAAAGTAACCTTTATTTGTTCAAATTCTTAGAGATTAGTCATAGTTTCTCCTCATCCCATTATAACAAAATCTATCTTGGGGTATGCTTTCTCAGGGTCAATAGAATAAAGACAATGTGCTTAGGCCTTTCATCCCATGGGAAAACAACCTCGGTCAGAAAATAATAACTTTCCTAGTCTGGGCCATAAGGAAAAACTATCTAGTTAAATAAAAAACGTCCAGAGCCATCTTGTAAATGTCCAGATCAATCATTTTTACCATGCCTTGGGTATTGAAAAATGCATGATTGTGGCTGACCCTGGATGTCTTGATCCCTTAAAATACAATTTTCTTTATTGGTGAGCCAACATGCCATCTATCAGATATAGGAGTATTCATTCACACAGTAAAATTGTTATCATATGATTTTGTTTACATGTGTGGTTCAAATCTTTGAATAACAATATAAGATTGTAGATATTCAATTCTATTTAAAATTATAGTACCAATCAGTCTACTTATATAAATATGGCTTGGGGCATTTTGCACCAATAGAAACCACAAGAGAAAGAATACAGGTGTAGTTCAGTGATTGAGTGATGCTCTAACATGTGAGGTTCATGGTTCAACACTCAGTACCAATCAGTGGATATAGCTGTGGAGTTCTGCATTGGAAGACATTGAATTTAATGGTAAACAAAGCATTTAGTTGAGTATTTACTAACTTGCTAGAAATGAGTTT
This sequence comes from Mastomys natalensis, assembly GCA_021653895.1. Taxonomy (NCBI): domain Eukaryota; kingdom Metazoa; phylum Chordata; class Mammalia; order Rodentia; family Muridae; genus Mastomys; species Mastomys natalensis. The sequence continues at coordinate 1,323,180 of JAJTUV010000466.1, forward strand.
TAATTACATTTGCTACTTATATTAAAATGACAGAGACATTGTGCTGGGTTTTATCCAGAACAACATACTACCTGTGTGTGTGTGTGTGTGTGTGTGTGTGTGTGTGTGTGTGTGTGCATATATAGAATAAAGACAATGTGTTAGGCTTTTCATCACATGGGAATATGACCTTGGTCAGAAAATTATAACTTTCCTAGTCTGGGCCATAAGGAAAAACTACCTGGTCTGGATGGGGACACAGAGTAAGGGTATTTTAGACAAACTGCTTGGGTTCCTATCTCGGTGGTTGACAATTACAAGTTTAATGTATGTGTTTTGACCTAAAGCTATCATTGTTCTTGTCTAAGTCTAGAAACAATAAAAGATTGGGTAGATCAGAAGAGTCAAGGCTACTGTTACTTGTATATTACATGTATTCAAGTAAAAATGATTTTTGAACCTGAAAAAGAAAACTATACACTGTCCAGGCCTGTTCTCAGCAGACCTGAGTTTAGCATCTTTAAATCTCTGATGCTTTCATTCACATGCCAAAGATACCCGCTTCAGTTTTCAGTCCCAAAGGCTTGGTTTTAAGTAATTGCTCCACAGCCTCATTACCTTTCAGCATCTTTCTTTTGGGTTTGTCATTGCTTTTGGTTACAGAAGCCAAACTGGCTTTCTTTCCCCTTTGGTGTTGAGAGTTCAACCATCTCTGTTACATCCCATGACTTAGGGCTATACAGTAGTGGATCTTCATGGTCATCCTCATAGAATTGAACATCTCTTAGAAAACAAATCTCCAGGCATGACTGTGATGGCCAATCTGGAGTGAGCTGATTGAGGGTAGAAAGCTCTGCCCTACCAGGTGTTGGGGATGCATATCCCTCAGGTTGAAGTTTTGAACTGAATAAAAAGAAAATGAGAAGCTGGGTTTATCTCTCTCTGCTTCCTGACTACGATACAATGCAACCAACTGCCTCCTGCTCTTCTCCCCATGCTGGGCACACCATGATAAACTGCCTCTTCAAACCATGGACCAAACTCTTCCTTCTTAGGTTGCTTCTAACCAGGTGTTTGATCATGGCAATAAGAAAAGTAAATCCCGGATCATCTTTCTAAAGCAATCTCAGATACAAATATTTCAAATATTCTGTTTTTTTAAGACATTTAGGTTGAGAAAGTAAATTCCACATTTGTTTTGACTGGACCCTCAGTCATGATTTGTCTCATTTCACAAATAAAACAGGCACAATGGAAAGAACTGAGAATTTCCTATAACCATGGTAAGTGAGAGAGAAACTGTCACCTCTAGGATTCTGACTCTGGTCTTTTAGAATGTTTGAAAGTATTATTTTGAGACTCCTAGAACTAACAGGAAAAGATGACTGAGCAGGTTAAGGCTCTCGCAACTAAGTTCAAGGACCTATGTTCCATCCCAAGAACCCACATGATTAGAGAGAACTGACTCTTGTCTTCTGACTTCTGTACATTTGACACAAACATGCACCTCCCCACCCACTAAATAAAGAGCTAAACTTTAACACACATACGCCTTACAGTGCACGATTAAAGAATTGTATATAAGGTATAGAAATACTTTCATTGTGAACACAAATTACATTTTAATTCCTATCACCCCTTTAGCTAATAGACAATTTTTAAAAGATGATTAAGGCCGTGAGCCCATTCCTTCAACCACAGCACACCTCAGTTACTAGAGTCCACCCCCCTAGCATGTTGATTATATATTTAAAACTCTAACAGAATTATTTCATTCATATTTTAATATAAAAAGAATAATCCCAAGTATAAAAATGAGCTTGTTTATGTTTTAACCATACTTCTCTTCCAACTATTTTTGAAACTTAACCTAATAGCTATGTCTGCCTTGAGACTTTATTAGTATACCAGTTCATTTGTGTCTTGAAATTAGAACAGAAAACATCATCCGCTCAAGAGATTTGTGACTCATTTTTAAAATATGATTAAAAAAAGATTGCAGGGTTCTCAAGTAGTACAGTTAGCAGAACTGGAGATGTATGTTTTGTGAGTGTAGTGGACACCATATGATGCCCCAAAACAATGAATAGCACATTCACCAACATTATGAGCACCCAAAAACAGACAGAAATACGGCCACCCTGATTTCTACTCCTCCTCTTCCTCTTCTTCCTCCTTCTCTTCCTCCTCCTCCTCTTTTTCCTTCTTATTTTCCATATTTTGAGGATGGAAAGGTGATTTAAATTGCTTACTACTTTTGCAAAGGACCAGAATTCAGTCCACAGCATCCATATCTGGTGAGCCACAACTGCCTATACCTCTAGCTCCAGTGGATTTAATGTCTTCCTCTATCCTCCATAGTAATTCTCAGGCTACCATGTATGTGCATACACACACACATACACACACACACACACACACCACACACATCAATAAGATGAAAAATAAATAAAATAAACGTACTCTGATGAGCCACTGTGATAGATGAAGGATCTGTTACAGCTGCTGGAGAAGGAATTTAGAAACCCTTCTCATTTTCACCATGAGCCAGAGGCTCTCTGTACCCGCTGCCCCGACAAACACTGGTCGCTCCTCCTTCAATTTCAACCATCAATGCAAAAGCACCAAAAAACAGAAACCCCAAAATATTGCCTTCTTGAAACTTGCCTCTGAAAACTACTTTCCCATTTTTTTTTCCTGAAAACAAATACATATTGTTTAGTGTTTGCAAAAAATCTCTAAACAATGAACACTGAATCTATTTTGATACTCTATAATTATAATGCAGCACAATATGTGAATCTGAAGCCAGCCAGACATTCCTTCCCAATAATCAACAGCTTTATGATTGTACATAAGTCCTGCTCCACAAAATGAAACCCATTTATGCCACCCATATGGGGGTTCAAGAACCTGTAGCTAAATTTCATAGTCAAAGGTCCTAGGGGAAAAGCTACTGCTAGTACTTTGCTAAATGGCCACAGTGTTACACTGACTCCCAATGACTTCTATCATTGCATCTCTCAAACATCATCAGAGATGTTCATTTATTCATCGTGTGCTGATTAATTTAATATCCACCGCTGGTCAAATGTGGAGAATACAGAAGTTCAGATTGCTCACACATTCACAACTGTGACATCTTTGTCACACTTCATACTATATCAAGGTTCAGGGATCACTGAGGATGAAGGGACAAGAAACGTAAGGCCTCTAGAGATAGTAGACTAGAAAACCATGCTTTCGGGTGACCGCAGCTGTGACAGCATGCACAAGACTTGCACAAGCTCAAGCCAGACAAAAAGCCCTGCCCAATGGGGGAGGGGGTCCTGAAATTTCACTCCAGCTGAGAATGTACTGGCAACTGAGGGATCTTGGAAAAGAGAGAAAGACAACTTTCGTTAAGGGTGTGGCTCCTTGGAAGGGTAGTCAGTCATGTTCCAGTGGATGCCAATATATTCAAGAGTTATGAACAGCACAAATAGAATCTGGTTTGTTTTGTTCGTTGGTTTTTGGTTTTGGATCTTTCTTAAGGACACAATGTTGGCTGGATAAGAAAGTGGAGGCAGATCTTGGAGATGTTGGAAGGCTTAAATATGATCAAAATACATTGTATGAAGTTATCAGAATTCATTTTTACGAGAAGGAAACAAATTGTATTGAATAGACAGAAAGCAAAAAAAAAAAAAATGTTTACTTGTATATTGCAAAGCACTTGAAAGAAAACATTCATTCTAATTTCAACCACGCAGTTAAGATTTCTTCATGCATATTGTTTGAGTCACTACAAATTTCCCCTCAGATCTGGGTCAAGGTTTTCCTGCAAAGATTTGTTTTGGTTCAGTTTTATTTTTCTATATCCTGATAATCTTTATCCAAGTAAAAAAGGACAATGATGTCGTTTGCATCTTTTCATAGCATGAAAGTGTGGAGATTCTTTTAAGGAATTTTGAAGAAATATTTAAGAAATTTTGAAAAATTGAAACATAAATAATATTTGGACAATTTACTGTATACAAATATTTCAATATGACATATATATATTATATATCAAAATATGTATAATTTGTATAAACAAAATTTGTATAAAGACATGTACAATTTTCATTGACATAAATTTGCAGCATAGTACCAAGACAATAATTTCTCACTGGGTAGAGAAAAGATCTTTGTGGTGAGAGTGAACTTGTGAGGAGATAGGGAAGGAGTGGAAGGGGGTAAGTAAATATGATCAAACTACAGGGTATGAAATGATCTAATACTTAATAAAATATCATATTTATGAATATGCAACCTGTAAAGTATTAGAATCTACCAGCTGAGCAGATATGCTGGTAAATGTTCATAATCCCGCCCCTGGGGAGGCTGAGGTAGAAAAATCATGAGCTTTGACAGAAACCTATGTTACATAGTGTTTACATGATTACCTATGGTTACATGAGAAGAGTCTGTCTCAAAAGAAAGAAAGCAGGGAGGAAGAGGGTAGGGAGGTAGGAAATAAGGGAGGTAGTAGGTGACTTTCTCCTCTCAGAAGAGAGAAAGGGGAAATGGGTTATTTCTCTTAACAGAGCAGTTTTAGCCTGGCTGTTATTTCACAGTTTCCTAACTTTCTCCACCCAGTACCACTTAACTAAACGACTCATTTTTAATTGATTTACTAATCTCTTGCTGGTCTCTTGTTTCCTTGGTTGGATGTTTATCTCTAGCATTTCTGAAAGCGTGAAACTGAGTTACAAATCACAGAAGTTTACTATAGTGTCTGTGATCTATGAGATTGGATGGACCCTGTTGAACTACCTCCCTTTTTAATAGAATTTAAATAATCCCTTAGCAAAACATACATGCTGCTCAAGACTGTGGCCCTATTTCATGTAATTGTCACTACTAGAAAGTAAGGAACTCCTTCTTACCTGGCTTAGCCTTACCTGATAAACAATGGATTTTATCAGTTACCTTTCACTGTCTGTAGACACCTCCTTCAACTTTCAAAAAAGGAAGTCATATTCACTATTCATAGCTTTTACTTCAGGATCAAGGAAAAATAATTTACTCTTGTTGTTGACTTTTGAAGATCTCCTTTGCCATGCACGGAGCAAAGCTCTTTTCTTGCTTCATTACTGTTTGTATATGTTACTTTCGTTCACTCAACAACTGTACAGAATTATAATTGCAGAAATGATTAATGCAGCGAAATCCTATAACTTGAAGGGGAATTGATGCTGATCATTAATTTATATGATCTTGTTTATCCTTATGATTGATTCAGTTTAAATCGTGGGCTTAGGGATTTTCCTTTTCAAATTTTTATATGTTCTATTAGCTGAGTGATATATATATATATATGCTATGAATGTGTTTGTGTATGTGTTTTGATTTTCATTCATGATTCAGAATGTAGAACAATATGACTTTGATGCTTTGCATGACCTTCATTTTCTCATCCAAATAAAATGATGATTTAGTAATGTAGTTCTGTGTGCTTTCATTCTTAATTTGTCTCTTGCATTGCAAGAAGCAGCAACATACTCGTTTGGACATTTTGATGAGTGTAAATGTATGTAGGTGATGGTAGTCAGGGATTGCCTTCTTTATGTGATAACATCATCTTGAAAGAAAATGTACTTAGGGTTAGGGATATGACTCAACTGATGAAGTAACTGCTGAACAAGTATAGAGTTCTAAGTTTCAATCCTCAAGCCCTTCTTAAAATGAAGGTGCATGTGTGTGCATCTATAAACTCTGCTGGGAAGGCAGAAATAGAAGGATCCCTGGAGGCTTATTGCCCAATCTTTGCTGAAATTCAAATTGGTGTGTTCAGTGAGAGACCCTTTATCAAATAATTAGGAGGAGAACGACTGAGAAAAATCATTCAATGTTGACCTCTGACCTCTACTACATGTATCTGTATATGTGAGTGCATGTACCCAACACAACTCATGCACACATGCACAGACACACACTCACACCAGATGCATGTCCACAGGCAAAAAATATGTGTCATTCACTGATCTGTGAGGAAACATTTCAGATAAGTTTCCTGTATTCACAGAATATAGCTGAGCAATAATTACATGATTTGCTTAGAAATATCCAAAACATTTCTTCTTTATTATTTTAGTTTCTATTTCTATCAAGTTGACAATTGTAGAGCAGCCTCCAACAAGATACTCTTTTAGAAATTTGCACAAATTTAAATTGAAAATGTATGTGTTTCAATTCTAAAGAAGTATTATTTTTAACTGACAGCTTTGGGAAAAAAATTAGTTCAAAAGTCTACAAATAGCACTATAGACAAGGTTTATACAGATGTGGCCAAAATAAATTACACAGTACATACATGTGCACACATGTTCACACACGTGCACTTATACACACTATCCTTTACAACTTTGTCATACACCACTACCTTGTTATTCACAAAGATAGAGTGAAATTGCCCTCCATAGCTGTTGGTTACTCCAGCCATTATATCATAGCATCTTCATGGATTAGCGGTTCAATAGCCATGCCCTGAAAGCTGCTCCAGACACTATTTATCTGTTTTAACTATTTATCTACTATCATAACATCACACGTTAAACTGTCATCAGACGCTACACACTGGCAAAGTTCCACCAACACAAGCTGCTTAAACATGATCTAAACAAGGGTGACAATGGCAGATAGGCTAACATGGAATGGGAAAATTCATGAGGACTCAACCCTACATAAAGAACTACCAGGAAACTAAGGAACGTGGGGAACAGAATGAAATTTTCCCCAGGGAGGGGCAATTAGTTATCTAATACCAAAGTCAGCCTGAAGACATACCTATAAGTACCATGTTGTAGTACATAGTGAGGATTATGTAACCATATGTATGTAACAACAACTAAATTAAAAAAAAAAAAAAGAAAAACAGGAAATTAAAAGAGAGTAAGAACAGGTTGCATGGGAGGGTTTGGAGACATAAAAAGAAGTAAATAATGTAATAATTTTATTCTCTTAAAAATGTTAAACTAAACAATAAATAAAAACAGAGGCCTGGGAGGAAAATGGCCCCTTTCCTATTAGTTTCTTTCCACAAGCAAGTTACTTACCTCGCCGAGTGCCACTGTGCCCATCTGTACAATAAATATAAAAATTGAACTTCAGAACCTCCAAAGTCGCCATTGAGTTAGCTTTGTGTTGACCATCCACTGCTATGCATGGGGCCTGCCATGGAGAGTGGTTTGCACACCCAGTGACACTCTTTTGGAGAGAATTTGTTTTTCCATGTGTGACTGGTGATCAAACGGAGATAACGTCTGGGTTAGGGACGGGTGCTTTTGTCCACTTCTCTCAGCACTGTGGTCATGTCTGCTGAAGACCTATGCATGCCCCATGTGTGCATACTGTCTCTGTAAACTGATCTGTGTTTAGCAGGCCTTGTTTCTATGGTATCCTCCATCTCCTAACATTCTTAGGGTAGGATTGGATGGAGGTATCCCATATAAGGCTTAGGGTCCCAAGGTCTCTCATTCTCTGGACATTGTCTAATTGTGGGTCTCTGTATTTGTTCAAATCTATTGCAGAGGGAAGCTTTTCTAATAGTGACTGAGCAAGGCACTGCTGTACAAGTATAGCAGAATGTTTTTAGGCGTCATTTTATGGCTACATTCTTTTTTTAATTAATTATTTTTATTTATTTACATTTCAAATGTTGTTCTCCCTCCTGATCCCTGCTCCCAGAGTTATTCACCCCATCCCCCTTTTTGCTGTTGAGGGGGTGACCTTTCTCCCTATTCTTGCATCCACTGTCTCTGGGGCATTCCTTTATCAGAATAGTAGTATTTGGTTGTCCCCTTGGTTCCTGATCCATTTGGACTCAGGTTCGTGGCTATCAAAGTGGTGACAGGGATGGGTTTCATGTCATGAAGTGGGCCAAGGAAAGAATTTTTATTTTTATTTTATTTTATGTTATCTGAGAGGTCCTTTACATATATATTATGCCTTCCAGTTTTGTGTTTTTATGGGATTGTATGTTGTATGAATTGGGTCTCTGTGTTGCATCTATATGGGTTTCTTATGCTTTTTCTTTGGCTCTTTGTTTTCTGTTTGCTTATTTTGTCCTGTTCTGGTTTGTTTATGTTTGTTTTATTTTAATTTATTATTATTCTTTACTTGCACATTTGTTTTCTAAGTAGATGCAGAAGGGCTATAGATCTGAATGGGAGGGAGGATCATGAAGAAACTAGAGAAGGGAAAACTGTAATTAGAATATACTATATGAAAAAATCTTTTTCCATTAAAAGAAAAACAGTGGAAAAAATGAACTTAAGACTTCATATGTAGCTAAGTGTTACAGTATTTATCCAGCATGTTCAAACACACACAAACACACACAAATGTATATGTACAAAAGCACATATTTATTGTGATTTATGGGCATATATACCACATATTATATATAATACATGTTTATTCTATTGGGAATTAAGTTCAATAATACAGTTTCTCAGCACATAAAATTTAAAACACTAGTAAATCTTTCTGTGTTTAATGTTCTTCACAGACCATCTAATACTGAAAGAAAAGATTCAGGTGCTGTTGTGGCTTTCTGGTTACACTAATTTTTTGTCAGCTCCCATCTGCTCATGTTCCTTCTTATGAACACTGGTCCTGTGGTGTTATCAGTACAACAGCTAACAATGCTATTTCTCAGTACATCATTCCTTCCAAGCCCTCATGGTTCCAACAGCCTTCCCACTCCATCCAAACACTATTATTTTAGCACTGGCTCACAAAGATAGAAAATGTTTGTCTACATCACTCAGACATCTATTTATAAACTTGGAATTTTTCCAGGCCTTCCTACTTATTTGGTGATAATATTCCAAATACATCTGTTCTTTTTTTGATGGAATGTGATTTGGTAAAATTTAAGCAACATAAAATGACCTTGACTAAAACCTAAATAAATTTACTATTTTCTAAAGCACCCTGTTACATTAGTTTTAAACAATTTAAATATCTGAAGTCTTCTTGTGCTTTTATTTCAGCCTGATTAGCTCTAGCCCTGAATGTTATTTTTGGTAAAAGAAGAATCAATAAACTAAGAGATGGGCAAGCTGGATTAGGGATTAGCATTTTCCCTCAAGAATATTGTCTTATAATCCTAAAATAAATTAATGGATGAAGAAGTGTTTTTCATGGTAGAATGCTGAAGGAGATGTGAGCTATACAGAAGATTTTGAATATATCTAAAGGTTCAATTTAACTGAAAAAAAGCAGACATGTCTTAGTAATCAACTTTTAGCTTTATTTCAAGGTCAGTTCAAACACTACTTCCTTTTTTAAAAAAATGCATCTCTTCTCATCCATGTATCTTAGTCTAATTGGGAAAGTTACAAAACTTTGTCTTTGTTCCTGAGTTGTTGGTAAGTATCTTTCACGAGCAACCACAACTAGGGGTGTATGTGTGTGTATATATCTGTCTGTCTGTGTGTGTGTGTCTGTGTGTGAGAAAATATATGTGTGTGAGAGATAATGTACATGTGCGAATGTATGTGTGTGCTCATATTTGCACTTACCAACATGTGTGAACCATAGACTGTAAAAAATTAATTATATATCTCTTTCAGAAGATCATCAAAATGGACTAGGTATATAACTGATACCTAAGAAGATCCCCTGTATAGCTATGTCTGGTCTGGAATCTTCAGCCTCTACATCCTGAGTTCTGGAATTAACAGTGTCTTCTGCCACACTTGACATGATGGTTAAATCTTAATTGCCAACTTGACTGAATCAACTAGGAAACACCTATGGGTATATCTTTAAAGGAATTTCCAGAAAGTTTTAACTGAGTATGGAAGACTGAACTTAAGTATGAGTAACATCATCTCAAGAACAGGAGTACCAGACTACTGAATAGAAAAAGCTAGAAAGGAAAGTGAACACCAGTATCCCTATCCCTCTCCTCCCTCTCCCTCTTATTTTCCTCCCCTCCCTCTCCCTCTCCTTCCCTCTCCCTCTCCCTCTCCCTCTCCCTCTCCCTCTCCCTCCCTCTTATTTCTCCTTCTCCCTCTTCCTTCTCCTTCTCTCTCTTCCTTCTCCCTCTCCCTCTCTCTCCCTTTTCCATCTGTTTGTGTGTGTCTCTCTCTACCACCTCCATCTCTCTCTCTGTCTCTCGTTGGGTGTCTCTGTTCCCCCTCCTTCCCTCCCCCTGCTCTCTCTGTCTCTTTATCTGTTTCTCTACCTTTCTGTGTGTCTCTGTCTATTTCTCTGTCTCTCTGTGTGTCTCTCACTCACTCCTTCTCTCTCCCCACTCCCAACTTCTTAACTGAGAATGAAATGTGAGGAGCCGCCTCATATTTCCACTATGATGCTTTTCCTGCTATGGTGGACTATACTCCATCAAACTGTGGGCTACAGTGTGAACTCTTCTTTCCCCAAGGTGATCTCATCAAATATTTTGACCCTTCACCAAGTAAAACACAATTCCCCAAAACATGAAGTTTTAAATAAGATATAGGCATATATGAGGAAAATGTGTGTTGTCTCATATGCATGGATAGGTAGCATCTTAAAACTCTATTAACAAATACCATGGAGTTGTTCTGAGCACTGATGAGTGCAAACCTTAATCCAGCACCTGGCACACAGAATTCACTCAGTAGGTGGTCATTATCACTATGGGTTGTGGCTTGCCTTCCATTAATTTACACACAGATTTGAAGAATCATGTGTCAGTCAAAAGAGAAGCTTAGAAAATATGCTGAATATAAAGGAATTGAATGGGCAGTACAGATAACACACAAACCCCAGGGTTTGGTTTTAGAATAAGTGATTGATCAAATTCCCTGAAGCAAACTGCAGGAGACATTCTGCTTTGTTGGTAAAATCTCATTATAAATGCACAGACAGTAATCATGGTGAAATATTGCAGGGACTAGGGGCCATACGGAACACATTGCCAGAAATAAAGGAAATGAGAAAGGAATCTTCTGACCACATAAAATGTAGGAAGATATTTTATGCTTTAGAAGATGCAAAGTACAAACCCATTTCTTAATTCTCTTAATCACTATGGAAACCATGGTGTACTGCTATGGGTATTTTGTTTTTGCTCTTTGGTGATATAAAAAGATGATAATGATGAGAGATATAGTATAACATTACCTACTATAGCTCTATATAAAGGATATATATAGTACATAAGTATTACATACTATACACACTATTATATATACTATTAGAATATATGTATATAGAGCTATATTATAAGTATTACATAGTATAGTATATATATTTATTATAAGTATTACATACTGTATACTATATAAGGGAGATAAGGGATTACTGGATTCCATATGTAACTAAACTTCCCATCCTCACTGGCTAGGTCAAAGCATCTTGGAAAGAAAGGTGTTATACCAAACAGTGCCATCCCCAAAGCTGCTGACAAAAAGGGTACTAACCAAGTCCCCTAATCAGAAATGAGGCAAGTTTTTCAAATCCTTGTCCCTCCCCACCCCCCGGATCAACATTTCTTATTGTAACTATGGTGAGATCATTGAGGAAAACAAACGAGAACAGCTTTATTATGGAGTTTTACAAACTGTTTCTAACCAATGAGCACATTTATAAGATGAAAGCAATAGGCATGTTTTCACAGTGGTAAAGTTTCTTTCAAAAGACATCCACAAGGGCTGAAGAGATAGATCGATCAGCACTTACAAATTCATAGTCAGAGGACTCTATTTCTGTTCACACCATCTAGGTCTAAAAGCTCACAGCCACCTACAACTCCCAACTCCAGGCCATCCAATGCCTCTGGCTTCTTAGGCACCTGCACTCATGTGCACATATTCACACATAGACACAAACAGACAAACATATAATTTTAAAAGAAAAGTAACCAGTCAATGATGGCCCCTTTAGGAATAGGAATATTTTATTCCTTATTGTCATATTTTAGGGACTGATTTAATTGGATGAATCACATATTAAAATTCCAAATAAGATCATCATTATGCATGGAATATTATCTTTTAATGCTTTCTGAACTAAATAAGACACAGAGGCAATTTAAAATTTTTACTTTCCCTTGTGTTCCATGCATTCTTTAATTTTTCTGACACCTCTCCTAACACCTGGGGAGACAGAGATTTTATAAGCTAAACTGCCTCATTGCTCCCAAACTTTGAAACAGGGCCAAAGTAAACTTGTGAAGGAGACCCAGTGAGTGACTTGGCCAGGGCCAGGCTATTATAGACACTCACAGAGCTCAGAACAGAGTGAATTCCCCACAGAAGAAGGTGGGACAGGTATGAATGGTGTTGCAGTCCTCTAAGTCAGGATTCAAACTTGTGACACATTGGTGAATTTCCAAATATATGGCACCATGGACTAAAGAAAATAACATGCCCAAGCAACACTGTGTGTGACTTAACCTTCATTCTATTGACTGCTCCATTGTAGAAACATAAAGGAATGTTTAGTTGGGAACTACTATCAACAATACAAACAGGCAAAGATATTCACCTAGATGTCAGGTCTTCCTTGAAAAGTATGCTACACATGAAACCTGTGCTTTGTTCCCATTAGGATGTTCAGCCTGGAAAGTCATATCACATGGTCACAAAGTAAATGCCAGAAACAGAAACCCTACACAGTCAGAGGAGGGAAAAATCTAATGTGCTCATTCATCATAAATGCAGTTCTCAGAACATATTCCATTGGCTCCGATTTTGAAAGGAGAGTGGGATGTTGGGCCTTCTGGGGCTCACACTTTAAGTCCTCTACCAAGTCTGTCTTGTAACTGGCTCATCTTGTTCCAGAAATGTTACCATCTTCCTTTTTAAGGTCAACCTGGTCAGACTGCTGGGGCAGAAATTGCACAAGGACTACAGGCACAAAAGCAAAAGATGAATGACCAGGAACCAGGAAGAGAAAACAGGGGCAAAGGTGGTGTTGTGCCTGGAAGGCCGTTAGTGCAGTTAAGAGGGAAATGCCTCTCTGGCTGCTGGTACCTCCTGGTCATCTCTGTACTCTGAGCCATGCAATGTTCTTTCCATGTACTGGGGACTCACAACTACATATTTTTGAGAAGTATTAAGTCATTAACCTCCTTACAAGACATCTTCATGGGTTGCCTTGAGCTGAATAAGGTAAATTTGGAGCCAAGTAGATAGAGGCAGAGAAAAAAATAGACTGCTGTGTACATAAGGAAGATGAGTGGAGAAGACTGCATTTGTTTGAGTGTGTGTGTGTGTGTGTGTGTTTGGGACATTTATTACAGTATGTTTGTATGTGTTTTAGCACATTGGAGGTGCAATGGGGGGAAGAAATGTGTGTTCTTACAGTGTGTGTGTTGGTGAAGTGTATGTGAGGTACAATATGTGTGTGTGCATGTGTTGTGCGTGTGTGTGTGTGTGTTTGGGGACATTTATACCATGTGTTTGTGTGTATTTATACAGTGAGGGGTACAGTGTACATTACTGCAGTGTGTGTATGTATGTTTGTGTGTTTTAGCACATTGGAGGGTGCAGTGGGGGAAGAAGTGTATGTTCTTACAGTGTGTGTATTGGTGAAGTGTATGTGAGGTACAGTGTATGTGTGTGTATGTGAGTGTGTGTGTGTGTGTGTGTGTGTGTGTGTGTGTATGTATTGGGGACATGTATACAATCTGTATGTGTTGGTGCAATAAGGGGGTAAATATGTATAGGTCTGTGTGTGTGTGCAGTGCATGTTGGTACAGTGAGGGGGTAAAGGGTATGTTACTGTGGTGTATGTGTTTGGGGGGGTGTATATTGGCACATTGGAGGGTGCAGTGGGGGTATGAAGTGTGTGTGTGTTCTTATAGTGTGGTGTGTTTGGTGAAGTGTGAGGTACAGCGTGTGTGTGTGTGTTTAGTTGGTGCCATGTGGATGGTGTTCAAAGTATGTGAGGTACAGTGTGTGTGTGTGTGTGTGTGTGTGTGTGTGTGTGTGTGTGTGATGATACACTACTGGGGTTCAGTGTGTATGCATGCGTATATGTGTGTGTATGTATGTATGTACTCCTGCAGTGTGTGAAGGTGAGTGCTGTTTTATTTCCACTTTGTGGCTAAAGCAGGAGTGATGGAGAGAGAGTAGGAGGACAAAGGAGGATACAGGAGGAAATTGTGGAAAAAGCACAAGCAAGTCAATGCTAAGGAAGATGAAGGAACTTTGAAATATGGACATACGTACAATGAAGCTCATAACAATCCCATATCTCTTAAGGAGAAACTCAGAAAGGTCCCATATCTCTTGAGGTTGAGTCATAGGCTGTTTTTATTGATATGTCCAATGAAAATGGTGTATTATATTTGGAAATTGATAGTCATTTGGATATTAGCATGTAGAAAACAATTACAGAGAAATTCAACATGCCATGCATCCTTTGTGATTATGTCTTTGCCCTTGGTCTCAAGTCTGACTCCACATGCTTGTCTTCTGCACCTCTGCCTACTTGAGACCATGTCCACATACAAAATTGGCAAGCTATCTCTGCCCTGTCAGCACATGACACTCCCCCTGGGGGTTTCTAGTCTACTCTGAGTGCTGTTTTGTCTTTGTTTACCTCTTTTCGTTTTTCATTTCTCTTCCTTCCTTGTTGTGCTATCCTGTCCACATAATTCTCACCTGCTCCTTGGGAGGCAGAGGCAGGCGGATTTCTGAGTTCGAGGCCAGCCTGGTCTACCGAGCGAGTTCCAGGACAGCCCGGACTACACAGAGAAACCCTGTCTCGAAAAAAACCAAAAAAAAAAAAAAAAAAAAAATTCTCACCTGCTCATCGGGTCTCAGAAACTCAGTTACACAAAGGACCAAATCCAGACCACTGAGCTCCCTGAACAAGTGCCCTCCGTGCCATCACGTCTGAATATCAAAGTTTTTTCTCAGTGACATTAATTAACTGAATACTTAGATAATTACTTGCATGGTATAATTCTTTCTCTGTAACACTACTATCTGACTGTGCTGATTATGTCTATCCATGTGTTAGTGTGTGTGAGAGAGACAGGAGCGGGAGAAGGAAAGGAAGGAAAAGAAAAAAGAGAGGTAGGAAAGAGAGAAAAGAAGAGAAGGAAGGAGAAGAGGAAAGGGGAGGTGAGGGGACGGGGAGAGAAAGCAGTTTCTTCCTCATTCTCAAATGTTCATGTACCTACCTGTCCTGATTGTGATTATTCACTACATTTAGCATTTCCTCTTTCTCTTAAATCCTGTGTCCATGTTAGGCATGTGTCTGAAGGTGCTTCCATTCACTTCTCCTTTTACTTTTAATTGGACAGAACACTCAAGGGCTTTCCAGATGAAGTCATTAACTTCCTTATAAGACATCATCATGGGTTACCTTGCTGCTGAACAGAAAAGAAGGGCAAATTTGGAACCAAGTAGATAGAGGCAGAGAAAGAAATAGACTGCTATGTACCTAAAGAAGATGAGTGGAGAGGGCTGTGGTTAAGTGTGTGTGTATGTGTGTGTGTGTGTGCGTGTGTGTGTGTGTGTGTTCATTCATAGCAACAAAGTGAAGACAGGGACAGGTTCCTGAGCGAAAATGCAGGTCAGTTTATAGTTTTTTTTTTTTTTTTTTTTTTAAGGAAGAAAATTGACATAGTGATTTCAGTAGATAGCATGGGGCATGAATAGCAGTTTAGAGCAGTGATGATGATCCAATATATCTTTATATATATATATAAAGATATATATATATATTCATCTTATATATACTCATATATATGACTATATATATGTGACTATATATTCATCATATATATTCATCATATATATATAGTCACCTTCAACAGATGACTAACTAAGATCTTGACTCCAGTAAAACTCATTGGTTCACCAAGTTGAACCTTGGTGGTATCCATAATCGGCACCCTATCTGGGGTAGGTAGACATATGTTTATCTCCCCAGGAAATATCTATTAGACAACATTACTCTTTCTGTCTCTATACAGCAACAAGGATTATTGATTCTCTAAATCCAAAGTGTTCCATCTTTTGACTCCTGGGGGAGGGGCATGGTTGTAGGGCTACTGAGACTTTTATGTGTACAACCTATCCATTGAAATACATTATTCACCCATTGAGACCAGCACGTCTGTTGTTGTTTTTGTTTTAACTTGCTAAGGTGTTTAACAGACAAGAGCAATCAATATCCATAAATGGATGTGTTATTCGGAACTGAAGAGCTCTGATGTCTCAGTAGAGTGAGTACAGCACTCATTTAGGTCAAGGCCTCACAGTAACAGATGATTGATGGGTAACTTGAGCTTACAATTTTTAACAATTCTAAAAGCCTGGCTAGATGCCTTAAAGATATGCCTTGAAGCTTTTCAGCTAAAAAGTTCTGATAATCATCATAAATCAAAAGTAGATATGAATGAACAACTCATTTGATAGTTACTAAACATTCTCCACTTTGACATGTTCTAGTAATTGACACAAGTCTGAATAGAAAACAAGGAATTTCTTAGAAGGTATTTGAACAGACCTTTCCCTGCCAGTCCAACTATGAATGTTGAATCATGTGGCTTTCTTCCATGCATCTTATGACATCCTTCCCATGCCACTGAGTGAAAACCAAGCCCATCCTGTCACTTCATTTGTCCCCACAACCTGCTTATATGGCTACCTGTCTCTAGACTCTATAGGACTGCTGACCACATGGAGTCTCGAACCAAACATCTGTGACTTAGTGTAGACCTGTCTAGTTTGTTCAATTCTGGTGAACAGTCTAACTTATGTTCTTTAAACCATCTTCCTTATCCACTGCCTCGTGGTCTTACTTCAAGATATCCCTGGCTCTTCCCTCTTCTATCACCTGCCTTGGTCTTCATTGTATCCATCACTTGTTCTGGCTCGTCACTGTGACATCCCCTGCCTCGCTTCTCATTATGCCATTAACTGCCTCCTATCTAGTTAGTGCTTACCTGTTCTCTTGCCCTCTAGAACAAAATTAAATCTATCATAAGTGTCTAGAACAAAAGTAAATCTATTATAAGGCCCTTACAGAAACCCTCATGTCATCATTGTAAATTCTTAGTGTGTATGATGAAACACAAGCTTCTCAGTTATCAGCTGCTGATATTCTGATCCTTGGCTCCTATTTTCCCAAACATTAAGGAGCACCCAGATTCTTCCAACTTGTCTTTATGTCATGGATCTATTTGTATTCATTACTCTTTCTAGTTCAAGGGCCATGGATCTACAACTTTGTGATAATTTTAGGTGTCCACATGCCTGGGTTAAGGAAAGCCCAAATAGCTGGCAAAAAGGAAAAAAAAAAAGGTATTTTAGGTATTTGAGCTCTTAAATGTCATATTTATAGGGAAGATTTCTATTTGAATTGCTTGGCTAAGTAAAAACTCTTACCCATGTGAGTGACCACTGTCAACTACATTAAAGATCTAAGTATATCAAAAGGAAGAATCAAGGTGACCTACTGTACCCAACGCCTACCTACAGTGTCACATTGGCCCTCCTGGCTTCAAAGTCTTGTGAACCAAAACTGAACTATCTTACTTCTTCTTCCTTAATTCATCAGACAAAAATAAATTGAGCCGCACTTTAACTCCATTAACTGTTAAGCAGTTCTTACCACAAATCTCGTTTTACATACTTTCTGTACATGACGTTCTTAAGAACCCTTAAGCAAGAAATACACTAATTTCTCTGTCAATATAACTATCTTGTGGAAAGCTTTTGCTGGAGTGTTAAATAAGTTTGTGTTTGAGCAACATCTGTACATTAAACATTTCTCATAACAATTGCATTGAATTGTACTTCGACTCTTTGAGGGCACGGTCTTATCTTTTATACATAAGAGTCCTATTGTGAATAAAAAAATGTGCTTTGGTTGCTGAACTTATACTTGTCAAGTAACAGCAGAACATTTAGGGAAGAAAGGTCTAATCATAGGGCAATGATAAGGCACTGATAGGGTACACATCATGAGGCCCTGGACTCAACCCTAACCCTAAAAAATATACACTACTCAACATAGATATAGATAATAGGTAGGCAGATGGATGGATGGATGGATGGATGGATAGATGAATGGATGGTAGACAGATGATAGATAGATAGATAGATAGATAGATAGATAGATAGATAGATAGATAGATAGATAGATAGATTTATAAATTTATAAAGAGGAGGGGAAGTAGGGAGGAGAAAGAGTAACATGTGCTCCAACTTTATAACAACAAAATGAGGAATGTACAGCAAAACGCTATTAAACTGCATTCTCTAACATGTCTATACTTTTAACTATTAAATAACCTGATTTAAAGTTTTAATCATTCATTTGTCCAAATATTTCTGAAACTAAACCTGTAGGTGGTTCACATTTTTACTCAAAAGGAAAATAGAAGAAAAATGTACAGACCTCATAGAACTTTAGAGTTAATCAGGAATGCATTCTGAAAGTTCGTCATTCCTGCTATTGTTACTGTATATCACATCCAAATGATGAGTTGCCCCACTGTATCAGATTCTGGCCTGTCTCATAGCAGCTCTTGTTTTCCTCTTGCTTTAGGTTCAGTCACCTAGACAGTGACTAAAATTCAGCAGTTAAGATAGGAATCCACTCAAATAGGCAGAGCTGGGCAGTAAAGAGGCAAGATGGAAGGGCACAGTGGATTGACCCCTTCAGTGTTCCAGGGCACTGTTTTCTGACCCACAGGGGAATCTGAAGTGCAAATTCCCCTGATGGTAGTCCCCATTATAGGTTGGGTAGACTCTACTTTGTCAATCAGCCACTCACCAGACAAATAAATTCCAGAGAATTTCTTCTCTCTGACTCAACAGGCCAAACAGCTCCAATATTCTAAGAGAATCCCATATGGAGATCTGGGGCTACAAAACAAAGCCAACCTATAGAAGGTGTAACTCAGGTTTTATAAGTGATTTCCTGGGCAATGGTGGCACATGCCTTTAATCCCAGCACTTGGGAGGCAGAGGCAGGCGGATTTCTGAGTTCGAGGCCAGCCTGGTCTACAGAGTGAGTTCCAGGACAGCCCGGGCTACACAGAGAAACCCTGTCTCGAAAAAAAAAAAAAAAAAAAGAAACACTCACATAAGTGATTTCCTTTTAAAAAATTTTTGTTCTTATGCAATTGAATCAATTCTAGTGACTCTGAATGTGTTCTAATTTTTTAAATATTATATAGCCATTTGGGATAATTAATTGCATTATCAATTAATGCAAACTTTAATGTTTTATAGATTCAGCATTACAAGTAACTTAATAGAAGTAGAGGTGCTAGATGTGGAAATACAAGAGTTCAATTAGAATCTAAGCATATTAACAGTCCTGTGTATTCAGGGTCCAATAAAATACTATCAGTTATATACAGTGATCATACAGTAGTCTCAGAGGCAGCTGAATGTGATTAAACATACATCCCTTGGATTTTCATGTCTGCACCATGATTTTGTACAAATTCTGAAGCACTGAGCAAATTAGTTAATTTCCCCATGTACCAGTGCTCTCACGCAAACAGTGGAGGTAATTGTACCTGTCTCAGAAGACTGATGTTTCTTCACAATTATGATATGATACATAAAGCATTAAGAATCTTGAACAAGTAGAGCCTCCCAAACAAAGTAGAACTGAAAATGAAATGTATTGTCCATTGAATGAGATGGGGGTTGAATTTGAAGAGGTATTCTTTAAAAGAAATTGTGTGCACACATGCGTACATGCTGTATGTCTACGCGTGTTCATGTCTGTGAGTACACATGTACATATGCCATAGAACATATATGTAGGTCAAAGGATAACTTTAGGCATTAGTTCTTGCCTTTTATTACATTTGAGGCAGTCTTTTGTATGAATCTATGGCCTGAAAGCTTCCAGGGAAATTCTAGTTTCTATTCCCATCTTCCAGGGAGAGAACTGGGGTTACAGATGTAACATGCAGCTGTATTCATGTTATGGACAGCTTCTAGATTATACAGTAGCAAGCACTGTGTGCAGAGAGCCATGTCCCCAGTTCATAGAAAATCTTGTCAGTATGATAACATTTTAATGAAGTCACAGTTGTGGCTAACATGTTATGATGTCAGAGAGTATGATCAACTTGCTTGTTTCTTTACTGAGATTATGAGCATGACCCAGAAAATTTGGCCCACAAGATACATTTATGTAAAGTTTAGTTTTAATCCTCAGAATTTTCTGAATACATACTATCAATGTATTTAGACAGAGACTCTTAAATGTAGGTCATAATAAACGGATCGAGTAAATTTTGAATTCAAATTTGACAGTCTGGATAGAAATTGAAAAAATGTATGCTTATTAGAGGACAGAAAATAGAACAGCCAGAAAACATGAAATTGGGGCATATTCAAGAAACCTGGGAACAGGGGCTGGTAAAAGGCTCAGCAGATACAAGCACTTGGAGCAAACACCAGAGGACCTGAGTTTGATAACTGAAGCCCATGACAAAAAAACCAACATGGTGGCATGCATCTATCATTCCAGCATTCCTATAGAGAGTAGGGGCAGAGACAGAAAAATTGTCCAGAAGTCATGAAGTATGGCAGAACCCTGGAGTATCCAGTACAATTAAAATAACATGAAAGACCTTAACTCAAGAGGAAGGAAATAACTAACTCCCAAATGGTGCCTTATGACCTCTACACACATGCTTGGGGCATGTGCACACACACACACACACACACACACAAGAGAGAGAGAGAGAGGAGAGAGAGAGAGGAGAGAGAGAGAGAGAGAAGAGAGAGAGAGAGAGAGAGAAGGAGAGAGAGAGTATTAATAATGAAAATTATAAAATTTATAACATAATTAAAACTCAACTTACTTCAAAACTTGAATAAAAACCTAGATAGAGTAGCTCACTCCAGTAATACTTAAAATCAGGAGACTGAGACAGGAAGTTGGGAATACATAGTGAATTCTAGACTAGCTTAGGCTACCCAAGGAGACTCTGCCTTAAAGAAAAGCAAAACCAAAGCAATCCAAACAAACAAAAACAAAAACTCTCCAGACAGCTGCTATAAGATGAACCCATTTTTGTCCCAAAAATTAGAAGTACAACCAATGTATGGATCACAGGTCAGTAGACAACCAAGCATTCAATGATGATACAATGTTATTTTAAGCATTAGATTCTCTTTGTTTTGTATACTGTTGTAAGAAGGTAAATTTTATTGCTGATTTTAAATTTTGAAGAAGCTGTTAAAACAATATGATAATTCCAGGTAAACATCTTAAGGAAGATCTGAAATGTGCAGAGATGACTCAATGAAGAAAACGCAGGAAATATTAAATTTGGGCATCTGGTTCAAATTAATTTCAGAAGCTAGAGAATAGCATCAATTACCTTCTACACTGGACTTAACTTTATTAGTATGGAATGCAGAAGGACCAATTATTGTTTACTTCAGTGGACTTAGATAACCTCAGCACCAGAGCATCTCAAATCTACCCAGGCACAGCTTCCATTGTTCAGAAAGCCTGTCTCAGAACTCCAACGTATTGGAACTGTTTATGTATTTGGTATAGCACAAGAGAACAAGGCATTAAACAAACTGCACTGATAATCAAGGGTCTCTGAACCACTATGAGACTAGCTCTCATCCACAACTTTGCAAAATGAACGTGAGAGATCACAGGATATAAGCTAGAAGATATGCTGGCATGCCTATGCTCCCAACTCATGGTGTTCAGGAAATTACTTCCTATTCCTCACTTTCCCTTTCTGCAGCAAGGACTGCTGTGGAGTGTGCATGAGAGAAAGCATACACTGCTCAACATGGTGTGTGCACCATGTTTAGGCCTCAGTGACTATTAACTGAGGATGCTAAGCCATTTGCCATTTTCTGGTGACATCCTCATTTCCTATTATCCATTTGCTTTGTTTTCTCACCTTTTTTTAAAAAATATATATATTTAAGCCTGATCACTAAGAAAAGAGAAAATCCACCAGAGAATGTGCTGTATAATTTTGTCTTCTTTTGGCATTGTTTAAACTAACATGCAGTGTAGAGAAGTGTTCAGTTGGTCCTTAGTGAATTAAAGAGCCATCAGTATTACGAGAATTAGCATTCATTGTGTGGTTCTTCTGCGGGACCTGTGCTAAGGGTTTTACATGCTTGAACTCCTTTAATCTTCACACACAGTACTGAAATGTAAGTACTCTATGAATGAAATACATTTTTGATGAATTACAAGAATACCTTTGTCATTGCCATAGCAACAGAAGTCTGGAAATATAAGTCTGATTTTAGAAACCATAATCACAGTTGTGTCTCCTTTTTCTGGCTCAGTTTTAACATACTGTTCAAGGCATTTATATATCATATAAATAAAGACATATAAATGTTAATTATATTTATTGATTCCTCAAATTGACAACAGACATTCCAGAATAAAAGGCCCTCAAAAATACTGATGATTTTATAAATAGAGATACATACACAGACCCAGGAAGTTCTTGGTACTGTTTTAAAGACATGTAACATATAATAAGAATGTTTATATGAATTTTGGGAGTTTGGTTTGATTTCCACTGCTAAATGCTTTGAAACATTAGTGTTCTAATGAAACAAACATATTTAGCAGGGAGAGTAGAATCTTTGCATGAATGATCAGTATAAATTTTGGTCTCCAAAGACACTATCTTAAGTGAATATCCTGTCATGATACCACCCAAGCTCTCTATTCCCTATATGGGTCAAACACATCTCTCACAAACATGTTTAAAAGATGTACTAAAAGAAGTGCTAGGCAGTGCTGTTTAACCAAACAATGTCCAAGGAGACGTTTTGATTTAGTGGTTAATGTACTAGACCAAAAACAAAGCAATTTGATGAAATTATTACTATCAATTAGTGTTCTAATCTTTCCATGTCCCATTTTCTTCCAAGGATGGATTTTATAATGTCTTCATACCTTTGAAAAATCACATGAGCGAGGCATTACCCAAAGAAAGTCTTTACCTTCACAGCAGCAAAGAATAACCCTTGCGAAGGGACCCAGATTAAATCCTATATTTACCAATGACTATTTTGTTCAGAGTTTTCTTTAAAAAGCCACTGAATAAGTTAATATATGGTTTTAAAGCAAAATATCTTTTACTAGCGTAAGATTTCTCATTCTTTTGTTGTGTCTTAAGTGCTTGACTTTTTGGGCAACCAGACTGACCTTTACATTCACTGCATATCTATTGTTCCTTCTCCTCCAGAAAATAGTTGAAGAAAGTTAAAAAGAAGGCCCTTAAAGGGCTAATCACTGCTGACAAGACAGTTATGCCAAGGATTGTAAAAATTACAGTAATACAGCATTTTCAATTCACACATTTTTATTAAACTTTCCAGTTATACTGGTGACCATTTTTCAGGAACAAACCATTCTATATTCCAAACAAGACCTTTATGTTCTGTCATGCATTTATAAATAAATGCTTATTGCACAGATCAGTAATATTAGCCAAAAATTGGTAGCGATATCTCAAATTTAGTGTTCAGGTTCATATGTACAGCCTTCTATTTATAAATATAATACAAAATACTTTTTATAGTACAAAATTGCTTTCAAAATTAAACAATTACCAAATAATAATATTTCAAACACTTCATCTTCATCTTCAGTCCATGGTCACATTAGCAATAAGACTTATGGTCTACCTCTGGGAGGCAACCACAGGCAAGATTTTTTTTCTCCCCTCCCCCTTCCCCCTTTCCCTCTCCCTCCAACACAGGCAAGATTTTTATAGAATAAAAAGTTCTATATACTTTTTTAATTTTAACTAGATAGCACTCTCTAAATTTGAAACATGAGTTTCTAAAGAAGTAGAATTGATTCAGCTGTCAATATTTTTTCAATGAAAACATTAAACAGATAAAATAAGGATATATATATATACATATACATATATATATAGCAAATATGTATATTTGCTATCACTAATTACTTGCTAAGTTTTTGAATAATTCTTTTCAGTATTTATATACATATAAACTTCACCCATGCCAATATAAGCACAACTTTATAAGATGCAGTAAATAACACGAACACAGACACAAACACCCATGAGATAGGAGGGGTATATGGGATGAAGGAGTTTGGTGGGAGGAGATCAAAGAGTTTAATACAGGACTTTGAACAAAATAGTGAATGTATATATATATATTATATATTTATAATTTATATTATATTTGTGAAAGGATAATTTTTTAAAGAATCACAACCTTAGTTAGTATTTTGAAAATAAATATTACTCCATTTGAGTTGTTGGTCTGCATTTTTTCAAGAAAAAATTTCCCAAAATGTAAGAGGCTATTTATGTTGCTTGTGGTTGTCTTTCAGAAGTAGACTGTTAGTCCTATTGTTAATGACAGAAAGGACTGAAGATGAAGAACCTGGAGAATCTGAGCTGGAGCCCAAGAGAGCAAGGACGCCAAATAATCCTAAACTGAAAGCTGCCTGCTGAAGACTTCACATTATCTGGTGTCAATTTATCCTACCAAGCAATAATAATAAAAAGTACCTGATACTGGCACAAAGACAAAGACAGACATGTTGATCATTGAAACAGAATAGAAAGTACAGGTATGAGTCAACAGAACTACAGCTACCTGATTTTTGACAAAAAATACCAAGATGTATCCTGGAGAAAAGTTAGCATTTTCAAAGTGTAGTATTGAGAAAGCAGGAGATGAACATGTAAAAGACTAAGATCTGAGCCTATCTCTCACCTTGAACTATACTCAGTTCAAGGTGGATTAAGGACCTCCATATAAGTTCCGATACTCATATTTATTAGAGAAAAAAAATGAGAAGCATATTTAAACACAGAGGCATAAATAAAGACCTTGAAAAATGGGACTCCAGTAGCACAGGAAATAAGGTCAGGAATCAAGAGATGAATTTTTGCAAACTAAAATGCTTCTGTATATCAAAGGCAACTCACACTGGTGAAGACGCACCCCCCACCCCACCCCAGAGCAGGAGAAAATCTTTATGGCTATATTTCCAACAGAAAATTAATGACAACAATACACAGGGAACTGAAAACACTAAAAACAAAGAAAAACCAACTATTCAATGAAGACATGAACTATGTGACTAAACAGCGAGTGTTCTCAAAAGAAGAAATAAAGGAGACTAGTTAAAACATTTTTTTTAAAGCGACATCCTTGTCCAACAAGGATCCCACCCCAGCCAGAAGAAGAATTGTCAAAAAACACAAGTGACAACAAATGCTGGAATTGTTGTTGTAAGTAGAATCTAGCTCTGTAGCCACTTTACAAGCTACATCTAAGGTCCTCAAAAACACAAAAGAAAACACCATATGCCAAATTGGGCATACCCAACGGAGTCTACATCCTACTATGGAGATACTCGCATACCCATGTTCATTCCTGCCCCAGTCACAATAGCTTTGAAACAGGTTTAATTTAGATGCTCATCATCTGATACTTTTTAGTCATCGAAAGTCCATCATCTGGGGCTATGGGTCAGAGAGGCTGTTTCCAAGACACAAGATCTCTGTGTGCTGCAGCTGTAGATTTCCCTGAAGACATCTTCTTCAGCCAATACTATGGGTTTTCCCAGCACTAAGTTTGGGGGTAAGGAACCATAAAATACAGCAATAGCTTCATCTTCAGTCCATCAAGGCAGTACTCCTAGCAGTTTCAAATATATATCTCAGTCACCTACCTATCTGTTGGTCAGTTGACAGGGATTTCTACCAGCCGCTTTGCAGTAATTCTGCAATCCAGCAAGAAGAGCTCCTGCCCCCTGCTTCAGTTCTTAAAGAATAATTGAGCTCATCTGGTTTTCAGTCCACAGTCTCCATGAAACACTAAAAAAGACTCCTGCTTTTGCATAAATCAGGCCTGGAGCGTCCCTGGCCTCCCTTACGCCGCTTTGTCTTATAGCAGACAACGGAGCCAGACTAGGCTGCACACAGTCCAGGGCTCCCTCTGGTCAGTGCTGTTCCTTTCCAGAGTGCTGTAAGGGCTATTTAGTAGATTGGAAGAAAACATTTTCCTGGCTCTTTATCTGTAACACAAATGAAGTAGGTCCATAAATAAAGGCTCAAAATTCACCATCCAAAGTAGAAACTCTTGGCAGCTGCTATTGCCTAATGTTCACTTACAAAAAGAAAAAAAAATCAAATTAGAAAGTCTGGAAAGAAGAGGAATTCTATTCCCCAAAACCCAACTGGTCAATTACTAGCCATAGTGATTGCAGACATTTATTGTGTTTTTCCCTGAGAACTAAAATTAAAACTGTTATTATTCCCACCACTTAATAGATAAGTTCGACAAATGCTTGTAGATCTTTCAACACACAAAAGCTTTTTCTTAATAGGAACTCATTCAAAATATAGGATAGTAATTAAAGAAAACTGCTGGTGTTTATTGCTTGATATTCTGACTATTAAAATGAGCTATGTATGAAAAATGTATATCGTAAATGGCAATTATAGTTGGGATGGGAATAATCTGTATTAAACTAAATATAGATGATTTATGTATTTCCTGCAATAGCACTTTCGATCTTAGATATTTGATATGATTTATAACACAGAGATAGATAGTATTACCAAGGATATATATCATAAAAATATATCTAGTTTTTACTTTATACTGCAAAAAAAAAAAAATGCCAACAATTAGAGCATTTTCTTTTTCCTTGCCGAAATCATTCTAAGAAAACCACTTCCTTTAAAGGTGCTTGTTGAAGTGCAGACACCATTTGCTGCAAAAGCACATCTGTTCAAACTTGCTACAGAATCTATTGTGACTTTTCATTTGCTTTTAAGGTGTACCATTTGTGGTTTAATGGTAACTAAAATGATAGAGCATTACATTAAGTACAGCCTTTGTCTAGAAAAACAACTGACAAATCCAAAATGATTTTACACTGATGTGGTTGCTAGGTGGCCTCAAGTATTTTATTGCTTAAAATACCACATCTGCTTCCAAAAATTATCTGAAGTAGCTGATATAAGACACAAATAAAATAGGAACAAAGACCATTAGAAGAAGACTAAGAGATTGGGGTGAAGCAGTTGATCTTTGCAGTCTCCTTCAGTAAGACTGCCATTCTAAATCATGTGATCTCTTTGACCCACACTTGCCTGAGCAAGGCAGCTTTATGGAGGAGAAAGATGCTGGGGTAGAAATGGCAGGTCTTCAGGTCACTCCATACCCTTGCTATCAATTTTCTCTATCATCAGCAAGAAGCAATAAAGCAATGGGGAGGACAAGGGAGGAAAATGAAGATACAGGAAGAACAGGCTGACTGAACTCAGCACAACATGGATTGTTCATGTGCTGTGTACTCATGAGCTGCAAGGCTCTGCAGCTACCAATGGGCATCTATCTGTGCTCTAGCCTCAGAAAATGTTCATCTTTGCTAAGAGAGGGAGAGATACATGTCTGTGCTGAGTGGGGTGGGGATGCAATGTCCTGAACGGAGATGCCATTTCAGAGAAACAGACTTTTATGTGATAAGCCTCACTCAGGGCCACAGGAAAGTGGGAGATGCAAGAAAACAGAACTCATGGTTTCCAAAGAGCAAAGCTTCGGGAACACTGACCCTAAGAGATCCCAGATATTGGCACTATGGATCTGTAATGCTCCATGGTGGCCTACCTCTGCCCTTTACTCCAGGTGGCCTTTCCTGTCTTCTCTATTCTGCTTCCCTTATGGACCGTCCACGGGAAAAACTTAGAAATTCCAATATGAAACCAATTTCAAAATTGCTATATAGTGGAATCATCACATGTTGTCTGTAACAGTCAAGGCTGATCATCTTTCAACGTAGTAGATAGAGAAAAATAAAGAATAATACAAAAAAAAGGGAATGCTTGTATCCTAAGAGAAAGTTAAATGAGAATGATCAAAAACAAAAACAAAATAACACAGCACCATGGAATCATGCCTGAAGGACTGACAAAGGCATTTCATAGCCACAAAGATGAGAACAGGAAGAAGGGAGAGAGAGAGAGAGAAGAGAGAGAGAGAGAGAGGAGAAGAGAGCAGAGAGAGAGAGAGAGAGAGAGGACAGAGAAATGAGCCCATGTAAAGACTTGGCAACTAGCACATGTTATATTACAGGGAGAACGATTATCTTTGGACCAAACTATACACAGTTGGAAACAATGGAAAGAATGAAATGTCCTTTACCCACTGACCAAGTGACCTTTTCAAGATAGGCTCAAATATGATATTCAGTGCTTGATGGGCAAAAAAGTTCAGTCTATAGAGTGACAATATACATTATGGTCCTTGCTCCTAACTGTCATTCTTTATATGACCATTGACCTCTTTTTTATTTCACCATCAGAGATTCTTCATTGCCTTCTACACATATATCCAAATCACAGCTTTTAATCTGTCATTATCTGTCATTCTTTCCCATTTTTACATATGTCCATTGCATTATCAATTCCTCGATGTACACTAGGTGATACTTGCTTATTTGGTGACTTACTACATTGCATTCAGGTACACTTGGTCCTGTGGGGGCTTGTTTCTCATGTGAAGGGAGATTCTAGAGGGGTGAGATGGGAGTGGGTTGGGGGTAGGGGAGAACCCTCTTAGAGGCAAAGAAAAACAAAATAATCTTGAGTCAATTTTTAACTATTACCATCATCATAGTTCTTGTGTGTGTGCTGCATGCCTTGTGTATCCAAGTGTGTGCAGGCCAAGGCGTGAGTGTGGAGTTCGCAGGACAACTTGAGGGAGTCTGTTCTCTCTGTCCTCCATGGAATCTAAGGATTGAACTTGTGTTGTCAGGCTTGACCACTAAATGCTTTTAACTGCCTAGGCAGCTTGTTGGCAATCTGTTCTAAACAGAGGTCATCATAGTCTCTTTGCATATGGTACCCAGCAAGAGATGGCGAAAGGTGAGTGCACTGGGTAGAATCCATAGTAGAATATAGTGGGTTCTGTGTGCAGAATAAAGGAAGCAAGGGATTTGGAATTTCTTGAAGATTTGGAGTTAAAGTCATGGCAGGGATGGGGTGCTGCTCACTGGAGTAGAGAAGGCAAAATACAGTCATTCTCTTTGCTCATTCACATCTTGTTACTTATTCTGTGTATTTTCCTTTGTCTGCACTACACGTATGCCATAGATGAGATGACTCGGTGAAGATGTCAAGCATGCAGCTGAAACATGATCTGCAGCTCAGGAAAGAAGTCTCGACTACAAACATAAACAATTAGTCATCTTCATGAGGACTTTTCAGAGATATGCATTTGGATGAGGTTCCCCGGGAAGGCAGAGCTGTCAGAGAAGAAAAGAGGGTCATGAACCTCTCTCTGACATTCAGTTTGAAAAGACAAGAAAGAACAATAAAAGCAAAGTGGGCGAAGAATCCAGTGAAGCAGAAGAAAAATCCTGAAATAATGAGGGGTCTTAAAAGTAAATGTATGGTCAGCTGTCACAGAAGCCCCTCAACATAGAAATAAACTAACTGGAAATAACTGACAATGTGAACATTGAATTCAACAATAGGAAACACAATTTTATAAGAATATTTTTTCCAAAGTACTGTGACACAGAGGCCTGAGCAAGATCATGTTAAAACTGCACATGAGACTGAGAACAAAGCACGATGCGTTTGTTTGCCTACCATCTATCTGTCTGTCTATCTCTATCATCTATTTGTATGTCTATCATCTTCCTATAAGTTACCTATCATCTGTCTAGCTTCTATCTGTCATGTTCGATCATCTGTCACCTATCATCAATTATGTAATTTGTCTTTGTGTTTACAATTGTTAATAACACGTCATATTCTAGCTAAGCGAGAAACAAACCATGTCACAACACTTTAGTACCTGAGCAACCTAAGTCCTATTCAGAGACTCCTTAGCTATATCTGTTTCTTGAAGTTGTCCCCCTACCTTATTTTCCTAAATTGTCTCAAAGCTTTAGGCCAGAATATTAGGATCTTCAATCCATTTGGAATTGATCTTTGTATAAATGGAGAGATGGGTATATGTTCATTCTTGTACATGTAGTTATCCATGTTTCCAAGCATCCTTTCTTAAAGAAGCTGTCTTTTCTTCTGTGTGGTTTTTGGTGCTTTGTGAAAACTCACAGTTCTATAGCTATGTGAGTGTACAGCTGTGTCCTCTTTTCTATACTGTTGGTCTGCATGTCTGGTTTTGTGCTATTGCCATACCGTTTCCATCACTGTGGTTCTGTGGTGTGAATTATTCTTCTTTTATCTTTTTAAAGAATAATATGCAGGGCTGGACAAGTATTTTCATAGCTACCATAGTGAAGAGCTGCAGGTTGTTTTCTTTTGTGAGTTCATTCCAGTATTTTATTCTTATTTCTCAGGGTTTCCTGCTCTATCTGGGATCTTTTGTTTCCCACGTTAAGTTTATGATTGTTTTCTCATTTTGAAAAGAATTACATTGAAACTACATATTGTTTTGGGTGCAATAGCCATGTTCATATTGATTCTTCCAACCCTTAACTTTAGAACATCTTTCAATCTTGTGATGTCTTTATTTTGGTTTCTTTATGGTCTATTGCTGTGGAGTCACAGCTAGAAATGGCATTTTTCCCAAGAAGTCCTGAGATCATACAGGGTTTCATATGACAATATACGGAACAGAGCAAGAGGAATAAGCAAGTTAGTTTTTATAACAAGCCTATTCTTGGCATATGATATGAACCTACTAATCCAGATCTATAATATATTCATAACATTGGTTTGATTTCCACAA
Organism: Mastomys natalensis; assembly: GCA_021653895.1. NCBI lineage: Eukaryota > Metazoa > Chordata > Mammalia > Rodentia > Muridae > Mastomys > Mastomys natalensis. The sequence continues at coordinate 1,353,881 of JAJTUV010000466.1, forward strand.
AAGTTTCCTCAAGGGCAAACGACATTCAAGGCACAGAGAAATATTATCATATATTTTTCATCTCTGTATATCTCGGCACTAGTACCATCCATCGTCTAACAGTCTATCACATTCTTTAAAGATGCCTCAGGAAGCTATTCATGAAGGAGGCTAATAGAGTACAATGGTATCTAGTTCCCTATTAGCAAGTGTTGCTTAAAGGAGCTAATATATGCACAAATAGTGATGAAGACTAACCATACCAGAAAAAGACTAAGTTTTAGAACAGTAATAAAGAAGAGGATCCAAGCCATGAGAATGAGAGAAACCTGTGTGAGAAAGCTTCATATGAAGAGAAGAGGGGTCTCCAATGGAGTGAAGGAATGAGGGGCAGAAGCATAGCCATGTGAGGACCCAGGAAGTGAATAACAGTTCCTCTCCAAGATCCAATTCATGGACTAGGGAGATGAACAGCAAGAATACACTGCAGTGTTTAGTCAAGCAAATTCAAATCAAACTGCAGGAAGCAAGAGTAAAAGTATCCCCCATTGTGATTCATTATTGAAAAGAAATACCATTCCAAGCCTTCAAGCTATGACTCTACGGCAGTTCTACACACCAGGTGTACCCAGTATGGTGGGTTCGTGCTTTATGACAATGGGGTGAAAGTGGGAGGAAAGGATGGACACAGATTCCTCAGCAGTATGGCAGCCCTGCGGGAGGGCTGACCTGCCTTCTTTTGATAAATTATAAGCTATTCTTCTCTTAAAACACCACAAAGGAGATAAGATGAAAGAGTATATGAAGTGCCACATCAGGAGCTCTTTATGGTTTTCCTCTAAGAAAAGATGTGAAGCTTGAAAGAAGAACCAAAGCCATGACAAACAGGAGATGAAACTAAGGGGAAAAAAAATCAAACCTTTTAATAAGATTTAAGTAAAAATTACCTCTGAATAATTATTACTCTTTACAAAAGTTCCACTTTGCTGGGTTAAGAAAGAAAATGTGATCAGGTTTATGCCAGGGACCATGGTTAGATTATCTTGCCCTTACAAAGGTTACCCCTTGTAGCTCTACAACCAGAAAGTAAGTCATCCCTTGTAGAAATAAATTCACTGGAATTAGAGACAGGAATTAGAGAGACAGACAACCATAGACCATAACCTATCTGAGAGAAATATCCTGCCGTGCCAATTAGGAGTCCTGGCTCAGGACACAGGTGGGTTTTTTTTGTTTTGTTTTGTTGTTGTTTGTTTGTTTTTGTTTTTGTTTCCATACAGCTCTGGATGATCCTTTCTCTGTAGATAACTAAATCTACTTCTCACTGGGGCACCTGAAGTAAACAGTTTGACCTTGACAAATGAAACCCATCGTAGGTCAAGGACTTTACTTGCATGATTCCTGCTTTCTGATATTATTTGGGTTTTCTCCCTAAGCAACTAATATCAGGGTAAACCAGTGATACTGGGAGGATGGGTGAAGAATCAAGATAGGAGATGGGGGAAGGGGAGAATGTAAAGATGAGTTCCTCGAGACATGTGAGACTACCACATGACAAATCGTAAGTTCAACTTCTGTGTTACCTTCACACTATAACAATTTGGTTCTCTATTTCTTGGTAAATTCTATGTTAGGTATTTTTATGACATATCATTAATTCCACAAACTTACTACCAACATTCTATCTCTTACATAGTCTGATTTTTACGATAGACAATTCTTGTTGATGGCGATGATAATGGTGATAATGATGGTGTGTGTGTGTATGGGGGGGGGGTGCTTATTGCATGTATGTGTATGCATGTTTAGGCCAGAGTACAACGTTGGTGTCATCTTCAACCTCTCCCTACTTTAGTTCTGAGACAGTCTCTCTCTGAACTTAAAGGTCAGCCTTGTTGTTGACTAGAAACCTCTGGAATCTTTCTATTTCACTGAGCCACATCCTCACCCTAGCCTTTCTAGTCTTTATTTGGAGATCTTTAATTAGTTACTGGAGAAATACACACTAGATAGAAAATGCTTTTCCTCCCCTAAAGGGCTGACTTATAAAAATCATAATCAACTACAAAGTTCCTCAGACAAACTAGTCAGTAAGTAAATTGCAAATGGAAAGACTTTTTAATATAAAAATCATTTGTATTTCTTTTTATTTGATGTTTATTTAGTTACATCCTTATCCCTGTCCTTTCTCCTGAATCTCCCTCCAACACTCCCTGCATCCTGTCTCCTTGACCCTTTGCTTCCGAAAGAGTGTGACACACTCATACCCAGGTATTCCTGACCCTAGAACAAATAGTTTATGCAGGGCTAGGAAGTTTTTCTTCTACTGAGGCCAGACAAGACAGCTGATTAAGGGAATGAGTTCCATAGATAGGCAGCAACGTTTAGGGATAGCCCCCACTCCTACTGTCTGGGACCTATATAAATCTGCACACCTGCTACATATATGCAAGGGACCTGGTTTCAGCCTGTGTATTCACTTTATTTGGTGGTTCAGTCTCTGAAAGTCTCAAAGATCCAGGTTAGTTGACTCTGTTGTCTTCCTGTGGAGATACTATTTCCTTTAAAGCCCTCATCCTTTCCCTAACACTTCTTAAGAGTCCCCAAGCTCTATCCAATGTTTGGCTGTGGGTCACTGCATCTGTCTGAGTCACCTGTTGGGGGAGCCTCTCAGATAACAACCATGCTAGGCTCCTATCTGCAAGCATAACAAACTATCATTAATGATGTCAGAGATTAGTGCATGCCCATGGGATGGTTGGACTCTGGATGGACCAGTTACTGCTTAGCCATTCCTGCAGTCTCTGTTCCATCCACCATCCCTGAATATCTTGCAGCCAAGATAAATTTTGAATTGAAAGTTTTGTTGATGTGTTGGTGTCCCTATCACTCCACTAGGGTTCCTGCTGGCTATAGAGGTGGCCTCTTCAGGTTCTATATCCCCACTGCTATAATTCTCAGCTAAAGTCACCTACATTGATTCTTGGGAGTCTCCCCTATCCCAAGTCCTTTGACATATACTCAAGATCCTCCCTGCCTCCAACCCTGCAAGCATCAGATTCTACTCATTTTCATGGCCATCTGGCTATCTCCTCTGTCTCCCCCCACACCTAATCCTGAAAACTCCCTCAACTCCCCCCATTATCCCCTCTCCTACCCAGTTCCCTCTCTCCATCTGCTTCCTACAGCTATTTTATTCACCCTTCTAAGTGAGATTTAAGCTCTCTTACTTGGGTCTTATTTCTTGTTTAGCTTCTTTGGGTCTGTGGAGTATAGCATGGTTATCCTGTATTTTGTGACTAATATCCACTTATAAGTGAGTTCATAGTATGCATATTCTTTTGGGTCTGGTTTACCTCACTCAGGATGGTATTCTCAAGCTCTATCCATTTGTCTGCAAAATTCATAATGTCTTTGTTTTGATAACTGAATAGTATTCCATTATGTATATGTCCTCATTTTCTTCACCCATTCTTTAGTTCAGGGACTGAAGGTTGTTTTCAGTTTTTAGATAATATGAATAAAGCTGCAATGAACACAGTTGAGCAAATATCTCTCTGATATGGTGAAGCATCTTTTGGGTATATGCCCATGCATGGTATAGCTGGATCTTGAGGTAGAACTAGTCACAGTTTTCTGCAAAACTGTCAAATTGATATCCAAAGTGGATGTACAAGTTTGTACTCCCACCAACAATGGAGGAATTCTCCACATCCTGACCAAGATTGCTATCACTTGAATTTTTATCTTAGTCATCCTGACAGGTGTAAGATAGAATCTCAGCATCATTTTGATTTGCATTTTCTTGATAACTAAGGACTTTGAACATTTCTTTAAGTCCTTCTTGGCCATTTGAGATTCCTCTGTTGAGAATTCCCTGTTTAGCTATGTAGTTAATTTTTAATTGGGCTATTTGGGTTGTTGGTGTCTGACTTCTTGAGATCGTTATAGATTTTGGATTTTAACCCTCTGTCAAATGTAGGTTAGTGAAGACCCTTTCCCAATCTGTAGGCTGCTGTTTTGCCCTATTGACAATGCCCTTTGCCTTACAGAAACTTTTCAGTTCCATGAGGTCCCATTTGTCAATTGTTGATGACAATTGATCTGAGCCATTAGTATTCTGTTCAGGAAATTGTCTTCTGTACCAACAAGTTCAACGCTATTCCCTACTTTCTCTTCTATTAGATTTAGTGTGTATGAATTTATGTTGAGGTATTTGATCCACTTGAACCTCAGTTTTCTGTAGGGTGATAGATATGTATCTATTTTTATTCTTCTACATCCAGTTAGACTAGCATCATTTTTTTTAAATGTTTTCTCTTTTCCATCCTGTGTTTTTGCCTTCTTTGTCAAAAATCAAGTATGGGTAAGTGTGTGGTTTATTTCAGGGTCTTCAATCTCAATTCATTGATCAACCTCTTTGTTCCTATACCAATGCTGTAGAGTTTTTGTTACTATTGCTCTGTAGTACAGCTTGACATCAGAGATGGTGATGCCCCAAGACCTTTTATTGTCCAGATTTTTTTTAGCTATACTGTTTTTGTTTGTGTTTCCATATTAAGGTGAGAATTACTCTGTCAAGGTAGATAAAGAATTGTGTTAAATTTTGATGGTAATTGTACTGAATCTGTAAATTGCTTTGGTAGGTTGGCCATTTTCACTGTTAGTCCCACCAATCCATGAGCATGGGAGATCTTTCCATCTCCTGTTATATTCTTCAATTTCTTCTTTTTTTTCAATGTCACTATTCTGCCATTCTGATATAGATCTTTTTATAATTAATTGTTTTATTGGATATTTTATTCACATTTCAGATGTTATCCCCTTTCCCCATTTCACTCCCACACCCAGAAACACCCTCCTCCTGATTCTATAAGGATGTTCCCCTACCCATCCACCCATTCATACCTCCCTGCCCTCAAATTCCCACACTCTGGGGCATCCAGCCTTCACAGGACAAGGACCTCCTCTCCCACTTATGCCCAACAAGGTCATCCTCCCCTACATATACAGCTGGGGCTATGAGTCCCTCCTATGTTCTCACAGGCTGGTGGTTTAGACCCTGGGAGCTCAGGTTGGTTGGTATTGTTGCTCTCCCCATGGGAACACAAACCCTTTCAACTCCTTCAGTTTTATTTTTAACTCCTTCATTGGGAACCCCATGATCAATTCAATGGTTAGCTGTGAGCATCCACCTCTGTATATGTCAGGCTCTGGCAGACCTCTGAGCAGACATCTAGATCAGGCTTCTATCAGCATGCACTTCCTGGCATCCACATCAGTGTCTGCCCTTGGTGACTGCATATGGGATGGATATCTAGGTGGAGTAGTCTCTGGACATCTCCTACTACAGTTTCTGTCCCACACTTTGTCCCATATTTGCTCCCATGAGTATTTTGTTACTCCTTCTAAGAAGGACTGAAGCACCCACACTTTGGTCTTCCTTCTTCATGAGCTTCATGTGCTCTGTGAGTTGTATCTTGTGTGCTGCAAGCTTTTGGACTAATATTCAATTATCATTGAGTGCATACCATGTGTGTTCTTTTGTGATTGGGTTACCTCACTCAGGATGATATTTTCCAGTTCCATTCATTTGCCTAAGAATTTCATGAACTCATTATTTTTAATAGCTGAGTCATACTCCATTGTGTAAATGTACCATATTTTCTGTATCCTCCCTCTGTTGAAGGACATCTGGGTTCTTTCCAGCTTCTGGCTATTATAAATAAGGCTGCTATGTACATAGTGGAGCATGTGTCCTTGTTATATGTTGGAGCATCTTCGGGTATATGGCCATGAGTGGTATAGCTGGGTCCTCAGGTAATGCTATGTCCAATTTTCTGAGAAACTACCAGATGCTTCAGTGTTGTACAAGCTTGCAACCCCACCAACAATGGAGGAATGTTCCTCTTTCTCCATATCCTCGCCAGCATCTGCTATCACCTGAGTTTTTGATCTTAGCCGTTCTGACTCCTGTGAGGTGAATCTCAGAGTTGTTTTGGTTTGCATTTTCCTGATGACTAAAGATGTTGATCATTCTTTAGGTGCTCCTTGGCCATTCACATTTCCTCAGTTGAGAATTCTTTGTTTAGCTCTGTACCCCAATTTAATAGGGTTATTTGGTTGTCTGGAGTCTAATTTCTTGAGTTCTTTGTATACATTGGATATTAGCCCTCTATTGAATATATGATTGGTAAAGATCTTTTCCCAATCTGTTGGTTGCTTTTTTTCTATTGTCAGTGTCCTTTGTCTTACAGAAGCTTTGCAATTTTATGAGGTCCCATTTGTCAATTCTTGATCTTAGAGCATAAGCCATTGGTGTTCTATTCAGAAACTTTTCCCTTTGCCCAAGTATTCAAGGTTCTTCCCCACCTTCTCTTCTATTGGTTTCATTGTATCTTGTTTTATGTAAAGGACCTTTATCCACTTGGACTTCAGCTTTGTACAAGGAGATAAGAATGGATCTATTTGCATTCTTCTACATGCTGACCTCCAGTTGAACCAGCACCATTTGTTGAAAATGCTGTCCTTTTTCTACTGGATGGTTTTAGCTCCTTTGTCAAAGATCAAGTGACCATAGGTGTGTGGGTTCATTTCTGAGTCTTCAATTCTATTCCATTGATCTTCCAGCATGTTTCTTGGGACCATTTGCTTGGAAAAATGTTTTCTAGTCTTTACTCTGAGATAGTGTCTGTCTTTGTCATTGATGTGTGTTTCCTGTATGCAGCAAAATTCTGGGTCCTATTTACACATCCAGTCTGTTAGTCTATGTCTTCTTATTGGGGAATTGAATCCATTGATGTTAAGACATATTTAGGAAAAATGATTGTTACTTCCTGTTATTTTTGTTATTAGAGGTGTAATTATGTTTGTGTAGCTGTCTTCTTTTGGGTTTGTTGGAAGATTACTTTCTTGCTTTTTCTAGGTTGTAGTGTCCCTCCTTGTGTTGGAGTTTTCCATCTATTATCCTTTGTAGTGCTCGATTTGTGGAAAGATATTGTGTAAACTTGGTTTTGTCATGGAATATCTTGGTTTCTCCATCTATAGTTAGAGTATTGCTGGGTATAATAGTTTGGGCTGGCATTAGTGTTCTCTTAGGGTCTGTATGATATCAGTCCAGGATCTTCTGGATTTTATAGTCTCGGTGAGAAGTCTGGTGTAATTCTTATAGGTTTGCCTTTATATGTTACTTGGCCTTTTTCCTTACTGCTTTTAGTATTTTTTTCTTTGTTTGTGCATTTGATGTTTTGATTATTATGTGACAGGAGGAATTTATTTTCTGGTCTAGTCTATTTGGAATTCTGTTGACTTCTTGTATGTTCATGGGCATCTCTTTCTTTAGGTTAGGGCAGTTTTCCTCTATAATTTTGTTGAAGATATTTACTGGCCCTTTAAGTTGGGAATCTTCAGTCTCATTTATACCTATTATCCTTAGGTTTGGTCTTCTCATTTTGTTTCCTCTTTAAGGGCTTCTAACTGTTTACCTGTGTTCCCTTGTATTTCCTTAAGGGATTTATTTATGTCTGTCTTAAAGTCCTCTGTCATCATCATGAGAAATGATTTTAAATCTGAATCCTGCTTTTCCAATGTGATGGGGTGTCCAGGACTTGCTATGGTGGAAGAACTAGGTTCTGATCATGCCAGGTAACCTTGGTTTCTGTTGCTTATGTTCTTGTGCTTGCCTTTCACCATCTGGTTATCTCTGGTACTACCTGCATTCACTGTCTCTGACTGGAGTCCATCCCTCCTGTTACCTTGCTTGTGTCAGAACTCCTCCAAGTCCAGCTGTCTCTGTGATTCTGTGATCCTGTGATTGTTGGTGGAAGAGCTCCTGGGACTTAGGCTTCCTCTGGGATCCTGAATTCCTATGTTCCTGGGAATGTTAGATCTCCTGAGAATCCAGCTTCCTCATCTGCTCTGAGTGCAGGGGATACTTCACTGCTCTGAGTACAGTTGTTCCTCTGCTGCTCTGAGTACAATGGTTCCTCTAGGATGGGTCAGGATATGGTCTTCATGGGAGCACACCAGCTAGGAGTCTGCCCCAGTAGAAAGGACCAAGTGAGGGGAAGAAGGAGAGTGGTATTCCGAGGGTGGGGTTGGGTGGGTGATGGGTCCTGAGTGCCCCAGGCTCCCAGCTACAGCTCTGGGACATAGTTGTGGGGAGTGTTTTTACCGGCTGCTCTGAGTACAGTGGTTCCTCTAGGATGGGTCAGGATATGGTGTCTTCACGGGAACAAACCAGCTAGGACTATTCTTCAATTTCTTTCTTCAGTGACTTGAAGTTCTTTCACTTGTTTGGTTGGAGTTACACCAAGATATTTTATATTATTCATGACTATTAGGGTATTGTTTCCCTAATTTCTTTCTCAGCCTGTTTATCATTTGGATAAAGGAAGGCTACTGATGTTTTGTTTTGTTTTTGTTTAGTTTGTTTCTTTTCTTTTTTGTTTTTTTCTTTTTTTCTTTTCTTTCTGTTTTTCTTTAGTTAATTTTTTACCAAGCCACTCTACTGAAGGTGTTTATCAGCTGTAGAAGTTTTCTAATAGAATTTTTGGGTCGCTTATGTATATATAGCATCATATCATCTGCAAATAGTGATACTTTGACTTTGTCCTTCCCAACATGTATCCCCTGATCTCCTTTAGTTGTTTTATTATAGCTGGAACTTCAAGTATTTTACTGAAGAAATAGGGAGAGTAGCCAGCCTTGTCTTGTCCCTGAATTTAATGGAATTGCTTTATGTTTCTCTGTATTCAATTTGATGTTGGCTATTGGTTTGCTGTATATTGCTTTCATTATGTTTAGGTGTATGATTTGGATCCATGATTTATCCAAGACCTTTAATATGAAAAGGTATTGGATTTTGTAGAAGGCTTTTTATTATCTAATGAGTTGATCATGAGATTTTTTTTCTTTCAGTTTGTTTATATATGGTGGATTGATTACATTGATGGATTTTCTATATGGTGTTCTATAAGCTCCTTGTATGTTTATAGGTATCTCTTTCATTAGGATGGGGAAGTTTTCTTCTATGATTTTGTTGAAAATACTTTCTGGTCCTTGGAGCTGAGATTTCTCACTTTCTTCTAATACTATTATTCTTAAGTTAGGTCTTTTCATGATATCCCAGATTTCTGGATGTTTTGTGCCATGAATTTTTTAAATTTAACATTTTCTTTGACTGATATATAATTTGTTTCTATTGCATCTTCTATGCCTGGATTCTCTCTTCCATGTCTTTTAGTCTCTTGGTGATACTTACATTTGTTGTTCCTGTTCCTATTCCTGTTCATCAGAACTGTAGTTCTGGAAGCATACAGGTTAGATTCTCTTTGACACCCATCTTCCCTGCTTACTGAGTCCTCTGGTGCACCCCCAGCTTTCATGAGCTGCCTGTTATCCCTGGCAGACCTCAATTACCCCAGCACCTCTCTGCCCACCTTCATCAGACCTGTGGATCTAGTATCATACAGCCCAAGGATACCTATTAGAGGCCTGCTGCAAAGTTAGCCCTTTCCAATACCTCCTATAACAGGAACATCAACAGAATAAATTCATCCAGATGGCTAAGGGTACTCGAATGAACACAATCAACAAAAACATGGCATATGAGACCTTCAGAGCATAGCTAACCTACTACAGCAAGCCCTGGATATTCAAATACAAACAAAGCAGAAGAAAATAACCCTAATCCAATCTTATATAGATGATAGAGGACTTTAAAGGTAAAATGAATAAATTCCTTAAAGAAATACAGAAAAATAGAACCGAATATTCACAGGCCTTTAAAAATAAAACAAATAAATCTCTTAAAGAAATACAGGAAAACACAATTGAGCAGGTGGAGGAAATAAAGAAATAAAACTGTTCAAGAACAGGAAATGGAAATCCAATAGATAAAGAAAACACAAACTGAGGGAATCCTGGGGTGGAAAACCTAGGGACAGAATAGAAGGATAATTTTAATAAGTCCTTTTATATTCAGAAGTAGATGGTACTCAAAAGATCAGTGAGATGTTTTTCAAAATGGCTCACTTTTTAAAGGTGCTTTTTATGTTATAAATAAACCCTGAGTGAGATGACCCAATCACAAAAGAACACACATGGTATGCACTCACTGATAAGCGGATATTAGCCCCAAAACACACAATACCTAAGATGCAAGCATAAACCTCATGAAACTCAAGAAGAAGGAGGAAGACCAAAGTGAGGGTGCTTTTGTCCTTTTTAGAAAGAGTATCAAAAGATTCAACCAGAGCTCCCAGGATCTAAACCTCCAGCCTGAGAACAGACAGGGGCAAGCTGTCCTCTGAGAGGCTCTAACCAGCAGCTGACTCAGACAGATACAGACATCCAGAGCCAAACAGTGGATGGAGCTTGAGGACTCTTATAGAAGAATAGGTAGAAGGATTGTGGGCCCTAAGGAGATAGGAACTGCACAGGAAGATCAACAGAGTAAACCAACCTGAACCCTTGGAGCTCTCAGAGACTGAATCACCAACCGTGGAGCATACCCAGTCTACACAGATCTAGCTCCATGGGCTGGACCTAGGCCTCCCTGCACATATGTTGTAAATGTGCAGCTTGGTTTTCATGTAGGTCTCAAACATCTGAAGTGGGGGCTATCCCAAAACATGAGCCTGTATATGGAGTATGGTCTTCTAGCTGGGTGCCTCATCTGGCCTCAATGGAGAGGAAGCACCTAGCCTCTCAGAGACTTAAAGTGGCAGGGTGGGGAATACAGGAGGAGGGGTACTCAGAAAAAAGAGATGGGGAAGGATTGTGGGAGGGGGTGACTGGGACGGGTTATAAAGTGAATAAGCAAAAAAATAAAATTAAAAAAGGAAAAAAAAAAAGAAAGTAGGAGTTTGAACCACTTGAGCAGCTATTATTGTAGATGACAGTGCTTCCCCTATAGTCATCCACTAAAAAGAAATAAAATAAAATAATAAATGTCCCTTTTAAAACCTAGACATCCAATTCCATTAAAACACAATACTGAATGTAGAACCTCAAAAAAAATAAATAAATAAACTTAGCTTATTAGCAAAACATTAATCAAGAGCTAATGATAATCTCCATTCCAATTGTGTTGAACACCTAGTTATTAGCTTGATACGCCTCCTAGTATGACTGAAAATATAGGAGAAACACAGTGAACTACTTTCTCATTTTAAAAAGCCTGTTTATGACATTTATTACTAGATATAAAAATAAAATTTAATTAATTTTACCATGAAACGAGAGCCATGCTCTGAGCCTTAGTTGCTGCTACTGTCACTGTCAAAAGAAAAAGAGCTAACTAGGATCATCTAGAACAAATCACTCTTGAGAGGCTTTTATGTTTTGTTCAACATAAAATTATTTCCTCACCTTTTTAGTTGCCCCACTGGCCTTTGGTGTGATTTAACTATATCTTAATAAGTATTAACTGGTATGATTATGAAGAAATATGTGCAAACAAAAAAAGTTCTAAACAGATCCTTAAAATACTGACCATAGTTCTAGAATTTAAGAACTTAATGATAAAGACTGTTAATGTTGTTGAAGATACTTAACTAGGTCTTCAGTAAGGTGATCCTTTACTGAGTTATTTAAGCAACGCTGTTTAATTTCTTAGAATTGCACCTACTGGTAATTTCTTACTAAAACAGGATTTCCTTGTTTTTCAGAAATCTACACACATCAAATACATACCACCAACCTCAGGCTATAATCAATTTGATGGGCAGAGGACAATTATAAAGCTGCCTTATTAGTTTTTTTTTTCCTTCCTAGAATTTTTCTAATTTCTCTTTCATTATTCTCTAAAAAGCAATGGGGGCTTGAAGGTCAGCCTGAGGAAAAAGAACATCAACTTCATGGGCTGGGTTTTATTTTCTTTCTATTTCTCTTTTCTTTTATGTTGTTCTTCTTGAAAATAGTCTTAGTAGACCATTTGGATACCTAGCTTCTTATCAATGAGAGAAATTATTCTATTGTTGGTTTGGAATTTCCCCTTCTGTTATACAATGACTCACTGACATAGAACATCCTGGAAAGCTCAGAAACTCAGTCCTATGAGTTCAGAGGGCTTGAGAGAGGCTGGAGGAGCAAGTTGCTGCCTGATTCATGGTTTAGATTAGCTCTCCAGAGGACGTGGTTCTGTTCATCACTAATTATACATTTCCTTCATATAATCTCAACTCCAAGAAGACTGAGCTTTGATACTGTGTTCAATTAAAGGCAAGTCTGTGGTGAAAAGTCCCATTTGAAAGAGAAACTTTATCATTTTAGAAGAGTAGTCAACCTTAGCTTTTTCACCGTAAGGGCAAACCTCTCTCCCTAAGTGTCAAAGTGTGTTCTTGTCAACAAAACTGTGCAACAAATCTAGGTAGGAAAGTGCTGATCACAATAAATGTGCTGTCCAGTTTTTAAGCAAAAAAAAAATTGATTTAATCATTAAAAAAGAAAAGAGCAGAAATTGACTTCATGTATTAACAGCTATCAAGAACTAAGAACTTCATATATTCTACAAAAAGAAATTATGATACAGCTGTTAGCATAGAGATCATTTCCATTTTCTTTGATGAATTGCCTTGACCTGACTGAGATTCTCTGTTTAGGTTAGTTTTCAGAATCCAGAGGCATGGATATACAGTCTGGGGTTTTATCATGTTACTTCCAGGCCTGTTTTCTCCATGAAATTTTAAGTTTTTAATCTATTTTAATTTTATTATATTTCCAGACAGAAAATTTTATTTGAGAGTTTAGGGTACTTTTTTTTTATAGCCCTGACTTGCAGTATATATGTATGATGGCCAATCAAATCCCAAGCAAAACAAGCATTATTAAAATGACACCTGTCCTAAAATCCCAAATCAAAGAAAATGTGGAATTTTACTTCACGTTTATGTCTACTCTGTGGAAAGCTCCCTGGGAGAATACTAAGATGTTCTCAAGGATTGAAGATTAAACTTGACACTCAAGTATTTGTCTACCATGTTTAAAGCCCGAGATGGATTTTTCTGCAGTAGATAAAAGACAAAAAAAGCTTTCCTCACAGCTACTTACTGAAGAGAAGGGCTGAGAGAATGCATGGGTAAGGAATATAGAAAATTGAATGGTAGGACAAAGGACAATCGAGAATAGTTGTCACAAGTAGTAGGCCCTTCCCCAAGTATGACTGACAATGCAGAATTCACAACTGAATACAACTACTTATGTTTCAATTGGTCACCATCAAAACTTTTTATGATTAAAATGTTGTCTATCTAATTTTGCTTTTATACCACATGGGAAGAAAACCAAGATGAACCACATTTTTCCAAAAAAAAAAAAAACAAAAGCATTTAAATATTTAATGGTCAAATATTGTTTATTCACAAATTCTTTTTGTGTAATCTCCAATTTATCATTTATATTTTTCTTTGAGCCTCAGACAGTCTTTCTGGGGATGAGGAATCCAGAAAGACAATAACAAAATCCTTAAAAGTAAAAGTTATTTCAAACCAGACCAGTGGCAAGAAACTCTATGCATAAAAATGTCACATTTATTTGATCATTAGAGAAAGTGCTAAAAATATTATCCTCACCCTAACAAAATAATGAGAAGACATAAAATTCACTTGAACCTTTTAACCCTACCTAAGATCTGACACACATTGTCAAGCCAAGGGCAACCTAATGGTTTTTTGGAGCTTATAAAACTGTCAATGATCATGCAAAGTTTGTAACTAATTTCTAGCTACATATTAAAGACCAAACTGCCATTCCTTAGTGGAAGAGCAAGGACATACTGACAAAGAAAAGAGATGTACTGGGCCAAGCAATAAAAAATGCATGAGCTGCAGATTGTTTAAAATAGTAATAAAGCCAACTAAAAGCCAGACTATTTTAACTTCCTTTTGTGCTGGCAATGTTACCCACTTTGAGGACTGAAGGAACCTCCTCCTGTGAGAGACACTTGCTTTACTTTAACTAACCTACCTTCTATCCATTTTCTAGACCTAATGCTTGGGCAAACAAAAACCATCATTAGAAAAGGGAAACCCAAAGTTTGGTCTCTTTTTTCAGTTTCTCTCATATTATCCCACTGAGACTCATCAGTTATCTTCATAAAGGCAGAAAGAAAGAAAGAAAGAAAGAAAGAAAGAAAGAAAGAAAGAAAGAAAGAAAGAAAGAAAGAAAGAAAAAAAGGAAGGACGGAAGGAGGAAGGAAGAAAAATCTCATTTCAAGTGAACAAATAAAAGCTAATACTGGGCCATGGTTATCCAGCATATTGACTATGCTCCCCCTGTACTGCAGCTTGAGGAATACACTACCTACAGAGCTGAAATCAAAATGTAAGCTGGTATCAAAATAATTCAAAGCAAAAAAGCATAATAAGTAATTAAATGTAAATACTTAAGGAACAAGCTTTTAATGGACTTCTCAAAATGTTACCACCTTTTTTTTTTAAAGTTTATTACTAAAACTAACTTCTGGCAGACTTTAATCACCAAAATGAAGAGAAAAAAATGAATTCCATGGCAACTTTGTTGAATCCAATTATTTAACTTACTTAACGTAGGTAGTTAGCACAGGGGTGTTATTTTCATAGTTAGTCTTCTGTTGTTAAATGTGTAAAGCCACATACAGGCTTGCAGTGTAGAAAACAAAATCTGCCATGTTCCAGACATGCTATTGTGTATGAAATGAGAAAACAGGTGAAGAAGACCAAATCAAGGAGAAGGTCTTTTCAGATCAGACTCTGCAGAGAACATGAATGGAATGTTCCATTTGTGGGGCTCCTCATACCACTGGTATTCATCCTCTTAGGAATGCAATCAGAGATCTAGGTGTAAAGCTTCATAGCCTGGCATACCTTGTAGGAATAACACACACACACACACACACACACACAACATATATATGTGTGTATATATATATATATACTCTTGGAAATATACTGCTATACCATAAGTCAGAGTATCATCTCATCTTCCATCAAAGAAGTTTCTTCTTTCAGTAGATTTCTACTAACATAAAGACCTCCAACTGGGCAATGCACAGAGAGTAAATGGCTTTGGAATACACAGTGCAAAATGGAATTGTATGCAGAAAATGAGGTAGAGAGATCTTAGAACTCATAGATGGTGATGAATAAAAAAGAAACAGTGTGTTCCAGATACAATAGGACTGATACACATATGAACTCACAAAGACTGTGACAGCACACATAAGACCTGCACAGCTTCAAACCTGACAAAATTCCAGCAGTGAAAAGAAATAGACTAAGTCCCACACCTAACAATTAAATTATTTGTAAACGAGACCTACTAGAAAAGGAAAAATTAATAATCTTCGATGGAGTCTCACAAGGTCTATCAACCACACTCCATTGCAGTTCTCATGTCCAGGAGCGTTGGTCAACACAAACTGGACTTATGGTTACAGGGATTTTTTTCATTTTTGCTTTCTGTTTTTTTTTTTTTTTTTTTTTTTTGACAGACAGACAGACAGAGTCTGAGTGTGCATACAAGCCCTTCATGTTATTTGTTTGGTATATTTTTGTCTGAGTTTTATTTACTTTGACATTCATTTCATTATCATTTTTGTTGGTTTCTGAGACACACAGAAAAATATGAAGTCACATGGGTAGAACAGTGGGAAGGGTGTATGAGGAGTTTAGGGAGGGAATATATAATCAAAGTATACTGCATTAAAACAATTAAGGATAAAATATTTTTATTTATTATTTGAAATTTCCATATATGTATACAATATTTCTTTGGAGTGAATTTTATTATAGGTAAGAGAGAACAGAACAGAAAGATGTATTTCAAAGAGTGTAGAGCAGAGAAAGGAGCAGATGGTCATGGCAGGAGCTATCTCTTGGGAACAGAAAAAATAACAAGGAGAAATGAGAATAGTGGAGAGAATGAAATTCTAAGGGAGAGAAAAAATATCAAGAAAATCACATAGTGAAGAATAACGACAAAGACTGCAGGTGAAGGTGAGCAATGTAAGGTATTTCCTCCTTTCATGTGTTCTACTTTTTTTCTTTCAATACTCTATTGATTCCTTTTTGTGCAGTCTACATGCACAGGTATGCAGGCTCATCCGATGAAGTATGGACAGCTTATCTGTGACCACACTGGTGAAGAAATATAATTGTTTCTATGAAACAAATATCTCTGTGCCATTGAAAACCCCTTTCCACCATGCATGGTATGTACTCACTTATAAGTGGATATTAGCCATAAAATACAGATGCCATGTTACATGCTACAGACCAAAGAAGCTAAACAAGAAAGAAGGTCCAAGCAAGAAGCTTCAATCTCACTTAGAAAAGGGAATAAAATAGTCATAAGAGGCAGTTGTAGAAAGGAAACTGGGAAGTAGGAAGGGATGGGGAGGGCATGGAGGAGAGACTCAGGATCAGGTGTGAAGTAGGACAAGAGAGATACATGATGAGATGGCCATGAAAATGAATGGAAATCGGCAAATGACAGGAGTGAGGACGTGTGGGGCATCTCCAGGACAAGACAGAAACCTGGGATAAGAATCAATGGGGGTGACCTTAACTGTGATTCACTACATTGAGGATACGGAACCTGAAGACGCTACCTCCTGTAGCCAGGCAGGAACCCAATGGAATGATAGAGACGTGAACCTAGAGACGTGAACTTATTCACAAAACTTTCAACTCAAACTTGATCCTGTCAACAAGTAATGCAGGGACAGGGATGGAGCAGAGACTGAGGGAATGGCCAACCAATAACCAGCCAAACTTGAGATCCATCCCATGAGCAAGCACCAATCCCTAACACTATTAATGATACTCTGTTATACTTATGACAGGAGTCTTGCATGACTGTCCTCTGAGAGGCTCCACCTCGCATTTGACTTAGACACATACAGACACACACAGCCAAACAGTGAATGGAGCTTGGGGACTCTTATGGAAGAATAGGAGGAAGGATTATGGGCCTCAAAGGGAATAGAAACTCCACAGGAAGACCAACAGAATCAATTAACCTGGACCCTTGCGGGATCCTAGAGTCTGAATCACCAACCAAAGAACAAACACAGGCTGCACCTAGTCTTCCCCGCACATATGTAGTAGATGTGCAGATTGGTCTTCATTTGGGTCCTGAACAACTGGAATGGGAGTTTCCTAAAGCTGTTGTCTATATGAGGAATGTGTTCTTCTAGCTGGGCTGCCTTGTTTGGCCTCAGGGGGAGAGCAAGAAACTATCCTCGCAGACACTTGAAGTGCCAGGGTGGAAGGATACCCAGGGGTCCCCCACTCATTCAGAGGAGAAGGACAGAGGGGAATGGGGGAAAGATTGTGGGAGGAGGTGAACTGGAGTGGGGCAGTGAACAGGATGTAAAGTGAGTCATTTAAAAAAAATTAAATTAAATAAAAAAACAAAAAATCCTGTTTCTCTGTGCCATAGCATCATTCTTGTCTTTAAGAGAAATAGGTCATCTCAAAATGCAAAAGAAGACATAAGTCAGTGAGGGTGTACCCTAATCCTTATTGCTATAGCAACCATACACACACACACACACACACACACACACACACACACACACACCATCACCACCACCACCACCAGCACCACCACCACCAACAATAACAAGAATCAGCAAACCTTGGTCATTGCTATCAAGGGACTCAATTCTCCAGTAAGAGATTGCAGATGAACAGGATGGATGGGAAAATAGAGTCCGTCTTTCTGCTATATCTAAGGTTTGCCAGGTCAGAGAGGGATGCTGATCGGACCAGCTCAGGTTTTGTCCAATTGTCAACTTGTTTTAAAAGTTTCTGCTAAAACACAATAAAAAAAAAAATCAGACAACAAAATAAAATGACCAGTCTCACCCTAACTACAGGCCAATCCTTTTATCATTGGCATAAAATTTGCCAACATAAAATGACTCTGTCGAATTGCTCTGAAGTTTTCTCAAAGGTCGGTAACGTTTTCTATCTTAGCATGTTCAGAGACAAGTAATAAAAAAAAAAATGTGCAAGCAAGCTTAGTCTCATGGATCACGCTTTCCTGACAGCTCTACTCTGCACTGTATCCTGGGATTTGAACAAAGACAAAGACATATAGGCAGAATTGTACTTTATGGAGGTGGATTCAAAAGTAGTTTGGGTCTGTATCAAAGGAAGATTGATTTGTGGATCAATGAAAACCTAAAAACAAGATAGTAAGAAAGCTTAGTTTTAATTGCCTGCAATAAAGCAGAAGAGTCTCTGGGACATAGAAAGCACTTACAAAAATGTACTGTAAGGGTGAAGAAATACACAAGCTGGCGGCAGCAGCTTACACTGGGAAAACCATGAAGATGGAATACGGCTCTTGAGAGAAGACAGTTGGGAGGGATTACAATGCCTGACACAGACCCGTGGCAGGGGTGCAGAGTCACTAGTATCATATAAAATGATAACGTAAAAATTAAGAATGTTCAGAAATTTAAAAAAATGAAGTGTAACTGGGAAAATGTAGGTTTCTGACTCCAAAAACAGTAGGTTATCAACTTAATTGACAGAATATCTATGAGCCTTTGATGATAGCAAGGTCAAAATTGAGATGAAGCTGCCAAGCCTCAAATTTAATCCATTTCCTCAATAGACTAGTCATGTCTCGATCAAAAACAGCAGTAAGTGATACCTCAAGCTACTCAATTCATGCCGTGCCATATAGCAAGAGGCTTGGAGAGATTTGAAAAAAAATGAAGCCAACCATTAGAGTATCAAAATCAGTAAGCCTGGGTTAGGTCACTTCTTGTTCCATAGTGAGATGACTCTATGCCATACAATAAGTCAAGAATGACTCGGGTTATGATATGCCTACTTGTTATTATAATGAAACAACCCATGAGTGAATAATGGACAATAATAATGATACTGCTTGCCACCTATAAAATAGAGGAGAGAGATAGTGTCATGCGCTGTCAGGCCATGTCTCATTTTGGAAACACTTTGATTCTCCAGGAATATAGCCCGCTCAAGGCTGATAGCGGAAGTCCCTCTTTTGCAACTGCTGTCATCCCAAGGAATCACGTCACCCACAGTGCATGTGCCTCTCCAGGGACCATTAAATCAGATAATTGATCCTAGCAAGCAAGCAATGAGCTAGATAGGCTATGAGGCTAGCTCTGTTTTTTTCTGCAGCTATATTTCATATCGGCTCAACCTCTGACCAAGACTGACACCTGACACATTACCTGTTTTATTCCTGATGGAACTCTGCAGAAAATGTTCTTTCAGAATCTTCCCAAGAACTTCCCCTCTGAGACCTATTCTGTGCCAGAAGCGTGCTGCCCAATCTTCTCTATATAAATTCATAGATGAGCAGATTTTTTTCTCAGTACCAATATTATTATACCATCATACAAAGGGGTGAGGCGCCTCAACTTTCACTGGAAACTGAGGTCTCCATGAGGATCTGAAATTCAGACAATTTGGGAGAGTTGGCTGTCTTTCCACCCTGTCACAGCAGATGATAATCAATCTCCAGGACTTGTTTGTTTTTAGAGTGTTTCTGAATTTTATTCAACATAAAAATCAATTGTGGTTTCCAGAGAAATTTTGGATTAAAAAGTTAGCTTTGTCACCAACTCAGAAAAAAGGGAAAAAAAATTCATTAGTAGCCACAGAGCTGTAGGTCCTGGTGATACAGTAGCTCTACTCCTTCTCTTGTGACTTAATTGATCTCTTATAAAATGCAGCTAACACGAATCAGGTTTCTCTGCAGGAGCTGAGCAACCAGAAAGTGTGAATAACGAAGCTCTATGATGTGGTGTATTATCCAATTCAGAGCCCATTACTTAGAAAGCAGAATGTTGCCATGGAAATAGGATAGGTCTCAGCTCCTTCTGAATGGGATTCCTCTCAGGGGCAAGGCCTCATTGTCAAGCTGATTGAATTCTGTGTCTCAATTTTCTAACAAGGATAGTAGGACTGCCTGCTCCTTATTATCACTATAGATATTGAGTGATTTATTTGATAACCTTTCATTAAAGGAATTTAATATATGCCATTTTTAATCATTGACTCAAGTTTATATAAAAATTTAAAAGATCCATGGTCATTCATAGCAATGTTAGCTGAAAATACAAATTTCAAATTTAGAATGTACTGTGGTGATTTTTAGTGATAACCTTGAATGTCTAACCCAGCCAGAAAACCATAGAAGCAAATATACCAAAAACTTCTCACAGCAAGGTTGTCTCTGAGCAATTAGAGGAGACAAAATCACGACACCCTTCTATAAGTGAGAACATGCATTTGAAGATGAGAAGCCTAGTCTGGAGGGAGAAGAAGCAGCATGTCTAGTAAATGGCATTTGCTCCAGTTGGACCTTTATAGAAAACCTTAGATGTTAGGTCTTTGGCTCTGAGGGATTCATACTAATATATTACTAGTACAGATGTACATGGGATAAAGAGAGAAGCACATTCATTTGTTAGGGGACAACAGGAAGTATGTGGAAGTTGGACAAAACAAGATCAGCTGTAAATATACCGCATCTGCTTTGGGATTCTGTTGAGCAAAGGTACTGTTGCATCCCTTACTTGAGATAGAAAGAACCAAAATAAGTCTTTCTCTTATAAACAACTATATATAGTTCCAAGTATTTTATCTGATTGCTTAGGAGCTAATATTTGATTTAATGACAAATGAGATAATAATAAATAAAGTTAATTTTCATCATATGTTTTCATTTCTTTTTAAATTATTTCTCCACATGCAAAGTTGCTTAGTCACAAATACCAAAGGCATGCTTTTCAAGCAAGTTTACATATATATACAAATTTGGTCATTGTTAAAGGCAGTGTAAATCTAATGTCTCCGGAAAAGAAAACCTGCAAGGGTAAACTCAAGGTTAGTTTTTCAAACTGGAAACCTGATGCACTGGAGGAAAATGATGTCTGTTAGGCCTCTATGGTATACTAGGATGCACTCAGACATGCAGTCATCACTCTATGGTATACTAGGATGCACTCAGACATGCAGTCATCATAGAAAAGTTTTATTGAATACCAGATGGCTCATATTCTTTTGGAGTTTGTCTAGGAGGAGATAATTCCCTTGTGAAATGAGGAGGTCTTCAGCAGCATAGTGGAATAAGGCGGGGTCTGAAGGCATCAGAAGATAGAAGAGACAGATACTTCAGACTTCTGCACCATATCTGATCAGCATTAGGAAAATTACATCAGGCCAGACCAATGGCTCAGTGATTAAGAGCACTGGGTACTCTTGTAGAAGACATAGGTTTGATTCTTAGCACCTACTGGGTGGCTCACAACATTCTTTAACTCTAGCTCCAGAGGATCCAATGATCTTGTCTGGCTTCTATGAGTACCAGGCATGCATGCAGAACATAAATTTGTACATGGGTAAAACATACAAGCAAATAACATTAGAAAAAGAATAAAAGAAAAAAAACTGAAAGAAAGGAAGATAGAAAGAATGAATAAAAGAAAGAAAGAGAAAAATAAAAAGAAGAAAAGTTGGTTCTTTAGAGAGAAAAATATGAAGAACATTTCCTTATAGGGTTATCTGACTTCAACTTGCTACTTTGAGTAGTGCAGTATTTTTTTTAATCAGAACAGTATTACAGTGATATGTAACAATACTTTTCCTTGGGAGATGTAACACATGTTTACTCATCCCAGATAAAGAGCCCAGAAAGACCAATGTGTGGATACCACTAAAGTCCAACTTTGTGAACAAATGAGTCTTATTGGAGTTACTTAAAGGAATATGGGTAAAGGTTGGTTATAGGAGCAGAAATTATTCAAGAACAGCTGAATCACCAAAGCCTGATCCAGCATGGGTGATAGCTCATATAATATGGGAACTTGGAGGACACGGCACAGCCTATAGGCAGTTCATCAAGTCAGAGAAGATACTTTTCAAGAGACTCAGTTGATCTAAACCTCTTTGGAGCAACATTTTTGCTTCCTCCACGTTTGTCTTATCCAAGAATCTTCTTTGCAGTTTAGTTTGTCTAAGAGAAATTCTCAGCAATTATTACTGTATACTGTTTGGAGGGAAGGGCTTAGTGAATCTGATTAGCTTCATGGACTTCCTGAAGCTATTTTGAGTTGTTTACCTTCTAGGCTAAGAAGCATCCTTGCAGTATAGAGTGTTTCAATCCCAGAGGAAACTTGTTTCACAAATCATGGGAAGTCAAAGAGGTAATGACTTTTGTGATATAGAGCCTAGGAATAACATGCACGCTTCTGAAAAGCAATTTGTGCTTTCTTCACACAGGAGTCAGTACACACTGACTCTTTGTCCGTTTTGTGTTACTACAACAGAACATTATAGGCTGGGTAAATTATATAGGAAGAAGAAATGTGTTTATTACAGTTCTTGAGACCAGGAAGTTCAAGAGCAAAAATGCACATCTGTGTTTTCATGCTGAGTCATTGCATCACAACAAGAGGATGAGTAAGAGGGTAAAAGTCAGGAAGTCTGGAATTCCGTCTTCTGGCTCTTTGTACTGACATGATTCCAATCATGAGGATGGAGCATTCATGAACTCAACATCTCTCATTATGAGATGGCTTCTCCAACCACCCAGCACTATCCCATCAGGGATTAAGTTTGCAACACATGCCTTTAGAGAGACATACTCAAATCATAGCTCTAATGCAGAAAAAAAATAAGAAACTCAAAATTTCTGAGGAATCCATTCCAAATATTCTTACAATGCATTGTAAGAAAATACTAACTGTACTGCTAAAACATCTTTTGTCCTAAAGTTAGATTGGATGAAATGCCTAATGAAAATATCTCTGCAAATGTGCCTTTTTTATACTCTTGTCTTGGGCTGTGATTATTATAGATTAAACCTTGGAAAAAATGTAAAGATCTATAGCACTGATTCTCCAATTCAGATCATGAAAAGACTTCATCTCAATATCCCTGGCTTAGGGAGGAGTTTCCAAGATCAACTTCCAGTTTTGAGTCCAGAAAAAAAGTAGCTCAGTGGGTGTTTGCTATCAAGCCTAAAACAACCTGGGATAAACTGGGTATAAGGTGAGAACCAACTTCTACAAGTTGTCTTCTGAGTTTCATATGCGTACCACATATAACACACACACACACACACACAGACACACACACACACACACACACACATGGACGCACACATGAACACAAAGCAATAAATAAATAAATGTAATAAAAATTTGAAAATTCCTCTTTACAACTCATTTGTGCTTTGTTACATACTTTATTAATTTTTCCCTTGTGAGTAAATATCGACAATTCCTGAAACTAGCCTTAAGGTGCAGGATTATGGTGTCACAATTAGATTAGATTTTGAAACAAAATTGTTTCAGTGTTTTGGTTCATTTCATGTACTTTAATTATATACTATGAACTGGTTCCATAAATGGTTGTCAGCTGCTTACACAGAGGTCAATTCCACGCCAAAATATGCTCCCATTTGTCTTTTTTTAATCCTGTCTCCCTGGAGAGTGTAAGATGTAGTAAAATGAATGATCTTTGGATTTGAACAGAGCAACCCCACATCAGTACAGCAGCATACACACACACACACACACACCTTATTAAAAAAAAAAAAAGGTGTGTTTCCATCAGAAATCTTTGGCCCTCTTCCAATAGTAGCCAGGATGATGTTTTATTCCTCAGTTTTCCAGGCTGTTGACTTTACTTTTCCCTAAAATTGTCTATTCACCACTTGCATCTAGTCCAAGGACAGAGCTTTTGTAAGATGTGGTAAGCATAAAAGAACTGGCTACTAAAGATGGGAAGAGAAATCTTATTGCTGGAATGAGACACAGTTCCTTTTGTGATTCACTAAGAAGACAGATGATATAGTTTTGGATGTTTTATTGTGGAACAAATCTGTTGCACTGCATCAAAAATTTTTCTTGAAGACTATACATCAGACAAACTATATCGAGAAGTCAAGAAACTTGATCTGCTTGTAGAAATCCCATTTTGACCTAACACTTTTCATTTCCTGTGGGCATGGTTTCATCATCAGCTAGACTTCTATGGAAAAGGCCATGAAGGCTTGTGTTCAGTGGTTTAGAGGATACTTTGTGTATGCAGAATTCTCAAAACATAGTTTTCAGAAGTTTAACTGTTCATTTTTACAGTTGGATATGAAGGTTTTTAAGCACAGATTAATCAAACTCCATATTCTTATATGTCTTTGGACAGTATGGCTCAATATAGTATGGCTAAAGAAATTTAAAACTAAAATCCTTTGTACATATTCTAATTTATAAAAGCATAAAGGCTAATTTGCAAAGTCACCAGTCTCCTTTGATAGCAGAAATATACATGAGGGCAAGCATGACTAATCTAGATTTCCTAAATCCATTGCAAGTGTAATTCAAATTTACTATTTAGCTACTGAAAAAACATGCCAGAACTTGCTGAGATGTTGACAGAAACTCCAGAGTAGAGCTGACTAGCTACTGGTAACAATTCAAATCATTTCCACAGATTACCAATCCCTACATCAGATCTTGGGACCGGGCTGAAATGTTTTGACCATAACTTACTTCAAAGCAGAGTGAAATGAATAAGCTGTGAATGTGTTCATGAATGGCTCTGTCATCATTGAGCTAGTATTTTAAAACTAAATGACAAATTGTCACAACTATTATTTTCCTCCAGAAAATAAGTGTAGTGTGAGAGACAAATAGAAACATAGCTTCAATATGCTGGATTCTACAGGTATCACCCAACCAGCTTCTCCCTTGTAGATCTGGAGTCTGAGTCAAGGTCCTACACCAAGGTAGAATGTGACAGTCTGTAGTCCACAAAATCCCACCTGTATATAGTGAGGTAATCACAAATGTGCCTGCTTTAGTTTGGATGCTAACTGTGCTTCCCAGGCTCCTATGATTGGTTACTAGATCTCAAGATTATGCTGATATTTTGAGAGGTTGTGGAACCACTGACCACTGGACCATGAGGCCTGTCTGGTTAAAACACAGTGTTGGGAGAATCTTGAATTCTATCCTACTTCCAATCCAGGCTAGCTGGCTGCTGCCTGATCTGCCAAGATGTAACATACCATACAGAGGCTTTGATCACCACTCCTGTACCCCACAGAGTCACACTAGGCAAATAGTTCCTGAAACAGGAAGTTAAATAACTTCATTTCCCTTAAGTAGCTTCTTTGAGATGTTTTGTCATAGTGACTAAATTAGATGCTAACTAATAGAGTCATTATTTGTTTTCCACTATTTTGATACTATTCTCTTCTAAAATTAACCCCCCAAAAATAGGAACACAATGTTATCCCCGAGGATTCCTCCAGAAACAGCTGATTTCTGCAGCCCATATTAATGTAAATATCTGATATTATGTGACTTTTTGTGGGTAGTATAAACACATTTATTCATCTCTGATAGGAAACCAACTACATACCAAAGAAACAACTCCATCTAAGTCTATATAAATGGTGAGCTTCCTGGAGTATGGTGACTTAAAGGCAGCTATAGCACTTTGAAGACCATCTCAGTGTGGGGTGACTTTTTAATCTCCTTAGCAATAAAGTGCTAATGCTTTTTATCTCCCTGAGATTGTTCGGCTGCATCTTGTCTGAATCTTAGCTTCTTGAGCTTCATGAGTTTCAAGAGATTCCAAGCATATGTGTTACAGTTAGCTTCCTGAATCTTGTGGGCATCCCATGTTGCCCAAAGGGAAAATGTTATAGAGTATAGTCATGCAGCTAGGGCAAGATGTCAGGGTCTGATTGAATGAAGCAGAACTCATTTCTGAGACAAAGTCTTCCAATTTTGTATATAGTATGGACAGACAAGAAGATTCTATTTACCATAGCCACCAGCCATTTGCTTCATGAAGCTTGTCAGCCTGCCACTCAGCTCTCACTCTGAGGTTCAAAGTCAAGAAAGAAAGGAAGGACATAATCTCTAAAAATTTTATAAAATATAACAAAACACAACTTACATAGAAACAAATGATGGTAATGAATGAACATCCATACTTGCCACAGTATTCTTAATTTCAATAAACAAACCCAAAGGTGCAATTTGCTCCTACAAGTTGTGTGTATTATATTCCTAACTATATAGTGAAAAGATTATTTACTTCAGCGCCAGAAGTCACGATGCATTTTTCCAGCAATGATTAATTGAAGTAGAATATAGACTCACACACACACACACACACACACACACATATTCACATACATATATAGATGTTCATACATACATGTATGGTTAAATGTAAGCTTGTTCATTTTCTGTTTCAAATAGTAACATAAACCACAGAGGCACAGAATAAATATTATCTGACTCTGGAATTGATTTCCAGAGGTGATGAGAAGGATGCCTATCAAGAGTTTATAAGATACAGCTGTATATTTGAATAAATTGAATTAGAGTTTCTAATTTTAAGATAATTGCAAAGATCTCTATAATTCCTGAGAACACATAATGCTGTGGAATAGCTTCCATAAATGAAAAACCATTAAGCCTTCACTATAGACATTCTAACAATTGCCAAGGTCAGATTAAAACACCTCAGTTTGGACAACAAGAATGAGAAAAGGAGTGTTAATTGTCTCTATTATCCTTAACTTGGGACGAATCTGAAGCTGAATGGCTGAAAAAGAAAATTTAAATATTATAGAATTATCATCCAGTCTATTCCGATTCAAGTAACAACACCAATCACTTTCTAAAGGTAAAAGTGTAAAATGAGGTGGCTTGACTGAGCAATTAGAAGAGGGTATTCCTGAGGGAGACAGGCTTTCAGGCACACCAGGAGCCACTGCTGATGCTCTGTGTCCCTGAGCAATTGACAGAAGGCATCTTTGTCTTCAGCTCTACATTCATAACCTCAGAAATAAAATATGCTTCTGAAATTACTTAAAGACCTCTAGTAGAAAGGTGAAGAATTCCACTGACATCTTTATGCTGTCATATATTCAAGGAGTAAAGTCTGTAGAGGGAAAAGGAGACATTGCTTAGGAATAAATGGCTTTGAATACAACAGCAAATTAAATGTAAATTAACACTAAATGTAATCGCCTTATGTCAAACCCTACTTAAAAAGCACTTCCCTATGTGCTTGAACTTGGAGTGCACACATTTATTGAGAGTACACAATAAAAGTCTAGAGCTAGTTGAGCATTCTTGTATTTATAAGTTATTGGTTTGAAATGTTTCAATGTATGCACAGTGGATTAAGTTATGAAATGTGAAACTTTGGAAATCATGAGTGAGTTATATTCAAAGCACCTGAGGTCACGTTGTAGAACTGATTCTTCTTTTCATTTTAAAGATCATAAAACAGAATCCTGGACTCAATCCTTAATGTGAATGAAATATTGAAACTTCTCTGTTTAATAACTTGGTTTTCAAGTCTCTGATATGTACCCTTTTCATTGAAAGAAATAATATGGTTTAAATTGACTTTAGTTAAAGAGTGTGCTGTGATGTCACTATTCTCGGGCATATTGTGCTCTCAAGGTCAATGTACATTTTAAGTATTTGAATTTTTTTCATTGTGGTAGTTTTGAGATAGACCTCCCAGTGCCTTAACATAAAAAGGTATGTTCTATGATTTCTCTCTGTCTCTGAGTGCTTAGAGTGCTTCATCAACAGCTGATGACATAAGGGATGCATCAGATTCTGACAATAAAAAGTTATTGTCTGTTCTACTCCTCTCTTCCTGAAAGGAAGTACATTCAGGTCACACAAGCAGATACTCCAAAAAGAAAAAGACAAGACTCTCATCCATGGCTATGTGCCAAGCAAACAAGTTCCCAACATAGTGTCAATGCTGGTGTGGAGTTTGAAACAGGTCCCCATGAATCATCCTCGCTAATACCTTCAGTGGTGATAAGCCTTTTCCACCAGGTCTTCCCTAGATTTCAAGCTGAGAACAGGGTAAATTGTCCTTCTTGCTTGAAGTCATTAAGATTAAGGTGATTTGATAAAGAAGATAAACAATTATGTGTCACTAGAGAGACCCCGAGCCTGGCTGTTACTATAGTAGATAACTGAATTGTGAGAACATGACTTTGGAATGATACAGAGCCTTAAGAAAAATTTTAGTGGGATCATGCAGTTTGTCATTGTAGGTGTTAATGAAAACATGAAGGGTCTCCAGAATAGTGTTAGCAGGAACCTCAGGTCTTATGGCAGCTTTCTTTGACAGATTATAGTTGTTATTGAAGTTGGAAGAAGATGAAGTCTGGTTCTGAAGGACTAGAAAGTTTAATATAGAGCTAGAAAGATGGCTTAGCAGTTAGGAGATCCTCTTTCAGAAGATCTGAGTTCAATTCCCACTATCCAGGTTGGACAGATTACAACTGCCTATAACTTCAGATCCTAGTGATCTGAAACCCTCTTTGTCCTCCATAGACACCAACACTACACACACACAAACACACACACACAAACACACACACAAGCATAGACATTCTTAGTTTGAAAAATAAAATTAATCTAAAGAAAGTTATGTGTGTGTTCTTCTGCCTGAGATGATATAAAACCTCTAATTTTGCTGATATAACAATATATTCTAAACTCAATGAACCATACAATAAATTTATTTTCTCACAATTTAGGCTACAGAAACATGAGGGTCAAGTATGATCCATTTTTGATGAGGTGATCACGTAGCTGTCAATGTATAAGGGAAGAAAGGAACTTCTGGTGTCCTTACTTGTTATAATAATAGAAACTCTGTGAATACTTAACAAACAAAAAGAATTACAGATGAATTTCCTTTATGAACATAGATTCAAAATAAACATTTGCAAACTGAATTCAAGAATACATAGAAAAGATCATCCACCATGATCAAGTAGGCTTCATCCCAGAGATGCAGAGATGGTTCAATATATGAAAATCAGTAAATGTAGCCCACCATAAAACAAAATGAAAGAAAAAGAAGCACATGGTCATCTCATTGGATGCAGAAAAGGCTTTAAGAAAATCCAACACTCTTTTATGATAAAGTCCTAGAGAGCTTAGTAATACAAAGACCATACCTAAACATAATAAAGGCAATTTACATTAAATCAACAGCCAACAACAAGTTAAATGGAAAGAAAGAAACTCAAATCAATTCCCACTTGTATCAGTAACAAGACAAAGTTGTCTACTCTTTCTATTGTTATTCAACACACTTGAAGTTTTGGCTAAAGCAATACAACAGTTGAAGAAGATAAACGAGGTACAAATTGTAAAAGAAGAAGTCAAAGTATCATTATTTACAGATAATATGAAGGTATACATAAGTGACCCTAAAAAAATTCCACCAGAGAAATTCTACAGCCGATAAACACTTTCGGCAAAGTGCCTGGATACAAGAGTGGCTTTAAAAAATCAATAGCTCTCTTATACACAAATGGCAAATGGACTGAGAAAGAAATCAAGGAAAGAACACTTTTCAAATAGCCTCAAATAATATATGATGTCTTGAGGTAATTTTAACGAAGCAAGTGAAAGATTTCACATTTTTGAAGAAAGAAAGAATATATAAAGAATTTATAAAAAGATGGAAAGACCACCCATATTTGTCAGGGGCAGCCTTGCTTATATACTGGAGGCCTAAAATCAGCAATAGGCCTAAGTCAGCCTGCTAATACAAAGTCTTGGGTCTCTATGGAAAACACTGAAACAGAAAGCTATAAGATATTGTAAACAGGCAGCTTTGGTGGAAATTTACCAGCCTGGATAAGAACAAGTAGTCATGGGTCTTGTGGATAGTCATAGACCTTGGGTAGCCTTGGTGAATAGTACCAACTTAGATAAGGACAAGTGAATCATAGGCGGAGTCATAGTGACCCATTCTCTTAATCTTCACCCAGCTGATACCCTGTTCTGGAAGATATCTGTACTCCCCCTGAACACCTACACTCCTGCATCATCCCCTTCCCCACATCCTGTCTTTTTGTATATATAACCCTTGTGTGAAAAAATTAAAATCAGCGGTTTGATCAGACTATTGACAAGCTGTGGTCCTTTGCATTCCCCTGTTCTCCAGTTCTCTCTTCTAGGTCCCCTGGATCCTAGTTCACTGTCCCGTGGGTTGGGGCACATATTTATCAGTAGAATTAACATAGTAAAAGTGGTCATCATACCAAAAGCAATCTAAAGATTCAGTGCAATCCCCATAAAATTCCTAATACAATTCTTTACAGACCTTGAAAGAACAATGCTCATCTTTGTGTAGGAAAAAAAAAGGGGGGGGGACAGATAAAACAATCCTAAACAATAAAAGAACTGCTAGAGGTATCACCATCCCTGATTTCAAGTTGTAGTACAGAGCTATTGTAACAAAAACTGCATTGTATTGGCATAAAAACAGACACAGTGATCAATGAAATCAATTTTGAAGATCAAAACATAAATCTAAACAAGAGTGGATTTTTTTTTTATTTTTTTTATTTTTTATATAAATAACGCGAAAAAGACAGCATCTTCAACCAATAGTGCTCATCTACATGGATGGCTGGATGTACAGGAATTCACATAGATTCATATCATCTTCCACAAAACACAAGTCAAGTGGATCAAAGACCTCAACATAAAACCAGACACACTGAACCCAATAGAATACAAAGTGGAGAATAGCCTTGAACACAGGAGACAATTTTCTGAACAAAAGACCAATAGTGCAGGCACTAAAATAAAAAATTTAATAAATGGGACCTCAAGAAATTATTAAAATTTCCTATAAGCAAAGGACCCATCAATTGGACAAAATATCACCCTACAGAATGGAAAAAATATTTTTACAAACTCCACATCTAATAGAGGGCTAATACGCAAAATATATAAAGAATGCAAGAAACAAAAAATATATTTTAAAAAATCCAATTTAAAAATGGGTAACAGATCTAAACAGAGGATTCTCAGTAAAGGCATTGTAAAAATTGAGAAACAAAGAAATTTCAACATCCTTGGCTACTCCAACATTGGAACAATCCTCCATTGCTAGGGGAGTGCAAGATTGTACAGTCACTATGGAAATCAATATGGCAGTTCCTCAGATACTTGAGAACTGATCTGCATCAAGACCTTACTATACTACTCTTGGGATTACACCCAAAAGACTTTCCTTCCTATTGCATGGACACTTGCCTAACTATATTCATTGCAGCTTTATTCATAATGGACAGAAACTAGAAACAATGTAGATGCCACTCAACAGAAGAATAGACAAAGAAACTGATACATTTTCACAATGGAGTACTATTCAGCTGTTACCAAAAAAAAAAAAAAAAAAAAAAAAAAAAAAAATGGCATCTTGTATTTTGTAGCAAATGAATGGACCTAATAAAAATCATCCTGAGTAAAGCAACAATCCCAACCAACCAGAGCCCCCACGGTCTAAGCCACCAGCCTGGGAGTGCTTAGGGAGGGACTCAAGGCTCCAGCTATATAGGCAAGGGAGCTATATATAAGTGGGAGAAGAGATCCTTTGACCCATGAAGGCTGGACGTAGTGGGGGGGGGGATACTCGAGGGTGGGGAGGTGAGGTACAGGGAGGGTGGGTGGGGGTACACCAACATGGAGGCGGGAAGAGGGGGGAAGGGATAGTGAGTTCCTGGGAGGGAGGGGGGGAAATGGGGTAAGGAGAGAACACCTGAAATGTAAAAAATAAAAAATTTTCAATAAATAAAATAAAATAAAATAATAGTGAAATAAATATTAAAAAAAAAAAATCATCCTGAGTGAGGTAACCTAGGTGGAGAAAGATAAGTATGGTATGTATTCACTTAATAAGGAGATATTAGCCATAAAGTAAATGATAACTAAGCTAAAAATCTATAGACTCAAAGAAAAGGAAGAAATAGAATAGATTTTACAGGTGGACCAGAAAAGGGGGAATCAGGTTGAATTGAGAGAGGGCAGAGAGGGAAAGTGCAGCAAGAAACAGCTGGAAGGGCTTTTGGCATGTGGTGTGGAAACTTAGTGCCATAGTGGAAATTTCTTGGTATCTTTGAGGGTGACTCTAATGAAGACTTTTAGTAATAAGGGATACAGAGTCTCAACTGGCCATCTCTTGTAGCCAGGTGAGGCTCCTAGTAGTAGAACTAGATTACATACAACTGAATTGGTGGCCAACAGGGTCCCATGGAAATCCCCAAATAGTCCAGGTTGTGCACTAAGAGTAATGGTTACTCTCCACAAACTGACAGTGGCCCCATTGCAAAGGACAATACCCACATAACTCATTAAACATGGAGAAGTTGAGCTGGTACCTGCATGGACGTTCTACCTCTCTTTTCTAGTCTCTCTGCGGAAAGGTACTTTGCAGTACTGAAAGACTAGTGTGGCTACCAACCTAGCCACAAAACTTTTAACTGACAATCTGTCCTGCCTACAATATATGCTAAGGCAATGGAGGCACAGACCTTGTGAGAGTAGCCAAACAATGTCTGATTTGACCTAAGGTCTATTTCCTAAGAAAAACTCATACCTGACACTGCTTAGGTAAGCAAGAACCAGAGACTAGACAGCCCAGCGACCTAGAGTATAATCAAACTCTAACAGTCTTAAAAAAATTAATAAAGCAATTCCTAATTGTATTCTGCTATATTCAATAGATAAGTGCTTAATCCAGTATCATAAGAGAGGCTTCTCCCAGCAGCAGATGGGAACAGATGCAGAGACCCACAGACAGATGATACAGAAAGAGAGTCTAAATTGGAGATCTCCATTGAATCCCTCCCCTCAGAGCTCAGGAATCCAGAGGAAGAGGAGGAAGAATGATTGCAAGAACCCGTGGGGATGGAGGACACCAGGAGACCAAGGCTCTCTGCATCAACTAAGCAAGGCACATATGAGCTCACAGAACCTGAAGCAGCAACTACAGAGCCTACAAGTACCAGGTTATCTGAGTATACATTATAGTTGTTAGCCTAGTGTTTTTGTGGGACTCCTGGGTGTGAGAATGAGTGGGTCTCTGACTCTTGTGCCTGCTCCTGGCACTCTTCTCCTCCCGTTGGATTCCTATGTCCAACTTTGATATGATAGTCTTTCTTCATCTTACTATACTTTATTTTGTCATGTTTGGTTGTGATCTCTTAGACGTCTGCTCTTTTCTAATGAGAGACTGAAAGGGAAGTGGATCTGGAGGGTAAAGGAAGTGTGGAAGAACAGGGAGAAGAAGAGGGAGGGCAAACTATAATTAGGATACTGTACGAGAAAAAAGAACCTGTTTTCAGTAAAAGAAAAATGTATGTGTGATGTGTTGTGTATGGTATATGAGCCTGTTACTGTGGCAGTGTGTACATTTGCGTACTCACATGCTTGTGGAGGTACACATATGTACTCCTGCATGAGGAGACAAGAAGCTAACTTGTTGTATTATCGTCAATCAATCTCAGCCTTGTTTTCTAAGGCATGGTGTTTCTCTGATCCTGAACTTTATCGATCTAGCTAGACTACCTTCATGGAGCCACCCCTTCCTGCCATCCCAGTGCAGGGGTTACGGGAGTGTAAAGCACGCATGGCTGTTTAGACAGATGCTGGAGATCAAAACTCAGATCCTCCGTCCATCAAGGGGCTTTTACTTCAACTGAACTCTCCCCCCAAACACTCTCTTAGAATCTTTTACTTTTATTATTTTTCAGAGTTTCATAGATGTATCTAATAAAATATGATCATATCCACTTCCCATTTCCCTCTCCAAATCCTCCCATATCTCCCCAAACACATTTCTATCCCAAATTCATGTCCTCTTCTTTTAATAACCCATTGAATCCAATTGATGTCATTTATATGTAAACAAGTATATAGCAGTCACTAAAGCACATGAGAAACTTACCAACCACCATATCCCCAATAAAGAATAATTCTCCCTTGGAAGCAATTGCCAAGAGCTCCTCAGTGTGAGGTACGGCAACTTCTGTGTAGGTATTTGGGTGGCTTGGTCTTGGAGAGGTCTTATACTGATAAGCTAAGCTGCTCTGAGCTCATGAATAGTATAGCCATTTCATTCAGAAATAGCACTCTTTGTCCTGAGTCTTGGTGACGGTCAGGTTAATTTATATGCCCCATTTAGACCTGAGCACTCACTCTCTTATGCCTATCACTTTGATCAATTATAGTTTGCTTTATTGACTGATGCCTACTGCAGAAAAAAGAGCTTCTCTGACCAAGGTTAAGAGTAGCTTGGGTTTATTGGTAGAACCATAAATATTTAGAAGGC
The DNA here is from genome assembly GCA_021653895.1 of Mastomys natalensis. NCBI lineage: Eukaryota > Metazoa > Chordata > Mammalia > Rodentia > Muridae > Mastomys > Mastomys natalensis. The sequence goes on from JAJTUV010000466.1 coordinate 1,388,038, forward strand.
AATTTAATAGCATAATCATTTAGTAAAATAATAATAACACTGCTATGATTATATACAAACTTATATTTAGAATATGAAGATTGAATTTTAATGGCTGGTAAGGTTCACAGAGGAAGCTGCTGTTGTTTCTGATGACCTGAGTTCAACCCGTGAGACCCACAAGGTAGAAAGTGAAAAATTATGTTTTGTAATTTGCCCTCTGGCCTGTACACATGTGCTATGGCAAGTCATATCAGTCCCTAAACACGCAACAAAGAAGTGTGACTTTTTAAAAAAGAATAGATTCACAAATAAAGGACATGGCTTATCATCTTCAGATGATAAAATCATTCTCAGCAATAGAAATATCTCGGGTCAAATCAATTCTATTGTGGGATGAAAAAACACTTGTTAAGACCAAAGATAGACTGAAGGCAAAACTTCACAGACTACTTTAGGTAGCCCTGATCCTCAGAGGACATTCAGGGTACAGCCCTCAGTAAACCACAGGACAAGGACAAGAAGGACTCAGTGCGCATATCTGTGCTTTGACTTTTTAAAAAAGTCTGTTGCTGTGAATTCACAGGGACAATCAGTACCTACCTGACCCTGACACCTGATAGGAAGATTCTCACTCCTTTTCCTGGCTGGTGTCTAGTTATCAGCTATCTTCCACTCTGGTCAAGGACTTGGCTCAAAGATGCTTCTTGGAGGAGCAAAATTGCTCCTGAAGCTCACCGGAGACACACCCTTGGAGGCCAATCACTGGCAGAGGAATTTTCTTTCTTCTCTCAGATAGACAGTACCTATTTCCCAGGTAGGGGATTTGTTTGTGCATTGAGGTCCTGCTGCTCTTGCCTGCAGAGCTGCTTTTCTTCTTCCTCAATCAGGAGCAACTGCTTCAGCTACAAACATCAAGATTTTTTCCAGCCTTAACAGAGACTTGATAGACAGGAGATCTGCCATCTTCCCTCTGAAAATTCTTAGACTCACTCTGCAAGAGTCTGCCCTTCTCTACAGTTGTGACCATTGAAGTCGTTCCTCAGCTGAGCACCCTGAAGCCTACTAAGAACTTAAGGGTTATAGCACCACCCATCTATTTTATTTGTTATCATGTTGTTTCTACTTTTCCATTCAAATTTCCACTCTCTTATTTAAATTGTTCTTACCAGGCAAATAAACTGTTTACTTGTTTTCTTCCTTTTCTTTTCTTTTTTTTCTCTTTTCTTTTCTTCTCTATTTCTCTTGTCTCTACTCCATTCTTGAAGGAAGGGCAAGCCAAGAACCCAATTGGAAAGTCAACTGTCTCACATGCGTTCATCACACTTATAACGGCCAGAGACTGAGGTCTAGTGTCTTCCCAATCTCTTCCCCAGCTTAGTTTTTAAGAGTCTCTAGCTGAATATACGTACTAATTCATCTAGAGTAGCCAGACAACAAACCCATAGATCCCAATATTTCTCCACTTTTCCCACAGTGAGATTATAGGTACTCAGGTTTTGGGGGGTTTTGTTTATATGAGTACTAGAGACTGAACTTCACACGTTAGTCTGGAAAATACTGTAATCTGACCCATCATTTTGCCCCAGAATAACTTTAATTCTCTAGTTTAATTATTAAATAATATATAAGTTGTATATGTATATTCATTTATTGAAAGCTTATCTATAATAGCAATACCTATAACAAGACAAGGTCAGGTTTTAGCTAATGAGAATTTATCAACATCGATCCAAAAGTTATGAATGTGAATTCTAAGATTAATACTGGTTTTCTGTCTAAATCATGGTTTCCAGTTTTGTGATTTTTCTGGATCCCTGAATGTGTGAATGAGTGGGTCTCTCAATCTATATCTGGTTTTTTGTGCCTTTTTGTGGATTCCTTTCCTTTGTTTGTTTCGTCCTATTCTGATCTGTTTGTTTTTGTTTTATCTTACTTTGTTTTATTATTATCCTTTATATGCCTATTTGTTTTCTAACGAAAGACAGGAAGAGGGTGGATCCAAATTGAAAGGGAAGATGAGAAGAACCTGGGAGGAGAGCGAGGGGAGACTGTAATCAGAATATATTATATTAAAAATCTATTTTTGATAAAGGGCAAAAATTAAAAATAAATTGACTAATCTAGTTATGAACAGTATTTATTTGTTGAGTTTGCCAGTTGAAAAGTCTATTTTCCATTGCTTGTCTTATTTTGGAAACTAATTTTTAGTATCTTTACACAAAAATGGACTTGAAAACATTAGGACCAAAACTTTCATTTCTGAGAATAGGACTCCTGGGCAATGGGTGAAAGGTCAAGTCTGCCTCATTTCTCACTTGTGGTCACAGAATGATACAAACTCAATCCAGCTGAGGTTTCTGTCTGTTTGTTTCTGCATTGGGGGTTTTAGTGTATGATGTCTTAGTCTCTTTCTTTTGAGTCTGTGGTGAGGCAACACAAGATAGCAGCCATGCCTGGTTCAACCATTTACCACATGGCCATGCTGGGCAAAAAAGATATCAAAAGAAACAAAAGTCTTACAATATCCTTGAAGGGCAGGCCACCAAACCCTAAGACCTCTCACTAGGGCATCTCTCTGAAAGTCTTTTCTACCTCTCAATAACTTTGGGCCAGAGATAAGCCTTTGAGATATTGGCAGCAGAACATTGCAGATAGAAGAGAATAGCATTTGTTGACTTGAAGCTCCTTTTACTTGAGATAACTGCTACAAATGGACTGAGTCATCTGAAGTTGATACGTGAGTATGTGCTACAGGAAACTGTCAGAATGTTTATATGCAGTCAGAGAAGAACTAAACTGACAGAATCATCATCCATAGGTCAGCTTGGCCTATAGATTAGGTCATCTCTGAAGTAAATGTCTATGTTAAAGAAGTTTTATAGCCATCTCCACAACCTCCCCTGATTCCTGGGTTTGAAGATCAGTACAGATCAGTACTTCCATTCTTGAAGCTATAACATACACTTAAGTCAGTTTACACAGCCTCCATTTTTTAAAATTTAATTTAGTTTTTTACTTATTCACTTTGCATCCTGCTCACTGCCCCCTCTTGGTCATCCCTTCCCATAATCCTTCCCCATCTCCTCCTCTGCGGAGGTAGAGGCTCTCCTAGGTATCCCCTCACCCTGGCACTTCAAGTCTCAGTGAGAATAGGTGCTTCCTCTCCCACTGAGACCAGAGAAGGCAACCCAGCTAGAAGAACATATCCCATGTACAGGCAACAGCTTTTGGTATAGTCCCCACTCCAGTTGTTCGGACCCACACGTAGACCAAGCTGAACATCTGCTTCATATGTGCATGGAGGCCTAGGTCCAGCCTCTGTAAGCTCTTTGGCTGGTGGTTCATACTCTAAGAGTTCAAAGGTCCAGGTTAGTTAGCTTTGTTGTTCTTCCTGTGGAGTCCTTACCCCTTTGAGCTCTTCAGTCCTTCCTCCTATTCTTCCATAAGAGTCCCCAAGCTCCATCCACTGTTTGACAACCTCCTATTTTAAATTGGGGCTTTCTCAAGTATATCAGACCAGCTTCTAATTCTCTGTGTTACACAGTATGACCTTGAACTTCTGAAGACCTACCTCTTCCTCACCAGTGCTAGAATGGCAGACATGCAACACACACCCAGTTTATGGAGTCCTGGGGATCTACCCTAGGCTTCCTGTATGCAGAGTAAGCACTGGGCTGAATGAGCTATATCCTGAAGCTGAGAGTCTTTAAGAAAGAGGTGGGGGTCGGCGGTGGGGGGGGAAGAACTTGCGGAGCATTCTCACTTGTAATAAGATACATGACTGTTGGAACTAGGCATGGTAGCACACACCTTTAATCCCATCAGGAATCAGAGGCTGGTGGGTCTCTGAGCGTTCAAGGTCAGCCTGGTCTATAGAGTGAGTTCCAGGACAGCCACAGCTGTTACACAAAGAAACCCTGTCTTGAAAACAAACAACAAACAAAAAAAAAAAAAAACAAACAAACAAAATGAGAGGATTTCTTTTTAAAAATAAAATGTATAAGAACAATGCAAACAAACAAAAGTTTACAGGGAATACAGATATCATATCCTGCACAGATGCATAGTAAGCACAAGATCTTTTCTTCCTGTGACCCAAATCAACTCTATAAGCTCTGTCCCAAATGTACCCATAAAGAGCCATAATCGGCCAGAAGAAGAGAAGAGGGGCAGGGAAAAAGAGAACACAAAGCTGAAGAGAATGGGATCTGTGAGGAGTTGGGGCTCCACACAAAGTACAGAAGCAGCAGTGGGAGGGGAGCCAGTATATGCAGCTATGGGGTGATGGCAAGAGGTAGGCTGTTCTAAGGCCCCATTTTATAGGTGCTGAGTGGACAGCATGACCTGTTCTAGCTCTAAAGGAGGAGATGCAGCCCAGATGCTCTCAATTCCCCAGCATGCTTCGCTCTGCATTTTCTAATAAACAGCTTCACTGCTTTGCACTACAAAGCAGTGGACCGGAGCTTGCTAGCAAGATTTAAAGTTACAGCAATGATCCCATCCCTTCCATTGACAAAAGGCTTATAGTATGCTTTTTGTTCTAGAAACACAAATGCATAGGATTACCTTCACAATCCATAAAAGGCGAGTCATGACCCATTTGCTTTTTGCTGCTTGCCTTACTTTTTCTCCCTGCACTTCTTGATTTCATCTCTTATCCTAGCACCAGCTTTTCTGAGGTTTGTTAGATGTGGCATGTATCCTGTACAGGATAAAACATCAGGATATGAAAACTTGTGAGGGTTCTCGCTGAAGGGCAAGTTCAGAAGACAATGTAGGTAATGAGATATCGCCCATAATGCCAGGCTCCGGGGACCACAAGAATAGAGATGGGCTCTCAGAGGTCAAGAGATGCAGAGTTCACACTAAGTGCTTCACACTGTGATCTGCTGAAGGAATCAAAGAGTCCTTTTCTGTCTGGCCTGGATTTCATATTCCTCTCTAAAACTAGAATGCTGTGTGCTGACAAGCATCTACACTCTCCACATCTTTCTTCCTTCCTTCTTTCCTTTTTCTTTCTTTCTTTCTTTCTTCCTTCCTTTCTTCTTGCATTCTCTTTCTCTTTTTTTTAAAGATATAGAAATAGATACAGGGAAAGGGGGAGAAACTAAAATACTATTTTATTACTTAATCAGAAAGAAATCCCAGCCACAGCCTACCAGAGTTCATATATGTACAATTCCTTCACAATGTTAAAAAACAAAATAAAAGAAAACAACAAAAAGCCATAAAAAACACAGTTTGTATTTGGTAAATTATTTCTGAGCATGCCCTCTTAAAGCATTTAACAAGAGTTGGTCTGTCAAAAATTCCTACAGCTGGAGGCTGTGTGTGTGTGTGTGTTGTGTGTGTGTGTGTGTGTGTTTAATTTTGTGTTCCAGGAAATAGCAACAACAATTATAAAAGTTACTATCATTATAAGAAAACATCACAAACCAAGTTACTTTATAACAGTTCAAAGCATAGGCTACATTTGTTCAACTATTGCTTTGCTGGAAAGCTGCCTTTCAACATTTAAGATAATTTTTTAATGTGTTTTTCTTTTAGATTGCTAGTTTCCTAAAATCTTTATGGTGTATTTTCTCATACACTCATTTTCTGAACGGTGTTCAGACATTGCAGAAGTAGGAATTGCATGTCAGTATGTGAGGTTAGGAAACACGTGGTATCTGGCATGCAATTGGTCACTCTCCAAGACGGTAGTAAGAAATTGCTTGGGTGGCATGTGGCTCATGACTCGTTCCAAGTATTTTACTTGCATCACCTAATTTATCCTGTATAGCAAATCACAAATGGAACAGTGTGTTTAACTTGCTCATACAGGTGGAGGAGCTAAGACAGAAAAAGTGTCAATCACGTCTTGCAGTTCACAGACCTTAGACATGGTCAGAATGAAGAATTAAAATCAGATTCCAAGCTTCAGAGAATGTGGCCCATCCTACATGGACCCTGTTCACTATTCCCCATTTATTCCTCTCTAAGTAAAGGTTTTTCTCCATCTCATGGTCAAGTCCTCATTCTCCTCTCTCTCTCTCTCTCTCTCTCTCTTCTCTCTCTCTCTCTCTCTCTCTCTCTCTTCTGTCTCTCTCTCTCCTCCATAATGAAGCCAAAAGAACTCTTTCAAACAGCAAACCTTTGCTTCAAGGTAAAAGACTATGGTAGTCACATTTCATGGTCTTGACTATACATCTAAAAAAAAAATGACTTAAGGGGATGTAGAAGTTTGAATAAGAATAGGTCCCCTGGACTCATAGATTTGAATGCTTAGTCACCAGGGAATAGAACTATTTGAAAGGATTAGGAGGTGTGTCTTTGCTGGAGGTAGTGTGTCATTGTCTTTAGAGTGGACTTTGAAGATTTAAAAGCCCATGCCAGGCCCAGCATCCCTTGCTGCCTGCAGATCAGAATGTAGTTCTCAGCTGGTGCTCTAGCACCATGCCCTCTGCTATGATGATAATAGGCCAAGCCTCTGAAACTGTAAGCAAGACTCCAATTACTTGCTTTTTATAAGACTTTCCTTAGTCATAGTGACTCTTCGCAGCAATAGAACTGGAGGAAAGAAAGAGCAAAAGAGATTTATTTTGGCTTACTGCTTCAGAGATTTTAGTCCATGATCATCTGGCTTCATTGCATATGAACCTCTACCCAGTGTGGCAGAGCATCAGGGTGACTTCCATCATGGCAGATAGGACACAAAGAGAAAGACAGAAAGGAGTCAGATACAATATTGACCCTTCAAAGGTATGCTTCCAGTGACCTACTTCCCTTAACTGTGCTCCACCACCTCAGAGAGCTTGGGTTCATGAAGTCATTAACAGATTAATCCAAGCAAACATTCAATAATGAATTTGTCAATGGATCTATCCGTTGATGAAACTAGAGGTCTTGTGGCTTTGCAAGCACCTTTAAAATCTCACCAACTATCATAGAATTTTTCAGGAACAGTTTTAGATTCAAACCATCAGTTGTTAGATATTATCCATAATTGAGTATCACAGCACAGTTTTTGAGATTCGTTGTATTGGTGAAGATATCGGTGGTTTTTTCTCCAAGTACCCATTTATGGAGCAGATATACTCATAGTGGTCAGTCAAGAAAAGATGCAGAGGGGCTGCTGACTACTGGTTTGGCAGAAGATCCTTGGAGTGACTGAGACTATGATCTGGGTACTGAAGGTAACTAGTTGTTGCAGGTTACATTCACTGATTTTTGTTTGTTTGTTTGTTTCATTACAAACTATTCCTCAGTAAACAAAATGCAGGAAAGGAAATGGAGAGACACCACTGTTACAACATTTATTTATCCAAAATGGCTCCACCTTCCTCTTCAGCCTCATTCCCCACAGGCTTCCTGGCTTTGTGCATCTTATTCCTACTTAACTGAAGCATTTGTGGTCGAGGCTGGGTTTTGTTTGTTTGATGCATGTTTCGTTCTTTCACTAGACTGTTTTGCTAAGCAGTTGTAGGTTCACAGAAAAATATAAATTGAACACACACACACACACATTGTTTATACACAGCTTTCCCCAATGTCAGCATCCAGTACCCATTCAAACAGTTTACATTCTTCAATGCCATTTTACCTTTCTAATCTCTGACTCCACAGGGGCATGAACTTGGCCAGAATTTGTTCTAATGCACCTCTGGCTCGCTCTGCAGTGCAGCTGTTTGTTCAGTGGGTATTTGACACTCAGTCCTTTGGGTTCTCAATTCAACCCTTAATCAATTCATTTTACAGGTCAGTAAATTTCATTCGGATACCTAGTATTCAATATGTGAATAGGTGATCTTATTTGCCAGGAAGAAATATAGCTGCAAACACAAAAGAATGACAAAGGTAGTAGAACCCGAGGCTGGAGAAATAGAAGCTTTGAAACTTAATATGTTTTTTTCTATATAAAAGTTTGTTTGGAGCTATATTTCAAATATTGGGAGGGAAAGAAGAGGGAGGGAGGGAGGAAGGAAGGGAGGGAAGGAGAGAGGGAAAAAGGAAGGGAGAGAAAAGGGGGGAGATTCCAAATTCCCTTATAAAACTGAAGGTTACAGTAGTTGCTACCTCCAGCCTCCATTCAGGTCTTTAACTATTTATATTATTCAGAGATCCTCTCTTGCATATACTATTAGTAAAAGTAATATTTCCTCATATTTTGTATTTCTTTTTTTTTTTGGTTTTTCGAGACCATATTTTATATTTCATTTCAACCTCTTCAAATATGTTATATAATGTAATTTACCTTAATATTTGATGTTCTAGTTTATCCTCTTTTAAAAGTCTTTGTAATCCACTTAATTAAATCACAAATATAGTGTGCCTTTAATGAGAGAACTCACACAATGCTAAAATCAGTATGGTGAAATACAACCAACTTAGAACAATAAAAGTTGGTTTATGGACACTAAGGATATTAAACAGCCTAGCTTTAATTATGTATATTTCTATTCTTCAGTGACTTCTTTTGCAGGTAGATCTTATTTCTCCCAAGTAAGACATCCACAATGGTAGTAGAGGCTCAGAATAAATCTCACAAGTAAATATCAGTGAAACCTTTCCCAAAAGTTTCCTTGAAGTTTGATGTTAATCAAAGCAGCACATGTTCTCTGACTTCTGCTCAGAGACAAGGGTCCTTTTGCAGGCAAGAGATTCATCATTTTAACCTGAATTATGCATCAGTTTAAAAGCTCTACAATAAGGAAAATACAAATCAGTTGTCAGATTAACTACATATTTATGTATCTGTTCCATCCTCCATGACCCAGAGTCAGTTTTTCTCAAAAGTCACTAACACTGTGACACCATTGCACAAGGACATCTTTATGACCCAACCAATTATTTAAGCAATAGTCTACACATGTGTATTAGGCCCATTATTTGTGGGTTTATATTAGATAGCTAAAGAAACTGAATGTTTGATTTCAACATCAGCTGTTACAGCAATTATTCTCAACAAGGACTTTGAGGTTGAAATCATCTGTTTAACTTCTCTTAAGAAATAGGAGTGAGGAGTCTCATATTAACTTATTTAGGGATTAATGGAGTATTTAAACTCCATAAATTTTTGCAAAGTGGTTGACTTTGTACACATGCATGATGACATTTTTTGCAGGTTTCAGATACTTGTAGACAGACATGAATGTCCAACTTCTCCTCTTTTAAAACAAGCAGCAACTTTGAGAAAATGTTCCTTCTATACTCAACCTTTTTCTGGGTTCACAGAAAGTCCTATCAAGGGTCATGAGTCTATTTATTTCAAATAACCTCTGTAGAAGGTAGGTCCGGTTCTTTCTCCCAACCCTATGCCCCTAGAAATAAAACTCAGACTCAAAATATATTTATAAATAACTTGACCATATAGCTAGGCTCTTCTCTGACTAGATCACAGTTTAAATCAACCATTTATTCTAATCTATATTCTGCCACGTGCCTGTATTCAGGTACCATGTATCTGTCTTGTCTTATATTTCTGGGAGAATCTCCTGCCGAGGACTATCCCAGAATCCTTTCTGCCTTCTGGATGTCTTACCTCCTATTTTCTGCCTAAGCTATAGGCCATCAGATTTTATTACTGACAGGTGCCATATTCATACAGACACAAGACATTCTCTCTATAAACCGTCTTCTGGAACTCAGTGTGCTGATGTTGGAGGATCGTCACTTCAAAACTTGGCTTAGAGAGATAGTAACTCTGATAATGGGCTTTTAGTGGGCTTAGTCTATTGTCGTTTGTCATTCCTCAGGCAATTTCTTTTTGTTCTCTTGTTGCTAAATAAATACGTGTATGTTCCTCTTGCCTAGAGGTTTTCTCAAGGGCCACTTCCAAAGTGAATGCGCGCGCGTATACAGCTGACAAACCAGTCTCGAAATGAATGAGGAAATGGAAGTGTTTCTTAGGAAGATCCTCCATTGTAACAATGTTTATTTTTCACTACGCTGAATTAATTGGTTCTATCTTCTCAAAAATAAAGCCCTCCTGTTATGTTATGGGCTGAAACAGTTTGAATATCCAGCCTTCTCTGCAACTCACTGAAATTGTATCCCCATAAAGAGATAGTAAGTGGTGAGATCAGGTAGGATCTATAAGGTAATTAAGGCTCCATTGTTGGAATATGTTAATCCTTTAATGAGTTTGGGGGTTAGTAAGTTACTTCAAGAGAAGAACTGCTGGTTTCACAGGCCAGACTCTATCTCTTTCCATAACAACACTTCAACTCTGTGAGTTTCATTAAATTTTGACTCCTTATTCCTGTTAGTGTTGAGTTCACCGTGTATGTCACATCTGCACGCCTGCTTCATTTATACAGTTCTGTATCCTTGTGCCACGCCTATGCAACGTTTCACAGGCTCAGACTAGTCTTTCATTTCAACTCTGATCTGTTTCCCTTCATTTCTGTTCTTGAGTCAGAGAGTTTTTCCACTCCCCATGCCTCTTAGGCACGTCGTGTCAACACCATGCTTTCTCAGAGTTCTGACCCTTCAGCCACGCCCCTCTGCAAGCCTGCAGGTCTCACAGGGCTGCACACCTCTGTCATTTCCATTTCTATACTTCTCTTTGATTTTCTTCATTTCTCGGTTTTCAATCCTAGAAAGCTTATTTGCCTGACTCCCCCTCCCTTCTTAGTCTCCGTGGTCAAATTTCAAGCAGTCTTATGAATTCCAAAACCATACAGTAAACAAGCCATACATCTTATCTCTAATTTGGGGCTTTACTCTGAATCACTGACATTCTCTCTGCTGGACAACAGGGCATGCTTTATATCTGTGCAGTTTTCTGCCTCTCTACCCTGTTTGTTCTTTCTGCTGTCCGGTCCCTGGAAGGTAAACACCTCAGGAGGTGGGCAACTCTTCCATACACCGACCTCGACCTTTCAGGCATCTTTAGTTGAAGGAAGGAGCTTAGGAAGTGCTTAGCATTTTCCTGCAGACCAGCAGCAAGTCAGTGAACGTTCAAGTGTGTATACTTTGTCTGAATGTGAAATCCTCCACATTTCCAACCATGCAGCATCATCACTGAGGCTACAAAATAATAGGCATAAAATTGGTCAGCATTCAGAGCACAGAAAGACATCTAGGTGTGGGATCTCTGAGCCTTAGAGAAGACAGAGCCAGGCAATAAGAACCACGAAGCACAGGTAGAAGAGTGATGCAAAGTGCCCTTGGCATGGCCAGCCCTGTGTGTGCTGTTAACAAATAAATGCTATGAGGGAGAGATACCCAATGCTAGGATTGAGGCCTTAAATTTATTGTCTGTTTTAATGTGCCTTCGCTCTATTTGACATTTGAAATTCATGGTCATTCATTTGTTTTATTTTCATAAACATGTTTATTACACATACCGCCCTTGTAAAGGCATTAGCAGTTCTGTCGTTAGAGTCTAGAGCTTTCAAGTCGGTGCTGGGCCTTTTTATGGCTGTGAACTCTTTTCAAAGTCAATATTAGAAAAGAAATCGGCATGAGTTAATCACATTGTCTCTTTTATTTAACTTGTATTTGATGTATGAAATCTCTCCAGATGAATGGTAACATTTTGTTTTATTAGAGATTAGCTTCCACCTCTGTTTTCAGAGAACTTTCCGGCTGGATTCTTTCCGCAGGAACTTGCTTTTAAATTGGCCCCAGAGACTTCAGACTCTGAGAAGCTCAGCAAAGGGCATGTGAAGCATCTGTTTGTTGCTGCCTGAATCAGACTTCCCCTTTTGAAGTCTTCCTGTTATTGGACATAGGCCAGCAGCCACCCCAGCACCTCCACAGCTGGTTCTAATGGGGCAGAATCATACTATGAGAAACAACAGAGAAATGGAGAGATTGTTCCTTGTTAAAAACAACCAAGCTCCTTCGCAGTGACAGCAGCATCTTTGGACTTTGAGGATATTCTCTCTAACACTAATTCATCTTGACAAACTTTCTAGCAGTCTTCACACACCACTGAGGTTAAAGTAGACCAGACTGGCTTCAAAGTTGCTATTCTCCTGCATCAGTCCATCTGGTACTAGGGTTACAGGGTTACAATATTGACACTCAGCTCTAAAAGGTATTTGTAATTTTTTTGTTTTTCATTATTGAGATATACTTAATAAAAATTATACACAGTCAAGATATACAATATGATATATATATATATATATAGATATGATTATCACAATCAAGCCAATTAGTACATCTATTGTTTCGTATTATTAACTTTGTGCATGTGTGTGTAGAACAGGAACACATAAAAGCCAGGCTTTTAGTAAAACTTCAAGGACATCATACACTATTTCTTAAATTTTTATTAGTAATAGTGCATGGCAGGGTGTATGAGTGTGGGTATGCACATGGAGGTGTGAAACAACTTCTGAGCTATGTTCTCTGCTTCCTTGGTGGGATGTGGATGTGATGACTAATGTCATCAGGCTTGTATAACAAGCGCTTTACCCACTGAGCCATCACGTTGCCTCCCATACCACTATTATTATCCGAGGTCAGTATCTCAAACATTATTTCCTCTGCAGCATACTCATTCTATATTTGAAGTGTCTACCTCTGACCAACAACTCTCCATCATCCACCACCAGATCCTGCCAGTCACCATTCTGCCTTCTGCTTCTATGGATTCAGCTTTAAGGAGTTAAATTCTACATATGAGTAAGAGCAGTTGGAATTTGTCTCTTATATCTGGCCTGTTTCTCTTGGGACGTATATTCAAGATGCTCCAGAGTTATCACAGATGATAAAATTCCCTTCATTGGTAAGGCTGAGTAATATTTTACTGGTGTAACATCACAATAAGAAAATATTCTGAAGTGTTAACCAAACACAAAATATATTCTCCAAAGGTTTTATATGTAAGAATCATTTTCTTAGAAAAGTTGGAAAACAGATGAAAATACTGGCTTTATAGTTTTGGTTATGAGCCTAGACTTTAGCAGCTAAGCCACCTCTCCAGTCAGAAGATACTAATCAAACAAACAAACAAGAATCAGCACAAATGGAAATTGGATCTTTTATTTTTTCTTTTACATGTGAGGTTAACTGCTCTCCACTGGCCACTTCACAGCATGACGTGGCCTATAAAATGATGTCTAGGGTTGAAATACTTCACTAATCTCACAATAGGTCAGATCCAGCATGGACATACAAACTGTCTCAAAGACTCATTCATTGTGTAGGTGAGGAAATTGGAATTCCCAGCAGTGAGTCCTGGGTACTGCATACTTGATTTCCATAAAGACATGTGTTCTAGGTGTCTGGGCATTCACTCAATGTTTGTCTGCTGGGTTGCCACTGTGCCAATGCCCAGTTCTAATTGTTCTTCACTCTAGAACTGGTGGGAAAGTGTCCAATAATCTGTCTTTATGTTATGTAAACCCCAAGCCTTCAGACAGGAAGACTGTCTACCAATCTGGGCAGGATGAAGAGTGCCATGCCTCTCACAGCTCTCTTTGTCCCTCAGTTGTTTGCACTCAAGGGCAGGGCAGTTAAGGTTACTTCCATGACTTTGTGCAAGAAAGGGCAGTTGAGCCTCCAAAGATCAGCCCCTTTCTGTTTCATTTTTCTTGCACTGTGCCATATTTAACAACAAAGTAGACTGCTCCCACATTCTCACACAGGAGCCTGGAGTCCATTCTGCTGATTATGAGAGTAAGGCTCCAATTTGAATGAGAAGGGTCACCACACTGGACAGCAGGCATCTTTCGATGAATGTGATGGCTGAATAGTTGAAATAGAAAGGCAAAAGCTAATTCTGTTTTTTTTTTCCAGTGTGAAAATCCCCAGGTAGCAAAGAATAAAATGGCTAGGATTTTTTTTCTAGACAGATTAACTGAAGCCTACAGACATGACTCTATAGTAATAACTGTGAGTCTAGATGAAGCTATGGGGAGGAGAAGCCTAAATCTTGGTGGTTGGTTGAGCCTAAGGGAGAGGCAATGGCTTGCTCAGGGTGTATGAGGAGAGACAGCCCAAGAAACCCTGCCCAACTGCTGGAAAGAGCAGAAGAGTGAGCCAGTGCCTCTTGACAAATGAGGCTGGAGACAACATTGAGTTGCACACTACCAGTATCTGGGACCCAGGACCAGGAACTAGAACCCAATAACAGCACCCAGGAATAGGAACAGAAACATGACACTGGGTCAAAACTATGACTGGAACACAGGGCCAACATCTGGACCAAGACACAGGCCAGAAACAAGAGTAGGACACAGGACAATGAGCTGGACCAGGATACAGTAGGACCAGAACATAGGGCCAGGATCTAGACTAAGACAGAGAGCCAACAGCAACTAGACAGGGATAAGAGGCCAGTAACAGGAGCTGGACACATGAGTAGGCTTTGACCAGGATTGAGAACCAGCCAGGTCATTGGACTGGGACACAGGACGAGGCCCCCAAAACCAGTTTTGGTTACAGAACCAAGTCATGTAACCAGGACCAGAACCACCAACTCAGAAGCTATGAACCAGGTCTCAGGATTTGGAACCCAAGATGGAGTCAGAGATGATGACTTTTTTAAAGTGAAGTAGATGTCCCTGCTCAATCTGGAAGGTCAATTAGAAGCTTGGGTCTCACTCCAAGGAAGAAACTACTTATACAGAATCATAAACAAGGCTCTGAGGCAATGAAGCGATCAGTGAGTAGACTACTTCCCTCAAGCATGAAGACCTGAATTAGATATCCAGAATTCACATAAAAAGTCAGGCTTAGCAGCTGCCTAAGAATGTAGAGACAGGAGGATCCCTGGGGCTTTCTTGCCAGACAGTATGCTTTCAGGTCCAGTAAGAGACCTGTCTCCAAAAAAGGAAAGTGACGAGGGAATACAACCTCTATAGACTTCTAATCTCCATAGCTCACATAGGCACATGTACCAGCACAAATTTGTGCATACATCCAAACACACACACACACCACAACACTACATCACATACACACATACATACATACATACACACCACATAGCACAATCCACACAAACATCTCACACACAACAACATCTCACACACACACTACTACGAGCCTCTCGAAACAGGTCGAAGCTGCCTGGAACATTAGACATCTTAACAATGGGATAAAGTGGCTGCCCTCCGTCTTATTGCAACTGAAATGGCACCTTTGGTGATATCTTTTGGGTAAAGGTACCGTCCCACATCTGCACCACCACCGGCCTAGAAACACTGCTCAGGGAGGCAGGACTAGGAAGTTTGACTGGGTGGGTGTCAGGCTATAGGAAGCCATACCAACACCAATCCTGGGGTAGGGGAGCGAGTGCAGTCTGAGGTCCTGGGGAAGCCTGAGCTAGTTGGGGGTGGGGGAGTCCCCGGGCCTGCCTAGAGGCAGGGGACCCTTTGGTTCTCAGGCTCTTGGGTACCCAGGCACCAGCTGGACTGGCCCATGGCCGAAGGGGAGAGACGAAGAGAAGCTCTGGCCTGCCCACGGGTAGAGTCCTTGGCTTGTTGAGGCAGTTGGTTGGCTTAGGTTGGTGGTTGCCTTGGCTAGGAAGGCAGAGAGGTCTTCTGCAGGAGATTAGGCAGCGTGAAGGCCTTCTCCATTGTTCCTCATGACGGATCCCAATGAATAGAGATAGTCCATGGTTTTAAGACGTTTATTGGCATGGTGAAAAGTAGATGAGAAACCATATCCCAGTTTCTCAGGGCAGGCCTGAGGTTAAATGCCTTTTGCAGGGAGGAGTGTTTGGGAAGGAAAGCTTAATTGGCTAGCCCTCCTGGCCTTTAGGTATCTCATTAATATGGAGATCTGTCTTGAGGCTACATGACCTATACTCATGTCTTCTACCTGTTGAGAGACTAGGGGAGTTGTCCTTACGTGACTGAAAGACACAAATCTATGGAGGCCTTGTGTCAGGAACCTGGAGTCTGGGAGCATGGCAAAACGCCTACTGTTCCTTGCCGGGGACCCTGAAGGGTTCCCTGTGGGGATTCTGGGTTTCAAACCTAGCTCAACTAGAAACCAGGCTGTCTTTCATGGTCCCACAGATATCCCTGGGAGGCGTGTCCTTTTCTGAAGGGAAATGGAAAAGTAGATCTGCAGAAGAGGGAAAGGGAGGAAAGACTGTGAGGAGAGGAAGGAGGGGAAACTTGAATCAGGATGAAATATATGAAACAGGGGCAGTAGTAGTAGTAGCAGTAGTAGGAATGATGAAGAACATATTCTCCTTTGGGTTTTATAAATAACTCCCAGAGCACATCATAGTCAAAGAGAATGTGGGCATGGACGGGTACCTCTGTAGTTATTTAAAAAGGGCCTGTTGATTCTTTCATAAGCACTCTGGCCAGAACTTATAAACATACCAAGGGATCTGAAATCTCAAGGCTAAGACTCTTCTCTCCACTCCTGGTTAGAGTTTACATTCAAAAACAAAAACAAACAAACAAAATCAACAAACCACTGGGTGACGCAAACGTTGGTACTTTAAATGTAGCACTGGGATTCTCTGAAGCAATGGCAAAGGAAACCAATAAAATGCCTAAGTGGAGTTAATGGGATCTTAGCTGACCAACCCAGCATTTGTGTATTCTCCATGCTACATTGAGTGGAGAGAGCACTTCATAGTTGGCTGATTCCCCACTTCTGTTCCTGTTAGAATTTTGTTCTTAGAGTAAACTTACACCCATCCCCTGGTGCCCTGGTTCAGGTTGTCTTGGCCTTTTCATTACGGGTCATGTTTACCAAAGGTTTACAACTTGGCTGTAAACATCAGTTGGCACCAAAACTGGAAAGTTGGCATGAGAGTTTGGCATAAACATTGCCCGGAAGCACGTTTTTTTCTTTCTAAATCTGAGAAAAACAGGCTAGGGTCATTTTCAAGTTATTTATGTTCTTCATGCATAAATAAGAACGAAGCCTGACAGCATCAAACAGTTGTTGGCGTTTGCATGCCTCAAAAATAGATTTGATCCAAGAAAAGTAACATTTGGTAAACAAATACTCAGTGACAGGCTGTTAAAAAAAATGAAGGGAGAAAAAAAGGTGGCATGGGATGGATTAAATAGTAAGGGAAGAGAGAATGTTTCAAGAACCATTTTTTATGTCAGAGAGCAGAGTCAAGAAAGTTACTGTTAAATGGTTACAAACATTTAGAAATTTCTACAGACTCAAAATTATAAATAAGCAAAATACAAGCTTTCAAGTAGATTTTGTTACAATACAGAAGGCACCTCATCCAAGAATACAAAGTAAACAATATAGAATGATCTCAGGGGATAGGAATGAATGATTTTTAAATATGCATTCTAAAAAACAATGGTATTTTTAAAGCATTTTAAACTCGAGAGAAGGGGAGTGAGTCATGAATTAACATGTGTTAATGTTATAAGTCTTTTAAAAGAGTTAGTTGTCAGTGTTCAAAGTCTCCTCTTGTCTTCCTTTTATTAAATTGTTTAGAAATGCAATTTGTAAACTATAAACCCGGACAGCCTGTGGTTGTATTCTAAAGAGAGAAAGTGATGGTGTCAACTGTTCCCTAAAGAACGTCTCTCTGGCAAACTTAAAAGTCAGCCTTGACGTCAAGTGACTCTGGACAAGAGTCTGCATTGAGTTCTGCGAAGTGTGGGCAGAAAGGACTTTCACTCTGGAAACTCTACCAGGGAGGAAGGACTGAAGAGACCGTTTAGGGAAAAATAAAAGCAAGCCAACTCAAACAGAAAGTAAAAATAAGTCAGTGGGGAAAGAATGTCAGCTGCAGAAGAATGTAGCCTGTCTGGTGCGGCTCATGTTCCAGAACACGTGCTCTTCAGGCAAGGAAGGCTTTCCCTCAGCTTGTTTTGGTTGTATCTTTTCAAATGAGGTTTGAGCTATTGTTACTGCTCAAGTCAGGGGCAGTTACATCTGCTGGCCAAAAATGTATGCTCCCCTCTACACTTTAGCCACACTGGGCAGAGAAATAGAGTTATGCCATTCTGTAATAGAATTAACCTGATGAACAGGCAGTAGACATAATTCAAGGCATCTAATCAGAATATTCCAATGCCAATTCAAGCTGAAAACATTTCCAGGACTCATTTCAAATGTTTGGCTCTCTTGAACTACCTAGGTCAACTTCATCTACAACTACTTCTAGAATGTGATAAATGTTCCTGGTGTTTGGTACTTTCAGATAGAGTCTATAAATCGGTTTACTTACCCTACTATCAAAACTGTTGCCATGACAATGTTGTGGCTCTGAGGAGACCAAATCACCTGATCTGCAGATAAGTGTTTACATCATAGAGCCACAGAGTGCCATGGCAGACACTGAAAAGCACAAATATACACACAGGATAATCCCTTGGAGACTGTTATTGTCTGTGAAGAAAAAGCCCTAGAGAATGTGGTCTGGACACCAGAGACCAGAGAATAAACATGCTCATCAGATAACAGGCTTCTTGGAAAGGAGCCTAGGCAAACTTCAGTATTCTCAGAATTGGCAATTAGTTCTTATTATATTCGAAAGACGCATATTTCACCTCAACTGACTAGTCATGTGGCTTCTTCAAGGATCTGAAATGGATTTTTTTTTTTTTTTTTTTTTTTTTGGAATTCTCAATTCCTAGCACTATGCCTGATATTTACCAGAGCTTCAGCAAGCATCTGTCGAATGAACATGAGATGCTAAGATGTGACATCCTTAGTCACACACTGATCTGTGATATTTTTAGTGTCTATGCACTAAGAAAGGCTTCCTTGATCTGGCTAAAAGAGGGTTCCTTGATTTGGCTTTGTTTACAGTTTTTGTTGTTTTATTGTGATTTATTTTTATTATTTTAAAGGGGTCTTACATGGCCCTTTGAACTTGGTAGCCTAGGATCACCTTAAACTTCGAATTCTTCCAATTGCTAGAATCAGGTCTGTGCCACAATGCTTGGTTTTCTAGAGTCCTAGGGTTAGAACTCAGGACTTTATGCATGCTAGCAAGTATCTTACCAACTGAGCTATTTCTTTGCCTCTTGGCTTTTATTTTTGGTAGACATTGGAGAATAGTTAGAAGCTGAAAGAAAACTTAGACCAATCATAAATAAACAATGTTGTTTTAAAAGATCTTTTGTTGTATCATTTCCATACAGATCAATATGAACATGTAAATATGAATGTACACTGATAGATGATAGGTAGAAAACTGATAAATGATAGATCAATTGATCAGTATATGTTGATAGATGATTATAGATTATTGATAAATCATTAGATAGTAATTAACAGATGATATATAATATAAAATGATTAGCAAATAGTTGAGAAACAATAGATAATAAAATAGATGAATAGATGTGTATAGAAAGATAAAAAGTAAATGATAGGTAAATGGTTGATAGGTAAAGAGTAAAGAGAGGGTAGATATAGATGTTTGATGGCAGGTAGATGAGATAAAGTCAAGACAGACAGAAAGACAGAAAGACAACAAATGAATAAATAGTCCTCAATATGCTCAGTGAAGAAATGTTTGGAAACCATGATCAGACAGCAGTAATAATCTGACAACTTTTTGGCAGTGTGCTCTCAGCTAAAAATTTTAAACTCTCAAGAAGTGTCTTGCACATATTGAGTTTAAAGGCATTGAACAGCAATTAAATGATTAGCAATAGAAACTCCAGAAGAAAAAATACTGGGGTGGAAGTCAGCTATAAAATAATTCTGCCTCTGTTTCTATATGGATACGGTGAGGGTGTACATTTGAAATTAAACTAGGAATGTAAAGTTAGCAAAGCTGAAGTGGGGCCTCTAGAACATCAAAGGCTAGAGAGTGGCATCTGGACGTAGCCTGCAGGATACAATCTGTGACTTGTTCCCCAAAGCTAGGGGCCTACAAGCACTCGTCTTGACTCTGGTACCTATATTTATATTCTCTGTGTGTAACTCCAGAGCATGAGAACCACAGAGAATTTGGCTGGCCCCAGATCAAAGATCTAAAGGATGCTTAAACACTTTTCTTAGTGGTTCCTCAGTGCTACACAGCATGGCTTCGGAAATGAAAAAGAATGCTCTCTACCATGTAACTATTGGAACAAACTTGAAAATGAAAAGAAGTTGCACAGAGAAAGAGCTTAGATTTGGGAATCTGAGAAGCCTGGGTTCATGTTCTTCTATACTTGCGAGACATCACTTGGAGCAAATTATGCAGCCCATGTGAACCTCCAAAATCTCAGCTGTCAAATGAGGCTCTTTATACCAACTCCTAGACAATCACAGAATGCATGCAGCCTAAAAATTTGTCATGAGTCCACCTGTCTTTTACAACACCTATCCATTCCATCAATAAATGTGTCAGGTTCTACTTCCCAATATATTTAGTCTCTGTATTACACAACAACCCTGCTCTTCCTTCCAACAGTTGTCTCTTCTCTGGACTGTACTTCCTCTCTTGCTTCTCCACAACACCAATGTGAGTACTGAGATCATGTCCTGTGTGTGTGTGTGTGTGTGTGTGTGTGTGTGTGTGTGTGTGTGTTCACATTTGTGTGAGGGTGTTCTAGCTCATGTGTGCACATGAAAAAGTCAGTCAATGTTCAGCATTTCTTTTATCATGCTCAACACTAATGGTTGAGACAGCCTTCTCACTATACATGGAGCTTGATGTTTTAGCTAGAATGACTGACTCAGATGACCGCCAGGGTCTTCTGTTACTATTCTTTCCTCACCAAGCTCCAGGACTACAGACTCATGCTTCCATACTCTGCTTTTACATGGATGCTGCTGATCCAAACACAAGTTCTCACATTTACACAGCACACATTTTCTCCACAGAGCCACATTCCTAATTTCTTAAACTTTCAGGAAATGCAGGTGACTTTTTTTTTCTGTAAGAGAGCAGACCCTCACAGGAGCTTCTGGAACCTTACCTTAGCAGGCAGTTGAGCCTGTCTTAGCTTTTGTCTGTAGGTCATGCTGAGGGCTATGGAACTGCTGGGAAAGCATTTGATCTCTGAGCTTGTAATTTCAAAATAATCATATCCTTCTCCTGTAAATTACAATAGGATGCTGGCTTAGGCAGAAGAAAGATGGTACGTAAAGAAAGAGCTGTTGAGTTCAACAGTAGCTCCAATGTAAGGCTTAGATCATTGTAAGGCAGAGACCAGCACGAACCAATGACAGTGATTTGTGGACAGTTTCAGCAAGGCTCCAGCGAGGTCGTATTTTCACAGCTTTATAAATTACTTTCTTCCTTTTGGATAAAAGCATTAATGATGTGAAGAGGTCGCTTACATTTTATTGCATTTTAGGTGGAAATTATATATTACAATTGAATTTGCAAAGTTGGGTATTTTCAAAGGTCATAGAATGCATGCCTCACAGATGTGAAGAAGAATTAGGAAGCAGGTGTTTTATTGGCTGTCTGAAGGATAAATTTTCATCTATTATCTACTTTTGATTTAATTCCAAGACTTCATATGTAGTCTGCCGCCCTTCCTCTTATTGCCTTTGTGGCTTTTGATAGAGATGGAGACAATGAGCATTTCAAGAGTACAATCTCAGTCACAACGTGCCACCTTGACCTGAGACAGAGCAAGAGGGCAGAGAATATTACTGACCCTTAAGGCGTGACTCACTTTCATATGATAAAATACAAGAGGGGAAGGAAGTGTGCTCTGAGCTGGAACCAATGTCCCAGGGCTTCAATCTGTTGAATATAAAACACCTTGAATCTTGTTTCCTGGCAATATGGTCAAGTCTAAGTTTTTAGTGGATACCTACTGTATAATGTTACCTTTCCAGAGATGTCCTGTTGATATGCACCCATTTTCTCAATAGTCTATGAGGGCATAATTTCCTTTTAATAGATAAGGAAATCTCATCTCATAGCTTAAGAGAATAGTAGTTATGATAAGTCACAAGTCAGGCTTACAAGTATGTATGTCAGTAATATGTTGGTAAAGAAGATAATAAATATTCACTGGGCACTGTCTGTATACCCTTGACTCATGAATCAAAGCATCAGCCCTATAGGGTAGGCACAATTGTTATACCAATTTTACCCTGAAATGGTATGGTTTGTAAAGTTTGAATGCAGTGTACTTACTTCAAATCTAAATCCTGTGCAGTTCCTGGTAGCAGACACCTCCAGAGTCACAACATTGCCACCATAGACCAGGCCCAATTCTTTGGGATGCTTGCAAAAACAAACAAACAAACAACAAACAAACAAACAAAAAGCATGAAAATGACTCTCATTAAGGTATTTTTATATGGAGAAGGGTCTAAGGAGGGTCAGATCTCTATCTCAGAGAAGACTCTTTTAAGTCAGCAGCTTGTTCACCTCTTGCTAAGAGCTGAGCCAATGAAAAGCAGGTATGCTCAGCAGTGTAAGTGAATTTTCTAGTGAAAAGCACTGAATGGGAAGTATCTGACAGTTAAGCACAGATCTTCCCTGCCTCGGCTCAATCACACCTCTTCCCAGCAGCAGTGCCTATGTCTGCTTTATAATTCATGCCTCCATTTACTTCAGCTGGCTTCTGGTCATTCTTCAGCAAAGCATTCTTCAGAAAACCCTTAATATTTTCTTCTACTTTTATCTCCAGTTATTGGAATTTCAGCTGTGTGTTGTCAATATGGCCTTGATATAAATACTAACATGCCACTCAAACTTTGGGACTCCAGGGAAGGACTTTAGGTTCAACCAAGTCCTTCCCAAGCTCTTCTGTAGTAAAAGTCTTCCTTTGACAGGCAGGGCATCTTGACAGTATCTGTTCAGTAGACATTTTAGTCTAATGTCATGTAGCTATCTTTGATCCCCACATTTTTCTAGTCTGCATTCTCAGGAATAGGAAAGTCTTCAAAATAAATCGACTACTTTCCAAGTTGTGCTGAATATTCACCCCATCCCTAGTGTCCTAAGATCTCCTTTTCTTCTTTGATCTCCTCTACAGTCACTGCCCTTTACCTTGGATACGATTCACTTGTTTTATGTCTACTCAGTCCTAACTCCTCTGAGCATAAAAATAACCCTTCCCCTTTTCACACTGGGTCCAACATTGACATTTGGTGCATGAGAAAATTCAATGGAAGTTAGCCAAGAAAATTGAAATCAAGTTTGGAAAGACCTCATCCCTTTTCAGATAAAATGATCATGTCTTTCCTGCTCCAAAATGGAAGAATGATGATAAAGTCATCAAAACATCCATCGATCAGATATTAAAACATGGATAATGTATTTGTCCCAGATTAAACAAATCAAGTAAGTTTCATTTTTTTTTTTAATTTTTCAGGCACAGTGCCAGCTGTTCTTCTGAAACCTAAAGGGACAATTACCCCCTTCAAGGAAAACACATCCACACATCATTTTAAAAATATACCTCCTACTTGGCTCCCCAGTGCTCTTTATTCCAGCACCGTCCCACCTAGCAACTTGACATGCTAGCAAGCAATCTGAGTACTTTGAAGTCACTTGAAGAAAAGCAGGTCTTTCATATTTATTTGTGAACTTACAGGTTGTAAAAACTTATTTTGATGGCCAGCAAGGCACTTGCTGTATTTATTATTCATGACTGCTATTTTTCTGCAGGTATATTTTTTATCTACTTAGAATAACATCCTTGAGAATTATGATGTTTTTTACTTTTTTATGTGTTGTCCACAGACACCTTGCAGAGAAAGCATGAAGAGATGGCAATTGAATTCATTTATTTAGAATACACTGTAAAAATACCTTTAAAGCATGTGTAAATTATGTGTGACATATATGAGAAGTCTAATTACATTCAAGTTTCTAGTCTGTTATAGAGATAAATTATTAAAAATTGGAAATATGAATCTAGAAATCCTGGGGTTTTTTTCCTGTCAGATACTTTGTTAGCTTCTTTTTGATTTTCTTAAAATGTAATTACTACTTTCGCCCTTAAAAATGGTGTAAGTTTTACATATGCTCCCACACATTACTATTCTTTTCATTTTAACTTATTTAAAAGCATAAAAGAATTGATGCCAAAGTAAAACAAACTTTCTGCATTGAATGCAAATAAATAGGTAATGAGAACTAAGAAAAAAGGCACCTTGTATGTCATTATAGACATTGTTAATAGTGTTTAGTTGGACATATGAAGGTCATTATTAGGCTATATAAAACTGGGCTAGTCTAAGCAAGATTGCCAAATTGGAAAGGTTATACATACACATTGCATGTATGTGTAAGTAGATACAAATACACATGCAATCTATTTTTCTTGAAAGAATTCAATTTAAGTGATAAATGCTTGTTATTTTTGAGGGGCAATCTTAAGAGAGATTATTTTTATAGCTTCTCCTATTTTTGTTACTTAAAAAAAATTATCTGTAGAGGTCACAAGCAAATATCAGATCTCCTCAAACTGGAATTATAGACAGTTGTTTGCTGCTATGTAGGTGCTAGACATTGAACTCATGTTCTCTGCAAGAGCACTCAGTGCTTTTAACCATGAAGCCATCTTTACTTCCATGCTCTATATTATGTAAAACTCACATCTTTTTATTTGTTAAAAATATCAACAGAAGTTATCTTGGTACAAATAACAACCATTTTTATCTTTATCTGTATATTAAAAACACAAAACCAAGATGATTTTAAAATGACTATGTTATGACCCATTCTGGACTTTGATCAATAGATAATCATATAGACTTTATTTTTATTTTGCATATTGTATATAGTTCTCAAATTTCTATGCTATTATTTTAACACCCTTTCTTTACCCCTCTTTCTAAACAAGTGTCATTATTATTTCCATTTCTCTTGCAAAACGATGTGTGATGTGAAAAAAAACAAGCTTAGATGTTCTGTGTTGATGGACATATTTTGGGCATCATCAGCACAGAGATGTGGTGGAGTAAGACATATAGAGTCCCAGTTTGCAATGTAACTGAGCCTGTCCTATTGGTGACAAGAATCACAGCAAGCTTAAATCATGTCAATAGGTTTCTTATCATTGAGTAGCCTTATAGTTTGAGGTCAAGTGCACACAAATACATACTCATCTTTGTGGTCACCTACCTACCACAGGCAAATGCTTGGGGAAAAGAAGGAAGCTAGACCCTTCCCCAGGTCATGGCCACCTTCCTGCCAATCACCACTTTTAGAGCCACTGCAACTTTCTTAGGTGAATTTTCTCCTCACCAATAAGATTTTTGAAGAGCAAAATAGAGAGATGCTCAAATGGAGAAAAATGATTATTGATATGCTTTCCGTTTTTTCTTGAGAAACGCTTGCTTTCTGGGAACCCTACTGTATTCCCAAAACTAAACAATTTGAGAATTTTCTACTCGTTTCAGTCACAAGAACATAGTATGTCTCATCTTGTCTTCAAATGAACCCTTGCATGTGAGAACACTTAAGAAATGTGAAACAGGAGGAAGAGATAGTTGAAATTTTTAAAAAGATGTATGCATACTTTTAATTATGAGTATATGTGTATGTATGTATGTATGTATGTATGTATGTATGTGTATGTATAGATATGTGCACAAGAAATGCAGATGACCAAAGAGGCCAGAAGAGGGTATCAGATCCCTGGATCGGGAGTTACAGATTTTTTTGAGTGCACAGGGTGTTGGAACTGAACTCTGATCCTCAGTAAGAGAGTGAGCACTCACATCTGCTGATCCATCTCTCAAGCCCTGAGGGTTCGATACTTCTCTAATGTGTTATGTCTTTCAAAAAACACATCATAATATCTGTCTGACACAATTATATCAGCGTGTTAATATTTACAGGTAATATTTTCTCAATTTAAATTTGTTAATGATCCTTTGGCTATCTGACTTCTTGAGCCCTCCTTCTTTGATTAAAAGGAAGGACAATGATTCATCTCATTAACTCAGAATATGAAATTTTGAGATAAAAATTATGATTTTATACAGCAGCAGAGCCATCTTCTATTCATAGTTAAGCCCATACTCACCTCCCTGAGATACTGGGGTACCACAATTAAAGAATTCAAGTAGTTCACACATAGCAGTCTAAGAGAAAAAATCTTGTATTTCCTACAAAGAGCAATAGGTATAATCCCAGTCTCTTTGCTTCATAATCTAAGATTTGACAGGGCTGGAGGGCAAAGAGACAGTTGTAGGAACAAGTGCAGACAGTTCAAAACATATTCTATTACCACATGCTGCTTTGTGTGTTCCTATTTACAATCATTTCAAACACTTTCCAGATTTCATTCTTGAAGTTTGTCAGATATTCATCCTTAGAGATAGGGGTCAGAATGCCAGAACAAAAACTCAGACCTGCTCATAGATAAGAAAAAAAATGAGTAATTAAAATATATAAAACAACCATTTCATAGGAAAACTACTTGTACAAATTATGATTCAGTTGTAGTTAATATCAAAATTCTGGGCACTTTAAAAAGCCTGGAGATATGGAAATGGCCTCCGAATCATGCTTTGCTCACTTCCTCCACAGAACTTGCTCCCTTCTTTCTCTGCACCACAGCTGTCTGGCTCTGTGTCCCCAGCTCCTGAGTGGCAAGCACCCAGGGCATTCCAGGCACCCTGCTGAGTCCTAACCACCTCCACCCCCTTAGGTTTGAAGACCTTTGTGACTTCTCAAGTATGTAGCCCATCTGGATGTCACATTCTGGAAACTGAAAGCCCCTCCTGTTCCTCTGGCTGAGTTCCACCGGCTCCACGCCCAGATACTTACAATTCCTTTGCTGTCCTGTTCTCAGAGACCCCTATTCATGGAATTTTGTCTCAAAAATCTGAAATTGTAGGCCATTTGCACACTCAACACTGGGAATTAGACTACCAAAAACCAATGCTACGATATATAGAAGGGAGGATAATTCAACAGAAAAAGGAAACCATGAAGGTTAATTTACCCCAGCCAATTTCACATTAAAATGAAATACATAGTCGGTTTTTATTTGGCATTTAGGTCATGCCACTGAGGAAATCTTATGCATTCACAATATTATAGTTTAATATATGACATTAAGAATGTATTTCTGAATAATGTCATATATTTTATACACACACACACAGTGTCTTGCAGTTGAAGACATTACAAGTTTATTTATAAGATTCATTTCAAATGATACATATTAATACATATTTTCTCTTTCTAACACCTTAGCATAGAGCTATGGTCAGATGTAACAGCACGAATGCGTGATCCTAGCACTAAAGAGTCTGTAATTATTCTACCATAAACAAGAGCTAAGAACCTATATATCAATAATAACTTTGGGACCTCAGAGTCTATGGCCTACAGATAGAAAGTATTTATAAATTAGCCTTGGTAGATATGCACAATCATTGCCCCCGGCAATAGGCAAAGAGATACGTTGTTGATGGTGATATTCTTCTTTCAGGCAGGGCAGAGCAGACATTAGTTCCTTGTTCATCCTAGATTGATGTCTGGCTTGGTGGTCAAAGCTAATTTATGACTAGGACACATAAAAATCAAATCAGACCAAATCCAGGCAGGGCAGCATGGGAGGAGGAAGACAGACAGGGACCTGTGTTCTACCATGCCACAAGCTGGGAGTGGGAAAAACGCCCACAGACCTGCCCTCAGTCTCACAGGACACTGATCTTTAGATGAATAATTTTGCCTTTTTGTCATGCCTGAGCAGAGTCCTGTTAGAGGCGTCACAATCCTATCTAGATGGAATCTAGTCTGTCTGCTTTGTTTCTCTGCTTCAGAAGAAAAAGGAACACAGTGAGGATAGTTAAGTCAACATAGAGATGGCACGGTCCTGGGTGCTAACATTTTGTCTGAAGAAGCACGACAAACTGAATTTCTTGGAGAAAGTTTGTTGAAAATTTCTCATTAATATCTGAAAATAAAAAGTAGACTATAGGAAGGAAATTGGGGGCGGGGGAAGGTGAGACTAAGTATTTACTTGAGCACAATACAACTCATCAGAGGGTGAACACGGGCCTGAGTCCAACGTGCTAAGCAGAAAGAATACATTCTCCCAGTAGCTTCTTTCTATACATTCCTCAAGAATCCATGATGGATGACTTTGTTTGCTATTTTGGGTCTTGCCAATGCTCTCAACTTCCCTTTTTCCTATTTAGATACAACTAAAAGAGTCTGCAATGGCTGTGCTCTCACTAAATCTTGAATAAGCAAGCAGAGCATGAAGTTATCAGGGACAGAGTCTATACAAACTGACACCATGCCATGTCACGTCTCAAAATAACGATTTCAAGCATCTCCTATAAACAAATAGCAGAACTAAGATGGACGCTAAGTTCCCACGACCTTTAAAAATAACATCTTGTCAACTTCTGGAACCTGATCATCTTCTACTTGTTTTAGTAAAAATGGGAAGGAGCTTTGCTGAGATATAAGGATAAGCTTGTAAACCCTGATTGCCAGTCACTTGTGTCCTACCCCATTACTCCTTACACTTAGATAGCTGTAAATCCACCTATGACCCACAGTGAAGAAATATTAGCCCTACTAGCAGTCAGAATTGGCAAGAAAGTATCTTTTCCTGAGGCTCTGGAAGTATAAGGCAATAGTCCTTTTAAACTGATGGAGAAATCACATTTAACACATCTACTCAGTGTTATGTGAATTAACATTCCGTGATTCATACAGATTAAGTTCCAGTAACATGGCTGACCCTCTGCAGCTAGCTCATTGACTCTGAAAAGGTTCACTACTAGAGTCACTACATTACAAAGCCCAAATGCTTCTCTTTTTGATCTATTCTAGATTAAGTTGCATTTCTATCACATAGCTCCAAGACCCCCAATTAGCACCCTGTGATTTTTTTTTTGTATGAAACAGCATGTTGTAGAAATCACATAATAACAAAAACTGCAGGCAATTTTCACAGAAGGTCAATATCAGTCACGCAAAAAGGACTCATCCTTTTACCACTTCTTAAATCCAAACACACAGGAAAGCAGTGCCCTGTTTTCCGAAATATCTTTGAGTTCTGGTGTGTGCGGGGAGGGGGGAGCTCTCCTAATTAAATCATTACACAGTTTAATTAAAATGCCAGAAACACATTGATTTGTCAAGAAGTCAATATGCATTTTAAAGCATTAATTTTTTAATTAGACTGAAATTCTAGGGAGTTTTCTTTCCTTAATTAAAAAATTTAGCATTGGATCTCCATATTTGTAGGGTGGAACTATCATGTTCTATGAGTCACGGGTATCATCTAGACATATGAATACTGTGACATCCAGAATGGTGTCTGAGGTTTTGTTGTTTGTTTGGTTGGTTGTGTTATTTTTTATTTGGTTGGGTTTTGCTGCTGTTGTTTTCATGTCATGTTTTTGTTTTGAGACAGGATCTTATGTATCTCCACCTGGCCTCCAACTTACTCTGGAACTGACAATGACAAACAAGGTCAGAGACTGACCTCCTTGCCTCTAGCACCAGAGACTAGCTTACAGATATGTCCCACCAAGCCATGCCCAGGGTGATACCAACTTTGAGTAGCAGTTTATCCTCACAGAAACAGGCAATTGTTCTGAATAGAAGGGGAAAACTTTAAACCTATTTCAAGTGAAGGTTTATAATATGCAATCCCAGAAGTGTAAAATCTATTTGGAAGCTCCTCCGAACATCTTGGTGGAAAAGACTGTGGACAAAGCTAAAAGATCTCCTCTCAGATAGAAGCTAACAAACAGGCAGATGTAGACAGGAAAGCAGAAGGTAAGGATTATGTTAACAGGGAAAAGCAAGGTCTTACGTACATAAGAGAGATGAAAGATCCTGCACATGCACAGGTAACACTTATGTAATATATGGCAGGGTTGGCTAAAACCATTAGGATTAAATTATTATAAACACTGATGGGTCATTTCATACATCAAGCATGACTCAATAACCCCAAGAGATAATTAAGCACATGGCATGTGCATATGACCCAGATTCCAAGGAGGATAAGATGGCTTGAGAACGAGGTGGTATTTATATCTAAAATGGTTCATTGTGCAGAAAAGTGGCCAACAAGACAAGAAGGAGAGAGAGAGAGAGAGAGAGAGAGAAGAAACAAACAGGACATTAATTTCATTGTATAATCATCTCAGGTAGTAATAAGGAAGTGATTTACTAATCATTATTAAAACAAAGTAGAATATTGCTATAGGCAATGTCAGGAGATGGAGCTACATTTCACTTTACAAACACTTTCTTGCATTCAGAATTCTTTGAGATGAGAAGCCATCTGTGAAACTGCTTGCAGCTAAGTGGGAATCTTTAAACAGCTTATCTTTTGATAATGCTTGTTAATCTAGCATAGCAAAGATTTCTTGATATTATATATGCATATATATATATATATATATATATATATATATATATATATACCCTTGCATATTTATATCTTAAAAGTTTGAGAAGTCTGGGATTTATAAACAGCATTTCAAAAGAGAAAATTCAGTAATATCTTTGATTAATACATAGTTTGCTTTTCCTAGAACCCCTGAGAAGAATTGAGTTGTGACCAAAAATGAAAGCACACACCTGTAATCCTAGCACTTAGGCAAAGGTAGGAGGATCATTATGCATTTGAGGCCGTTCTGAACAACACTGTAAAACCCAGTCTCAAAAACAAAACATCAGAGATTAAGTTATTGCCTATACCTTTTTACTAATGTGTGCATACAGATACGGATAAACACATGTATTCAGAAAGTTCCTACTTCACATGTATGCAAAGCAGACTGGTAAGCAGGGTTACTACAAATGTCATTTACATTTTCTGTGTGAAACTCCATTCTGGCAGCCTGATAATAGCCGAGCTTCCAAAGCTTAAATATATTCTCGGAGTGACCCAGTTCACTCAATCACTCCCCAGATACAATGAGAGGCTACTGAAGGGTCCCAGACTATAGGGGATTTGAAGTCTTTGTCCTTATTTCAGGATACCTTTGTTCCAATAACAATAGGTGACATCCCACACAATACAGTGCCATTTGTACAACTGCCTGCTGAAACTTCCTGTTTAGAATGAGGCAGTGGGATTTCTGAAAAGCCCGGGGAGGTTAGTAGAAAGAAAGACAAACAATGCTGCTATTTCCAGGTTTTTCTCTCATTGGAAATGAAACTAAATGTTTGGAAGTTAAGGGAAAGGACAGCATTTCAAAGGAGAAACCAACATCATTAGGACTGAATTTATACAAGTGTGAATTAAGCAGGCTACTCAGAGGATAGGCATGCGTTCTGAGACAAATTCATCCAGGAGTCTATGTAGATCACATAGCATCCTGCTTAGTTTTCTTGAGATTGAAATCGAGGAGTAAAAGTGATAGTTTTTCAAAGATCATCATGTATAAAAATAAAAGACAGTGTTATCTCAATATTTTCTTGTTCCCCCATCCTTCTTCCCCTCCTCCTCTCCCTTCAAAACAGTTCAAGCTGGCTCCTAATTTACTATATAGTCACGATTGACCTTGAACTTCTGATCTTCCTGTCTATTGCTGAGATGACAGGTGTGTCCCATCCCACCCAGTGTAAGTGTTGCTGGAGAAGCTACACACACACACACACACACACACACACACACACACACACACACACCACACACCCGACCAAATTTTTGAAAATTTAATTTCATATCTTAATTTTAGCATTTTTAAGCTTGTTAAATAAAGATAGCAAAGCAAATTGAAATTGTTTTGTGTGTGTGTGTGTGTGTGTGTGTGTGTGTGTGTGTGTGAGCTTTTCTATGTGTATGTACAGATGACTTCACAAATCAGAATAGGGGTTTAGGTTCCCTGGAGCTAAAGTTTCATGTAGGTATGAACTCTCCAAGGCATTGAGGGTGCTGGGAACCATATTCCAGTTGTCTGATAAAGGACCAGGTATTGTAAAGAGCTCATCCACCCTTCTAGCCACAATATAGCTTCTTAGCAAAGTATTGTTTAAGAGTAACGCACTGGATCTAAAGAGAGATACAATATACAGAATGATTCCTTAGTCTCCTAGTCTCCTGCCAGAAAAGGAACTCAACAGATAATTTCAGGAGATGGATCTAACACATGGGCTGGAAGTACTATAAAATAACAATTATTTCATTATTGTATATCCATGAGACAAGGAACATGGAATGTTGCTTCATTCTGCTTCCTAGTTTGTAGATGGCAAATGGAGTTATTTTGGGTAGCTGGTACTTGGAATGTGGAAAGAGGTCAATATATAGGGTATAAACAGGGGCTAAAGAGTTTTAAATGTCCACTGAAAGCTGATGTGTTGGTCTTCAAAGCAACAGTGTCTATGGGTGGGGCTTTGGGTATGTGATCTTATTGTGAGAGCTCTTCCATTATGGATGGATTAATCCATTTATGGACTCGCAACTTAATGGGCATTCATTCTTAGCCTTTTGACTAATGTCAAATATAACTTAATAAACTATTGTGATGATAGAAACTGTAGAAGGCAGAACCTAGTTGGAAGAAAAGTATCATTGGGGATCCCTTGAAGGGTACATCTTGCCTGTGTCTGCCTTTCCTTCTCTATACTTTCTCCTAGTGCCTTTCTCTTCTGGTTGTCATGAGATAAAACTTCTAAGATGTTCTGCCCAACAAAGGCCTGGAAGCAATAAAGTCAGGTGACCTGGGGCTGAAGTGCATGAAGCTGACCCAGTTGCATTTTTCTTCCTACACTCTAAATTTTTAAAGCATTTTATAATGGAGAGTTTACTAACACACACATCTTTATTCTCTTTGTAATCTTCAGTTTTGGTAAAACTTGAAAATATTGGAGTACTTCCAAGATAATTTTCCAACAGAATCAACGGAATTTATGAATGGATAAATTTTTGTGGATGATAACACCACATATCCTACAGCGAAAATGTGACTCTGATATGAGTATTGGTTTTATACGGAAAGCAAACAAACCTCAATTGTGGTTAGTTGGTGCAATATAAATAAGTCAAAACATTAATTTGCATCAATTTTATTGTAGGAGAGAATACTGTTAATATGGTGGCCCAAGAAGATACTACAGTTACAAAATATGCCCCATAACTTCATTTAAGAGCTTATATTTATTAAACAGTTAGAATATGACAATTATTATCAATATAATTGATCATTCCCATTCCGATCCTTGAAGAGACAAACCAACACTATTTTTATATAATGAACAAGAAAGAATTGAGGTTGTCAAGAGGTTAAAATGCTTGCCCTAAACCACTCAATATAGAATGGAAAATCAGTAATAAAACACAGATGGGAAACTGCAGCTCTCCCATGCCTTCTCACCATGCTGCTGTGGGTTCATAACTTGGAATCAAATCACAGAGCTTCCAGGTAGAGATGAGGATTACATAGATGGCATCTAGGTTTCATGAAAGTCCAAATATCTAAACCATCAAGACCTGTATCAAGGCTTCCAAAGAAAACCAAGTATCATCCCTGTCTACTGCATGGAAATGCACATGTAGGGTTTGTCTCTGAATCACAGCATCTCACCTATAAAATTAGAATAATATACTGAACTCCCAGCATGCTCAAGAAGATGAAAGGAATCATCTACAAAACTGCTTAATGTATTACATCAAAAATATGAAATGTTTTATACAGCTGGTATTATTATATCCTCCATACTTACTAAGTACCAATAGTGTGGTGATGTTGAATAGCTCAATACATTAGTAGCTCTCTTTTCATGTAATAATCTCTAACTACAAAAAGTGAAATCACTGTTTTATGGCATTGGCCACATTCTGTGGTATAAACTCTCTTGTCAGGATCCATTTGATACTGCCAATGTCTATTATGGGACAATTAGCACAACAGAAAGTGGTGAATCATACCGAGTAGAGTCTTTTTGTTTTCATTTAGCAAACCCCTTGATTTTTTGAGCTAGACACTCTTCAACCATTCATTCGTTTTTAAGTCTACTGCTTATTAGGTCAATAAACACCATGGTTGAATTTGAGGATAGACTAGTATACAAGATAATTGTCTGCCTTCATGAAATTTCAATTTCAATGGAAACTCTATGGCTTAAATATAACACCCCCCTCCCATGCAAATACATCCATGGCACACATTTAAATGGTAACCTCCCAAGTCAAGGATGTATTTGAAGACTGGAGGACCTTTAGGAGATGAAATGAAGCTAATGGAAAAGGGCATCAAGGATGGAGTCTTTCTATTATGCCTTCCCCACCATAAGAGGCTTAAATCCCTCTGTAACCAAAGACCAGAATAAAGCTTTTCCACTTAAGTTGCTATTGGCAGACATCTGATCACAGTTCCATAAAAGTCATAATAGGGTCATAAATAAGCAGATCATAGATAAGTGAATGAATGAAGACCAAATCATTTGCTCATAGAAACGAATCTTGTATTAGAACCTACTTTTGAACAATAAAAATGAAGTAGTCTTTTCTTCAAATTCTACATTTCTAACAAATTAATTTTCATGTATATGAATGTTTTGCCTGTGTGTATATATGTATACCATGCACATGCCTGGTGATTGTAAATGATAGAAAGGGTTAGGAGTTTAGATCCCAAGAGACTATAGTTACAGATGGTTGAGAGATGTTATGTGGATGCTAGGAATTGAACCTGAGTCCTCTGGAAGACATCAATTGCTCTCAATGATCATAACTGCTGAACCATGCCTCCAGCCCCCTAGTTTCTGTATTTTTTTAAGACAAATAATCTTGACTTCTTCCTACTGTAATGTGTCTTTCCACTAAACCCATGTCCAGAAATCATATCCTTCCCCAACTAAATAATGTAGCAACACTGCAGCATAGTAACCCCACACTAGAAGCTAGGACACAGAAGATCTCCAGATCCTCCATAAATTCAACTATTGGTGCTGTAGTCACTAAGAAGTAAGGTGATCAACAGTTTTATTATTAGGAATTTGGCTTTACTGAATGTCAGGTTGATTCCTTGCTAGAAAAACTGAAATAAACTCATTGGAGCCAGAGAGGCTAGGCTTCCCCAGGACTCAACAGAAGGCAATGAATGGACACATGTTGCTACAGTGATGGCTGTCCATACTCAGAGTATATGTCCATATGGATGAGTAGGAGAAAGCTTGCCATGCACATGCTACAGAGTGAGTTGAATCAGAAATCAAAAGAGGTCAATCATTCCGTTGATTGAGGTAGACACTCATCATTGACTCTAAATTGAAACCAGAGGCAGAACAATAAAGTAATGGTTTATCCCCGTAACTAGGAGAAATTATTTCTTCTTCAAGAAGGCCCCTGAAAAGGTTTACCAGTTATTTTACTTTATGGATTTCTGAGGCAAAAGAGTGGACAAAAACAATTTAAGGAAATGTGGGTTTATTGTGGTTCACGGTTTTAGAATACAGTCAATCATGCCTCGCAATACATAGTGTCAAAGTGAAGCAGCTAAGCACATTTCGGTCACAGTCAAAGAGCATGGAAAGACAAATGCTGGTGTCTAGCTCCCTTTCTCTTTTTTATTCAGCCTAGGACCCCATCAGATGCCATGGTGCAAAAAACATTTAGAGTGGATTCTCCACCTCAATTACCCTAATCTAGAAAATCTCTCACAGACAGGCCCAGAAGTTTTTTCCATAGTGATTCTGACTGAACATCATCAAACTGACAGTCAAGATTAACCACCCCAGAAGGTATACTTCCAGGAGACAAAGATGACAAGGGATCACCTCCCGGGAAGAGTTAGAGGTCATCAGGTGTCAGAAGAAGAGCATCACACACAGAAAAGGTCTGAGATAACAGTAAGTACAGTCTAAACAGGAAAAGAAGCCAGCGTGTCAAAGCAAAGTAGATTCAAGGCATGACTACTGGATGAGGCTTATCAATCAGGAATAAAAACGAGGGTTGACTGAACCTGGAAAGTCATGTCTGTGCCTTGTCCAACCCATCTGCAGATTCTTCTTGGTGGCTCAACAGAAGAGAAGCCAGAGAGACAGGAGACCTTTCAACATAAGCCTGATTTGAACCATTGTTCTCACATGTGAGAAAGTTCTCTATACTCTTATCCTTAACCTTTTCATTCTGAGACATTTCTCTAGGGGCAACACCAGTAAAGATTGTCCATGCAACCAAGGAAAACTAAAATCTGAATCAAAAGTTAGCAGACAGTAGATGTTGTCTTAACAAAAGATGTTGGGCTTCTGCTACCAGTAAACATTCTAATACACTATTTTAATATGAAATATTCATATTCAAATTGCTTTAGTGTTATGCTAATATTATATCCCTAACTTGATAGATAAGGTGCAAACCAATAGAATATATACATTATACAGCTATACATCTGTAACAGGTGAGTAGAAGTCTAGCTATAAACAGTGAGCTGTGACAATTGCTGATTTCTCTGTTTTCTTACAATATCATCACTGTGTTTCAGATTCCTGTGTAATTTCTATAATAGTACATCAACATGTGACTTTGAATAAGTCCTATGATCTTGACTTTTCTCACCTTTTTCATATATGAGATTGGATAAATCATCATCATCATTACCATCATCATCATATACATACCTACATTTATACATACATAAATACATACATACATACATACATACTGGTACTTGCATTAAGAAGATTATATTAATAAAGATGGTATTTTATATACTGTAGTCCATATCTGACAGCTGTGTTAAATTCTAGTTAATATATTTATTATGGCTTATCACTCCTTATTCTTTATGGCATCCTCTTTTAAGATAAACAATCTTAAATCAAGAACTTAAATACACCCTATTACTACTCAGTTCAAATGTCTGCCTCAAAGGAAGTGTTTAGTTAAATGCTCCAGTAGAAATGGTTAAAGGTCCCATCTAGAAGCTGTCTAACAATGTTTTCCTGTATGTCTCACTTCCTGTTGGCCAGTCCTCAATAGAGAGACAAAGGTCACAGCCAATTTAGTCTGCTTAACGGGAGGATATACTGACTCTCAAGCTACCCAACTCTTGTGGTCTATTGCTCAACCACTGTTCATCATTTTTGCAGATCTCCCTGCGAAAACTCAAGATTCTGTCCATCTTTCTATTATGGTGAAGAAAGATCAACATAGTATACACTTTCCAACTAAGGCCGCCTGTTGAGAAAGCCCCACCACTGAGTCTGTAACCTTCTCTTTGGCTCCACCCACAGGTGTATTTCTTCCACAAGGTACTTTGTTTTCAACTCAGCTAGCTTCTTTGATCCCCAGTTCTTCTTCCAAGATTTACACCAAGCAAGTTCTTTTCTCCCATTTACAGTTTTGAATAGTGACCCAGAGTCCATGTGTGCTTGTTTCAATGGCTCAATCTTTTCCCTTAAAGACAATGAGCCCTCTAAGTACTAAATAGCAGATGACATGCTTGCTGCTGGGAGCACCAACATAAGTCAAATAAAAACCCCTCAGGTTGGCGTGCTCCCCCTGGTAGAGAAATCTTGTAGGTTTGAACAGATCATGAAAGAGAAAAAAGTCCTGGAAACAGAAACTACTATGTAAGAAGCTCTCTCTACGATATGACTGGAGGCACCCACCCTTTTCCCAGAAACTCATGCCTGTCCCTGTCTGACACTGTTCAGACAAGAAATGCCAGAAATAACATCTATATGTGCTCTCTCTCTCTCTCTCTCTCTCTCTCTCTCTCTCTCTCCCTCTCCTCTCTTCCTTTCCCTCTCCCTCTCTCCCTCTCTGCTTCTTTCCCTCTTTCCTTTCCAACTCTCTCCCTTTCTATTCCTCTTTATCCTATTTTTATTTCTATTTCTCTCTCTTCTTTTCCTTCCAAGAACTATGGGCTCTTGAGATGGATGAGATAAATTGTAAATATATGGGAGGAAAAGTGAATATAATAAACACATTACAGGGGAAGCCTTCCGGTGCAGGGATAATGCTGCCTTCTCCCTGCAGGCAAAGAATCCTGAGAACAAAAGCCAGAAGCAAGCCTTGCCTGGCATCAGTGGGAAAGGATGTGCGTGCCTAGCCTTGCAGATACTTGATGTGCCAGGGTGGGCCCTGGGCCCCACAGGCCCCCTCACCTGCTCACAGAAGTGGATGGGGGAGTTGGGGAAAGGATTGTGGGAGGGGGTGACCAGGTATGAGGCAGTGAACAGGATGTACAGTGAATAAGTTTAAAAAAAAAAAAAAAGCCAGCAGCAGACATGCAATGCAGATGTGACTCTCTCCATTGGAAGTCAAGAAATAGAGAAGTGAATGATCTCAACCAAGAGAAACCATCTGAGGAGCTTGGTGAACTGATACCCACCCCCATCAGTCTTCATTGCAGTATCTATGACTCAGATCGTTGTCTTTGGTGAGTTAATCAGGAAGATTCAAAACCTTTAGGAAAAATAATGGGAAAGATGGCACAGTCCTCCATCTAGGTTCCTGTTCTCACTCACAGAAAGAAGGTCATGAATTCAGAAGGACATGCCGTAGGTTGATATGGCTTATCTCTTTCAGTTTGAAGCAGTTCTCAGAGTTGGCAGAGAGATTAAAGGCAAACATTATATCACCTGTAAAATATGCTCTCTCCTCTCCCTTGCAGCATTTTCTCAGAGGCTCTTCTATACCAAGAAAGTTCAGAAGACAAGGCAATGGTTAGGTAGAAGTTTTGAAGCAATGGAGATCAAATGAGGTGTGAATGTAGACCCCAAAACAAAGGATCAGATTTACGAATTCAATAGTTCATTGAACTCAGGCATTCAGACTAAATAAAAAGGCTACAATAGAAAACGAATAAAGTAAAATGCAATGAAATACTGCTTGATTTTAAGAGTGAGGATGGGCATATTCATTCTCTGGGATGCATCTAGAGATCAGAGGACAGCTTACAGGAATTGGTTCTCTCTTTGTATCTTCTCTTCTTATGGCTTCTAGGGATTGAACTCAGACTGTCTGTCGGGTTTGGCAGGAAGTACCTTTGCCCATTGAGCTGTCACTCTGATTTTAGAATTAAGCCAAGAGCTGGCCATTCTCCATTTTTGAGCTGGACAAAATTAACCTCAATTGCAACAACTCATTTCCAGTCCTGAAATACACACATGGCTCATTATCACTTATGGGCGTCTCTCCTCCACAGATAAACTACTCTCTTGGCATCACCCATGCAAAGATCTCATCAGCACGTGGAGGGCATGTGATATAAAGCACGTCCACAAGGGAAGAATTATCTTTTACTGGCAATCTGTGAACACTACGGAAAAAGACTCTTCCGTGATAGAATTATAAATGCTGGCCCATCAAACAAATACCTCAAGTCTAAACCCTGGGCGAATATTGAATGCCATTTTTTTTCTGCTTGGCATTTTGATGTAACTATGCAATAATATCAAATAATTTTGTGTTTACATATGCCAGGTGACAAACTGCATATGCACAATTACAGCGTTTAGTAAGGAATTTTACAGGCATCTAATGCATAATGAAAATTCTGTATTGAAATATACATTTTCTCCAACAGTTTTATGTGTATTAGGCACAGAGTAGACAGGAGAGAATCTTCCAATATTGGAAGCACTCACCAATTCAGTTCTTTCATAACTCACCACTGTGCATGAAGCCAGATATGGAAGAAGTCAGCAGAATATTGAAGGGAAAGCAAAATTAAAAATGAATTACAATAAATACTAATGAAGTGATTTCTGTGGGTGAGAAAATTAATATTTTTGTTAGAAGCCACATTGGACAACAATTTTACATCAATCTGACTGTTCAGAAATAAGCTGATTGCCATTTAGAACAAGTTTATAGAACATAGTTCAGAGTGTTTAGCCTTTGCTTTCAAAAGTAAAATAAATATAAGTAGCAGTGTAAAGGAATCTACTCAGCACCATGGAATATTTAGAACTAAAAAAATCACTTTCTAAATACCAGGTTTGTATCCTAGAATCACCCAGATAATTGTCACAGATCTCTGAATGTGGCATGGTTGATTAATCTTCTTCCTTGGCAGGTTTAATTTAATTTATTTGTGGAATATTGATGTAAGTCTACCACTAAATGGGGCTCTCTGATAATCAAAGAACATCTCACCTATCTAATTTTACAAACATCGAATCAAAGATATCCATTTTTTAATCTTTAAAAGAATAAAATGTAGTTTTAATTCCTAATTTAGTATTATTTTTCCAGTGGAGTATTTTCTAAAACATTTAAACACATTTTGTAATTACAGATGATCTGCTACCAAATGCTCTAAGATATTCTTAAATCTATGTTTACTTTAAACCAAGTTTAAACTAAAAATTTAATATTGTCAAGAAAATTTCCAAAGATCTTAAAGAAATCATTCAAAAGCCTAGTGTTTGTTTATGTTATGGCAGATATACTTGAATATTAAATTTTAAAACCTATTTAAAGTGCTTTGGGGCTAACATCTGTATCAACAGTTGACAAGTGTCTCAGCTGATTATTATACACCAGGGCACATGGTGATGCGGATGCCAATAGTGGTGGCAGGGGAAAGATTACCAGCAGACTTTCTACAGGCACCAGCATAATGCTCCTGCTTCAGAATTTCTCAGAGATTTCTCTTTTTTAAGGATAATAATAAAATTTTAAAATAATATAACAAGACTTTAAAAATACTAATACATTGGAGTTAGACAAAGTAAGCAGACAGAAGGAAAAAAAGCCCAAGAGAAGGCTCAAGAAACAGAGACATGTTTGTTAACACTCTCCGTCGTACAAGCACAAAATAGAAAGCCATAGTATATACACAGAGGACCTGGTGCAGACCCACGCAGGCCCTGTGTATGCTGCTTCGGTCTTTGTGAGTTCATATGCACTTTGATCATGTTGATTTAGAGAGCCTTGATTTTTTGGTGTCCTCCATCACATCCAGTTCTTAAACTCTTTCTGCTTCCTCTTCTATAGGGTTCTCTGAGACCTGGGGCAGGGATGTGGTGGAGACATCTTATTTATGATTGAACATTTCAAGGTCTCTCTCTCTCTCTGTCTCTCTCTGTGTCTCTCCTACCACCCCTAACTGCATAATACACCTATCTGCAAATCTCTGTATTTGTTGCCATCTGTTGGAGGAAGAAGCTTCTCTGATAATGGCTGAATGAAGCACTGACCTATGAGTATCATTAGGAGTCATTTGTTGCTACTATGTTTTGTTTTGTTTTAGAATAGTATTTTGATCTACCCTAGGTACATGGGGTATCTACTCTCAGGTTCTTGATAACCCAAGCAGTGTCAGATACGGGTTCTATATTGTGGGGTGAGTCTTAAGTCAAATAAGATGTTGGTTGGTTACACTGTTAGCTTTTTCCCACTATTACATTAGTGTATCTTATCAAAGTTACAAAACCTTGAACATCAAAGTTTGACAATCTAATGTGTCTAAAAAAGTCATGACAATTGTTCTGCAGCCAAGATTTGTACTGATAATTAATAATTACACCACATACAGTAAGACCCAAATGTAACCCATTTTGTCTAGCCTGAGGAAATATTATTATGTTTGAAGTATGTTCCAATAAAGCTAAAATTATTGCTACCATAAAACAAATTATACCTAAATAGTAACTTTGAACAGTGGTATTAACTAAAGGATTAAATTAAAATGATTTGGTATTGTAATTTTCTTTTGACAGGTGATGTCTCACAGTCCCATCACTTTCTAGAAAATTCCACCATTCTGCTCTTTCTTGATATGTTAATTTTTAATGTTATTAGAAAGCATTGCTGGGTAATAAGGAACAATATGAACAAGATTCCTGGATTAAGGAACTATGATGCTTTCTTTAAAGGTGCTTCATTTCCTATACATTGAAGTCTCTACCAGACCTTAGCTGCATTACGAAACTACCATAAATATAGTCTAAAAAAAATTGGGAAAAAATTTTCTCATGGGATGCCTCTCATCTTTGTAAAATATTGATGATAGAAATTTTCATGATAAAGTTACTTTCCATTGCATGTTTTATTCTTATAAATTATTTCTTTGAAAAAATTTTCTTTGAAAAATATTTATAATGAACAAATATATAAAAAAATGTATTTGACCCAGCTGACAAATGGAACTTTCTTTCTGAAGTTAACCAGATAGGTCAATGTTATCTATACCTCTGGGACGGGTCCCTTTGTTGAAGTAATTTAGTTGGAATCTAACATGAGTTTTCTTGCCTTCAAGGACCTTGATATATTTAAAAATGCACAGAATTTGAACAAATTGTGTAAGACAACCATGCTATGT
Organism: Mastomys natalensis; assembly: GCA_021653895.1. NCBI lineage: Eukaryota > Metazoa > Chordata > Mammalia > Rodentia > Muridae > Mastomys > Mastomys natalensis. Next base: position 1,430,038 of record JAJTUV010000466.1, read on the forward strand.
AATTGGCTGGGAGTGGGGCATAACACTACTTGCAGAAAGGCTTATATCGCAAACCAGGATCACTACAAAATGGTTGTTGGAGAAAATAGATGGAGAAGGCCCAGAGTGTTTCTACACACTGACTCTACTTGCTAAAATTGTCCAACGGGAATTCCTTAGGAGAATAGCAAGTATTTCTCTTGTGATGTTGCTCTGCTATTGGGCACTCACACTCAAGTCTTTCTGAAAAAGAATAAAGCTATGGAGAAGTAGCTTGTAATATCTCCAAGCCTTCATCTCTCTCTGAAATTATCCTTTAATAAATGGCACCCGCTTTTCTCTTCATCCAACAAGTATCATAGGAGTGTATTCACAAACAAACACTCAGCTTTGACCCCCTCAAAGTCATCTTTAGATACCTAAAACTACACCTCCTGTGTCCAGGGCCAGATTCTCCCTTTTCATTTCTTTTTCCCCTCTCTGACACAGTTTTTACCCCATCATAGGTCATGAGGAATGAATTCTTTAGACATTGTTTGTGATCACATAGATTTTTAAGACAGATAGAGTAGTCAGACAGAACCTGTAAAAGTAAGTTTACTTTAGATGTAGTTTTCATGAAATATTATCAGGTTTCTATTTACTGAATTCCTATTAGATTTCTAAGAATTGGGGAGCTGAGGATATAGCTCAGTAGGTAAGAGCTCTGCAATCCAGGCAGAGTGCCCTGAGTTCAAATCTCCAAGATGTATGTCAAATCTGGGCAGGACAAACATACCTGAAACCCCAGTGCTGAGCTGTGGACAAGCCAGCCTGTCTAGACAAACCAGAGAGCTACAGGTTCAATAAGAAAACCTCTGTTAAGGGAGTAAGGGATTTTCCAAGGTCCTTGCTTACCTGAGACCTGTGTACTCATCCATCAGAATGTGGTTTTGGCTTATGTCTTTCACCTATGATTTCAATGGTTTTCTCATCTTGACTAAACACTTGTACTATGGGGCTGTGCTATGGCTGCACATTTTGTGCTTTTAGGTTTGAGAATAAACTAATTTAAGTTACTTCCTCCTTCTTGACAGTTTCATGACAGTAGATCTGTTCCTACTGGAGAGATGAGGCACCTCAGTATATGATCATTTTTACTTTCTTATTCCATTGAAAACTTTCACATTATGCTTTACAGCTTCTCATCAGCATGTCTAAATTGCTAGTATCATTAATCTTGATTTTCAGGGCCATGATGTAAAATTAGAAATAGTTGGACACAAGTACTGGGGTATCATGGCCGTCAACCAGATGGCGGTTCACTGACTAGCAGAATGTCAGATACAGAGTGTGGATACACTGGACAAAAGCAGAGTTCAAATCCTAGCTGGGATTAACCAAGAGAACACAAGATTAAAGTATGCTATTCAAAAACGGCATGGGGTTTAAATGCAATCTATAGCTTATTTATGGAAATAAGTAATAAATATTTTCAGACTACAGTTGACTTCAGAAAGCAAAACTGTAACTTACCTGAGAAGAAGTACTACTGTAAATAACATCATTTTATAAAAAATGTCTGAGAGATTCTTAAGATAATGTTATGCTTTATAAAATTATCAAAGGGATGAGCTAAGATCACATTAGAACTGTTCTAATGAATTAGGCACTAATACTTCTATTCTAAAAGATACTTATGGGATGACTTTATAGATGTCCTTCATAATGATTTTTAACTTATTCAATGTTCACAAATGCCTCTTGTGACTTGTACAAATTCCTCTCTCTAAGTACCACTTTCCATCATCAAGATCCTTATGGTACTTTCATCAAATATATCTTTTTATATGTCCTTTCTTTTTCCCTCTTCTTCCCTAACTTAATGAGGTTCAATAAAGAACAGTTTAAAGAAGAAAGAGAGCGAGAGAAATTATCCTATTGTGGCCATTTGAGCCAAAGACAACAGACTCTAAGCTTGCAAGGCTTTAATGGCAATGACTTTTTTTCAAAGTATTTGGTCTTTTAAATCACTTCTGTTGTCACTGGGCCATACATGACAAAGACTGGCAATTTGGGAAAAACGGTGAAAGTACTAAATTGGATCTATTTCTATCTAGATGTAATTGTGCGCAATGTTTAGCTGACACAAAGCAAAAGGAAGGAAAGAGGATAGCTGCACAGGGTTAATGTCACACCTGGGAAAGTTCTGTCAGTAAGTTTGAGAATATGTTTCTCTCTTATTTTCTCTTCTCTCAAGAATGCAGCTATGAAATGTCATCAACATGTGTTCCGTTGTGTAATGGTGTAGGACCCATCACAGGAAAGACGAATGAAAACAAGTTTGAGTTTTGGTTACTCCTTGACACCCTCAAATATTCTCTCTCCAACACACCTCAGAGAACCGGGGTCTCCCTGATCCATGGGGGATTTTTTTGTCTCCCTCTTTCCTCACCACTAAACACATGTCATCATGTTACCATGACTTCTTACATGATTCCTCACTCACACAAAACACATGGATTTATTGCGAACTCACAACCAGAAACTGTCTTCCTTCTTTCCTGTCTCTGGTCAGATAAAGATAAAGAATGTCTCTTTTATGATCCACAGTATTTGTTAGTAACTGTCCATTGTCCAGTGCATTCCATATAGTCTCTTGCTTTCTCCATTAATATTCTCAAACTATAATCATGGCTTAAATTTTCTTGGTTTAATCTTTGAATCCAAATGAAATTCAAATATTAAATCTAAAGCCTTTATCTAGCACAATTATTTACTCTCAACTTTGTCCTCCTGAATTCTCTGACTGCATATCCTCTGGTCCTGCTTGCTGCCCAACCAGTCCACTGCCTTCCTGAAGCATACCCCCAGGTATTAAAGGAACTGCATTTGCAAGAGCCTGTCCTTTAACTACCTAGCTCCTGACTTGTTCCAATAATACCTTAGGAGGTCTTTCTGATTTTGTCTTGCCATCATCATAAACTACACCTCAGCATCCCCTACTACAGTTTTTTTTTTACATGTGTGTATCCCTGGTCACATACACACACAATGTGCTCCATTTATTCTACTAGTGCCCAACATCATTGAGTAAAAAAAGTAAACACTTGTTAGCCACACTCTAATCTCATGACTGAGTGTACCACTGCCTGGATTGGTGTTTGGTCTGAGTTCAAGACTATTCTTATATGCATGTCATATTCTGAACCAACAATTAAACTATTTTCTTTGTAAACAAATGCCCACAAATCACCTCTGCTTATGTCCTGATAGCAAAGTTCAAATATCAGTTGTCATCGGCAAACTCTTGCTATGGCCCTACAATGCTCCTTCTTCAGTCTCTCCAACTCCAGGAAGAAGCCTACAGTTTACCCAGCTGCTTAAGTCTTTAGTGACTAGCCTTCTGTCCCCAACACAGTCATTAGCCAGCACTCTCAATACTGAATCTCACTACTTCTCACTTCCTTCCCGTTGCCATTTGAAGAGAAGCCCCAATTGTTTGTTTTGTTTTGTTGTTTTGTTTTGCTTTGCTTTGCTTTGTTTTTGTTTTTACTGAGCCCACCTTGGTAGTGACCCCCAACTGAGAGCTGTTTTTCTGCTCAAGCCCTACAATTCATTTAGTATGGCAGCAACTGAGACAGAAATGCACATGGACATGATCACAAGTCCTGGCCCTTATTATCTGAGCATGTTCACACCTCCCACACTTGTGTCTCTCCTTATTTAGCTTGTGCCTCTGCTCTGCTTTCTGTAGTAACTTACTCCTCTCAGGATGAAAGGAATTTTTATATGGTGTGTCACTGCTACATCCCTAGGAGCTGCCACACAGTAGCCACCTAGGGATGTTTCTCAAGATTCCTGGCTTGATTCTGTTTCTTTTAACCCAAGTGTGCCTTTGTGACCCCCAATTCTCTGCTCCTGCCCTTAGCCCCAACAACGCATCTGGCATGTTGGGTACACTATGGGTAACAAAGGTGGTTTGCACTGCCTTCTGCTTTCTGCCTTCTGCCTTCTGCCTTCTCCCTTCTACCTCTGCCTCTGCTCCTGTTTGTGTAATCGATTCTCTAGAAACTTGACTTCTCTCCCACCCTTCTAGTTACAGCTCCAATGTGCTTCTCTGAGAGAATCCTTCCCGACAATGCCAGGTCGAAGTCATCTCTGAACATGTTATCTGCTTGGTTAAAACTCCTTTATTTCCACTTATGAATCATGTGTTCTTTGATCTCAGTGTTCTCTCTATGTCCTATTCAACTGTTTGAGTTGTCAGTACCAGATGAATCAGAAGCTGGAGGCCATTCATCCCTTGCTAAGAAATCCCAGAGAAAAAAATATTTACTGAGAATTGCCGCTAATTATTTTAAACTGGCAGAAATTTCATCTTCTGCCTTTTAAATATTTAAAAGTTAGCTAGTGACTGGGGAGCTGCTATTACCAAAAGGTCTGTGAGGCAGCATGCTACCATGGTCATTAAAGCCTTTCTTTCTGCTTCTCTTTTTACTAAGGAACAGAAGAGGGCAAAAAGGAAATAGGGGAAATGAACAGACAGGGAGTTTCCGTGGGAGGACTTTCGGAGAAGGTTCATGGAATCCTGGTTGCACTTGTCTAGTGACTACAGTAGCCTTCCTGGGAAGCCTCATAGAAGGTTTTCAGAGTTTCTGCTGTAAGCTTTATAAATAGAGAATGATTTTCAATATACAGATGATTAACTCAAGGGAAAAAGTGGTCAATTATTCTTGGGATAGCTTTTGGAGTGCTTCATAACTTTTCAAATTCAAAACACAGAAACAAGTGGGGAGGCAAGACAGAAAAAAATAAACAAATATAAAATTCTGTTAGAAAACACAGAAACAATAACCTAATCAACCAACAATAAAAACAAGTCATCAATATGTTGCAAACAGTTCATTCTAAATTGATACAGATTCCGCACAGCAATTCTAGTCAACATTGAGATGCTTAGAATTAGGCAAACATTATGAACAGTGTTAATAAAACTGCTGTCGTTCTTCACTAGGTCTTGGTATGGATCATGCTTCACTACTTCAAACTTTGTCTAGGGCTAGTGAGAAGGCTCACCAGTGGGTAAGGTGCTTACTGAGCAAACTGGGGGACTATTCTGATCTCCAAATACAAATGCCTTAATTTCATTTCTGTGTCTGTGATAAATAACCCTGACCAATTTTTAAAAGAAAGAAAAAAGAGAAAAAAGAAAAGAAAGACAAAAAGAAAGAAACAAAGAAACAAAGAAAGAAAGACAGGAGAGAAAGAAACAGGGGAGAAAAGGTTAATTTTAGCCCACAATTCCAGGTTACAGTCCATCAGAGCACAGAATCCAGGTGGTAGGAACTTAAGCAGCTGATCACATTCTACCCAGTCAGAAGGAAAAAGAAATGGATACATACAAGTTCACTTACTTTTTTTTGTTTGTACTCAGCTCATTGCTTTCACTCATGTAGTTCAGTATGGTCTTTGTAGGTAACTGTGACCCCCACAGTGGGCTTGTTCTTCCCATATCAGTAGCATAATCAAGATAACCCCCCCACACACACACACACACAGACAGACATACTCACAGTCCACCACTGAAGACAATCTCTCATTGAAACTCTCTTCCCAGGTGGCCTAGGTTGGATCAAGCTGACAATTCATCACAGCACATAAAGAGCCCAGTTGTGGAAGCATAACTTGTAACTTGAGTACTGGAGGCAAAGACGAAAGATCATGGGGTAGTCTGCACATCACATATAGTTACCTGAGCAAGCACGCCTACACACAATGTACATACGCCATTTACACCCATAAAATAAAGTTATCCAACCTTATAAGCAGAAGATAATGGTTAGTGCCTGTAATCCAAGCATCTAAGATGGTAATGTAGGATGTCATTAGTTTGAGGCAAGCCAGGGCTACATGGTAAGTTCAAGACCAGCCTGCACTACACAGTGAGACCTTATCTAAAAAACTAAAACACTAGATTTGTTGAAGTTGTTTGCTAATCATATCAACTCATCATTTTAAAATCAGTTATGGAGAGGATAAACTTCTCATACTATCTATAGGACAAAACTGACTGTTGAACTCTGAGCTCAAAACCGAAGTGCAACTGGCAATCAGCACACTTGAATCCTGTATTCGCTGTAGGGCATTAACCAAAACAACTGACAGACTCTGACATCTAAGGTCACATTTATGAGTGAATAGATTCATTTTGGAAATCTAGATGGAATATGAAATGCATGTATTAAGAATTAGCTAGAATAATCAATCAAATGAAAGAATTTATACTTTCCATATAACTTTCATACTTCAATTACTCATTAGATCTAAGTATTTTTGATATACTGTTCTCAGATGTATTCATAGAGGAAGGATCCATAAAGTGTATTTCTTTAATTCTCCAAGTAGAGACTAGTGCATCTTTTTTATAATAATTCAACTTGCTTTTAATTTATAATAAATTCTATACAACTTAGTCATTAAATGCATCTTATATTACAAAATGTGTAGACTTCACATAGGTGGATCTTTAATTATAGTCATTTAAAATTTTAGATTTTTCAGTTCAAAATTTCAAGTAAAATAATAATTCTCCATAGTTACAAAAGTCATGCTTTTTGTTCCTGTAGGAATCAATTTTATGACAACTTTCCCAAGTTCATTTTTCATATAATCTCTGTTGTGAAGTCTTTTGTCAGATAAGGAACATGAGTTCATTAGAAGAAATGACAAATTGCAAAGTTGTACTGCTTGCATGGGGACAGAGGTAACCCTTAAACAGTGCATGCTGAGTCTCCTTTGACAATCTTTGTGCTCTGTCTTAACTATACTTTCAGTTATGCAGAAGCTAACTGCAATTCAATTTTACAATTGTCTCTTGAATTTTGTCAATATTATTCCTAGTCCCCTAAAGAAGTGTCTTCAGCAATGGAGCATGTCTGAATGTTGATGTCTTCTCCTTGTTCTGTTCCGGCGAGCAGAGTAGAAAGGCACAGGAGAACCACTGACAGAGCAACACTTCACCACATCCCAACCCGGTAAACCTCACTCACTCCGTGAACCTCACATTTCACATGTGTAAAAGACGGAAAATGATGATAATAACGGACTAGCTTCATGGGTTTAAAGAGTTGATGGAATGAAATATTATGCACAAAGCAAGCTAAAAGGTGTACTTTTACATATTTAAAAATGGCCCATTACCGAAGAGCTCTAAATGAAGCCAAGACAGTATTATGTCTGTCTCAAACAACAAACGACATGCCTCTTCTGTGCAAGGTTCTGAACAGGCAGGAAATGATCTGCACATCCTCATTTCACTATCAATAATAAGAAAAGCTTGTAGGATGTCTCACTGTGTCCTATGACTCCTACTACATGCCATGGATGGAAATAATATGCACAGAGACATGTAGATAACAGAGCAAATGTGTGCAGGAGTCTTCAGGGGTTGAATGCTCAGAGATGGACAAGTCCTCAAGCAGAATATAATAAGGGGGCATTTCACCAGAAGATAACATTAGAGAAATAAAGGGACAGAATTAGGTGAGAATACCCTCATACATAGAGGGCTCATGGACCGTTCAAGTTTTGAGTGAGATGGGAAATTTCTGAATATTTTCCACTATGCAAAATATTATTTAATTGCATTTTATTATGATGCAATACTGATCTCTTAAGATCTTATTATAAATGGACATGGGAGGCAACATATAACAAGGTGTCCAATGGCCCTATCTCTTGGTGTTCAAGCCTGTTTTTTGTGATATCCTCTATTTGGATGTGTGCTGGAGTCACTGACTTGTTTTACTCAATTGAACTCTGAAGCATGATGGCAGATCGCTCATAGCTGAGAAAGGAGTGCACAAGACTGTTTCTATCTAGGGTGATTTTGACATCTCTTGTTATCTTGCTCACTTGACTCTGAGAAAACACAGCCTCATACAACTGACTGTGGCCTCTAACTAAGGGTTCAGAGGAAACACAAGGCCCTCAGTCCATCAGTCTTCAAGGGCAATAATTGACATGCCAACCTGAGAGACAAAATCTGAAGGAAAATTTGCCATTGAAAATTCAACTGGCACATACCTTCAGTGTGACTTCACATGGGACCATTTGCTCAGATGAACTTAGATTTAGATCCACATCGACTAGGAGATAATAAACATTTGTTGCCTTATCACACTAAGAGAAAAGAGTATTTCCTGGATGTCACATGAGTAAATCAAGCCAGCAGCAGGAAAGGAAGTCAGTGAAAGCATCCACAGAAACCACAGAAACTTTGTCACAATATATGAAATGTGAGCAAGAATCTCGCTCAAGCTATCCTTTCAAAGAGAAATCGTATCTACGTTCCCGCACTATGATTAAGCCATTTCTTACCTGCAAAGCACTTGAGTAAATGCACAAAAACAACTACTCTTAGAAGGCAAAGACTTCTATTTGTAACAGCCTTACAGTACAGACTCTTGTGAATTAACATACTAAATTAAGACCTGAGCTTCGACAAGAGCCACCACATTGTTGATAGACCTACACTTTAACCCTACCATGAGAGACAGTCAATCACCTTATAATTAGCTTGAAGTTGGTGAGTCCAAAATTTAAACTCCTTATTGATGTAAACTACTCATTATAAAAATATTTTGTAGGTCTTTCCATTCCAGGACTCATTTCTGTAAAGTAGGCAGATGATCAAGGGAAAAACATGTTCTGTGAGGCCCTACCTGTGTTATTGCTACTGGCCATCCTGTTGAATCTATATTTGTAGCCCTATAATCTATTCTTTGTTTTAAATACATGCCAACCTAATTGTCCCATGTAACGCTCACCCCTGCCTTCCTTCCTTGAATGTAACTATCCTCTAAATGTTTAGTCAACAGGGATAAAAGAGGAAGTCTTTACAAGAGGACTGTAAGTCATTTTTTTCCAGAAGCTTAAATAAAAATGAGCAATTCATTAACTGCCGGCTGTAATGTAATCTCTCAAGTTTATGGGTATTAGACAGCACATTAAGGCACAGATGTTAGAAATCTGAAGTAGGGTGCATAAGTAAAATAATTGCATAACAAGTGCTAGGTCTAAGATTTGTAGGTCACACTTTTTAAGCAGTAATACAACATACAAATAGGAAAGTCTAGGTTCATTGGGAAAGAGAGATAAAAATAAATTATAAATATTATAAAGCTGACAAATGCCATATGCATTATAAACCTTGGGAAAATTATATGCCATTTGATTACCTGTCTGATGCACCCTTTGTTCTAGTATCATTTCTGTTACTTTGATAAAAATTCCCTGACAAAAAGCAACATAGGGGAGATGGGTATTCTGTTTTTAATTCCAAGGTATAGTCCATCATTGTAGGAAAATCAAGACAGAAATTAGTCACATCACACCCATAGCCAAGGGGAAAGAGAGGCAAAAGTGCGTCCTTGTTTGCTTAGTTTTCTCTTCACCAGCTTTCTCTTCTTATACCGTTTAGGACTCATTTCCTAATGAATGGTGCCACCCACAATAAGCTGTGTCCTCCTACGACAGTTGGCAATCAAGACAATCCCTGACATCTATGCCCATATTCCATTCAAAGCTACATAATTCCTCATTAAGACTTTTTAAGAGGTGACTCTAGGTTTTGTCAAATTGACAGTAGACTTACACTTAATCTTAGCAAGTCCTGGTGTGGTAGTAGAGGGCTGTAATCCCAGCACTCTGGAGGCAGAGGTAGGTCCATCTCTGTGAGTTCAAATGCAGCCTGGTCTACACAGTAAGTTCAACGAGATAGAGACTCTGTCTCAAAACAAAACTAAATAAAACAAAACCCTAATTGCAAAACATTGCTATATGATTCCTAGCTTTTGTTTTTGGTATTTTGTTTTCTTCCTCATGGAAATGATTTTGTAACATAATTGACTATTGATAATAGAGAGTTTAATCTTCCCTCTAATTCATGCCACTCAAATTATTTGTGTGTGTGTGTCCATAGATGAATATCTCTCTGCCTCAATTACTGTTGACAACCACACATTTTTCAAGTTTCTAATCAAAGTCGGTGAAAAATTTCTCAATTTCTTACACATGTAAACTTTAAATTTCTCACAGAATCTTGTGTTTTCTTTATAATCAACAATAAATTTGTGATTAATATTTTTCTTAACAAACATCAGTTTCAGTAAATTACTATTTTAGTGGAGTATGAACCTTCATTTTGAAATCTATTTGTCATGCTAAAATAATTTATTTTGAGGTGATTTGTGATATTTATTGTTTTTCCTTCATATGATACTCATTTTTATTTGAATTTTTTTTATCTTACACTGTTATAAGTAATGTGAAAATGAAAAGAATAAGTAGCATGTACATTCACAAAGCCAGAAGACTGGAATTTTTGACTTTGTTGAAACATTCCAAAATGACCTTTAAAAATGCCTTTACAGTGCATGACATTGACGTAACTTCTCCTAAGACAGACTTCAAAAAGCCCATAGTTTCCACTACCAGGTGACACAGGACACTGATACCCTGAGGATGATAAAGTAAGTTATGTCTTAATGTGTAAGGTTGTGTCCTTTGACAGAAGATATACAGTCACCACACACAATCATGTGAACTCTCACAGAGGAAACCCAAGAAGTCCCTGTTTCAAGGCAAATCCAACTCTATTTAAATGAATACAAAACACAGGACAATTTAAATTATAAATTTCAGACTCTACAGTCTTGAGATTAAGAAAGAAAAAAGATAAATCTTTCCATTAGAATTCCAGACCTTTACAATGTCTCTTTTAAATTCATGGCAAATCAAGTAAGCTGACACATTAGTCACTGGTAAAGGATTATTTATGTGGTTATCAAAGAATCTCAGAAGCACTTGGCTTCAAATCCTTTCCAACTTTGCACTGTTTGTGGTTTAAGGCAAATATATAATCCACTCATCTGCTGATTTGTCTCTTCTGTTTTTCTCTTTCTCTATCAAACCCTGTGTGAGCACTTCGTAATGGCAGATGGAGACAGAAGATACATGCTGCTCCTCCAGGGGTCACACTATAATCACAGTGACAAGCAAGTCAATAAAAGACAAAGGACACATTGGAATAAGTTCTGTGAAAGAACTAAGCACAGTTCTCTAATCCCAGGGGAGACTAGGTAGAGGTTCCTCACTTGAAAGAGATAAGCAGAGAGTGATGTGCCTGAGCCACAGGATGGAAAACAAGAAGACTAAAAGTAATCAAAACAAAACAGATGAGAACATGAATAGAAGAAGAGACTTTAGAGAAAGAATGAAGGTGTGCATAGCCAGCACCTGTTCAATAGTTAACTTTGTAAGTAAGTTTCCTATGCTACTTCACGACAGAATCAGGATTAAAAACAAGACAGGATGATGGGAAAGCCATTTTCCATTCCTTAAAAATAATAATGAAAATAATCATCGCAATAATAATATATATAATTACACACCTTTATAATATATAGAAGAGAAATAGCATGTCCCTTCCTATACAAGGAGAGTCCACATTTTATTTTAATTTCTTTTTCCTTTGTTTTCTAGAATCCTCTACCAAGGCAACTTCATTTCACTTGACTCTCTCTTTCTGTAGAAATTTAAAATCCTATTTCAATGCCTAACAATATTTATTTCTCTTAAGAATACATTATCACATTGGAAGTAAATCATGATAATCCTGAAAAAAAAAACTATAGTAACAAATTCTGTGGTTTTTCTTATGAGTAAGAAATAAAATGCATGAGAAGAAAAGCATTTGGACCAGATCATAACAGTAAGAACACTTCCAGTTTCCCAAGTATCTTTGTTAAGATTTCAAATTCATTGATATGGATATCTCTTGCCTTCAAAATTCCCCAAACCTCAGCAGCTGAAATAACTATGTGACTTTGGGGCATTTTGTTTTGAAGCATGTGGGTGGCCTTAGCTGATCACTTATCTACTGACATCTGGTGACAGATATAACAAGATCCTTCGAGGAGCAACTGAGGACTGAGAAGATCCCCTCAGCTCTTCTCTGCATATCTTTCTCTCTCTCTCTCTCTCTCTCTCCTCTCTCTCTCTCTCTCTCTCTCTCTCTCTCTCTGTTTGTGTGGGTGTGGGTGTGTATGTATGTGTCTGTCTGTCTGTTTGTCCCCTGATCTATTATAATGTAAACTGAGATGTCTACATAACATTCCCTGCCATGATTGACTGAACCCTCTGAAACAATAAGCAAAATAAATCTTTCCCCTTTAAGTTTTTCCTGACTAGGATACTGACAAAGCAAGGCAAAAGAAATTGAAACAGGTCTCTCACAGAGGTTCTCAGTATATGCTAATTTGGGCTGTTTTCTAATACAATGGTATCAGGACAGTGGAATCATAATGTACCTGCTCAGGATTCTAGTCCGAGCATTCTAGAAATTCAGATCTCTCCAACCTTGTCTTTATTTTCCTAGCCTGGGGTGATAGGCCCACATAAGACTTCTACCATCTACTATTAGTGATGCAAAGGACATGCAGTGTCCTACACTTAGAGAAGGAGATGGATCCCACCTGCCAATGGAAGAGTATTCAGGAAATACTGAAAGACAGCATAGTGAATGGATGATGACACTGTGGCCATCTTTGAAAAACCATCTACCTTGCTCAGTTTTCTATTGAATTTCAAGAAATTACTAATGAGAACTTTTTTTTCATTATTTAATTATGTGGCCACTAAATAAGAAGCAAAACCATTCACTTCAAAACTAATTAAATATTTTATATACACATATGCACTGGACAGGGAGGAGAAGCCCTAGGGGCCCAACTGTCTTCACCTCTGCAGCACTGAAATTAGAAACACACTACTTCTTTGAGCTTCTACTGAATGAATTTTGAGGATTATACTCACATTCTCATGGACTTCCCCACTGAGTTTTTAGTCTCCACTATTTACAGAATGACTGAGCCTTTCCTGAGACCCTTGTCCTAGATTCATTGGGAGGCCATGTGCTCTTTTGCCGAAGGTTTGTAAGAACAAAGGATACAGGCAGATGCAATGCTCCCTGTCAGAAGCCATCTCAAGTCCTTCTATGGGTTCCTGTATTTAAGATTCCTTGATCCTATACCAACATCCAGAGCTTTAAAGAGGAACAGTAAAAGATAGAAGTCAAACTGGAAGAGTACTAATTATGCAAGTAGGAAGTTAAGATGGTTCACGAAAGGAAGGAAATGGACAAGCATTAATAATCTGAATACAGTTATGGACGTATAGAAGGTATAATAATCAACCTGTACTAGCCTTTAAAAATCTGACCTTTTCCTCATGTTTAGAATGTCAGGCTTAACCACTTTCCATCCTCCTTTTAGAGTTCTCTTTTCTGGTTAATAATCAGAAATTCAGTTTCAAGGATAAACAGAAACTGGTAGTCCAATGATATTTTAACCCAATTCTCTGAAATCAAAAGGTTCCAGCCAGTCAGTTACCTAAGATATACACTTGATATAAACACTGGAGGGAGGTAGATCTTTGTGGGTTTGAGGCTAGCTGTCTACATAGTGAATTTTAGGTCTTAGAGAGAACCTGTAGATAGATAGATAAATAGATGATAGATAGATAGATAGATAGATAGATAGATAGATAGATAGATAGAGATAGATGTTGAGATATCAAAGGAAACACAGACTTGTTCTCTTTTGCAAGAGCATTGATTAGTATAAATTTGATTTTCAGGAAGAAATATACAATCACTGATTATATGATTTCTTAAGATATGATGCAAATTTATAAAGTATGTCATAAATTGTTTAGGTGAAGGGGAATCAGATGAATCTCTCTTTTTCTTTTTATCATAGAAATATTTTATAAAGTATGTATTATCTGCCTTTAAAATTCATTAGTGTTCTTACTTACTCTATTCTAGAAAAGTTCTTTACTATGGTTTAAATGTGTTCACCAAAAAGTTCATGTGGTAGAAACTGGGATCTTTTCATTCACAACTGAATGACATTTGGTGTCAGGAACTTCCAGATGTAACCAAGATTAGATAAAGTAGGATCCCCATGATGTCATTACTGACTTTATAAGGTGAGGAAGAGTGTTCTAAGCTAGTATGTTGGCTCACTCTCACTGTGTAATGCCCTCTGCCTTCTTAGAATATTTCAAGAAGCCCCTTAGCAGATACCAAGCAGATGCTGCTGGCTCAATGCCTTGACCTTCCTATCTCCAAACCAGAAACTAAATAAACCTTTACTCTTTCAAATTACTCAGGCCCAATTACAGGAACAAAAAATGGACTTACATATACTTTTATAAACCTTGAAGCACTGCTATTTTTTATGTCACAAAGAATAAGGAAGTCTCATGAACAACAAGAAAGCTTTCCACTGTGTAAATGATAATCTAGGAGAGAGTAGGAATTGAAAGGAAGCATACCATTCCTAAACAACAATAGCAAGCATTATCAGTTAACACATTTCTTTTAACTTGTATTTCTGAAATAGTGTAGAAGGAATTTATTCCAGCAACACAGGTACTCTGGCTGGAATACAGACATACCTTTAATCCCTCTGTCTGGAATATACACACCCTTAAGCACACACTTTAGTTCTAAACAGTGAATGTAAAGTTAATTTGTAGAAGGAAACACCCATGTTTGAAAGTGATGTCTAACTGAGAGGCAGATAAAATAATGAATGAGAGAAAGATTTGACAGAATAAGATATGCCCAACTCTCATAAAAACAGAGAGAAATGGGAGGCTACATAAGAGAGAGCTGTGCAGAGAAAGAAGAGGGAGGGCAGTTTTACCACAAGAGTTGTATAGAGACAGATTGCAGAGAGAGAACAAGCTACATACAGGTGAAAACAGAACAACCCAGAGACTGAAAAGGAGCCAGAATATTGTATCATATTGCCAAAGGTAGCATCTTCAAAGGCAATATGAGGCCAAGCAGAGCAATTTAGTCAGAAACCAAAAGAAGCCAGTTTAAATCAGTCAGCCTGGAGAAAAGTTTTGAGCCAAAGCAGCTGAATTGACCACCTACTCAGAGTTCAGAAAGAGACAGAAATGGTGAACTTATTCACCAGTAGGTCTCAGAGGTTTAAAGCATTCCAAGCCTAGATAAGATTGTACAGAGGCTAGAAGCATCCAGGACTAGGCCTGCATTAACAGATGGAGGCAATAAACCTCCAAGATGACAATTATATAATGCAAATAAAAGATACTTTTATAAAATGGCATTAAAAGGAGGCGGCTATGGGGTTTAAGAAGTAACAGAATAGCAGCAGGACGTGATAGGAAATAGTACTTGTGAAGAAAAGTTGTCTTGGTCTGGGAAGCCAGAGATGTTGAGTGTCAATTGATTTCATCTGATCTGCTCAAGTAGGGTAGAGGGTGGAAGCTGCTGTTGGAATGCATCCCAGTGGAGAAGTCAGATGGATGTTTCATTGGGACCCTTGATGGAGCGTGTGAGCTCTGCCAGTACCAGACTAAGGACAAACTCTCAATTACTGCCTTCCCGTAGAAATCTTAAGCTTCACACTTATCAAGAGATGGACGGGGGTAGGGAGTTGGCTTGATCTTTCACAAGCATGAAGTCTAGAGTGTAATTCCCAAAACTCATGAGAAAATTCCAGGCATGATGGACCGTACTAGTAATCCTAACAATGGAAAAGCAGGACAGGAGGATCCCTGGGGCTTCCTGGCCAGCCAACCTAGGTGGAAAAAGAAAAAAGAAACAAGGTACACATCTTCTACACATGTAAAGACACACACACACACAAATAATATAGGTAATAATAATTAATTTTTAAAAGAGGGCATGAGTTTTCAAGAGAGCAGGAGGAAGGCTTGAAAGAAGGAACAGGAAGGAAGAAATGAAATGATGTATTAAAATCTCAATAAACAGGAGACATAACTTTAAGCAGTGAAAGTAGGGATGGATGACCACACAAAGCTCAGATGAACAGGCAATAGTGTAAGCACTCCAACCAGCTGAGCTTGACTGTTTTAAACTGGGTTTTAAAAAGTAAGGGCAAGAGAATCGATTCATTTTTATTTTCACCACTTGTTGGCAGCCGCTTATAAAGCAACTCAGCAAATGCCATGTGGAATAAATTTTCCATTCTCTACACCATGCCTGAAAAGCAAGCATGCTATTATCTCATACTATAAATAATAATTTTCAGTCTAACCCTACATAGTGACATACTACATACAATGATATAAAAAGTGTAAAAAAAATTAGGACCTGGAGAGATGGTTCAGTGGCTAAGAGTAGGTATGGTTCTTCCAGAGGACATGAGTTTGGTTCACAGAAACCATGTCAAACTGCTCGCAACCAACCGTAACTTTAATTCCAAATGAATCTGACTTTCTTGGTGACTGAATACATGTGCTCATTCACACACAGACACACAGACACACACACACACACACACAGTCAGACACACACACAGAAACACAGACACACAGAGAAACACACACACTTATATAATCATTTGAAAACTTTCCAAACTCAGCAAACCCTCTCTGTTATAATTTCTTTCACTTTGCTAGTGAATGTTCATAGTATTTATTTTTAAAGATCAGTCTAGTAGTCAGACTATCTATCTCTTTGTTTACTTGGCCTCACAATAAAATAATGGGTCTTTGAACTATTACATGTAGACAGAGTGAGAACCTGAACTCTTATTTTGGAATGATCCAGTCTATCTGACACTGATTCAAGCTCTGTTACTGACAGTGTGACATGGGACAGCTTATTAGCTCTCTTGAACTTGAATATTCCATTCATAAGCTAGAAATGATAAAAGCTCCCTTTCTGAATGGTGTTCAGAAACCCATAAATTCCCAAAATATCTTCTAAAAGACAAGGCACCAGACAAGTGTTCTCTTCCTTAATGTAACTAGAATGACCCTTATGTTCAAGGTCTTCTATTAGGTATCAAAGGTGAGACCAGTGACACCAGATCACTATGAGTAACAGACACTGAAAAAAACATATTTAACTGTGACACAGGTTAAAGGGAAGTTATACAATTTAATTAGATTGTCTTTACAGAATTCTTCATATGAGCTATTTTGAGGAGAGGTTAAAAACTTAAATCTTGAAACAGGTTATGCCCTAATACTTGAAGGTTGAGATCAAGAATAACAGAAGAGCATGTGTGCAACCTAAGAGTGCACAGAAGGTATGTGGCCCTCAGAAGGGAGGCAGCAGGGAGCCCTGAAGGCAGAAGGAGAATGAGGAGCACCATGAAGCCTTAATATGCGTAGTTTTCACATAGTGGGAATTTGGAATCAATCTGGCTTAATTCTTGATATTTTTTTAATGAGGAGATGGAATCTAGATGTGAATACAAATTCTTTAGTTTGGGGATTGTAAGGGTTCGTAGACGATTTGCCTATCACATAGAAAGCCTTAGATCTGTTCTCCGCAAGCACCAGCAAGCACGAACCTGGAGTGCTCATAGTATGTTCTTCTAATACAAACGTGTGGTGGGTAAAGACAGGCAAATCAGAAGTTCATAGTTATCCTCAGCTACAGTGGGAATTCAAGGTCAGTCTGGACTATATGAGATCCTGCTTCAAAGGAGAGAGAGACAGAGACAGACAAAGACAGAAAGAGACAGAGACACAGAAGCAGAGAGACAGAGAAAAAGAAACAGAGACACAGAGACAGAGTGACAGCAACAGAGTCAAAGAGAAAGAAGTGAGGTAAGGAGGAAAGATGTAGGGAAGGCAGAAGAAAATAGGATAGGTGGACTACTAACGACAGTAAAACTAACATCAGTTTTAAACATGAACTCATATTTATGCTGAAATAATTCCTGGTCTAATATTGAAGCCTGTAAGTCAAGCGTGGACTCAGGTCTTCTCATGGGTCTGAAACCTCCTAAAGTGAAAGGGAAGCCATGAGCTGATTATGCAAAGGTTGAAAAGCTGACTTGCTGCCATGTTCACTAAAATAAAGTTGGTCATGTATAATGTGGGTGTTCTGATGTTATCAGAGACAGAAGTCATAAGAAAAGAGAAAGTCCAAGACGAGGCCTGGTTATGATGGGAAATGACCTCTGATACCATCTTTCCTTCTATGAAAATGAAGTTTTCTTCCCCAACCCCACCCCAACAACTTGCTAAACACTTCTCAAGTCTTCAATGCATCAAGATGAAACTGATACCTGTCACTGTGCCCAGAATCCACAATAACAAGAATAAGAAATAAGATAATAATAAAATAATAAGAAATAAGAGTATTTGGACAATAGGTTGGTATAGAGAAGTGTATATTGACATTCATGGCCCATCTAAGATCAGCTGAGCCACTGTGATCCCAAACTCTCCCAAAGAAATTAATGTGCAGCTGAGTTTCGTTATTATTAACAATGTATTCATGATGCTTCTGATAACAAAAGGAATCTTGTGCACAAAACCAAATAACACTATAAAATAAAATAAAATTCAGCTGAGAAAAAGATTATGTTTGATTATGATACTGGTTTACTCACAGAATGACAATTTTAATCATGTTTCTTCCCTTTTTTTTTGATCTTTGATTTATTTATTATTATTATTTAGAGGTGATGCTAGGGACCAAAGCTCAATTATGGAATCTTTCACAGGAGAGGCAAACACTCTAACACTAAAACACATCCCAAGGGTGCACTCTGTTTATACTGAGCATAACACCAAATAAAATGACGAAAGCTGAGCTTGACAATCTGTGCAGTACTTGTACACGGGGCTGGCTTATGTGGAGTAAAAGAAAGAGCAATGTTAGCAGTGTTAATATGATATAGATTTTGGGGGGAATTTTCTTTCTATTGTAATTATATACATGCAGGTTTGAAACCATTCAAACCAACTTCTTCGATCTAAACTGAAAATACAGTGATTTTCTTTTGTTACACATCTTTCAACAATACAGGCTGTGGCTGCAGAAGTGAAAAGAAAGTGTGGAGGCTTACAGCAGACAGCAAACAGTATCTAAGCTGGCAAATGGATATGTATAACTATAAACACAATGCAAAGACACAGGCATGACTGTAAAAGAAACACATGGAGATAATGTTTTCACCCACATTTTCCTACACACCCTCCAGAAATTCTCCAACTACTGGGCTTATGAATATCATAGGCTGACCCAAAGCATATCTTAATACTATTGGACTTAAGTCAGGTTAACTATGGGACACATTAAGTCCCCAGAATATCCAGATCTCTGCTTTGTTGTGTAAATGAATCAATTTAATGTCATCCCATGTGTTTCAGAAGAGGCCACTATAAATGCCAGGCACAATGATAAGCATAGGGTCTTCCTGCCTACCCATGGTCATCTACAACCGAGCCCATGGGCAGCTTTCCCCTCTGCTTGCATTACAGGCCTTCTTCCCTAATTTCTTGATATTCAATCTTGGTTTGAAGAACAAGACTGTTACTGCCTAAATCCTCAGCCATTGGTAGAGGACCATGTACAGATTGCATAGTTGATGGGTAAAGGAATTATGCCACCCAAAGTCAGAATGGAAGCAAAGTTGAGATGCTTTGGAGGATGTGGGGAGGTTAGTTCCTGCCTGGGAAACCTTAAGCTTGGAGGCTCATCAGCCCTAACTGGACACTGTGATCTGGGACTCAACTTTATCAGGAAATTCTGCTGACAGAGAAGAATACCTGGGGCGTCCTTGTAACTTCCCCTCTAGCTTCAGAGTAACTAGAAAAGTGGAAAACAAAGAACAGATATGAGAGGCAGGCAGCACATACTACGCAGCAAAGCCCTTTTGGAGGTGTGATAAGGATCAGATAATAATGGCTTCTCACCGAGTCATCCAAAGTATTTCAGTTTTTCTGGTTTAGCCAGTTAGGGTTGAGGAAAAGAACACCCGTCAGTAAATGAGGCCCTTTGGAATGAGGGCTGGGGTTTATGATGAGCATAGTGGGGCTGTGCCCTCCACCCCCATGAGGGTCATTATGTAAATCAGCCAGTAAGCATGAGTCACTTTTCACCCAAATTATGTGTCTCAAAAAAAGAAACTCTCCGTAGTTACTCTGACTCCTGAGCTGTTGCTAGCATCTGTCATTCAAAGCGAGCTAAGGTCGTTTACATTCTTAATCACAGTACTCCATACCTTACTGTTCAAATTCTGTCCCGGTTCATCAGAGGCACGCATGGAGTTCCCTGTGACGTCAGTAATAAGTGACCTAGTTATCTCTACCCCTGAGGTTGCTGATCTGAAAGAAGAAATTTTAAGACGTAGAAAATCACTACTTTCTTGAATGCATACTTAGTAATATGCGGGGGTTGGGGGGTGGGCACAGAATGAGGTGGAAAGGCAGAGGGAAGCATCCTCTGAGATGCCTGCGTTGCTGTAACTAACTTACTGGGAAAGTTAGAACTGCCTCCCTGAACATCAGATCAATGTTTCTATAATCAGAAATGTACTCGGTCTTACCACACACCTTCGGTTAAAGACTCCTTCAGTGAGTTACAAAGGGATAACAGGTCCAGACTCTGAGTTAACAAAACATTACCTCATCCACAAACAACTCCATTAACTGTTCAGACCCTAAGGTCAAAAATCCTTTTTCTAAGTTTCTGGAAGTTTCTCTACTTTCAAAGCAATTACAGACATGACCTTTCTGTCTCCTAAGAGCAGACAGCTTGAGGCAACTCTGTCCTAATCAATACAGGGAGAAAATCTCAGGACTTCTTTAGAATGTCTGCACAAAGAGGTACCATGTAATTTTAAGAAAACACCAGTTCTGACTTACATGGAGATAAGTATGAAGGGAAAGAACTCAGCAAGTATGCTGCGGGTGTGGGGTGAGGTGGGAGGAAAAATCCTAGAAGCTAAGAGAAAATGGGAGCATGGAAATAAGACAGTTTGGGGGAGTGGAGAATTGTTGGATGGATTCGACATGACTCCAATCAGTTTAGAGGCAGAGAGACAGATGTCACCTCCCATTTAGTTCAGGAATCATCTCTTCTTTCTCTTCATAGCTGAAGCTCTGCCCAGACAGTAATGGAAGATAAGAAAACATGTCCACCATGGAGATCATAAAATCAGGAGCTGATGTCATTGGATGAAAAAAAAAAAAAAACAAAGAGAAAAAGAAAAACATGACTCCAGCTGTTGAATGAATTTTTACCTGAAGGCAGCCTGGACGCCAGCTGTCTGAATGTCCTTATATAGAAAAGATGGCCTGGTTCAGCTTCTCCTGTCCCTCCAAGGGAAACTGTCTTGTTGGCTAGCTTCAAACAAAAGAAGAAAGCAGAACGATGACTAGAGTCTAGACTGTTTCAAACATCTTGTCATGTTTCTCTTCTAAGTAGGTACCAGACAGGTAAGGACAGAGAGTAATTTGGAGTAAAAGTTTCTTTGAACTATGTCTAATTACAGAAAG
Source organism: Mastomys natalensis (assembly GCA_021653895.1). Lineage (NCBI taxonomy): Eukaryota > Metazoa > Chordata > Mammalia > Rodentia > Muridae > Mastomys > Mastomys natalensis. Next base: position 1,451,368 of record JAJTUV010000466.1, read on the forward strand.
GCATCTAATCGGACCACAGTGATCAATCTGCTTGGTCTAGCTCAAAGATCTTCTAAAGATGAGCCCATCAAAACCTGCTGAAAGCTCTGTCCTTTTGTTAAAAAGTCCTACAACCCAAAAACAAACAAAATAAGACAAGAAGAAGCACAGGAGCCTAAGTCACTTCAATGTGAAGAGGGGAAATAAATCTTTAAAGAGCTAATTTACCTATAGAATTCAGAAAAGTTGCATTTAGATATTATTTCAATGGAGATAATTGAATCAGGCTATATTAACTTTAAAGGAAGGGGAGGTACATGTAAGAAATCTTCCTTATAAAAGACACACTATTTACAATTGATCTCTGTATAAAATTATCAACATAATTTTGTATGTGATTGAGTGTGCACATCTTGCCTTCTTTTAATTTTGAACTAAGATCTATATGTAGTCTTAACTGATATAGGACTCAGAGAGAATCTCCTGCCTCTGCCTCACTAGTGCTGGGATTAAAGGCATGCATCACCAGGACTGCCTCTCTCTGTTTGTTTGTCTTGTGCCATGGATCTCTTCAAAGGAAGGACTGAGATTTACAACAGGTCCTGATGGACTTATCTTTAGAAGATCTTTGAGTTAGACCAAGCAGACTGATCATTGTAGTCAGATTAGATTCCTTTGTGTAATTAAGTGTAGTTCAAAGAACAGTTTACTCCATACCACCATCTTCCTCATTCACTCTTTCTTTGAGCCTTGGTCTGTTTCTAAGCCTGGAAATTACTAGTCCACTTAGACTGGTTGGCCAAAGAACACCAGAGATCCACCTATTGTCCACCTCAACCTACATGGAAATACAGGCACATTGGGACCTAAATTCAGGTCCTTATGCTTGCAGGGCAAGCATTTTACAAATGAGGGATAATCCAGCCCCTCTGGTACCATTTCTCAATAGTAAGAGTCTCAAGAACATTGTCATGACAACCTAATAAACCTGAGAGAAAACATGTGCTGCTGGTTTCCTTTTTCTCATTTTCTTTACTTGCTAGAAAAGTACTGTAACTGTGAGAGTTAATGCTTTCACTTCCTTAAGTATAATTCCCTAAACATATTCTACAAACTTTATGTCCTGCTTTCTATTGAAAAGCTGTAATATGATTTTAATTCCCTCTTTCCTTGTGAATTAGATTTCCCCCCTCCACTTCCCTGTCTTCATCCTTTTCTTCAAAGGAGAAATGATTTCATCTTGAGGACAGGAAAGTTCATCGACCTCCATATTCTCAGTACTATGTTAACCCTCTCCCTACCTAAAGAGTTTTTTCCTTATGAACATTGAGTCATTTTTCTACTCTGTTCCTGAATTACATAGTCCCTTTAAGCAATAGTAGAAGCCAATGGCTTCTGTGGCCAGCAGCTACTTCTGCAGCTCTGCCAAGTGCCTTTGGTGTTACCTCCTTCCCCAGGCCCAGCTCCACTCTGTTTTGAGCTCTACAGTGAGACACTGTGCTCACCTTCATTTTACTACGCTGGTGGTTTCCACTTTGCTCTTTCCTGAACTCAAAGTGTTTGGAATTCCCCGACATTATGATAATCTCCGTTTTTCCTATTAAATTTGCCTGCATATTAGAACCACATCTCCAATTTTCAGGAATTTTTATTAAGGAATAGCATGGATATTTTTATAAAACAGTAAGCCGGTAAACAAAAGAAAACTTCTCTGAAGCCATGTTTTATACCATCAATGCTGCCTTCACTTTCAATTTTTCTAAAGTATTAACTCCAGTTAACATGAAGTGACATTCTAGGTTTTATTTAATAGCAGGTTGATGTAATTTATCATCCACTATTTGCCAATGTCTTGAAAGGTGAACAATGACTTAGCCTTATAATCTTATTAAAGTAAAGTATCTCAGTATGTTTGGGGAGTTTGCCTCGCACAGGAAGGTTTCTTACTACACTGGCTATCAACCTCCAGTCTCAAAATCAACTATCTACAGCTCCACAAAGCTGGAGACAAGACTCTGTAAACTGCATCTAGTAAAATCTTCCCCAGCAAGGGATACTAGAAAGATGCTGTAAATTGTAAGAGGACAGTAGTTCCTGTTTGCTGCCTGGAACTTCCTGTTGACTTCCTGTCTTTATGAACACACACTAGTAAGACTGATTCACTGTGGAACGATAGTTCTATTGATGGAGATTGTGTACCATAACACTTAAGCCCTGGTCACTGCATTCAGGGACAGGTCCATTTAAAGATACAAATCTGTGATGCCTCTGTCATGTCTGGGAATGCTGTTTGGATGCATCTGTCCCTTTCTGAGTTCTTCACAATGTCTGCTAAGTCTTTACTCTTTCGTTGCAGCTATATGATTGTTCACGGTTTTTTTGTTTGTTTATTTTCTTGGTTTTTGGTTTTTTGGTTTTGCTGTTGGTTTTGTTTGTTTATTTCTTGTTTTGTTTTTTGATACATACCCTAATACATACCCACAAACCTCTGTCTCCTTGTTGGTTTTCTGATTTTAATTGCCTGTGATACCTAAACTATATGTGATTGGTGTTTCCAAGATTCATGTTCTCCTCTGTATCAAACAGCTTCACAGAGTATACATAGAGAACACAACCATATATGCTAAAGAAATATAACTCTAAAGTTGTACATTGTGACTCAGACAGTAGTTCCCTTTGGAGGAGAAAAAGGATGAATAGAATTGTTAAAAGTCTAGAAAGAAAGCAGAAGGGAGAAGTGAGATCATAGAACCTCACCTTATGAGTCACAGCAAAGTTTTACAGAGCAACATGTAGTTCCATATTAGGAAACATGAAGACTATGACAATAATAATAATAAATAATTAATAATAATAATAATAATAAAAGTCTAAAGAAAATCTAAATGTCTGATATTTAAGTTATCAGGGGAAAAAGCCAAGTAGACGTAATTATTTAGACACTTCCCTGAGGAAGTGAAATGACCTGACATGGAAAGAAGCTGTGTAAGGAAATGCAGAATGATGGAGTGTGAGCCTTGAGAAGCAGTTATGGGAGAGATGGGATCAGGATCATTCTAGGTCTGTAGGGAATGTCTGTAAAAAAAAATGCTAAGCATTGACAATTTGGAATAAATATGTTTGTCTGCCTTCAATTAATTTATCAGAGCCATAATTATTAATGTAGCTATATTTGGAGACAGAATCTTTGTAATAAAGTCTAAATGAGGTCCTATAGGTGGATCCCACAACTAGTAATTATTGCCTTTGCACAAAGAGGCAAGAGAGGTCTTTTTTTTTTTTTCCTCTTCCATATTGAAGACACTCTGTTTTTATAAATTGGGTATTTTATTTATTTACATATCAAATGCCATCTTTCCCCATTTTCCCTCCCTAGAAGCCCCCATCCCCACTCCTCCTTTTTGCTTTTATACCATTTTAATTACATGCAAGTATTAAGGTCCCTTCTAGATTGAGGAACTAGCAATATAATAGATGCAAATAATCAAGGAAAAAGCAAGAAAATAAACACAAATATTCAAAGAATAAACAAGGCAATAAACAAAATTTTGTGAACACTCCCGTGATCACTGTTTCTAAGGGCTTATCAGGATGACCAAAATACCTGAGCCAACTTCCATGTCCTAGACCAAAGTCATTTTCATATCTGAAGCCTACTTCCTTGTTCTAGCCTAAAATTTAGATTCTTGTCTGAAATTACTTCTTTGGTTTTTTTATCCTAATATTTAGATTCCTGCCTGAAATTACTTCTTTGTTCTAGCCTAAGATTTAGATTCCTACCTGAAATTATTTCTTTGTTCTAGCCTAATGTCAGATTCCTGCCTGAAGCCCACTTACTTGTCCTTGGCCAATATCATATTCCTACCAAGTAGCCCATTTCAAGGAAGAAAGTTTTCACCAGAAGCCAATGGTGAACTTTAAACTTGGATTCACAGTTCCCAAAACTACAAGGAAATGAATTACTCTTATTTAAGACACCCAGACTGAGCTATACTGCTATAGTAATTAAGCCAAGTAGATAACTGGTTAATAGGTTATGTCACAGTTCTGTTTATATGATTAAACGGTGTGTTTAAAGATTATTTCTTGTCCAGTTCTTATAGGCATTATCTTCAAATTCTTGATCTTTCTGAGTCTTACCAAACTGATGCTACCTGACTTTACTTATTAAGCGTTCTCTAGAGTCTGAAATCTTAGCATGACTTTGAAGCTTAGGAAGCTGATTGTTTGCAAATATTAGAAAATCAAATTAACAAAGTGTACAATTTTGATTAAAAAAAGAGAGAGAAGGAACTCATAAAGACAGAACATATAGAAATGATCTTAATGCTTACCTTAGGAATATTGTGTGTTTTTAATAGTGACTAACACTAATCACTATACATAAGACACTGCTCTTGCACTTACTTATTCTTATACTAGCCTGTGTGTGTAGGTTGTGTCAGAGAACAGAAGTTGATGTCTCTCTTCATAGCTCTACACTATATTTTTTGAACACAGTCTCTCACTGAACATGGAGTCACTAATTTGGCTACAATGGCCAGCCTCTAGACATCATGTTGTCTCTACCTTCGCAGCCTTTTTGTGTTGCACCTGCATTTTTACATGACTTCTAGAGGATTGAACTTGAGTCCTTATGACTGTGCCATGGGAATTTTACCAGCTGAGCCATCTCAGTAGCTGGCACTTGCCTTTTGACATAAGTATTATATAATCTTTAGTGCAAAGATATGTTGAAGCTTCTCCCACTCTTAGAAGTTCTTTGTAATTTTTCCTTAGTAAATCTAAGTCTGCTTTCAGAGGAGAAAAGAAGAAAGGAGAGGAGAGGGGAGAAAAAGAGGGGATGGAGAAAAAGGGAGGGGTGGAAAATAATGAAGGAAGGTAAATTGATAGCATGGGGTGTAAAAAAGTTAAGCAAATTTCTGAAGCTAAAACAATTTTGAAAAGATTGAGTGAGAGCTTACGGCTGAGGGGGATGACATTTCACAAGCATCCTCATTATCCTCCCGGACTCTGGGCGGCCTGCTAGCTTGTTCTGATGTTGTGTGTATCTTCTACCACACATTGATAAGCATTATGACTTATCTTTATACAAGGAAGATACTCTGAACTGCAAAATGCACAAATAATCTGTGGAAAGCACCCTCAAAAGACTGGAAAATGTCCTTTTCTGTCTCCCTTCATGCCTTCACTGAACAGTCATTACAGTGGGCTAACAGCTTCACCAGGGAGAACCGTCTAATCTAGATAATGTTTGACTTAGGCGAATTAAAATGATAGCTTGATTTCTTTAAACAACTATTTGCTAAGTTTCCCCTTTTCTTCTTTGAAACATAGCATTGATGCCAATGCTTCAACACTATCAATGGTACTATGAGATACTATTAGTATTGTATGTGTGCCTAGGCATGTACTTGTGTGTGCACATGTGTGCCTATAAGGAAGGAGATGAACCTTAAGCATCATTGCTATCCACCTTCTGATTTTTGAGACAGCGTCTCCCATTGGCCCATGTCAATAGACTAATAGGCCAGTGAGCCCCAGAAACCTGTCTGCCTCCACCTCACTTGCATGAGATTATAAGTATGTGCTACCACTGTAAGTTCTTTCACATGGTTCTATAGCTTGTTCTCAGGTTTACATTCTTGAGTGACAGGCATTTTACCAACTGAACTATCTCCTGAGCTCCTAATTTTTAGGCAATATAAGTCGGAAAGAAACATATATATTCATTTGTAAATATCATGCACACAGCTATTTTTATTCTTCATTGAGGTGCCCCAAACCTTCGCAATTTTCTATATACTAGTAAATGAACAGAACACATGGAGAATTGTAATTTTGCATTGGAAGTTCAACATAGAATAATTCAAACACTATTTGTGCCACATATTCTAATGCATTATCGTTCTGTGAGTACCTAAAACAATTATCTCTGAATGTTCCATCTGTCTGCCTGTATCAAAGACACAAAGCTTGACAGAGATTAATACCCTGAAATTTGCCTTGTCGTAAGCTTCTACACCCAGTGGCAGGAATAACATACCTGTTACTCATTGGACATGTAGAATGCACCAGGTAGTGGCCTATGGACTTCATGCTTACCCATTCTTTTGCTTCATACCATGTGAGGTGGCATTATTTTCACTCACTTTGTTTGTAATGTGTTCATATGAGTTCTTAATGTTAGTTGGAAGTCTCTTCCATGGCAACCAAGCTATGATTAGAAAACTGTCTGGCTCCCTTTCCAAGCGGAATAGGTTTTGTTACAACTTCCTTGTAATTTAGAGAAGAATAAAAACACTCATGATTTATTATGAGGTCAATGCAAGTTGAGAGGAGATACTCAACATTAGAATAAAAAATGAAAATGATAGTTTCCATAAAGCTATTAGAAACCACAACTCATTTCATTCCTGGCATATTGTATAATTCTCTAGACAATGAGATCATAAACAAGAAAATCCCACAGGCAAAATCCCCCCAGAAAGTCCTAAATATTTTAGAACTTTCAGTTATATTTCTCTTTATAATTATGATCTCAGACAAGAGTCAGTTGCCAATAAAAGATTTCCATGTAAGAAATACTGCTATAACAACAAGTATTAAAGTGCTAACAGTGTTCTAAGAAAGTCAAAAACTTAAGTGTCTTTTTATACATCAACATAACAAAAGCAAATGACAGTGTATTTTCTTGGAGAACTCTGAAGTATTAATTACATTGTCAAAAGTGAAGATTACATCATACAAGCAGCCAGCCTCTCGACTCATTCATCCATCAAACACTGACTTTCTAATTTGAATATTAACCTGTTTGGATAATCAATTTTAATTTGGTTACATGTTTTTCTTAAGAATGAATCATACTGATTCAAAGGCACAGGGGACTCAAAACAACTGAATAAGATTTAGTAACTGACCATGCATTTTATCTCTGCCCTGATTTGTCTTTTGGGCTACATTCAATCATGACAGGATCTTAGCAATTCAAGGCAACCTGGTTTCTTCATATTACAAGAAAGCCAAGTTCAGTAAGACGGTATCATTTGGATCTTATACTAGCACAAGATCCCTGAATATGCCAAAGACAGAGTGGTCTGTGGACCTGCCATTACAGGTACAGTTCTCTTATTACTTTCAACAGGTTTAAATTTTTTCAGAATTTTTAACAGATTTGAATTTATGATTTGTGTTACTATTGACCCTCCCATTCAAAGTGAGGCTGGTTAACCAACAACTTTGGCATGCCTAAGAGACTGCCACTAGCCATACAGAAAATTGGTCTGTACCCAGACATGCTGAGCCCAACGCTGCCTTGCAGCAAGGTCCCTGGATAATGACTCTACAGAGTAAAAAGGTGGCGAATCGTCAGGTTAAATTATATTGTGAGGATGGAAGCCTGGCACCTTCTCTCTTTCTCTCTCTCTCTCTCTCTCTCTCTCTCTCTCTCCATCCCTCCATCTTTCCTTCCCTCCCCTCTCTGAGAACAATGTAACAGAAAGCTCCAACTTATCTATCGTCATTATGTTGTTTATTAATCAAATGATACCAGTAATTTCCCAAGCAATGTGGAGAGTGACTGGCATTTGTCTTGTTTCATAGAACACGAAAGTAAAACTTGGAGAATTTTCAACAAAGTCAGGAGCCATCTATTAAATGGCAGAGCTGAGATCTCCCCCACTTTCCAACCTGCTCCACACTCAGACGCTTGCACAGCGTGATCATGAATTTGACCATCAGCTGTACTCTGCTATTAGATCCTCACCCCAAAGCAGGTACTGTTTTTTGCATGTAAGTGTGTATATTAAGTGTGCATACCAGTCCCTTTCAATGCTAAACTTAGGAGGAAAGCCAGTTTAAATATGTTCATAAAGGAAGACATATCCAAAAGGGAAGTGAAGGCAGGGCTGCTTCTGAAACCACAAGTTAAATGGGTCACAAAGCTGAGAGCTCTTCTCTTAACATTTTGCAGACAAAAAGGAAAAAAAAGCTATACACCCCTTCTTCCTCTAAGAAAAAGCACTATTAAATTATTAACATTTTCCCTGACTCATACATTGCCAATCTTCGTTCTCTGGGTGAGCTAACCCTCGCCTGTAAAAGCCAAATATTATCAGTTCAATTAAACAAAGATCTCATATCAGACAGGCATTGAGAGCCAGTGGAGGGTAGAGCTCTGTCTCCTTTATAAAAGCATCTGAGACACTTTCTCCCCAGAAATCAGTGATAATGATAAGCAACTTCATAGAGATAAATCCTCCTCAAACCTTCTAGAATAACTTTCTTCTTTTGTTGTAAGCTGGCAAACAAGGAATTCAGAGAGATTTCTTGAAGTCTATTTCACAGTTGTGCCTCTGAGGTGGCAAAATACAAGGCAAAAATCTGGCAGAAATTACTTAAAATGCAAAAGTCGCAAAGGGAGCTATTGCGGTGGGTTGTTACAAATGACTTTGGAGACTTGGGGAGGCTAAATCCTCCAAATGCACTGAGAAGCAGACATTTCATCTGAAGATGGCAAGCCTCTCCCTGATAATGCTCACGTATTAGAGCACCCTCTTATTAAATTACAGTGTTTTATAACCAGTGAATAAAATTGGTATCATGTTTACTATGCAAAATCCCTGCTATTTTGCAAATGGATGTATATATATGTATATATATTTTAATATAAGATTGAAATTTAATATTGAAAGCACCAAGCGATAAAAACCAACCCACCTAGTTTCAAACCCTGCTTAAATTATTTTTTTTTGAATTTCGTATCTAATAACATAGTACAATAATACTGAAACGAGATTAACGCTATGATAGTATTTGTTTAGGAAACCGAGAGTGTTGCTATGGAAACAGTCTTTCTGCATATCTATGGAAACAGAGACAGTGTTGTAAATAGTGATACAGAAAGGGGAACCTTGTAAACTCAGCCTTCCATTCCAAGAAAAAAGAGAGAGTGTGGGGTTGTCAAACAAGGAAAAGTATATTTTCTTGTAAAAGAATGATTCTTTATTATATTCTTTTTCTCACGATAGGACTTTTAATCTAAGGTTTCAAGGTTTGAGTCCTCAGTAATCTGTCAGTTACTGTGTTCTTATTGATGATCCAAACAAAGACTAGATATATGAACGTGAAAATTCACTGGAAATTTCTTTTCACTCAACTTTAGTCTGATAACATTCTATCAGCCCAATATTTTTCCTTCTACTAATAAAGTAGGGAATGTTGCAGAAAGTTATATGGTTAATTTAAATAAAATTTGTGAGTCTAAAGTAAATTTAAATAAAATTTGTGAGTCTAAAGTAATGGCTTTTGAAAATGATTGTGTAATGTATACTACACATTTGTGAACTGGGTTATTCAAATAAATTTAGGGTAAGACAAGTGACCAAATGTTTCAGGCAATGACCTCTAAACCATAAGCAAGGTCTCTTTTATGCTGCGAACGTATGAAACCATTATTGGAATGCACGTGACCTTGTAGTGACTAGAGCCTTTGATTCCCTAAGTATGTCAGGTCTGACTGAAAGGTAATTATTATTTCTTATTTTCCTTTCAACTTCTGATGTAGCCAAGAGAGCTATCGCCAGGAAAATAGTGCTATGCGCAGTAGAGTGAATGAAGAAAGTTACTGAAGGCCATAATACGTAAAACAGAAACACACAAAACCCCCTCAGACACAATTCTTACCCAAACCCTTGGTAATAATAGATAAAGGACCTGCACACTTATGAATGCATGAAGGGTCATCTCGTTTCATTTTAAAAGGTAAGGGATGACTGACAGTATAATGTCAACACTGTGGTTTGAGGGAAGCAACAGAAAGGAAGGGGCGGGCGTTGGATCGTGGCCTTGCAACTAAGATGAAGATACAAGTTCCAGACCACCTGGCCGAGTCCTGACATCTCATGCTCTCTTCTTCCTCTTTCATTCGTTTGTGTTTAGCTCCGTTGTTAAGAGTCCACAGAGATGGACCTGATAGTTATCGGGAGCTGACAGCTGTGCTGACTCCTATTTGTCAGTTCATGAATGCTTCTAACATTGTGGCAAGCAATTATTTCAAATTAATCACTGCTGTGTACTTCAGATTTTATTTTAATCTGAGATTTTTGTTTTGTTTGTCATTTTTAAAGCTTTCTTAACACAACCTTATGCTATTCATTTTGATAACTCAATTAAAAGGTTAAAGTAACTTTCAAATGATGTTATAGAAAGGTATGAAGCTGGGAGCAGGCTCTGGAGCAGCTGGCCACCCTGGGCCCATCAGAGCTACTCCATTCTCTTTGAAATGCTAGCCCCACTGACTAAAACATATGAATGACTACTATGTTACTAGACTGTGATTCCTTCCAGTTTACAGTTCTGAGGTGCTATGGTTAGTTTTCAATAACTATTGAATTTAAAACAACTATTAAGTAACTAGGGACATAGCTCAGTTGGCAGAGTACTTGCTTAGTATGTATGAAGCTCCAAGTTCAATCCCCACCACTACATAAAATACCTTAACACCAGGAATTCCAGCAGTCTTCCAGGGGAGGCAAAATGGTCAGAAGTACAAGCTCATTCTTTCTGACTAGAGGAGTTCCAGGCTAGTCTGAACTACATGAGACCTTATTTTACACCAAAACATACATTTAAAGTTGAAAGCTAGGAGGTGGCTCAATGAATAGAACATTTCCAAATTTTCAATTACAAGGGCCTGACTGCGGCTTACCTCAACTCGTGTAAAGCCAGGTGTCTGTAATCACAATTCTTCTATGGCTGAGGTAAAGAAGGGAGATTCCCTGAAAGTCTGCTATATACAGCAGCAAAGGAAATAGAGTGTCTCAGTAGGGTAGAAGATGAGAACTGACATTCAAGACTGTCTTCCTAACTCTGCATAAATACACTCACACACACACACACACACACAAAGCACACACAAAGCACACACATGCACACAGAGAGATAAAAAATACATATAATAACCATTAAGACCATGCTTCTCATCAGAGACCTTTAGCTTTCTACAATGCAGATCCCATTTAGAGTCACTATATATGTAAAAATATGTGGGATTTACTGAATGTCTGTCATGTGCCAAGAGCTTTCTCAACTGGGACAAAAGCAGTCTGAGATTCCCATACTCATAGCAAGAACACAGGAATTGCCTGAATTCAGATGGGCTCCCTATGCGAGTGGCCTATGAGATCCCAGGAACCCCATGTTCACATGTCTAGCTATTCTTCTCTGTGGTCAGTACCTTCAAATTCATAATTATATTATCATTGAACTTGTATTTTAAGCAAAGTCTTTTGGGGCAATGAATCATAAGCATGGAGAGAGTAGAGAGAGAAGGATGGGAGATGCTGAAGGGAAACCCCAACCCGCAGGATTTCATCCTAGTTAGTTCCAGATGGTGGATCTAAATACCCCAGGATAGATGACTTGAGACCCAGGAACACGATAATATTTGGGAGCCTGGAAGTTCAACATCAAGGTAACAACTGAGTCAATTTCTCCTGAGGGTTCTCTGCTCTGCTCTGTATTGCCACCTTCCTACTCTGTCCTCAGATGACCGAGTAGGAGGAGAGAGAGACAGAGAGAGAGACAGAGAAAGAGAGAAGACAGAGACAGAGATGACTGTCTTTGAGATCACTTATGACATGAACCTTTTTAGACCAAGACTTATGTCCTCTTTTAATGTTAACTACTTCCTTACTCACAGAACTACACTAGAGAGCTTGGGACTTAATACATGAGTTTGGGAGGACAACAATTAAATCTACTAAAACATTAACCTATTTTTGTTTCTATGGTTTTCAAAAGCTAGAAACAAGAAGAAACTGTCAAATTCCAGGTAGCGAATGGGAGTTGCTCTATCTATTCAGCGTTGTATGCTTCATGACTCTCAGAGGGGCAAAGGCTTTCTGCATAGGATAACTGAACACTCACACGTAGTCTGCGTGAACACTGTTGACTGATTCATGACTCTCAGAGGTGGGCAACAGCTTTCTGTATAGGATAACTGAACACTCACACGTAGTCTGCGTCAATACTGTTGACTGAAACCCACGTAAAGAAAAATATCATGCTTAGAAAAAATATGACTAAACAAAATTAATAAAAACAGTGGTAGTCTTTAGGTGCCAGGGTATTGGACAGTTTTTCTTTCTGGTTTTTAGCATCTTTCAGTATTCTTTCAACAATATTTAACCCTTTTTTCATTCAAAGACAGCTTTAACTATCCTACTAAATTTATTTTTTTTTTCAAAATAGCATTAATACAAGATCAAATGCTTTTCAAATTAGTGTGCAGGTTTCTTATGGGTTTTTTAATTTATTTATATTTATTTAAATTTATAAATTTGTTTATTTTTCTTTTTATTGGTTATCTTATTTATTTACATTTCAAATGTTATCTGCTTTCCCTCTCTCCCCTCTGCAAATCCCCATCCCATCCCCATCCTTCCTGCCTCTATGAGGGTGCACCCCCATCTACCCACTCGCGCCTTAGCATTCCCCTACCCTGGGTCATCGAGCCTCCACATGATCAAGGGCCTCTCCTCCCATAGATGCCAGATAAAGCAATTCTCTGCAACATATGGAGCTAGAGCCATGGGTCTTTCCATGTGTAGTCTTTGGTTGGTGGTTTAGTCCCTGGGTGCTCTGGGGGGGGGGGGGGGGCGGATCAGATTAGTTTATATTGTTGTTCTTCCTGTGGGGTTGCAATCCCCTTCTGCTCCTTCAGTCCTTCTTCTAACTCTTCCATTGGGGACCCCCATGCTCAGTCTGATGGTTGGCTGTGAGCATCCTCATCTGTGTTGGCTAGCCTCTCACTGGCAGAACCTCTCAGGGGATAGCTGTACCAGGCTCCTGTCAGCAAGCACTTCTTGGCATCAGCAATAATGTCTGGGTTTGGTGTCTGCAGATGAGATGGATCCCTAGGTGGGAAATATCTGGATGGCCTTTCCTTTAGCTCTACTCTTTGTTTCTGCATTTCCTTTAGACAGGAGAAATTCTGGGTTAAAATTTCGAGATGAGTGGGTGGCCCCATTCCTCAACTGGGGGCCATGCCATTATAATTTGTAACTGAAAGGTCAGTATTAAAGGTTTTTTTCTGAATATTATTTTCATTTGTGTGTGTATGTGTGTGTGTGATAGAATGTGTGTGTGTTTGTGTCTGTACAAATGCACAAGCCATGTGCATGTGAGTGCCAGAAAAAGACATCAGACACCCTGGAGATAAAGTTTCAGGCATTTGTGAACTCCTAAGTTTTTACATTGGGATCTGAACCCTGATCCTCATGACGTCACGTGGTCACTGAGTATCTCTCTAGTCTTTGACTCTTAGTTCTTGAATGTACTTTGGACATGCTGATATACACTTATGTTAATAAAAATATTTTGTACAAGTGAATGTGAAAGTCCTTTTCATATGTTGGCAAAAGATTCCTTTTGCAAAGCAAATTTACCCAGTATTACAATGTACAGTAGGATTGGAGAGAAAGGTGTCTGGAAGAAGCCAAGTTATTGTGGTCCTTCCCACACTGTCCCTGAAAGCAACTTGAGAACTCTCTGCTTAAACCAGAAAAACTCTTGAGTAAAAGCTCAAAGTCCTGGAAAGGGCACAGGCAAAGACTCCCAGCCAGCAGTCCCACCACTAAAGTAACTGATCACTTTTAGAAAGCTGTCTCATGGTGTCAATGGATTGTCTATTCTCAAGTGGCCTCTCCCACTCCAAGGATATTTAATTCTGTTTGCTAGGGTTAACCTCCCTAGCAACTGAACCTCCAATATAGCAATGAGAACTAACCAAACTCATCCTCTTTAATTTAGAAGTATCTTTGTAAGAGAAGCCTTCATGATTGAGTGCATTCATTCATAATAAATAGAAGTTGTGTGTACTGGAACACATATGTGCCAAGGCCTGGGCTCAAAGACAATTTAGTAGAGTTGGTTCTTTCCTTCCAGCTTTACTTGAGTTCTGAGGATCAAACTCAGATGGCAAGGCTTATGCAATTATCTTTACCCAATGAGACAACTTGCTAGCCCCACAGTGCCTTTTTATTGTTTAATTTTTGTTTTTGTAGTTGAAGAGAGCAATTGTGCCACTGTAGAGATGATGAATTTTATGTCAAGTCAGCTGGCTGTGGAGGTCAGATGTATCATCACATGTTAGTCTGAATGCTTTTATAAGATGCCTTTAAAAGAGATTTAGATATAAGTTGGTTGACATTGAATACAATATACCATCCTTTTTTATATATAATTCATGTAGCACTAACCCAATTAATGGAGGAGCACAAAATGAAAGGATGAGTCTCCCTGAGCAAGAGGAGATGCCCATGGGCAGCCTCTGATCTTATCTAGCATTGCTTCTTCCTGTCTTTGTATTTAAAGTACTACTTATTCCTCTGTCTTTAGTGTTCCCATGACTCTAGCAAAAATAGTTGATTCACCAATGCTTCATAAGCACCTGAGTGAAGTCTTTAAATGTACATATATGTATTTGTCTGTATATGTGTGTATGCATGTAATCTATTCAACTATATCTCATCAATTTTTTTAATCATCACTTGTTTACAGATTTATCATTCCATCCACATACCTAATTCTATCATCTATATGCCTATAATCTAGCCATCTGCCTATCTACATATCTATCTATCTACAATATATTATTTATCTATCATTCCAATTAATGAATCCACGTTTATTATAAACTGAAGAAAAAAACAGTATTTTATATCTTCAGAAAATTCTCCATGAGTTTCTCATTTCACCAATAGGAACAGGGAGATTTTCATTTCCTCTTGAACTATCTTTTTTCAATTTTTCATATGGCAAACACTCAGAGAGGACATTTATAGTATGTTTCTCAAAGCAAAGGACAGACGCAATGCATTTAATGAATCCTATCACCCAAGTCGGTCTTCTGAAATGCAATCCATTGCATGTGTAAATCAATGTCACTTGACCCTCTCTGAGTCACAGCTTGGGACAGAGAAGTAGGAGAACTGAAATTGCTGATACTCTGCCTGTTGCTGCTGTTTGAGTCATAGAATCCTTTCTGGCTTTGAGCTAAAGTATTCATGCATCCATGTAACTATGTAAATTATCAAATGTGGTGCAATATTGGATCTTTCCCTGTGGGTCAGCATCCATGTAACTATGTAAATTGACAAATGCAGTGCAATATTGGATCATCCCTAGTTAATTTCAGTTTTTAAGAACTATTTGAAATGTTATATACTCAGAATCTAGTCACAAACAGTTTGATTGTGTGAAAACCCAATTTTCCAAAGGTAAAGTCTTATTCATCTCCATTTGCTGTAGGTTAAACTAAATGTATCACCTCTCACAAGTAGAATGTGGCAGAAGGAATAAGGTGTGATGCCTAAGGCCTTTTGAAGATGCCCTAAAGACTTCCTCCCTCCTTCTTGCTCTTGATCACTTTGTCTCAATGAATCTGTTTGACATAGGTAAGCCATATAGAAGACTCACCAATTCCATGCTAGCCTCAAAAGGGCTGCAGAATTGACAGACACTTTGGCTGTGATGAATAAACTGAACAGGAAAGAAGTTCTTGTATTCTGAAATTCCTCATGAGCAATAAGACTAAATACATACATACATACATACATACATACATACATACATAAACTAACAAAAAGTTTAAGTTTATCTACAAAATCAGGAAAGTCTATACTACCCATTGTTGATGTAATAATGGTCAAGACATTAAAGATGTCTGATATTAAGGTAGCATTAGTAATCAACAAAAATCACGATAGTTATCTGATTATTAAATGAAAAGCAAAAGTATCCTAATTTGTTTTCTGTTGCTGTAGCAAGCATCATGGCCCAATCAACTTGGGTAGGAGCGAAGCCATTTTAGCTTAATCTATTGTCAAGAGAGGTCAGAGCAGGAACTCAAGAAGCAACCATGGAGGAATGCTGCCTACTGACTTGCTTCCTTTGGTTCGCTCAGTTACGTTTGTTATACAGTCAAGGCCCATCTACTTAAGACTGGTACCACCACAGTATGATGGACTCTCTCGTGAGTCATTGTCAATTAATAACTTGCTCCACAGACCAATATGAAGGATGCAATTTCTCAATCAAGTTTTCCTCTTTATAAATGGCTTTAGTTTCTGTCACATTGACAAACATGTTACATGCACACTCAAACACAATAGAATTTGATACATAGAAAGCATTGTCTAAAGAGATTGAGCCATGACAGTGAAATTCTAACACCTTTAGCATGCATATATCTCTTGACACCATTCCTGGCACAAGGTATGTAATCATTAAATCTTATTCCCTGCTTGTTTCTTTTCCCAGCATAGGATATTTATGACTGCTTACGTGCTCTAAGCTATCATTTCCCTTCTCTGTGTCTGTGACAAATATCTTCTTGTAACTATGCTGCATCAAGAAGAAAATCATCTATCCTTTAAGATTACTAAGCAGTAAATGTTAAAATGAGTCATTCAAATGAATATTTAAAAGTTACTGTTTCTTAGTCTGATTCTGTTTTTAGATAGAGGAAATTTCTTCACTTAGCCAGGGTCAAAAGGAGAGGAAGCAGTGTGTCATTCCCACCTGAGCAATCCATTAATACACCTGAGGTCTCATACCAAAGACTCTAAATATTCGATCCCACAGTCCAAAATCTGAACAAATGGATCTTTTGGAACATAAGGGAAATATTAAAATTTTACATACATTAATATTTATTTGATCCATTAAATTGATGTTTCCATGTGCCTTTCATAATGTTCAGGACACAATAGAAGACATAAGATTATGTAAGTCTTCTCCTTATATATAAAAATTTATATATTTATGTATGTTGTCTATAATTTTTACAGGAATAAAAATGCCTTTGGAGCTTGATAATCAAGAACTTTTTGTGGATTTGTTAGGTTCCTGCAACCATTTGGAAACCTCTGCCGTAGATCACGATTGAAATTAAAATTGTTACTGACACTTAGCATTTACAGGAATCGAAACAAATTGTGCTTCCTAGCTTACAAGTGTGGTTCACAGAGAAGTACATGATAAAGTGGCTAAATTTAAGGACTATTTCAGAATTACAGATAAGAGGCACTCCTTTCTTTGAGACAAAGTGCATCTGTATAATGACCACCAAGAATGAAGTGGCATAGAGCAATAACCAGGTGAAAAACGTTCCTGAGCCAGAATGAGAGACACCATAGTATGTCGTAATGTGACCTAGGTTATCACCTCTCTCTGCTGTTCACTGACAAGAGGTCTTGGGGTTCTTTTCCCACCCTAGATCATTTATGGAGCCACGTATAGCACAGCTAATATCACATATGAAACATATGTATGCAAGGTAAGAGGGCACATGTCTGTAATCCCAGCACTTGGAAGGCTGATGTCCTAGAATTGCAATACAGGGCCAGTCTGGGCTAGAGAGGAAGATCTACATAAATAAAGTACGATAAAATTTGTCCCCCATGTTTCTGGGACAAATTAGGGCCTTTAGCATGATACTTACCATGAAAAGTGCTATTACTCATTCATTTATATAAATCAATGTGTTCAATGGAGAAGAACTGAAAAACTTCATGCAAATTGCTGAGATGGAAAAAATACTTTGAAATAGATGGCAGCTTGCTCTTGCTCTTCAAAACAGTATTGGAGGTTTTGTTGGTTCTGTGGCTTTCGAAGGCCACATTTGGCATTAACCTATCTATGTATATTTAAGTTAATCCACTGACATATTATAACCACACTAGCAACTGTGTGTGTGCATATGTTATATGTATGTGCTTCACATGGATGTGTGCACATGCATTTGTAGTTGCACGTTTGTGTGCATTCAGATGAAAGCCAGAAGTTGATAACAGATATCTTCCTTGATCACACCATACCTTTATTTTTGTTTTTAATCGTATGTATGCACACGTGTGTGTGTGTGTGTGTGTGCTCATGTGTGACCCTATGTGTGTATATGAGTGCAAATGAGTGAGTGCAGGTGCCCTTGGAGGAAAGAAAAGGTCATCTGCTACCATTACAGGCAGTTGTAAGAGTCCAACATAAGTGTTGGGATAAGAGCTCTGGTCCTCTACAAGATCACCCAGTGTGTGCATTAAATCACTGATACACTTCTCCAGCACCTATGCCTTGATTTTTCAGGCATAGTCTCTCGTTGGATGCAGAAATCACTGTTTCCACTAGCCTGGTTGACTCATGAGATCTAGGGATGTACCTGTCTCCACACGCTCCACTGAGGTTACATATGCACGATGATGTGTTCTTTTCTTACATGAATGTTAGGGATTATGATTGTGCAAGTATTTTCCATACTGAGCTACCTCACCAGCCCCTACTCTGTCAATTTTTGATATAATAAGAGGTGTGAAACTCTTGTCTTTGACAATATGCACAGCATAGAAGAATTCCTTAATCCTTGGTGATTTTGAGAAGGATACTCAAGATACAGAGCAAAAATGATCTTATATATAACCCGTAGAATAGCGTCGGGGATTCTACACTTAACCTGTAGGATAGCATTTTAAGGATCTTATACATCATCCATGGTTAACATGCTAATGATCCTATATATCAAATATAGGTTAGCATTCTAGGGATCCTACACATCACCCTAAGAGAATTCTAGGAACCATTTGTTCAAACCAAACTGGGGGATTTAAGGAACAATGAAGTATTCTGGTGTCTCTCACTATTATTAATGACCAAGAAATTATGCAAAGAATAATTATTTTTAGTGCCACACTGCAATGTTTGCAGTTTCTAAATGAGCCATATTTCCGTTGTGGTTTGGCTCTGTTGATTCATCTCACTATCTTTGAAATTTTAACTTGCATGTTGGGAATTTCCTCTATGGAAAATAAAACTACTGTGTTGGACTATTCACCATCAGACTAGAGCTGAGTGTCATGCTAGAAAGATGGCAGGGACAGCTCGAATGTGTTCCAGCAAATATGAACAATAAGTTGTGCCCATTGACAGAAAGTCAGTTCATAGAAAAAAACCTACTTGAATGAGTAAGAAATACTTTGAAGAAAGCTAACACCACTATTAAATCCAATAGTATTTGAGACTGGATATTGAAAATACATTTGACATAAAACTCCACAAATGTAAGTACACAGTTTCTCCTCTTGAATAAAGTCCAATTCTCTCAGTAATTTTAAGGGCTAAAGTCATTACCAGACAGAAAAAGTTTCCCATAGTATTTTCATGTAAGGGACATTTACATATCTGTGCTAATTATAGAGTTATAAAAGAGTCACCAAGTAAAATTTTGCATTGTGCTTTCCTGTTGAATAAATTTGGATACAGGGTAAATACACATCGTGCTGAATTTTTTTATTATAATTATTCTATCATCCCCTGCCATATTTATATATTTTACCTCTTCAGACAAGTCTGCTCTGTCTAGGAATGTACACTTTTCCTGCATCTCACATCTCACTCCACTGACACAGAGACATTGCCATCATTAACATAATATATCCTTGTCGTTCCTGGGGTTCATATTTTAGCACCTGGATCTCCCAAGGGAGGCCTCATTTTATATTGCTTTCCTTATATTTGTACTCTAGTTGCTTTTATCATTTGAATAATTCTTCAATGCTCAATACTGGAAACTTTAGTCCATGATCTGCCTTGGTAGGCCTGATTTCTTGTTGGAATTGGATAGTGGAGGACATGGTTTTGATTTGCTGAAGCTCTAGTCTATTCGTTTGTGATAATCACTGTAACGAAGTTCTACAAACTGGATTGCATCAATAGTATATATTTGTTGTCCTGCATTCCTGAATGTTAGGAGTCAGAACAAGGTGCCCACTGGAGTTAGTTCTCTCTGGGGTTATGAAGACTGAGTTCTAGGCACTTTCTTTGCTTCTGAAGTTTAACTTGTGAACATCAGCATTCCATGGCCTACTCTTGTGACTTATAGAACTATCAGACATTTGGAGAAGAGTTTGCCTAATGACCTCATTTTGAAATAATCTTCTAAAGGAACACTAGGCACAACTCAACCTCAATGTCTAGTAAAGTCTGTATTCTAGAACGTATCCCTGAATCCTGCAAATAGCTGACTTGAATCCATAGAGCTCTCCCCGTGTGAGATGCCAACATTCTAGGTAATAAACATGATACAGCCTGTTAACGAGGCTCAAGTTGTTTGAAAATCCCAATTTGTATCTATGGTTTGCCTTGATTGTGCCTTTAATGATTTTTTTCTTGTTATTACTCATTCTATGTCCCCAAGATGACAAAGGCAGAAATCATGGCCACTTACTTTCATGTTCCTATATTGGAAAAAAAAGTACTAAGAAAGTTTTGATTTTTGTTTTCCTTTAAAAAAATCTAACAGCACGTATAAACTGGCCACCTTAACACAAAATACACTATGTCTTTAAAAACGGATAATTCCCTCCTCAAAGTTATGATATTTGCTAGAATAAAATCATGTCCCATTTTTTTCTTTTACTTTCAATTTCTTTTATCTAAGAGTTAATGAGTTCACCTGGGCTTAAGGAGATTTGTAATGGATTTTTAAATCCTTACTATTATTATTTTTATTATAACACTAAGTTATTAATACCAAGCTAAAAATGTCACTCATCATGCAAAATGAAGTGCTAATATCTCTTAGCTTTTAAGAAGTACATTATATGAAGAGTCCATTATGGAAATAATCTCAGTTACAGCCAGTTCTCAAAAAGACCTGGGAAATAAGGTTTTTAAATCATGATGTTACAGGCCATTAGAACAAATAAATTTGTTAAACATAGTAAGATTTCAGCCTAAGAAATGCTCCTTAGAGAGCAGGGGCAATTTATACTAAAATCGTAATCATATATCAAATGCTGTCGCTTAAAGTTAAAATTACTAGTAGTCAATGGTGATAATACAAAATTCTTCACGACTTGTACTTAATATAGGCCTGCCATCTTGGAATGGATATTAGACCATGGAGGGAATGGTTGCCTAGTGTCCATTGGTTGACATCGATAAGAAATGGCAAATGTATAGAATGGTCCCCTTAGACTGTCCTAACAGAGACAGAAGATAGTAAAACAGATGCTCTCCCATCCATTAAACAGCAGGCTTCAAGTATCACTGTCGTCAGTGCAATGTCAGGTAAAAGAGAAGGGATGGGGAATCTTACTCCATAAAGGAGGGTGTGGAAGCTGGAGGAGATGCTTCCACAGTTGCTCCCTGAGAAGGCTGGGAGCTCCAGTGTTGTACCAATAGCTCTAGATATTCTATTAGAGTTAATATGGATGATGAGGACGAGGCAGATGTGAGGATTTAAATTCTTATAAGACCCAGAACACTTATACCTAGGACATTTGTGAATGGAATTTTGACTCATACTTCATAGTCTAATGAAAGCAAGAAGAATTAGTGCCACGTCCACTACATAAAAATTCATTGTTGCAAGAAGAGTGGGCATGGGGGAGAGAAAGTTGTGAATGAATGTACAACAAAATTACAGAGTATTGCAATTAGAGGAGAAGGGTGATGTCAAATGTCTCATATCCAAAACTGTGTTCCATGAAATATCATGAAGACAGATCTCTGCATGTGTACATATCTAAAATGTCTTGTTCTTAATTACATACTATAAAGCTCATCAAAAGCCTATGGCTAGGAAGGTCAGCCCAAGGAATAGCATATTGTCTTTGTTTTCCTAAATGGGCACATTGTCAAATTACCATGTGATTATTGATGTTCATACCCATAGACTGTGTCCACTCCCAGTCGAGAACAAAGAAGCTCCTTTTTGCCAAGAGCAGTAATTAATAGCGAGGCTTCTGTCAGGTCAAAGAGTTGAGAATAAATGGCATCTAGCTCATATGTACACCCTGAAGACCCATAGAAGAGAGAGTTTAAGAGCTGGAGGTTGGGGAAGAGTATCAGAAAATGTTGACACTGAGGTGGAGGTATGATGTTGCTGTTGCAATCGTGAACACCCAGCAGTTATGGATATCTACACGAGATTGGGTTATTTAGTGTTCCATCCTTTCCTGAGTGGCTATTGTCTACTAATGATTGTAGAGTGGGAGAAGTTCATTTTCTTTAATGGTGCAGCCACTTTGAGAATGGGGTATGAGAAGGGAAAAAGAAACCCTAAGATATTGAATATACTCATACATTTATCAAAAGTAAAGAAAAAATGTAAAGGAATGAAATGTAATCACATAGTTTGGAATTCCAATGATATAATGAAACTGGGCATTTCCTCCTTAGGAAATGTGTTCAGATTAATTAATCATACAAGACAGTCGGGTTTCTGACTTCAGGCTCACACTTCATTTCTCTTTTTCTTAACCGGTATTAACATTCCACAGATTAATCACCAGCTACCACAAACAATACTCTGCAGACCATACCTCAAACAAATACAATTAATTCACAGACCCTGAAGGTTGGAAGACACTGAAGAGTGTCCAAATGATTGTACATGAGGAACATATAGTTGGCCTGGGATTCAAATTTTCTGGAATTTTCTCAACATGTGTCAAGTTTCAAATCAAAGTTGCCATGAGATGTATACATAAATTCAACCTTTGAAAAAAATGAAACATACTACTGATACAATCAGTCCTAATTACTGCTATATTATCCATTGAATTATTAATTTTAGATGGCTGTTTTCACTCCTCAAATAAAACTAAGAATACTCTAATCCTTATGCAAGTAGGAAAAACAAAGCACAAGATAAATTTCAGACAGTGTCTATTAAAATGGGATTTATATTTCAATTGTTTGTTTTATACTGTGTCACATCATAGTGGAAAATAATGAGCTATGACAACTTATATTGACTTCTAAGACTTTTTTCTTTATGTATATCATAAATGTAATGTTTCATATGGTATCCAGTGAGTTTTTCTTAACTTTTCTTTGTGTATAATGAAACCATAGTAAGAAATAAAAACAATTTATTGTTTGTAAAGGCGATTTTGAAAAGTCTTTTAATCTAAAAGCAAGACAGCAGAAATATGTATATGTATGTGCAAGTGTGTGTGTGTGTGTGTGTATGTGCAAGTGTGTGTGTACGTGCAAGTGTGCGTGTGTATGATGCATTATCTAGAAAGACAAAATACAAATGAATACATTTTAGTACATTAAAAATACTCAATTCTATGCACTTAGTTATTTTTAATAAATTCAATTTATTTATGCTATAAATTTTTAACAAAACTAGTGAGAGATTTTGCAGAGGAAAGTGTGTCTTTGTTATTTGAACCACAATTATTTTATAAACCTCTTAGAGAAAAGGGACAAGAGCACGCATGGATGGTTTGGTGACATGCTTGCCTCCTCAGCTTTCAGGAGGCTGAGATATGAGGGTACAGAGTTCAAAACCAGCCTAGGCTGGGTATGCATCTGCCTACTCCTAGAAGGATTGTCTTCATTTTTATAGATGAATGTCCCAGATACTTTGACACTAGTCAGAACTGTGTTGAAACTCAGGTGTTGTTAAATTCAGAATAACATTGAAAGAGTTTCTTCACCTCCAAGCCAAAGAAATATGTCTAATTCTACATTACATCCCCTAATCCACAGTTTCACTTTCTGCATTTTAGTAGCATTAAATGAAAACTTTCCAAAGCATAGGATTCATAATTTTTGATTGCTTATGTTGTGTAGCTCAAGTCCATTCAATCCTGTACAACATATCCATTCTGTATGTGCTACCCTCCCATAAGTCAACTAGTGGTCATCTCAGTTACTGTGTTGAATGTCATTTAGTAGTGTTTGTTGTCAGGTAAATCTTACATAATAGCCTATTATTACATCATGGTATCTATATCATCCGTTTCATTTCACTACATCATCCAGCGTGAATCGTCTTATATCATAGGAAGCAAGTGAGGGCCATAAACAGCAGTAGAAGAGAACCTTCAGATCTGCAGCAGCCTGCAGCTGCACATCAAACACCTTATCACAGTGTTAGTAGAGAGGCTGCTCTCAGCCAAAGCAGGGCTGCTAACTCTCTCTCTCTGTCTCTCTGTCTCTCTGTCTCTGTCTCTCTGTCTCTGTCTCTCTGTCTCTCTGTCTCTCTGTCTCTCTGTCTCTCTCTCTCTCTCTCTCTCTCTCTCTCTCTCACTCTCTTTCTCTGCTCCCCTCCTGCTAGTTGTCCTTCCTTCTTTCAGGATCATACCTGAGTCTCCACCTCATATACACTCGGAATCTCCGGTCTATGTTTTCTCAAAGGTACTTCTTTAGATAAATGTCTTGGATTCTGCCTCATTGAGGGTCCAGACTGGCACAGGTAGGCTCCACCAGGCTGCAGGAATGAAGCAAAAATAAAGATAGCTTATATATAGGAATGAATGGCACATGTGGGTGTGGGGTTCTCTCCTGATGGTAATGATAAAAGGAACGCTCCAGCAACAGCTCCTGCAGAAAGCTAGAGAAACAACAGCACAATGTAAAAGCAATAAGAGCCTTGTCCAGGAGAGATGTCCTTGGGAAGGTGAGCAATACTAGAGTCTTTCATATGATTGAACATATCAAAAGAAGACAAACCAACCAGAGGGGAGCTTAGAGATTCACTGTTGACAGACATCAGAAAGCTAAGTGATAGAGAAACAAACATAACACCTAGGGAATAATGAGCAGAATTTAAAAAACATGTGGAGGACATCATTACAGAAACATGAGGGCAAATAGATAATACTGCCTCCTTTCCCATACGGATAATCAATGGATGATTCTTAGAATTGGAAACTTGAAAGTTGAATAGCAATAGCAGGTGGATTGTAAGTACCAAGAGGATGCTTAAAAGGTTTGAAATGATAGAGGAGGTTTAGAAACAGGCAGGGCATGGCTGCTTTTCTTAAAATCAGCATGAGTTTATTGTACATAGGGCTGGGACTGGGTGCATTTATGTAATAAGCTGGGTAGAGCAATTTCCTTCTTAAAACTTCTTAAGAATTTTATTAAATACAATCAGAGCTGAAAACATTACCCCAATATAGAGTGTTGTACCATATTAGAATCTCTGCCTTCAAATCCCAGTAGTTTTCTCCTCCAGGATAATCACAGACACTTTTGACCTAGATTTCAGAAGCTTCATCAGTGAAGGGGACAATGTTATGACTACTTCATAGAAACACCATTAGGAGTGCAGAAACATACTGCAGGCACATCATCACGCATGCAAGAAAGATCAGTCTGTACATAGACCCATCTCTTCTTACAGGCTTCTGCATAGGAACCACAGAAAGGTTGGCAGAGGGAGACACAGTGAATGAGAACATGACCTGTAGAACTTACTGCATGTATGTTAAATTCCCATGCTTTATTTTTCTTATCTATGACCTTGGATATAAACTTGAACTCCTCTATAGCTATTTACAGTTCATATAAAGTATTAAAAATTCGTTAACCAATTCCCTCTATGGCTGCTGGGAAGGGAAAAGAAACCAAAGCACACACAAACATAGAAGACAGTATAGTCGGTGCTTACCAGGTAGTTAATATCATGCATATGCCTCTTTTGTTCTTTCTTCAGATCTTCAGTCATTGAAAGAATTTTCTGTTAATATATTCCCTTGGGTCTTCTGCAAATCTAGGTTAAGTTAGACTCATAACAATGGTAAAAATTAAATCTTTTCAATCTGAGAATGACTTTTGTTGGTAGAGCATGAAAACAGTGAATTCGTCTGCCATTCTCCTTGATAAGGGTTGGCTAGGGAGCCAGAGGTCAAATCCAACCCCCATCACTTCCCAGCACTGTGAGCTTGGACAAATCAAGAGGTGTGTTCACTGCTGTCATGCTATTTCCATATCTATAAAATAAAAAGGGAAATTTCTCATAAAGCATTGTATGAGAAGTACTTATTGTTATGTGTGGCACACAATAGATGCTCCGTGAATGTCAAAGGTCAATTGCATAATTAGCATCATCATTACTATAATGTTCCCTCTCATTCATGACCTTGAACAGTAGATACATCCATCTGAGAAATTATCCAAAATCCTATATTAATTTCTGATTCTTAATATTTGTGTGTATATGTGTTTATGCTCATGTTCCTATGCATGGATATGTACACACGTGTACTCACAGTCATCGAGAGGCCAGAGGTCTATGTCGGGAATCTTCCTCAGTCGTTCTTCACCCTAAAGTATACTTTAAACATGTATAATGGGGATGCAGATGAGAGAAGATGCTGGAGACCAGGGGCTTCAGATCCTCCTGGAGCTGGGGGCCAATTTTTGGTCCTGCGGAAGAGCAGTATAAACTCGGGTTTTTTAAGGGTTTTTTTTTTTTTTTGATATTTTATTTATTTACATTTCAGATATCATCACCTTTCAACATCTCCCCTCCCTAGGAAACCCCTATCCCACCCCCTTCCTCCTTTTTGCTTTTATCCCATTTTAATTACATGGAAGTATTAAGGTCAGTTCTAGGTTGAGGGTCTAACAATATGATAGATGCAAATAGTGAAGGAACAAGGACAACAATAAACACAAATCGTCAAAGAACAAGCAAGGCAATAAACAAAATTCCATGAACACTCCAGTGATGA
This sequence comes from Mastomys natalensis, assembly GCA_021653895.1. NCBI lineage: Eukaryota > Metazoa > Chordata > Mammalia > Rodentia > Muridae > Mastomys > Mastomys natalensis. Next base: position 1,477,884 of record JAJTUV010000466.1, read on the forward strand.
CTATTTCTAGGGGCTTGTCAGGATGACCAAAATATCTGAGCCAACTTCCTTGTCCTAGCCCAAAGTCATTTTCATGTCTGAAGCCTACTTCCTTGTTCTAGCGTAAGATTTAGATTCCTGTCTGAAATTACTTCTTTATTCTAGCCTAATATTTAGATTCATTCCTGAAATTGATTCTTCATTCTAGTGTAATGTTTAGATATCTGCCTGAAATTACTTCTTTGTTCTAGCCTAATGTCAGATTCCTGCCTGAAGCCCATTTCCTTGTCCTTGGCCAATGTCATATTCCTGCCAAGCAGCCCATTTCCAGTCCTAGGGAGCCAGCTCTGCACCCAATCCCTCTCAGTATGTACTCTTAAACACTGAGCTATCTCTTATGTATTTTATTTTTTGAGACATGGTCTCTCCCTGAACATAGTGCCCATCAATTGGCTAGAATGGCTACCCTGGGAGTTTCAGGGCTCTTTCTGTCTACACTTCACCAGTAATGAACTGACAACTATATACTGCTGCACCCAGATGTGGGTGTTCACATCCTCATGCTCAGTTGACATGTGTTTTATCCATTGGCTTATCTTCTTAAGCCTCTGGTTTCCTGAAATGCTCATACATTTGACATGTTTGAAAGAATTCAGCTTCTTGCTATTTATCTATAATTTTGGTAATAAGTGTTTTGATATTTTAATAAATATCTTCATTTGTGTTTGCTGAAATCTACATTTAAAACATAACTCTAATGTATAATATGTGTGCATGTTCATATATGCATGCATACACATGTATGTGTGTGTATGTCCATATGTGTGTGCACATGTGTGTATGTGTATGTCCTCTACTGTGTTTTCCCTTGTTAACAAGCTATGTTTATGCATGTATGTTCTACAATTGAAAATAATAAAATATAAATGGCAAGTGTTTTTAAGATTTTCTGAAAATTCTTATATGTATGTGTATGAGAGCATGTGAGTTTTTGATTGTGTGCACAGTGTCCACACAGTGAGAAGCAGGAAGTGTATTCCCTAAGGACAGAGTTACTTGTGGTTGGGAGCCTCCCTTTGTGCTTGAAGCAGAACTTGTGTACTTTGCAAGAATCCTAATGCTCTTAACTGCTGGGCCAAGTTTCCGGTACACACTAGCATTTTGACTGCTTCCTCCATGTGATCAAGGTGGCCATCTTGCAATTCATCTTGTAAATCAACACTGCAAAGCTGATGTATGCTACTTCCAAAATGAATTACTTAAACCAGCAATGCCCAATAATTTGGCATGTATCTTTAGGTTTTCTGTTTTGTCCTTTCAGTGCCTGCTTGCATGTGTGTGTGTGTGTGTGTGTGTGTGTGTGTGTGTGTGTGTGTGTTCTTGTATGTGTGTATATGTGTGTGTGTGTGTGTGTGTTCTTGTATGTGTGTATATGTGTGTGTGTTCTTGTGTGTGTGTGTGTGTGTGTGCATGCAGACAGTCCTGAAATGCTTCCCTCCATTCAAAACCATGAACAGGAGATGAATGTATTTGAGAAGCTATTTGTAAAGACTTGGATCCATTTCCAATTCTTCCTTTGTGTATGCGTGTGTGTTTGTGTGTGTGTTCATATATGAGTTGTGCTCTCGGTACCTTGCAGCTGAATGCACTGCCAATTATGTTAAATGCAGAGTGATTTCAAAAGAATAAAGTTTTATGGCTAAGGTTTCCTAAGCAATTACTAAAATAAACAACCCAAACTGTTACTTTTTTTTTTTTTAATGATTATTTCAAATTTCTTTCGCTGAGGAAGAAAGAAGTGGACCAAATTATCCAGAGCATAGATCATTTATTTTTTCTCTTTCTTCCTCCTGTCTATCTGTCTGTCTCTGTCTCTGTCTCTGTCTCTGTCTCTCTCTCTCTCTCTCTCTGTTTCTTCTTCTCTCTCTCTCTCTCTCTCTCTCTGTGTGTGTGTGTGTTATATATATGTCTCTGTCTGTTTGTCTGTCTCTTTGTGTGTGTGTTGTGCGTCTATGTATTTGTCTGTCTCTCTCTTTCTCTCTCTCTCTTTCTCTTCTTATTTCTTCTTTATTATTTCGTTTCTTCTCACTTGTAGCCCATGCTGGTCTCAAACTCACTATGTAACCCAAACCAGCATTGAAATCTTGATCCCTCTGCCTTCATTTTCCAAGTGCTGGGATTATAGAAATAAGCACTGGGTCCAGGCTTTGATACTTGGGTGTGGAACCTAGGGCTTCATGATTGCTGATTAAATTCTCTGCAAACTGAACTGCAACCCAGCCCACATAAAATATGTCTTCTTGTCTTCTTGTCATTGCTTTCAGAGAGCAGGTCAATGTCCTCAGTTCAGTGATATGAGGTAGGCTTAAGCTTTTTCAATCCCATGTTATGGCTTAGTAAAATGATAAAAGAAACAAAATAAATATCTTTGCAAAATTCAGATCACAGTGGATAACAATATGCACGATAAATTTCTGAACATTAATGTTGAATCAGCATAAAATGTCCATATGGATAGTGTGAACTAGCATGTGCTTTTATAGTTTAGTAGTAAGAATAATTCATGATTCAGTTGCCTTCAGGAATAACCTTAATTTAAACAGACCTTGCTATTTTGGGTTAGATATAGAAATTAAAAATCCTTTGAATTGTTCTACAATAAACATAGCTTTTCATGGAGCACAACTAACAAGTGTTAATCTCTTGCCATATTAGCCCACATAACCTATTTTTCTGATCATATTTAAATTATTACCTTTCTATATTTTGAGGCAAAATCTCATGTATCCCAGACTGCCTTCAAACTCTGCAACCAAAGCAACCTTAAATTCAGATTCCCCTGCCTCCACCTCCCAAGTGCTAGAATAATAGACAAGGATAGGTTGACTCCATATTGGGAACTGAACCTAGAAGTTCATGTTTGTTAGGCCAGCACTCTGCCAGCTGAGCTATATTCCAAGTCTCTTAATGAGTACTGCATTGAGTTGAAAACCCCATCACAAATTAACTCTCAGGCCACAGGAAAAGAATGTTCTTTCTTTCCTTACATTTAATCTCTTCTGAGAAAAAAAGAGATCTGTCAAAGTCCGATGGAGTCCTCTGGTTCAATAGCTTTGTTTTTTCCATTTTTACTAAGATGAGATTAAACTATTAGACATAGAGAGGGCAGACAAAGAAGGCTGGTCAAGTATCAGAGAATTCTGTGGGATTTGCATTATAGGTTAATAAACATCTTCTATTTGAGGGAAATTAAAGAGATCCCTCTGTGGAATCCGAAGGTCGGCACTCCATTTTATCTTGATATGAGAGTTGAAGGTCAGATCTGAGATAATTAGTTGGAGCATTCCAGAGAAAAATAAACACCGCTCACCTATCTCAAAATAGCCAGGGTTTTATGCATAATCTTATTTTCCCCGCTGATTTTGAAATCAAACCAGAAACAAAGTCTTTCAGCGTTCCAGTACAGACTAGCTAACTGTCACTCATCCACGTAATTTGGCTAAGACTTAGAGTAGGGATAAACAATATATCCTTAGTTCTAACTGCAAACTGCTTCTAGTCAAGCAGGCAGAGAAAGAACAGCGTTGGCAAGAGCCTTAAGAAAGAAGGAGATTTTTCCCCTTCCTGTTAAAGGAGTTGAAGACGTCATCTTAGTCTGATATGCTATAACACAACACCACAAGCTGCATGACTCTGTTACTGGAGGACAGCATCTGACCCTAGTGTTTCCAGGTTCTTAGCCTCTTATCTATTCTATCTATCTTATCTATTCTTATATATTTGCAATATGAGTTAAATAGATTTTATTAAAAGCAAGGTAATTTTATTTGGTGCAAAGCAATAGTACAAATTAAAGACCTGTAGCTGTGAAGATTGACTGGGAACCATATAAAGAAAGATACTTAAGGATCCAAGCAAGATACGATCCGGGGTCTCTTTGTATGGGTGGAGGGAAAGAGGAGCTGATTTCCAAAAATTGTAGTTTCAGTGATGCTCTATTTTGATTGACAGATTACATAATCATTTCTCTACTGTGTATGTCCCTTTCCATGATGCCCACATTTAAATCATGCGCATTCCCAATTATGCATAGGCATAAGATTATAAATAGCAGAATAATTTTCCCCAGAAAAGTACTAGAGGACATAGATTTGCTTTGCTGCACATGCACCCAAGCCAGTTCTTTGTACCCAGATATGTCAGGAATATACTTGAATAGAAACTGTCCTAAATATGATTGCTACCAAGAATGAAGAAGTCATATCATTTTTCAAAGATAGGAAGCTTAACAGTGGCTCTCAACCTGTGGGTTGAGACTCTTTGTGGGGAGATCAAATGACCTTTTCACAGGGTCACCTGAGACCATCAGAAAACATAGATAATATTTACATTACAATTCATTAAAGCAGCAAAATTATGCTTATGAAGTTGCAATGAAAATAATTTTACAGTTGGGGTCACCACAGCATGAGGAACTGTGTTAGAGGGGCACAACATTAGGAAGGTTGAGAACCCCTGTCTTAGAGTCAAATGCATGTGTTGTTTTGTGAAACTCTCACTTTGCTGCGTGCATTGTTTGGAGAGGGGTGTATATGCAGAATGCTTGTAGGTAAAAGCAGTTTGTTGCCAAGTACATTATTATGCAGAAATGGAGCACATAGCCCCAAGCCCTAAGGGAGTGAGAGGGCTCTAAAATGCCTCCTGTGCTTGTGGTCTCAACAGAACCTTATTTCCTTGAAGTTCTAGATTGTTTGTATCCAGGACCAAGTTGGTCTTTCTCTTACTCACACAGTCTTTCCTCTGGTTACAAGGAGGGGAGCCCTTTGGGGAAGTCCTCCTGGATCAAGACTTCAGATTTACAACCACATTTAAGCCTCATTCTGCTGCCTCCCCAAAGACTACATTTCCAGCTACATATACATAGGGGTGAGCACCTCGGAGTGTGGATTTTGAAACCTCATCAAAGCTAATCAAGAGACTACTTTTTTTTTTCTTCTAATGTACTCTTGCCTGAAAGCTCCCTCTGTAACACAGATCTAATTACAGGTGTCCAATTTATAAACAGCTCTGTGAGAGGTAAACAAGGCCAGCATTCTTCTAGGAACCCAGCTACTACCTTCACTGGTGATCAATGAAACTCTCAGATTCCAACTGCGGAACCATACCACTGGGTCTCGAGTCATTAATGGAAACCAGAAGCAGCAAAGTCTGGGCTCTGTTATTCTTGCAATTATTCCTCAACCACTGTCCTGTAACATAATGTTCAGATTCAAGTTCACTGGTATAATCAATTGCTAAGTATAGAAGTACTTTATTAATTGTATATTAAAAATCATTTTATTATATATATATACATATGTGTATATACACATATATACATGTATATCGGGTCCCCTTGGAACTGGAGTTAGTCAGTTGTGAGCCAATACACATCATTGGGAATTGCACTTGGATCCTCTGGAATAGCAGCAATACTTTTTAAACACTGAGTCATCTCTCTAACTCCAGAAGTACTTTCTTTAAAAAAGAAAATTCCGTGAATTTCCACAGACTAGAAAAATCATGGGCATTTTATCAAGAATCCAAGAGCATGAAAGAATCACTTATGAAAAGTCTTGTTGAAGGCTTGGAATGTAGCTCAGTAGAATGCTTGCCCAACGCCTATAAAGCCCTATGTTCTATCCACAGCACAGCATAAACCAGTCATAATGGTACTGTAATCTTGGAATTTGGGAGGTAAAGGTAAACAGCTTAGATGTTCAAGGTCATACTGGCCTGCACACTGAGTTTGAGGCCATCTTGCTCTACATAGGAACCTGTCTCAACAAACAAAAGCCCTGTTGCCATGCATAAGGTTGCACTCTCACAATCCCAGCATTTAGGAGATATAGGACCATCTAGGATACATAGTGAAACTGAGGCAAGCCTGAGCTACAAAACAACTCTCTCAAAAACCACAACAATAAAGAAAACAGGTCCAGTTAATTAGAGCTTGAATTGACATCTTGTCAAAGGATCTCCGCCTCCCAGGCGTACTGCCTCTCCAGCCTTAATAGCAGATAATTCTAGGACCCAACTGCAGCCGTTTTGCAGAGTGGTTGGCTAATGTCCTGGAATGCAGCCTGTTCCATGAATTTTCCCTCTGAGCAAACAAGCTGGCTCTAGAGGGAATCACACACACTCAGTCATTCCCATTAGCAACCCCAAACAAGCAAGTGGCTTCACCTAAACAGCAGGAAGGACGGTTATTTTTAAATGTGCCCCATTTGACATGTTTCACAATTTGTGATTTCTCAATAAGAAGAATTGTACGACTATTAGAATTCTAGGCGAATTCAGAAACAGACACACCAAGTGGGGAGAGAGTCAAGGAGCGGTAAGGAGTGTTTTAGAAATGAAGGGAAGTAGGAAGCTCTTATTTATAGGGTTCTAGTCCCAGTTTTATAAGGTGTTATTGAGATGGAGTTAGGTTCAGTATGGTGGTGGGACGCCAATCCGACAGATCTCTGTGAATTTCAGCCTGGTCCATGTAGAGTGTTCTAGGCTAGACATAACTCTTAAGTGAGACACTGTCTCAAAAGAACAAAACAAATAACAAACACATATTACATTTAGAAACTGTGACCTTTGGTGATTATCAGAGGAATTTATTAGACATTTTTTCTCTCAACATGTTTGGCTCTTGGAATGTCTCCTGATCAGTACACCCAAGGAAATATAGTAAGTCAGGGAGGCAGAAGTTTCCTGGTTTCCCATAATGTCCTTCTAGGGGCAGCAGTGAAGATCCACTGTCCCTTTCCTGTGTGGGTCGCTCTTGCTGAGTCAGTTTGTCAGCATGACATCGCTGAAAATTCCACAACCTTGTGTGTTTATACCCTCTCCAGATACCAATGGTGAGTGTCCCTCCAGTGCACCCCCTTCTGAGCTGCCTCCAGCACAGTCTTCCTGGTCTACATTCATCTTCCATGTGACCTGGGTTTAGAAACACACACACACACACACACACAACACACACACTGACTTGGAACTCTCAGATAAAAAATGCTGCAGGTTAACAATGACGTTATTGTCAATTAAGTGTTGCTTTTCCAATACATTAATAATAAGGAAAGCACACATTAACGCTATACGTAGCTGAATGGGGGAGGGGAGATCTTCAGTCATCAGGGCGGGCACATGCTTATGCAACATTGCCATTTTTTCTGGGGTATATCTGAAGTCAGCAGTTCTTACAGACTGAAGGAGCTGCTTCTTAATGCATAGTATTATTTCATAATTAAATTTTAACTTTTCAACATACCAAAGTACTTACAGGTCAGTGTGATAGTCACCCCGCTTGAAAAAGACACAGGTAGTAAACTGAAGGAAGTATTATTTCCCTGTGAGAGTCATTTCTTGGACAACTCTTTTCATCTGGAAACCAGGAAGTGAGTCAGCCTCACTAACTTCAATCTCCTGGCTGCTGTTTTGTTATTCATCAAGAATAGGAACCTTTTTTTTTTTTTTTTTTTTTTTAAACTTCCCTACGGAACCTGGTATAACCAAGCAGGCAGGTCACTTGTTGAAATCTCCTCTTCAAAATATCTACAGGTTCTGTTGTCAACGATCTTAACAGCCTCGGATTGGAAAGGTGCCTGGCTGATCACAAGACTGTGACTCACCGGAGTTAGCTAAACACAAAGCCCAACTGACAAAATCCATGAGGTCATTCCCTTTCTGTGTGTCTTTAGCATAGTTTAGATACAGAAGTCCTTGGGTAATATGCAAAGCTTTCAAATCAAAGGAACGTGCCTGCAATGCTAGAGAAAGAAAACAGTGTTGTGTCTGAATGACAAAGGTAATGCAGGCTCCAGGATTCTGGGCTTGTGGTATTTGCTGATACAAAGTACTCCACAAAGTTTTACAATGTATAAACTAGCCACTAAGGCTGGTTAAAGTTTAACTCAACTGCAATATTTTGGACTTAAGCAATTCCTGAGGAATGCCAAGTTTGGTAGTGCTGAAAAAAATCAGCAAGTCCCAACAACTGTTTCCACCAAAAGAAGGCTCAGAAGAATGTTTAAAGTGTTTCAAAATATTAAGGTTTCTTGTGTGTGTCTGTTGTGTGTGGGGGGGGGGGATGTGATCATCAATACCTTCTGGTCTTCTTTCTTGTCTCTCATATTTGTTTAAGACACAAACATTACTTTTACTATGAATAACAACAAAGACGAAGTGTCAAACAGCAGTCCAGTTTTTCTAAGAATGATCCATAAAGGGCAAAACTATGAAAAGCTACATGGACCAAGTCACCTGACCTTACCTCTGTGTTGAGATGTAATGTCAGGAAGACAGCACAAAAGGGTGAGGTCATTGTTTACCTAACCCCTACTGGTCCTGAAAGAATAAGAGCAGAGGAGCCTTCCACAGCCAGTGACAGAGGTACCAATCACGCCTAAGAAAGCTGATCACTCATTTTAGCAAAACTCCAGCCAATGACAAAGAACGGGCAATTAATTATACTGACCTTACTGTTGTTCTGGGTGAATTTAGTTGGGGGGGTGGGAATGGGGGTCGAGGCAGGGGTGTTTCATTTGGGAAAGGTTTAGGCTCATGTGATGAAGCGATGTTGCTTTCAAATTGAGCAAATCATTGTTTAACTTCCTTTTTCCAGTACTGCTTGTTCACTTCTGGGAAATCTTAAGAAAACACAGAAGCATTGTCGAACTCAAAAACGGAAGTCAAGGATTTGAAATGTGATGGTACATCCTGCTCTCTCAGCCCAGTAGAAGCAGCAGGATTTGAAGAAATGTCTCCTGTACTCTTGGTAACTTCATGTTTCCTTACATCTTATTTTTAAAATCTATTTGCCATTCAAGATTATGTTTCCAAGATTATTTTCCAGCCTTTATACTAATGCTGCCATAAAACAAGAGTGATTGCCTTTCCAGTAACCCAAATAGTCTTAAATACTCTGGTCTCCTCAGTTTGTGGGGATGAGGGGTAGGAGTGGAGGTGGTGGTGGTGGTGGTGGTGGTGGTGGTGGTGGTGTGGTGATGTGTATGTGTGTGTGTGCAGACACAAATGTGTGCTTACATGTAGAAGACAGAGGACAACCTCAGGCTTTGGTTCCCAGATATTAAACACCTTTGAAATCCCTTTAAGACAGTTTCTCAATAGGTCCTGGACTCATCATTTAGGCTAGCCTGGCTGACCAGCAAGACCAAGGGGTCATTCTTTCTCTATGTCTCTAGCATAGGAATGGCAGGAGTGGACCACCATGCTTGACTCTTTGTATGGGTTCTTGGAATCAAAATGAGGTCCTCATGCTTGTTTGACAAGTATATACTGAGATACTCTTAGGACTCAGCATCTTTTTATGCTAGCCCTGTACCATCAAGTAGGTGGTTTATTCTATTCTTCTTCTTCCATATTTCCCTATGTGCATGAAATATTTCCCCCTATGAAGACCTGTTTGTCAAAATTCTAACACAAGTACTCATGACTTATATCCCTCTCAAGTACATTAACAAGACAGAAAGATGCAACAGTTCTTTAAACAATTAAAAAATAAGTAGCCTCGTATGCGGAGGCAGAGGTGTCCTCCCAGAGTCCACGTGGCTTAAAGAGTGTTATTCAGCTTCTTTATTCACATATACATTTTTCATAATCAAAATGTAATTAAAAATTGGACAGGTAATTTTTCAGGTTAGTTTTATATATATATATATATATATATATATATATATATATATATATATATCTATCTTAGGTCACACATGCTATATATTTAATGGCAACTTCAACCAAATGGTGTAGACTTAGCCATTATTCTCAAGGGAACAAAACTCTCAGTAGCTACGGCCACCAGTCAAACTGGGTGACGAAGAAAAGGGATGTGGCAGTTACCAGGTAGAACAGCACTTTTGCTGATTTTATTGTCCTTCAGCAAAACCACCCACAAACAACTGTAACTGACACATTTTCCATGTTTCAAAGAAACTGCCACCTCCTCCATGATCACTTCACAGAAGTCTTTTATTTCATGTGTGTTAATATTTTAGTTATTAAACAAAATCATACATATAGGTAAGCCTTTGGTATCTTGCTCTTGTATTTTTTCTCTTTGTTTGTTTGCTCATTTGCTTGTTTTCCAGAGGTTTTTGCTATGTAGTCATGACTAGCTTGAAATCCACTTTATAGATAGGTTGGTCTCAAGCTTGCACCCTTCTCCTGTCTCTGCCCGCTGTGTGGGTGGATTAAAGGTGTGCGCAGTCATGTTCAGCTCATGCTGTTAAGTGAGGTTTCTGTAATGTTCTCAATGGATGTGGCATGTGGATTACACCTAAAAAAGACAGAGTTATGGTCTTTAAGAAACTGTGGAGTTAAAAAGTCAGGATAACTGCATTATCACATGCTTAGACTTATGACTCCTCTGATCATTAGCACATGTGGATAGCAGTGCATTGTGGGTTAATTTTGGAACCATCATGTGTATCAGAACAGTGCACTTTGGGCTAGGAGAGCTTAGACATCAGAAGCACTTGCAAACCTGGCAGAGAAGCATCCATTTCTAGAACCAGATTAAGTGGCTCATAACAGGCTGCAACTCCATTTCCAAGGAACCTGATTTCCATCTCTGACTTTCCTGTGTTCCTTCACACAGACAGTGTGCAAACAGACAAGCAGTTACACAAATATACATATTGAAAATTTAAATTAAATAAAAACTTTAAAACCACTACACTCTTCCATACTATAAGCATAGTTTTAAACATAGGATGTCTTCTCAAGTAAGACATTGGCCCTTGCTGTATAAAGAGTTGCAGTTAGCCGGCCAGCGGTGGCACACCGCTGCAATCGCAGAGCTCTGGAGTCCGAGGCGGCAGTCTGTCTCTCCCGACCGAGTTCGAATCCTGCCTCTACTTGCTCACAGGGCGGGGGGAGGGGGGAGAGTTGTAGTTGATTAGTTGATTTGTGTAGGCCATTTAACCTGAGATGCAAACTCATGGTAAATAATGAAGATGAATGTGGGGTGCTGAGAGTTAGAGTACATACATCCTAATTCCCATGTTCAAAACCATAGTCAATTCTTTAGAAATGCATCATTAAGTAACTATAAAATGCTAAATGACAATCAGGTCATAATGCTGCAATAAAACAATTCATACAAGTGCCTGACTTGATTTAGAGTAATTCTTCATATGTAAGGATGTTCCAAGATTCTTGAATATATGTATTAAGCCACCAGTAGTAAAAAAAAAACATAGAAACATATACATACATATATACCCATATAAATAAATAAATAAATAATTTGTACATATAAAATACATTTTATACATTTATGATATATAAATAAAAATATCATATCAATAAAATAAAAATATGTGTGATGGTTATTTCTGGTCATCAATTTGAGTGCATTTGGAATGAACTAAAACCCAAATGGCTGGGCACACCTGTGAGGGATTTTTTTCTTAATCATTGGAAGCAGTAAAATCCAATGAGTTATTTGGCAAGTCTACAATAATCTTCTCTAAATGTCAGCATTTCATCAGAAAGGACTACTCCAGGAGCAGGACAAATGAACAATACAGACAGTTGATTATCCTAATGGTTTTTTTTGGGGGTGATTACCCCAGATGTGGCCTAAGAAGGAAGGATATGAAATTAAGTAACCCTCAAGGGACTGATAACACAATAAAATTTATTCAAATTTCCAAAGAAAACAATTATATTACACTGTTGTAAACTTAATAAATCTGCTTAATTCCACTTTAAAAACTGGCTGCTAATGGTGTAATAAGAGAACACGTTATCTTTAAAATAGTATCAAAAGTATTTTTCTGTATCCTTAGAAGTCACAGGACTTCAAGCCAATAACCACTTGGATGGAAAATACCAAGGCAACTCGAATGAGACAGCATTTTCAAAACAAAATGAAAATGTGAGTTTTGTGGCTCTTCAACACAGCCATGTAGAGAGCACATAAAAAAATAAAAATTAAAAAAGCATACTTCTGGGCTTTTTCCTAAAAGTTAGTCAATAATCTTTCTATGTGCATCCAGCACTCCTTCAAAGGATTAAGAACTTGAAAGTCGCTGTACACCGAGCAGTCAGATGTGAAAGCAATGTGAAGCGTAAATTCATGATCTTCCTCTTTCTATCCAATATAGTATGAGCTCTGTGAGTTTGTTTGAATATGTATCTCCGTGTGTGTACTTGTGGGTGTACGCACGTGCTTATTCTTACTCTGTAAAAGAATTTGTACTTGATTTTATCAAAGTAGTTCTAATTTTATCTAATCTTATTTTTAAAGTATTCAAACAATGTGGTATAGGAGATGTTCTTAAGTTCTGTGAAAACACGCCATGTTCTGGTTTTGTGAGGCTAAAAATCTTGAGGAACACTTGTGCCTTTTGCTTCTGAGAAATTGTCACATCACACTATTAGCTCATGTCTGTTCCTTTAGTCCTTCCATCTCGTCACAAAAAAATAAAATGATAGGTACTATATGTGGTTTTTGGCTCTGGGGACCACAGGGTCTCTGCAGCAACTCTCTGACATGTCACTATGACAGAAGTCCTTGGGCTATATAGTGAGATGGTCTCTGCCCTGTTTTAATACAATCTTGTACTCGCTTATGACTGCAGACACTGAGATGTCCTCTGTCTTCCTCGTGCTGTGAACTGCTTCTCACCATTTATTTCAACTGTTTAGAAATGCAAAAGCTGTGTTTAGATCACAGTAGTACCAAGTACCAGCAGACTTGAACTGTCCGGAGGACCACATTTCTCCCACTCTGGACTCAGTGCTGTTTGTGAAGGCAGGCTCTGTTTTTCGGTCTGTTTTGGTCTGATTTTATTTATGACATTTAGTGACTGGTGCAGATTAGGAAATGGAAAACATTTAATTGTTGATCAAAAGGACAGATGAGTTTAAGTTACTGTGAAAAATTCTGTTGCATTTCCAAAAGAAATTAACTATTTTATTAATCTGTAAGATCTAACTTGGAATTTTTAGTCACAGTCAAAACAAAATTGTCCCACATTAGTTAATTTTCCAATTTAAGTTTAGCATCTGTAGCTGTGGAGATGTGCTGGTCTGTGTAAAGAGGATTTCCAGGTATTAATAGAGTAGACAAAATGTCCAGTTTAATTTTAGAGCATCCATGAATGTTGTTCATGGTACTCTTTAGCACCTGAGTGACATTGAGTAAGTTCCTTAACCATTGTCAACCCTCAGTTTTCTCTTAGTAGAGGAGTGTAAAATTTAATTATATTATTATGCATATTTTATTATTCTATGTGTATTATTATAAAGAATATCCATCTTCTCTATAAAGATCACAAATAACTTATTTAAAATGTTTAGAACAGCTGGGCATGGTGACCTTTAACCTAAGACTCAGGAACTTGAGACAGGAGGATCATAAATTTTGTGAGCCAGGAATACCTGTTACCTAGGGAGTTCCAAGCTATAACAGCTCGCTCTCTCTCTCTCTCTCTCTCTCTCTCTCTCTCTCTCTCTCTCTTTCATACAAACACACACACAGCAAAAATAAATAAAAATTAAAATCCCCAACACCGTTAGTACATCACCTAGTCAAGATGATGTGGAGGAAGCAGTTAGTAAGACTAGGATAGAAAATAATTCTTGGTAAAATCTTTGGTATGAAATGTAAATAAAGAAAAAGTAATTATAACACAAACATTTCAAGATGTATAAATAACCATATCGTGAAATATTTTTAAGAGGAAACAATACCAACAAATGCTTTAAAACACAAAAGAGCTGTGTGTTTAGAAAATACTACCATAAATTTGTTGAAGAAACCCAGTGTCTATTCTTGATAACTTTCATGCTTAAATAATAAACACAAGTCAAACAAATAAGCAAACTAAGAGATGCAGTACCAGCTCAGCAAATAGAAGCATTTGAGAGTTTGGGTTCCCAGCACCCACATAAATTCTGGGTAGCAATGACAGCATACATGCAATCCTAGCATATATGAAGTGCAGAAGGGTATCCCCAGAACAAGCTGGCTACTTAGACCAACAAAATCTGCCAGCCTGGAGTGAGTAAGAGATCCTGTCTCTGTTTATATGATAGAGAGAAATTGAGGAAGACACCCTGGTGAACCTCTGCCCTTCACATGCATGCACACACATGTGAGAACATGCATGTATATACACATGCACAATACTATAAGTACTTATATCAGCAAAAAGTAATCCCAATTTTTGGTATAGAAAATGCAATTTTAAATAACAAATTTACTCTGAAACTATCATTCAATTAGGTAATCAAAAAAATTATTAAGTCTTTCATTAAAATTAAAGCAAAAAAAAAAAAAAAAACCCCTTACTGTTTTCAGGGAGGAAAGTTTAATAAGGAGATTTTTATTTGAGTTAAATAAAAGCTCTTGAAACTCTGTACCAAGCCCCCTTTCCTCCCCGTTTTTGCCCCAATGCTTGAATTACAGCTATTGATTTCTAGCTTGCGCCCATGTCTCATGTCCCTGCCCATTTACATCTATCTTGTAAATTACTGTTATATTAGATTTTTCCAAGGCCTATCTCATTATACAGCCCTACCACTCGAGAATTTCCAGGGGGTTATTTTGTTTTCTACATTGAGTTAGCGTCTCTATGGCTTCCAGGAACTTTCTTGTGGGAACTTAATTTATGTGTCCCATCTTCTTGGCTGATTCTATTGCTCTGTTAACTATTTCTTCTCTATTTTGTGTTCTTTCCCATAGCCAAGCATCCTCTACTTTCTTTCTCTTGGAAGTTTCCATTGTGTCTCTTTTCTTCCCAGGTACCCATTCAACCATGCTCTCCATAGTGTAGTTTTGCCATGCTGATGTTCTTGGTGCTTGATGCATCAATCACTTACTCTCTCCAATTCTCAGTGACATGGTCTCAACTAGAAATGAATTTAACGAACAGTCAATGTGAGTGTCTAAAGAACAGGAAAATACTGGCTATGCCATTTGCTAGACCAATATTAAGTTTGGCAGTCTCCAACACTTTCATTATAAATTGTGTATTTCACAAGTCACAGCACTTGGCTTGCAGAATAACTAATTTTGCCTCTGGTTCTTCTTGGAGGGCCTAATCGTACACAGTTGAATATTTTCTGGGTATGTCATTAAAGGATCTTATTTTAATTTTAGAAAGATGGAGAACAATTTGCAATGCGTCTTGAAAACGTTCCATGGGGGAAGTATTGAAGGTAGACTTCAGGGCTTGAGTGTTGGATGCTCAGACAGCCTATAGTTTCTGTTTGAAGCAGACCCAGTCATGGCCTGGTGGCTGCGACACTTCTCCATTCAAACATTAAATGACCTACTATTTAGGTATATAGTCAGTTTTTCATTTTCATAAGAAAAGAAATGCCTTCCATTCTGACCAATTTGAGAGTAAATGAAATTATTAGTAAAGAAGAACTTGTGCCGATTGATCACTGTCAGAAAATATAACCACTATGTCTCTCAGTAATTCCCAAAAGGAGATGTGGCCTTTTAATTCCTCCAAGTATTCTATGTTATATTGGGCAAATATATATATATTATGAAACTGCACATTTGGGCAATGCCATTTTGAATTTTCTTTTTTTACTGAAATTATGCTAGATTTTCTTTGTGGTTGTAGTTTTAACTGATGCGTAAGAAACAGCCTGCTGGGCTGGGAGGACGGCTTAGCAATAAGTTTTTGAACTGCTCCCATGGAAGACTTGAGCTTGATTCATGACACCTACGTCAGACAGATCACAACTACCTGAAATTTTCAGCTCCAGGGGATCTGATGACCTTGACCTCTCCAAGCACCTACACCCATATGTGCATACCCAGACAAGGATATACACACAAACACAAAATTAAAAATAATAAATTTTAAAGAAAACTGTCTATCATTCAGCAACAAGAGAATAGAAGGTAAAACAAGCTTTATTGAAACATTACATGGCGGGAGCTGGAAAGATGGGTCAGTGGTTAAGAGCAGTGGTTGCTCTTCTAGAGGATCCGAGTTCAACTCCTAGCACCCACATGGCAGCTCACAGCTATCCATAACTCAGCTCAGTGATTTGACATCCTCACACAGAGAGACGGCTGATTATCAATACACATCTTTTAAAAAAGCTCATGGCAAAGAACACTGCAACTGAAGATGATAACAACATACAGTAACTCAGGAAACTGTAAAAAAAAAAAAAAAAAAAAAAGCAATAAACACAACAGTGCAGAGACTAATTCCATTTATATGAAGCTCAACCAAAATCTTTCACGAGTCAATAATAAATTACTTACAGATACCTTGGATTTAGATGTACAAAAAAAAAAAAAAAATCAGCAAGCAATGCGTACAGGCTCCATTTATCTCTTTTTATTATTTTTACAGTACAAGGAATTGAAACTTGATCTCGCATGCATTGGAGCATACTCCACCATGGAGCTATATTTGCTCCAATTGGCCAGATTCTGTTATTTTATTTGTTTGCTTTTCACGTTCTGTTTTGAGGAGAGCCTTGTACTTTGGAACTTCCAGCTTCCGCCTGTCCCCACTGATCAACATCCTCATCTGTGAAATCCGAGGAATCTGCTAGCCTCTTCTCTATCTGGCTGTCATCCAAAAGAAAAGGAAGCAATGAGGGCTCTGTGCTTAGTGTGGCTAGTGGCATCTCAGGCAGATCTCCAAACGGACAGACGCGGTTCTGCTTGCCTTGCCCTGCCCCTGGAATCAGGCCCCATCATTTCGCATTTGGATTAAACAGTTACCGAGATCTCTCTAGTGTCCATAAAATTGCTATATTTTGATTATTTTTACTTTGCTACAAAATATCTCTAAAGCTCCACCTTGCTTATGCTGTTTCTGTTTATCATATGCAAAAGCATTAGGCCACCGCGAAGCCCCTCTAAGTGGCCCTCTACCCATTACACCGTTTTTTGTAGCTTTATGTTGTCTATTATGCTATGTCTCCATTAAACACATAGAGCTCAAACACACTGAATCTTGCAGATCTGTCCCGTGAAGAGTGTCACAGAGGGCCTTCCTCCTTGAAGCTTCATGTCTTCTCTGAAACTGCCTGCCCTGCCCCTCCCAAGGTCTAGTCTCCACACCAGAACTTCACTTTGGTTTTCCACTTCTAGTAAAACCCAGCTCATGTTTTGTCTCCAGTGACTATTCACACTGCACCCCTCCTGAAATAATCTTCTTGTGTATTTCAAATCATCAGGACATTTGAGCTGAGCATCCATCCATGTTGAATGGAGGAGTACATTGAAAAGAATAACATAATTATAAAAAAAAAAAAAAAACGCACATATTTGCAGGACTTTAATTCTTTCGGTCCATTAGAATAAATGCTGACAAAATTGAATACATTGGAAGCCCAATGTATTCTTATTAAACTAAAATCTCCATTACCGTCAATCTAATGACATCATCCACCCTCTCGTTTCCCTGAACAACCTGATAATCACTGTGGCAGACTTGTGGCATCGGAGTTAGGAAAAAGTAATTTTTAAAAATTATTTCTTTTACTTTTTAAAATTAAAACATTTTTAAATTTTCGTCTCTTCAAGCCTTCCCATACACCCATCCCTGTTCTCTTCTAAATTCATGGCCTCTTTTTTTCATTAATTGCTTTTTATACATACACACACACACACACACACACACACACACACATGCACAAATGCACCCACGCATACATGCACAGACAATCATCAAAATATAATACAAAAATATTCCTCACCAAAGTAAATAGATGAATCAGTCTTTTTTTTTTTTAATTTATTTTTTTTTTATTTTAAAGGATCATCCCCAAAATAGGGCACTTGATTGCCTACCTTTGTCCTGTGAACAGTTAACTTTAGGAGTTCTGAAACTGCTTTGGTGGTTCTTAGTGTCTGTGTATTAGAAACTGACAGAAAAATCCCAGAGAATGGTTTAGCTTTAGATATGACAAGCCCTGTAGAATGTGATTAAACTAATAAGGAAGATTGGAGCCATTCCCGGATGCCTGACAGGTATTATCAGTGATTCTTAAACACACACCACACACACACACACACACACACACACACACACATACCCCACAATGTCATGAGGGCTAGAGAGATGGCTCAGTGGTTATGTACTCTTGCTGTTCTTCCAGAGGACCTAGATTTAATCTCATGTACTCCCTGGTGGCTCTCAACCATCATCTATCTGTTAGTCCCAATTCCAAGGGATCTGAGACCCTCTTATGCCCTGTATTGTGCATACAGTACACATACATTGATACAGGCAAAATACTAACGCAAAATATGTTTTTCAAAAGATTTTTTAAAATAATGTCATGAAAAAAATTTTATTTTAAAAATTATCATCAGTCAAAAAACTCAGCAGACTTAAAAGTATCTTGGCAACCCAGAGAACAGTTGGATTAAAAACTTTATATTCCATATTCTCTACTAAGAAATTGTTTATTTAACAGACATTGAGAAAATAAGTTTCAAATGTCCTGCAAAGTGTGAATATTCATAGTGGTTCAACTAGAGTCAGTATATTTTGTTAACTCTTAACATCAATTTAGATTTAATACATTTATTGATATAATACATATTTGAAATCATTTATTAATTTAAAGAATTTCTAAAATTCACTTTAATAGTTGTATGATTTATTTTGGAGTAATTGAATAATCAGTTATACATGTATATAATGTTTCATAATAGAACTTTCAAAGCATATAAGATGCTAATGAGAAGAAAACATATAAGAAGCCTTCTGCATTCATTACAGGCAATTTTTCAGTAAAATATCACAGCTATTTCAGATGATCTTAGTTCAACATTTTAGTCCTTAATATAATAATGCATTCAGAGCTAAGTGACATAATTAATTTAATCACTTCAGTACACATTGGCAAAGGACACTGACTAGACTTACCTATGCTATCTCTTTGAAATCCTTTAGAACGTTGGTCTTCATTCTTTTCAAAAACCACTCATTGTATTTTTTAAATTTTATTTACTCTTTGAAAGTTTAAACTTAATATGACTTTAGTATAATTTTTTTAGGAAATGAGTGGTGTAATGGACACATTCAATGAAACAAAAACTAGGACCTTCTCTGCAACAATTGATTTTAAATATATATTTTTTTTAAATCGAGGGAGGTAAAGCCTGTTTTCTTTTAATATAATTTATTTTTATTGTATGTGCGTTTATGTTTTGCCTGCATATATATCTGTGTGAGGTTGTTAGAGCCCCTGGAACTGGAGTTACAGACAGACAGTTGTGAGCTGCCAATGTGAGTGCTGGGAATGTAACCTGGGTCTTCTGGAGGAGCAGTCAGTGCTCTTAACCGTTGAGCCATATCTGCAACCCAAAGACTTGTTTTATAAGTTGTCTCTCTCTATCCATTAAAAAGAAACTTGCCACCAAGAAATGCTTACTGACAGGAGCCCAGTGTAGCTGTCCCCTGAGAGGCTCTGCCAGAGCTGGATCAATACAGATGTGGATGTATACAACCAAACATTGGACTGAGCTCAGGAACTCCAATGGGGGAAGTTAGGGCAAGGTCTGTAAGAGTTGAAGGGGTTTGCAATCTCATAGGAAGAACAATATCAACCAGTCAGACCTCCCAAAGCTCCCAGGGACTAAACCACCAACCAGAGTACACAGTGGGTAATCATGGCTCTGGCTGGATATATAGCAGATGATTGCCTTATCTAGCATCAGCGGGAGGGGAGCCCCTTGGTCCTGTGGAGGCTTGATGACCCAGGATAGGGGCACACGAGGCCACTGAGGCAGGAATGAGTGGACAGGTTGGGGATCACCCTCATAGAGGCAGGGGGAGGGAGGAAGGTATAGGGAGCTTGTGGAGGGGAAACTAGGAAGTAGGATAACATTTGAAATATAATTAAATAAAATAACCAATAAAAAAAAAGAAACTTGCCATATGTCCATTAAAAGAGTATCTGAAGTTAGTGGAAGAATTAGTATTCGTAACAAATGCAATGGTGAAGAAGCTTGGTCCCTTTATGTAGGGCTGGGGAATATTGGAAATGGAAGATGGAAATGGAACTAGATTGTACCAACATTTCAACATCACAAACATCCAGCTCTTACTCAACCAAGAAACAATATTTCTCTGTAATATTTCTTGTGATTCCTGGAAGGGTCTATATGTTGATGAGGAAGAGAGAAGTAGGCAGAGCAGAACTCAGTACCGAATGATTTTATCTTTCTCAGAGTTTGTCTCTTTGACGTTGCACAGCACCATGGCTCCCTGCCAAACCCAACTGCTCACGGTTCACTTCAGGGTCTGCTCTGGAAAGCATCTTTTGGTGTCAGAAACTGCTAGCACTCCATTCATCTCCTACCTCCTGTCTCCTCTCCCCACCAAGCTCCTGTAGAAGCATCCCCTGGATTAGACTCCCTTTGCTCTGAGCTAAGGATGATGTAACCAGTAAACACATTTAATTATGTTGATAACGTACGATTACATCGTCAATCTCAGAAGCCACTCTCATGCACACTTATTAGTAGTAGGTATAATCAAGTTGTGTGTTTCTTATTTGTTTTCTCCTCTTGTCCTCACAATAACTCACAGGGCAGCTGGTACTCCCATTCTCATATTAAGTTGGCAGCTAGAGTCTACTCTACATGGTTTTAAATTGAAGACACCAGACTGCACAGCTTATGAGTGACCAGATGCTGTCATGTGCATCTAGGCAGCATGCAGAAGGTAAAGCCCAGGTACTCTTTATTTCAGAATAGCCACTGACAAAAAGTCCTTCTAATCCAGCAGTTTTCAACCTGTGGGACTTGACCCCATTGGCAGACGTCTATCTCCAAATACATTAATATTATGATTCATAACAGTAGCAAAATTACAGTTATGAAGTAGCGACAGAAATAATTTTATGGTGGTAGTGGTAGAGTCACCACAACAAAAGGAGCTATGTTAAAGAATCACAGCTTTAGAAACATTGAGAACCAGTTGTTCTTCCTCTTTACCTGCTGAAGGGTCTGAGCTGGGAGCCCCTTAGGAACACTGTTGACATGCTTTTGGATATTTACAGAGAGCATCTAGGCTCATTCCACCTCAGCCTCCCACCCGTGACAGAATGCATTCCAAAGAAAAAAAATGTCCCCAATACCAGTATGAGAAAGCCTAAGGCACGCTTTGTGATATCTGGCTTTCTAGATGACCTCTGTCTTGTTCATTCATTTCTATTCTACTCATCTATAAATATTTATTTTTCTGTTCCAATAAAGATCTTTTCTCTCAGTGGGATTCCCAGGAAAGTGTCCTGTGTCTTTTAAAGGACCAGCCAGACTCTGTCTTCAAGAACATCTTGTGTCCATTGATTCCCAAATCCTTTATACCTAGATAAGCAGCTTTAGAAAGACAGGAACTACAGACTCTGCACTACTCTCCACTGTGAGCAAATAAAGCAACTGATGGAGTTTTCTATTTCATTGAAAGCTGGGCACACTTCCTGAAGCTTCGTTCTAACCACTTCCTGGTGGTCCACACTTTAACAAAGTTAAAGTCTTAAACAAAAAGGCATGACCCTTTCATGCTACTGTCCTCATCCTGAAGATTTGTCTAACCATAGAGTGCTTTTAAATCCGAGTCTCCATGTCTCCATTCATAAGATGGGAGTATATTAATATTACAGTACATTAACTTCCCCAAAGCAGTAGTGCAGGAAATGATTACCTCATTTCAAAGTTACTAAAATGTAAATTCTATCACCAAGCAAATTAGATATTAAGTGCAAGTCTCTTCCTTCCCTTACTTTTTTTTTTTTTTTCTTCAGGAAATTGACTATGTGGTCATTTTATTGTAAATACAAATTCATCTATTTCCACTACTTTACACCTTGGCTCATGTGTAATAAGCATATGCTGGGTCAAACTATGCTATCTTGCTTCTCCGCATGCACTGACTTCTCAAAAGCACAGAGGAAACCTAAGAATGTTTTCAGTTGCAATTTCTCTGGACGCCTATGCTCCATTCAGGTTAAGGTAGGGATAAGAGTAAATTTCAAACTCAGATTTTGAATACCCATGCTATTGTTAAGCCCCTTCATTAAAGCAGAGCCTATCATTAAGCTGACAATAGAAGGTTTGCAGACTGTGTATTCTGAAAAGGACAAGATCAGATATCACTCAGAGCAAAAATATGATTTCCTATGTTCCTGTAATGTCATGCATGAGTCTAGAGAAATGGGTCCCCAGCAGGCAGTGTCCTTTATTCATAAAAATAATCTGCTGGATGTATTTTGCTAATAGGGTGCTCGACAGCACTCAGAAAATGTTGACACAGATGCAGTAACAATAGAAAATGGGGACTTATCTTCCTCTCATTGTCCCTGTCTGCTGCCACGTTTGCAGACTGTTTTCCATGTGTTTCCCTGTTAAAGCTAAATCATGTCACCATGAGTATAAGAGCATTATAATTAACTTCCCAAAAGAACGCTGACCTCAGACAGAAGGATTCTATTGCCAATACAGAGGTGATCCTTGTGAGTAAACGGGGGGGGGGGAGACACAGTTCCATGTTCCCCAGTGTTGTTCTCCTTCCTGCACCTCTTATCCTAAAAACCCAGCAAAGCACATTAAAATCAGTCAATGTTCCATGCGCAGAACACTATAGTCAGTCATCACGTCCGCATTCAGGATGCAAATAAGCTCTCTAGAGATACCAGGCAACTAGAAATGTCTTTTACATTTTGGACACATTTTGCAGGAGATCTCTTTTGTTAAGGATAGAGGATAGCTTGTGTTGTAGGTATTCAAACACTTCTCTGGCATTTTCGACAGCAATTCAAACCTAATCTCTCTAATAGAGAAAAACTGATGTCCTGGTTTTCACATTCCTGTCTCCGTACTTGGCTCACACACTGCACTGACTTCTGGAGGATTTAAAGAGAGAGAGAGAGAGAGAGAGAGAGAGAGAGAGAGAGAGAGAGAGAGAGAGAGAGAGACTGATATCAGTGTGTGAACCACAGTGTGGCATTTCCAATGGATGTGTGTTTTTTATTCTCAGAATGAGCTGGGATCTGTTTTCTGGACCATTTGTTGATTGTCTGATATGCTTATTTGACTTAATAATTAAAAACCAAATAGTTTTTTCATATAGCTGATATTAGTTTAGCAATCTTAGAGATTCATAGATACTATTTGGATAGGCAATTTGTTTCCTTTAAAGATTCAGTTATTTATTGTTGTGTGTGTGTGTGTGTGTGTGTGTGTGTGTGTTGTCAGTGTACCGTGTGCAAGTAAGTGCCCATGAAGGGCAGAAGTGGAGGCAAAAGGAGGAGAGGACAGGGTCCCCAAAGCTGAAGTTTAGTGTGTTGTGAACTTCCCACTGTGGATTCTAGCAACAGAAACCCAGACCTCTCCAGGAGCAGCCAGCACTCTTAACCCAGCCCCATAACAGTACATTTGAATGCTTTAAAAAATTAAATTTTAAATGATGTATTTCTTTCAATAGTTTATATTTATACTCTCTCCATACATATACATATATATATATCACATCAGATATACATATCCAGAAGATAGTTTAAAATGTGCTTTGTTAACCAGGTGGAGAAGGAGAAAGAATAAGAGGAGAAAGAAGCTGCCATGAGGGGACATGGACCATGAGTACATGGCCAAGAGAAACAGCAAGTATCTGGGATACACTGTTGGAGACTTTGACAGGCCAGCAGTTAGAAGAGTAGATTAGGGGTGACCCCAGTAATTGTCAAACTGTCAAAGACAAATAAAATAGTCTGAGTCTCCTTTATTTGTAAAGTAGTCAGAGATAAACTTAAATTCGTTGTACTACCTCCCCCCCTCCTCTCTCCTCCCTCCCTCCCTCCCTCCCTCTCTCTCTCTCTCTTTCTCCTTCCCCTCCCTCCCTCTCCTCTCTCTCCTCTCTCTCTTTCTCCTTCCCTCCCTCCCTCCCCTCCTCTCCACCCCACCCTCCACATGACCCCATCCTTTCTGGCTTGTATTTTATTAAATGATCATTGTGTTCTGGAAGTTGTGATAACATTTCACATGTATAATTTCTGTAAATATTATATATCTTTTACTTAAAGGAAATAAGCATTGGGAAGTTACAGGCTGCCTTTTCCTTGTGTTACCCAACGAGCAAGGGCCTTAGATTCAAGAATCACAAAACGTATGCATGTGTTTGGTCCTTTTAGTTAGCTGTAATATAAACCTAAGGCTAAAAACCTCATAAGAAAGCAAGGCTTATTTTTATTTAGCTCAGAGTTCTGGAGATCCACAAACAATGATACTGGCATCAGCTTCTTGTGAGGGCCTTTTGGGAGAACGTAGCACATGGCAGGAGCACATGATTGAGAGAAAAGAGTTCAAAAATCACGTGGTAAGAGGCATCATGTTATCCCACCAACAACAGAGTAGTGCTCCTTTTTCTCCACATCCTCGCCAGCACCTGCTGACACTTGAGATTTTGTTCTTAGCCATTCTGACTGGTGTGAGGTGGAATCTCAGGATTGTTTTGATTTGCATTTCCCTGATGACTAAGGATGTTGAGCATTTCTTTATATGCTTCTTGGCTGTTCGAGTTTCCTCAGTTGAGAATTCTTTGTTTAGTTCTTGTACCCCATTTTTAATAGGGTTATTTGATTCTCTGGAGACTAACCTCTTGAGTTCTTTGTATATATTAGATATTAGTCCTCTATCTGATGTAGGATTGGAAAAGATGTTTTCCCAATCTGTTAGTTGCCGTTTTATCCTATTGACAGTGTCCTTTGCCTTACAGAAGCTTTGCAATTATTATGAGGTCCCATTTGTCAATTCTTGATCTCAGAGCATGAACCATTGGTGTTCTGTTCAGGAAATTTTCCCCTGTGCCCATGTGTTTGAGGCTCTTCCCCACTTTCTCCTCTATTAGTTTCAGTGTATCTGGTTTTATGTAGAGGTCCTTGATCCACTTGGACTTGAGAAACAAAGTGTGGAGCAGAGACTGAAGGAAAGGCCATCCATCCAAAGACTGCCCCACCTAGGAATCCATCCCATATACAGTCACCAAACTCAGACACTATTGTGGATGCAAAGAAGTGCATGCTGACAGAAGCCTGATATAGCCTCTACTGAGAGGCTTTGCCAGAGCCTGACAAATACAGAGGGATGCTCGCAGGCAATCATTGGACTGAGCATGGGTTCCACAGTGGGGTCCCTAATGGAGGAGTTAGAGAAAGGACTGAAGGAGCTGAAGGGGTTTGCAGAGCTCCCAGGGACTAAATCACCAACCAAGGTATACACATGAAGGGACCCATGGTTTCAGCAGCCTATGTAGCAGAGGATGGCCTTGTCAGGCATCAATGCAAGGAGAGGCCCTTGGTCCTATGAAGGGTTCAATGCCCCAGTGTAGGGAATTCAAATGCAAGGAGGCAGGAGTTCGTGGATGGATGGGGGATAGAAGCAGGGAGGGGGACAAGGAGTTTACGGGGTCGGGGGGGGGGAGGGTTGGGGAGGAAACAGGAAAGGGGATAACATTTGAAATGTAAATAAAGAAAATATCCAATAAAAATAAATTTAAAAAAAAAGGAGGCTCCATGTTATTCTTTTTTTCTAACAACCTCGTTCAGGGGAACAAAGCTAGCCCTTTCAGAACTGTGTTAATTCCTCTTGAAGGTGTGTCCCCATTATGTTATCTAAAGGTCCCATCTTCTCAGTGCCTTTCTATTGGAGACTAAACTTCAATGTCTACCTTGGAAGTCTGGGGAGATAGTTTGGATTTGCTGCAAAAGCATACAGACCTGGGCTCAGATCCCCAACACCCATGGAAAAAGCCTTGAGTGGCAGAATGTACCTGTACTGCTCTGAAGTTCTCTAGGCAGCTCATCTAGCCGAATTCAAGAACTCCAGACTCATTAGCACACCCCATCTCATAAAAAGTAAAGTAGAGACTGACTGAGGAACATACAGTATTGACCTTCAGCTTCCAGACGCACATACACGCACCTGTGAGCATGCTTGGCAGCCCACACACAGGTACGCACGCGCATGCGCGCACGCACGCAAATGCATGCACACAAAGGCCAATAGCGCAAGGTCCTATTAGATGATGTCATTTCTTATTATTTCCATGGGAGCTTAATAGACATTCGTAACAATAAAATTTCTCAGAACCTCAAAATATGTTAAAATTGTGGGGTTTTATGAGAAAAGTGTCTTTCCCAAAATTACCTGTTTTTTTGTTTTTTGCTTTTTTTTTTCTTCCACACAGAATTGGCTTTGAAGATGGCATCTGTAGGATAGTCTTCCACAAAGCTTACAGCCTCTGACAAGCAAGCTTGCAGGACATTAACATGCTGCCCAGTGGGTCCCACCATCTCCAGCACCTTTGATTTGGTTAAACTGCAATCGCTCACTGATAGGACTTTAAACATTTACTAGGAAGATGTCTTTCGTGTCAGAGCCTGTATTAAGCACTGGGCACCTCGAGATAATCAGGTCCTCAGCCTGATGTGGCTTTACTTCCTCACTCCGGATGTTGCAAGTCCGTGTTAGAGATAAATCAAAGGATTGGAAAAAATGGAAGCTCTGAGGGGCCATTGTTCCCAAATGCTAAGAGTGATAGAGACTTGACGCTATTCTCAAAAGGAGAACCTCTCCTTGGACAGTCAAGCATATGAACATTGTTTAACATCGGTACTGCTATAATAAACCGCATCTTCAACCATATCAGTCCACAGAGCTTGGGATATTGCCCAGGGAGCCCCGAGAACCAGGAGTACCGCAGAACAGACCCTTCCGGAAATTCGTACGTGTGTACTGTACACTCAAGGATCAAGACCTGATAGTGAAGTCTGGCCTCTCAGAAGGCCTCCCTTTGCTTTTATTTCACTGGGTGTAGGCTTTTCTGTTTTGCTTGTGCATCTTTCAAATTCCTCAAAGAGACAAAGCTGCTTCTGAAGCCTGGGATTTAGAGTGGGAGCTTGTGAAGATACTGTTCGCCGTGCCCTGCTGCCTTAACTGTTACCCACAGCCCAAAGAACACCCTGTACAGCAGCGTTTATTGCATTTCCTTCATTGTTTGTTTACTGGTGACGTCATGAGTGAGTGACATGGTGAATAAATATGTATGCATAAATCTCCTTCATTAGTCACAGTGGCACAAAGTCACAGCAAGTCTGTCTGCAGAGGTTTTGAGCAGGAGTCACGTCATCTCTCTGTCCCCATGTACAGCAGAATCATCCCAAGCTAAAAAGACCTGAATGTCAACAGAAAAACTCTTGATGTCCCTTCCTGCATCCCCAAGTCCAGCTTTCTATTTCTCCCTTCTTGACCACATGCATGCCCATAGGCACAGCAAATATGCATATAAGCACATACACATTCACTAACACACACATGTGCATGTGTACTTGTATACTTGTCCACATGCATAAAGTCATACACTAATACCTTAGACACATATAGACTTATAGTCCTGTATATCTAAATGCATACGCAGACAGACTTACATGCATTTAGTGTACATATGCATGTGGATATATACATGCACATATATAATTACAAACTTAGTCATATACTCATAGACAAAACGAAGTGCACCCAATACATACATATCAACATACATAGGTACACATTCACACATTTGTGTAATGAACACAGGGATGCATGAAGAAACACACACCGATAAGTACAGACAAGAGTTCCCACAATTATACATACTCAGTTATGTATGCATGACTACACTATCACACACACTTACCTATTTATATATCTGATTGCAATAGACATAAAAATTGGTCCACATACATGCAGTCATACATACATATTCACAATAAAAAATTCACCCATAAAGTACATATACAAACTTTCAAATAGAGTTCCATATGTGTATATTCACATACAAACATACAGGGTTACATGTAGACATGTGCACCAGGACAAATACAGAGGCACACAGGTACACACAGAGACAGAGATAACTACGAATGCACACATGTAAACATAGGTACAAATACACATCTTTTTCTTTTTTTGAGGGCCATGATTAGGGTCTTTCACTTCCTGATAGGCCAGCTGAAGCCCCTTGCTGTCTTTACTCAGTGGAGAGCTATGCCAGATGCTGAGTCTGGTTCCACAGTAAGGTCACTTTGGCTATAGTTTCGAAACAGAAGGAACTGACTTAAGATAAGCCTTCTCAGGAATGAGGAGCAGGGGTCTGGAAAGAGATAAAGGAAGCAGCTGACCCACCCAACCTCTGACCTCCCCTCTCCAGCGATTCACCACCTCTGACGCACAGAGACTTGCCTCAGGTTTTATGAGCAGCTGTGTTGCAAGTAAACAGGAGGCAAGGTGTGCTAGGAGGGCAAGCCTGCGACCTGTGACCCTGAAGTATGACTCCAGGACAGTCGTGGAGAACTAGGCTGGAATTTCCATTCCACGGTGCTCACCAGATGTCTCTAGCCCTCTCTGAGCTGATTTTGTTTCCTCATCCATTGTTCAAGCAGTTCGACCCCCTTCCCCTTTACCCCACTAGTGTGTTCTCAAAGCTTGGCTTCTTCTGACTGCTGGTAGACTCCTGGCTACCTTTCAGCCTTTGTCTCCATTTTTCTCATTTTTATAGAAGCTTCGCCCACAGAGAAGTAGTGTGTGTGTCTGTCTGTCTGTCTGTGAGTAGCTATGTGGTGTGGTATGTTTGAAGAAAGGTTGTTTACTACTTAACAACAGCAGACACATTGTATTTTCTTTAAAAAAAAAAATGGATTCTTTAAAGAAAGTCAAAGTGATATTCTCTAATAGTCAGACAAAGCCAAGGTTACCTTTAAAACGTTTTTTTATTTGTTTGTTTTTTAATCTCCTCTTACAACACACTAGAACAGAAGTGGGCAGTTAAAAGCATTCTTAAATTTATATTTTCAGGGTCCTGGTGGGCAGAAGGTGTTGGCATGGAGCCTAAGCCTTTACTCTGATTTTTAACAGGTTTTGAGACACCGGAGCCTCCAGAGAAGTACTTCGTGGAGGCGAAGCAGGTCAGGTCTAGAGCTAATCAACCTTGGATTCTGTCCTTTGAAAAACTTGGAAAGTTAATCTATTATACATAGCTAGGACTCCCTAGCAGAGAGATTAGTTGGACTCTGAAATATAAATATTTCATAGGTACTTTTTGGAACTGTGCTAATATAGTAGAGGAATTGCCAATCTTAGACAAATCTCCCAAAATATAGATATGGAAAGAGTCACTTCATACCACCAGACAGATAGAATCCCAACTTAATGTTCCATATTTTCCTCATCCACTATAAAACTTAGGAGGGACCTATAGGGTAGTGCATTGGGAATCTCCTAAAGGTGTACGTCACCATCAGTTTAGTTATAATTTGAATCAAAGTGGTGAGCCAGCCACTGGGATCAACATTGCCTATGGGCA
Source organism: Mastomys natalensis (assembly GCA_021653895.1). Lineage (NCBI taxonomy): Eukaryota > Metazoa > Chordata > Mammalia > Rodentia > Muridae > Mastomys > Mastomys natalensis. The sequence goes on from JAJTUV010000466.1 coordinate 1,507,259, forward strand.
CCAAATTAATAAAGTAGTGGGAGCAGCTAAGTCCTAAAGATACCTCAATACTGTGGTAGTTCCAGGTCCCTGTGGGCTACTTCCAGCCTTGGCTAACTCACATAAGGTATCCTTTGTATGAATAATATATTTTTGATTTGTCCTGCAGTCAGAAAAATAAAGATATCTGTGTTGAGCTAACACATTCTACATGACGTACATAATCACACGTCTACATTTTATAGCCAATGTTATCTTCAACACCAGACTAACATTAGGCAAAAGTTGGGCACTTTAGGTCACCCTTAAACTCCTTAATAATAAACAATGCTCTTCGTGTAAACGTATATAGTTTGGGTATTTTTGCTGTGCCACGTTTTCCCTGTCGTTGGATTTACCCTACTGTTCCTCATTCCTTTCTGAATGTAAGGAGTTTCCTCATTCCATTCCAGGAGCTGTTTTCCCCTGGATCTTTCATATGACATCTACTCTGAATTCTTTTAACGCTTGTTTGAGGTAAATTGAATTTTTCTAATGCAGCCTCAGGTTAAAGGTCTGCTGAAGTCAAACATTTCAGTCTAAATTCCGAGTTTTTTTCATAATCCTGCGCACAAGTTCTGGAACTTTATCTCCCCCTTAAGCAACCCATGCCCCTCCTCCCTAAGATTTCCTGATGATTTCAGAGCCCAGGCATTTGGCCCCTGAGCTGTGGCCAGACCATTCCAGATAAAGGAGATTTGAAGAGGACTAGGTGACGATCTCTGTGAGGAGGGAGAGGGGATTGCATGTCAGTCCTAACTAGAGGACTATCTGAGGGGGGTTTCCTTTCCCTTCATTTTCTTCTGGTTAAAGACCAAGCAGAATCAACATAGTGATAGAATCTAGCCACAGACACATAAGATAAAAATAATAGTGATACAGTATATTTCAAGTATTTTACAACTTAGCAGTATCAATAGTTCACGTTTAACTCTGTTTTAACCGACATTTACTGTTAATTGCTTTTCTGTAAGGAGTACTGGCTGCCATTTCTATTAGGTTTCTGGTTTGAAGATAAAATATTCATCTTTTACCTAAACAATCATCACAACATAAAATTACCAACTTGTTAGCCAAAAAGTTTTCTAAAAGATTGGATAGCGTAGTGAAAATAAGCAGGATTTACAGGGGAGAGTGCCTGCCAATTTGTATTTCTGACTCTTCTATAAAAAATATTTTCTTTCTAGGTGAGAACAGTTGTTAACTCAACAACGAAAACATAAATCTAAATACCAAAATGTAAATATCGACATAGAACAGTATGTAAGTACACAAAACAGATGACCAATTTAGATAGTGCTCTCATGTGGAATATTTAAATAACAGGTAGTACCTGGCTTCCAGAATCACCAGACAGATTTACAATCATAAGGCTACCATGTGAGACACAATGAAGTGTTTTTAAAGATTCTTTTCTCAATTAACTAAAATAGCCATGAAGTCTCTGCTTCTTTTGACAGTGTCCAGTAAGTAAAATGTACTTTTTAAAAAACTATTTGTATTATGTGATCCTTATAAAAAAGAGTCCATAGCAAACAAAATGTCCAGTTCTAGATGTTGTACCCACCAGCGAAGTAGCCTAAAGAAAGTCATGGGATTTTTCTCTGCCTCTGACTCTACTGGCATCTCACAGGTACGTGGTCTGAGTCTGTGTCCATGCTGTTCCGAGGAGTGTCCATGAGATAAGAAGTCTGAGCAAATCTTGAAGAGAGGACAATAATAAGACACTCTACACTCATTCCTCAAATCTCTGCGTCCTACTTAGGAAAATAACACCTAAGTTGAAACAGTGAATCAAAGCTTTTCCTCCTTTGAGATACACAGGAATAGAAAGGCTTTTCTACATCTGTTACTCCTCATGGGAACAGCAATGGATTACAGATCAATAGTTCTTGCTATCCATTAGGACTCTCCATTGTGACACAATCTCTCTTTCCTTTACAATGGAGGTTTGTGACCAGGACACCTTTCTTTTCATCTAGTTCGTTCTTTTTGAAGATCACAAGGCTTGAGGTTGAGCTTAATCCCAGGCCCATTTGGCCAACTATCTAATCAGAGTAGCTAATAGCTCACTAAGTCACTTTGTAAGGAAGAGAAAAGAATAGCTGAACTTCTCAGAAACTAAGTCTGATTAGAATAATAATATGTAACATTCTGCTTTAAACAAAGACCCACATAAAAGAAATGGAAGTACCCCATATGCAGCCACCAAGAAAAGAAGTCCAGATCACCTGACCTTCAGGTGCTGCTGAAACAGGCTGTTCCTCTTACTTGAAGCCTGTTTGTTTTGTTTCTTTGTTTGTTTGTTCTGCTGGACCTATAACAGTAAAAACAATAAGAGTCTCATCATTTATATTAAGCACTATGTCTAATAGACTGAATGTAGAGATCAAGAAGCAACATTCCACTCAGAAGAGAGAAATGAATAAGAAATGTAAAATAATAATAATAATGTCATAACAAAAGCATGGACCTTCCTAGAAAGGATTCACATAACATTTGAGGAGGCAGAGAGATAAGGAAGGAAGAGGAGAGAGGAAGCGAGGGAAGGAGAGGGAGGAGGAAAGATAGCACGGTGGTTTCAGAAAAAAATACTGTTATTGTACTATTATTACTTTATTTATCTGTTCATCCATTTACTTATTATTTTTGATGCGAGAAGAGATGCATTATGTTTATGTTATGTAAGCAGTTCATATCTAAGCCCAGTTTGGCATCCTGGAATCAAATAGAGTGGCCTTGAAAGCTGGTGACCAGACGACAAATACAGATTCGTCAGGAACAGATATCCTCTTTAGGTGCTTCCAATGGAATTTATAGGATATATGCAAATTTTTTATATAGCACAAAAGTTGCTGAAGCCATCACAAAAAAGCACAGCTGTCTGTCTTCCAGAAAATCATGGGGTACTATCATGCCTTAGAAGAATATACTCATAATTTATTTGCACATAACTGTAGACTCATTGGTCATATTTCTAAATATAGCACTGATTTATGAGTCTTCTTATGAAATATTTACATGTTTTACTCTATCCCTTCAAAAAGGAAGTCTATTTGCAAAATCATGATGTTGACATCCCCATATCACAAGATCTAAATGGATTGCTGGGGAATGCCCCAAAAATAGTTTATGAAAAAAAAATCATTCATCTTGATTTATTTTGTGAAACATTTGCTTAGCAAATCCTCCACAGTAGCATTAAGAGAATACATGTCAAAGGGACTTGTTATAATATTTTGTGAGAAATGAATCCTGGCATTGAGGTCAGCATAACCTGATATCAGCAGAAACCATTAAGAGAGAATGACCAGTGTGTTAGCCAGATATTCAGTTTTCAGGGCTATACAGCTGTAGGCTCTTACTCCTAAAGAGAAATAACTTCTAGGCAGTAATATTTGAGTTATAATAATGTATGCATTCATAGTTATATTATGTGGAAATACTTAATCTATGGGAAATGTAAAGTGAAGAAGACAGAACAGAGAACAACAAAAAAGGAGCTCTTAGTTTTCCAGAGTTAAAAGAGATGAACATCAAAATGCTTCACATTCAATAGCAATAATTTAAAGAGGTTTTGTTGTTTTGTTTAATTTTGTTTTATTTTTTTAAGAAAGCTATTGGACGCTGGGCGGTGGTGGCGCATGCCTTTAATCCCAGCACTTGGGAGGCAGAGGCAGGTGGATTTCTGAGTTCGAGGCCAGCCTGGTCTACAGAGTGAGTTCCAGGACAGCCAAGGCTACACAGAGAAACCCTGTCTTGAAAAACAAAAAACAAAACAAAACAAAACAAAATTTAAAATAAGAAAGCTATTGGACAGGTTCATCATTCACCGAGGTAGAGTTTTTAAGCCAATACACACAGTCTACCAAACCCATCTGTACCTGGAGGACACAAGTAGCCACAAAATGCCTGAAGAGTGAGACCTGGATATTCCCTACACCGCTACAGGGATAAGGATGGGTCTTACGGATTTGCACTGTCAAAAGGAACAAGGAGACGGCTTAATACGTAAGTGCTTGCCATTAAATTGAAGAGCTGAGTGCAGACCGCAGAACCATGTAAGACCAGACTTGGTCTTGTGTGATTGTAAGCTCAGCATTCCTACAGGGAAATGAGAGGCAGAGACTGGAGAAGGCAGAGAAGCTAGCAGATCGACTAGCCTGGCAGAAGCAGTGGCAAATGTGAGGAGACCCTTTCTTTAGCAGTGAGAAAGGTGAGGTCATACACAAATGGTGGTCTTCTGACCTTTGCATTTGTGCCATGGCTAATACCAAACTGCCCCCACACACAGACTAGATAAACAACAATAGATAAAATTTTAAAAGATGGGATTGAACGATCAGAACCTCAACAGCAGAACAGAAACGGGATTGTATTCTGTGAGGTAGGGACACCTGGGATCCTTGCATCCGAGAACTTCTGAAGGCTATGGGGGTTTGTTTGTTTATTTGTTTGTTTGTTGTTTGTTTACAACGTCATTGCTTAAAAGTCTTTGTAACTGAAAACTGTCTCCAGGATTAGAGCTCAGCCCTTCACGAAGGAAGACAATACCAATGCCTTTCATATCTGCGTCACTCCAACACTGAACTACCATGATGAGCGGTGCAACAATGGGTAAAAAGCAGCAAGGATCCTGAGAATATTTGTAGAATCTTGGCATATCTTGGGTAGCACCCAGTTCATACAAAACCACACACAGATCTCCATACCTCAATATGGAAATAACCAAGGCTTCTCTCGAAAGTATATGCAACTACCAAAAGAGGTGGTATGTCCTTACTTCACAGGCAGAAAAGCCACAAGCAAAGAGCTGATTTGGTTTGGAGATGGTTCTGACCTTGCTCTGGAGCACTTAAAGGAATTTATCCCAATAGGAATCACACTGTGCTGTGTAGCTCACCTTCCAGTGCTTTATGGGGCTGGCAATTACTCCTGCATTATATCTGATATCTTTTGATTCAAACCCCTATCATCTAGTTTGGTTGTTTGTCTTAATCCAAGCTGAGCAAATTATTTCCTTTGCTACCAATTACCCTCGATGAAGCCGTGTAGCCAAGTAACAAAATTCTTTCCCCAGCCAAAAGCTATATGCAGACATACTGGAATTATTTTTGGTCTTGTCCTTTGGCAAGAGAACTCTGTGCAGAAGGAATGGGGCTCTGAGGCTCTCACACGCTCTAACACTTCTTCCCTTTGCTTCCTTGCTTTATTTTTTTTCCAGAAAGTTGCTAATGCTCTGGGCTGAGATTTAGCCTTAGAAACGGTAGCTTCGGAAACTGGACTGTGACCATCTGAACAAGTGTGATGTGGCAATGCAAGGGAAAAACAACAACATCACAGGACTCGGACCTTCAGTGGAAAAGTAACAAAGAGTAGAGGTTACTGGAGGTCAAAAGATGTGCTGAAGCCTGCTCAAGTTGCAAGGTTACTCTCCAACTCGAGTCAGCCTTGAAGGCTTAGCATCCTCTTTTTCCCAGCTGATTACCTCTCCCATTGTGTTTTGCTCTGTGGGTAACTATGATGTTGCTTTCAACGGACTCAAAATTTGAAGGGGACATTATATAACAATAATTGAACCTGGTCTTAGGGTCATCTCAGAGCTGTGATAGGCCCTCTAGCTGACAGAAAGACCAAAAGACCTTTCACAGATGTCCAGGAGTTACAAATAGCAACACATCTTGGACCACTGTCACCAAGACAGGAATTGCATGTGATTTCTAAAAGGTGAATCCAGTGGACCCAGGCAAGTTTGTGTTAGGGCAACATGTTGACCAAAACAAACGTAATTAGCCTTCCATCATCTGCCCTAAATTGACTGGAAGGTATGGCTAATAACCTTTCATCAAGTACTCTGACATTAGAGCTATGCAAAGACAACCTGCCTCGGGTTGTGCCTTCCTACAAACTGAACCTCCAGAGCATGAGATAAATATTATTAAGAAATGGTCATAAGCTATAAATCATATTTCCTCTAAAGACAAACTGATTTAAAAAAAAAAGGGGAAAGAAACTGCAACTCCCAAATAGGCATTGATATGGATTATGAAGTTTGTGAGTGTTTATGTAAAGAAAGTATGCCTGATGTGTTGATCTGTCCAGGAAGGCCCTCTTTGGAGTAAGACCTGCTGGGTCTGAAATTTCAGAGAAGTATGCCTTGAGCACGGTGCTTATTTTCCTCTCCCATTGAAATACTCATGAATTCCTATCTTTTACTGAACAATAGAGTCTTTCTTTGCCCCATGTTTACTGAAGGCATCCCCTAATCACTTTGAGGAACAGTTCCCCTTGCCCCCCACCCCCCACAAACACTGAGATCACAGGCAGGGGGTGGGGGGAGATAATAAAGGTGCTTGTTCCGCATTCAAGCTGTAATTGGATTAGTAGGGATCACACTGGCAACTTTGTTTCACTTTGTCCTGGGAAGGGAAGGAAGGGACGGAGGATCCAGAGTGGGAAGACACACCACAGTGTCTATGACCACAGTGTTGACCGCCAGGCTATACCTAACACAAAAATAAGTAAATCAGTCAATCAATCAATCATCTCTTCCCAAGGTTCAAAGTCTGCCCTCTTACTTTACAACCCTCCCTCCTCGCTGCCCTCCCCTACTTCTTTTTGGAAAACAAGATTCTTCTGACAGAGACAGGGATTTTCTTCTCAAACAAGGTGTGCTGATAAGACTATGCTGCCAAAGCAGGACAAAGAACAGGTGACCGGCAGTCTTGTGTTCCTTCTGTTTTCAACTGAAAGAAGGGTGTGGTGACACAAACTTCTCATCCCAACACAAAAGACACTGAGGCAGGAAGAACAGGTTAAAGCCAGTCTTGTCTCCGTAACAAAGCCGAGGGTAGTCTAGGCAAACCTAAAACCCTGTCTCACAACATGAGAAGCAAATCACCTCTCCAGTCTGTTGGAGGAGGTTGGCGAAATGGAAGACTGAGTCTCCTGTTGGTAGAAACGTCAAAGGGTTCACTACAGTGGGAAACAATATGGAAATTCAACATCAGAAAATGAAACAGTATCACCATATGATGCAGGCTCTCTATTGCTGCAGTAACCTAAAGGGGAAAACAGCCTAGTACCCAGTGGTGGACGAAAGCATACACAGAACTTCGTATAAACACCCGGTAGACTTACGTTTCAGCTTTTAAAAAGAAGAAGCTTCTGAAGCCCCCAGGGTAGACCTTAGAGACAACATGGCAAGTGAAATGAACCTCTCGGAAAATAGCAAGCACTCCATGTATGAGCTGCTGAGGGAGGTCAAAGTATAAACATAGGAAGACGTAACTGCTAAGAGCTGTATGGGGGCAGGAGGGAGTTGCTGAGTTGTAAGCAAGGAGTCAGTTCTTCATGGCTGTGCTTGTCCCTTTGTCCTTAGTTGAGCATGTAACTGTTTCACTCACTGGCTTATCTTAGATATACCACTCCAGGACTTCTAAGTTAGGTCACAGAAGGCTGTCCAGACCTGGGTACAATTTTCTTGGGACTTTTTCCAGGGAAAGAGAGCTGCATGTGGTCAATATAGACACCTGGACTGTTAATGCAGAATCCCCCATATGTGCTCCCATGGGAACAGCTAGTTGAACTCTCAGCTTGCCGCACCCTTGAAAAATTGCATGAGGTACCCATTTGAGACCTGGACAAGTGAATCTTTCCCATGTTTCTGATACACACACACACACACACACACACACACACACACACACACACGCCCCATAATCATAAGGAAAATTTTACAGTGTAAAATTTGAGAACAGAATGTAAGGTGTTATATGGTGTGTTCATGCATTCAGACTAATATTTTTAAAAATACCACAATTAGGATCGCTTATCGCTAACAACATTTATTTCTCATGGTTTTGAGGACTTGAAATTCAACATCCACTATCAGCATATTTGATCACTGGTGACCGTTCACTTACTATTTCACAAATGGCCTAAATCTATCATCCGTCACCCATGACACGATGGGATGTTTCTACCTATGTGGATATAATGACTACACATGGGCATTCATGCTTGGGTGCACATGTTCACAAACATACACACACACACACACACACACACACACACACACACACAAATATCTATTTGGTGTGCATAGCATATGTATAGATGCATGTAGGAGGTGCACATGTATGGTGTGTGTGTGCACATACAGGCCTCAAGACAACCATCTCCCATGAGCTTTCTACTTTTCTTTGATGCAGTCTTTTTCACTGGTCTAGAGTTTGCCAAGTATAATAGGCTGGTTGACTAATTATCTCCAGGGATCCACCTGTCTCTGCCTCCTGAGTGCTGGAATTAGAAGGGATTGTAAGCAGAATGCCCTTTTACCGTTTAAAAAACAAAACAGTGGGTGAAACCTTTACTCATTGTATCCATATCTACAATGACATAGCAACACCAATTCAGAGTAGAGGTATACAGTAAATAGAAGATTCCAAACACCAGTGGGAGAAGGGTATTGACAACATCCAACCTCCTAAGTTTTCTGAAGGAAACTTGGGAATTTGAAAAGAAAAAAGCAAAACACTGAATCTGTGAGGAAGCTGTTCCTGGAAAGCTTTGCAATAACTCTAGTGCTAATTCTACAACCACACGTCACGAGGCATCAGTGTCACCGTGATCTGCCGCAGGGACGCTTTTCCTCCTTGTCCCAGCCTGACAGTTAGGAGCTGCATCCTAATAAAGATGGAATAACACGAAGTCATTTAAACTGTCGAAGTGCGTTAGCTGACAGATGCCTACCTAACTCACACAGATGTGCTCTGTCACCGTGTGACTAATGCTCCCCAGAAATGAAGAATCAAGTGTTAAAAATCCAGAGTAATAGAGTCTTTTGAATAGCTTCATATTTTTGGTGTAGTCACTTTCATACAACATCTCCCTTCCCCCCAAAAAAACCCATCTGCTATACATGTGATTCTCCCACGAGGACAGGAAAAGCTAGTTGTCAAGGACTTCTTTCTCACAGTATATTCAAGTCTATATGTTGTATATAAGCTAGGGGCTGGGTTTTTAGCACAGCTGGTAAGGCATTTGCCTAACATGTATCTTAAGGCTCTGGGTTCATTTCCCAGCTCTGCAAAGAACCAGGTATGATAGCACATGCTTGTAATCCTAGCACTTATGAGGCAGAAGGACAAGGAGTTTCAAAGCCACTCTCCATTACATAAGGGCTATATGAGACCCTGTCTCAACACCAGAAAGAAACACAGCCGAATCATAAAGAAATGTAGCAGTGTTTTAATTTTTCCTATAATATTAAAAAATAACTGTATTTACAAATGGTTAATGTTCTGTGCATTAGACTATCTCGATATATCTAAGTGATAGTGCGTTTTAACTTTTTATTTCAAATTATCATTAACATAAAATTCTACAATAAATTGTAGCACTGACATTCTGATACAGGTATACACTGTATGATAATAGGCCTATCCATCACTGGAAACATTTATCATCTTTCTACGGCTACTGGAGAGAAGATTTTCCTCTGGTGCACATTTAGAAAACTTTAGATCATTTATGTACATCTGTGATTGGTTAATTTTATGCCTAAGCTCACCTTTTCCTGTGTCACTTTATTCAAAGATGTTATAAGCCAGCAGCTGGTATCATTGTTTCCCTGATTTTTCCACAAACAGAAGTTTCATGTATAGGGTCACTAAATTCGTTGCTCGCCACAAGAGGTAAATCACAGTCATCAAATATATTTACCTCAATTCCTTTTTTATTTCACAGTATGTGCTTTCGACTCTCTCCATGCTACCTGGGGAGTCTTTAGACTCTGTATGTTTCATTGAGTTGGAGACACAGCTCAGATACCACGAAGCCCACTACAGGAATTCATTCTTACATTCTATTCCTTTTGAAGCCCTCCTGGTACTATATAATCTGTAGTAATCAGGGACAGAACTGAGAAATATATATATTGTTATTAATATTTCTATATTATTATCTATTAATGAATACATATCCATTTAATAGATTAGCTTTCACAATAAGGAAATAAGGTCTGGGTAGTCCAATGGCAGCTCTGTACTGAAGAGGCTAAAAATCTAGAACTTGCTCAGTCTATGAGGCCGGTAGTCCCATCATTTGCAATCTGACACTGAAGACGTGAGAAATGCCTAGAGAGATGCTGGTCTTCAGTCTATGTTGGGCTGGTTCTAATATCAACAAAAGACTACATCAGCAACAGAATATTGGCAACCAGCAAGAGTGAAGGAAAACAGGCCAAAAAAAAAAAAGTTTCATTTTCTAACTCCTTGTATGGGAGTTAGAACAGAAAGTGCTGACCACATATAGGTTTGTCTTTCCACTTCAAATAATCTGATCAAAGAAGTCCCTTATATGAGTGTCTAGAGATTTGCATTTTAGTTAACTGGAGGTCTACTCACGTTGACAACCAAGACTAGTCTTCACAACTGGTATGCTCCATGATTCCAAAGCTTCATTATTTGTGTATATATTTATTGGACAGGTTCTTACACTATGGAGTTAAGACTAGCCTTGCCAACCTCCCAAAAGCTTGAATTATAGTAATGTGTTACCACACCTGGCTCAATCCCAGTCTTCCCAGATTAGCAAAGAGAATATCAGCTTTAACCCGAATGCATTTCTATGCAATGTTTGCTTATATTAACTTAATAATTATGCATACAGGTATTTACTCATCAATATAAAATAGTATATACAGTATATTTTTAAAAGAAATTAGTTTAGCTAGATGCAAAATAAGCTTGAAAGCTCAAGCCAGACCTGGTGACCAGAGAAATTTTGTATCAAAACAGAAGAATATTAAAAGACAAGGAGCCATAGCTAAGTGGTGGGGCACTTGCCTAGTATGAACAACATGAGGGATGCACGGGGATTGAAACTTGGTATTACAAAAAATAAAGTGGGGACCTACCTAGGTTAGATTCATTGACAGTGACCAAAGCAGCCCCTTGGTCTATATTTTGTGCTTTGCATTAGAGAAAAATATAATGCTACTCTTCCCAGAGACTCCGCAGCCACATACGTGCAACCAGCACAACTGGCCTGCTTCCAACCACCTCTAATGTATGTGACTTGGAGTAACTTGTCTCCTCTTTGTTCAGCTATATTTTTTAGTTTTTCTATTCACAGGAAGAATCATCTTCCAATTTTCAGTAGGTCCAAAGATACTCAGCATTACCCAGAACTTTGCATGAGTTCCCTGTTCTGGATCCAGTACCCATTCGGAGTCGTTAGCTCTGGGCTTGAGGGAGTTTGGCACAGCACCACATCATTTGGGGCTAATTTCAGATCTGTCTGGTACTTGGTTACCATCTGTTAAAATAATCTAAACAACATAGACTTAGAAGCTGGAAGAGAATCACTGAAGTGTGGCTTGAAGCAATTAGAAAAACAAGTCAAGAATTTATAGACATTTTTACTTCTTATTCAATAGATATATTCAACTCATTTGTATTTTAAAATGTTGGCTTCCTTCTTCCTCTAAATTCTTTCAGGCAAAGATACACACTGTCTGTGGATACCATCTAAGTAAAAATGTATTCCTCCTGTTAGAAGTGTGAGCATGTAAGGCAATAAACTGAGACTCTACCAAGACAGAAGAGGTAAAATGTCCACCAGACAAATAGCCATAGGCTTGGGCAGCATAAGAAATCATGTTATACTTTTCCAAAATATCCAAACATGCACTATCAAATTAGAACAAGAACTCAAGATTTCTGTCCACAGTTCCATAGTGTAATATAGCATCAGCCAGTTCTATCTACTACTGTGTAACACACCACCCTCAAACACAGTGACTTAAAACAATGACATTTTATTATCTCAGTTTCTCACATTCTGGAGACCCAGAGCAGCTAAACTGGGTAGAATGTTCCAGGAAGTCTCATGAAGAAAATGTCCAATGAAAAAGCAATCCACAAAAGGATTGGAGAATCCACAGGCACTGTGACTCACTCCTGAACTGTGTAGAAGGGCTCCATGCCTCAGGGAGTCCGAGAGTCCTACAAACATGGCTGCTGTCTGGTGAGTCATCCTGAGTAGAGGACCAGGAAGAGACCACATGCTTCTCTGATCACGTCTCATGGTGACTCATCATCACTGTGTTACATTCCACATGGTAGGAGTGAATCCTGCAAGCTCTAGGCTACATACAGAGAAGAATTAGAAGTCACAGTTAAGGAGAAGACAGTCAAATAGTATGTCCACTCCTTACATCTAATAGAGAATCATGTCAAAAATTACTTTTCTCATTTGTATTATTTGGGAAAGTACAGACCCACTCCAGAGGTCTGAGCAATTCTGTAAGTGTGTTAAGGGGAACCTTGGGACTGGCTGTGTAGCACAGTGGTAGAGTGCTTGTCTAGAATGCACAAAGGCCTAGGATGGATTCTCACCAAAACATAACATGCTTATAGTAGTGCATGCCTGTAATCTCAGCATTTGGGAGGTAGAGGCAGGAGAATCAGAAATTCAAGGTCATTCTCAATGTCTCAGTTTGATTTCCTGTTGCTGAGACAAACTATCTTAACAAAATCAACTTGAGAGAATTGGCTTATTTCAATTTATAGTTCCTGGTTACATTCCATCACTGTGGGGAAGTCACAGGTAAAAGATCTTGGGACCAATGATAGGTCACACTGAGTCTGTAGTTAAGAAGCAGAAAGCTGGATACTTGGGTTTAGCTTCCTTTCTCTCTCCTTTTCTCTCAGTCCCTAATTCAGGACTGGCATGGTACCACCCATCATCTTACCTCAAAAGAGGGTCTTACCTCAAAGTAATCAAAATAATTCCCTACAGGCATGCCTAAAGGCCCACTTACCAGGTAATTCTAGTCTGTCCAGTTGCCAGTTAACACTAACCACCACAAAAGGCTATGTAGTTAATGCAGGCTGCGACAAATAAGATTCCCAACTCAAAATAAAAAATAATAAACTAAATTCCAGAGTTCAGTTTTAGGAAGGTAAGTGAATTTCAAAGTATTCTAGAAGACACTAAAACCAAAAGTCTGGTCATAGAGCCAAACTGTTAGCATTCTGTCTAAGCTCCACCCAACAGTTACCTGGCAACAACCAGGTATGCTCCTCCCCACAGTTAACTGGCAGCAGGCAGGTAGCCCTGCCCACTATAATACAGGCTGCTTGCCCCTCCTTGCTCTCTTGCCCTCTCTGTTGCTTTTCCCTTCTTGCTCCTGCTTGGTTGCCCTTTCCTCCTCCTCTCCCCATTCCCTCTCCCCACTCTCTCTCCACGTGCTCATGGTTGGCTTCTACTCCTCTATTTCTCTACTCTCTCTCTCTGCCTTTCTCTGCCTCTACTACCATCTCAATTTCTCTCCCTATGCCTTAATAAACTCTATTCTATACTATTCTGTCCTGTGGCTGGTTCCTCAGGAGGAAGGGATGCCTTAACACGGGCTCACTGAGATACCCATTTCCCCCACACCTCACCGACACCTCCATAGAATATACCCACCCCACCCCACCCCACCCCCACCCCTGCTCTTTATCTTTTTTATAAACACATCGCAAATCTTGGTCACCATGGCTTATATTATCCCCATAGTATCTTTTGTATGAAAGCCCACATCTGCCATCCAGGGTTTCCATGCTCTACAAACAGCTCAACAAGGATTGGGGGAGTGCAGAAAATGTGAATAAGCATAAACCCATGAGAAAACAGAATTGGCTAAGTTCTATGGAAAATAGAAATCCCTATATTGTTGCTCTTCTTTCCTCTCTGGCATTGTTTTAGACAGCTCGGCAACTACAAGTAAAATACTATAAACTGACACCTCATGGAAAACAGGCTTGTAGAGTCCATGACACAAGCTCGAAAAAAAAGCCAGACCATAGACCAAAACATATGCTTTAGATGTGCATAGTAACCAATTCTTCTACACACCTTGTTCTCCTTAATCACCTACACAGACACATGACTGCTGCCAATAGGTTGTCTTTGTTTACAAAGAGTGACAGTGGAAGATAGTTGTCTTTGGGGACACTTGTACTGGAATGAATGCTTTAGTGAAATGAAAAGCAATTCATCACACTGGGTTTTTAGGACTTTTGAAATCTTCACTGCAATAAAGAAGCAAGGAACAGAATCATTCTGTAGCAGCAGATGTTACTGTAGAAAGCAGAAGACTATATGTAGGAGCCCCAAAGACAATAAGCATACATAAGCTTCTACATAACAGACAAACCAGTATATCCTATTCTAGTTGGTTTAACTATCAATTTGACACAACCAAGAATCAACTGGGACAGTGGTTCTCAACCTTCTTAATGTTGTGACCCTTTAATACAGTTCCTCACGTTGTGGGGACCCCTAACCATACAATTATTTTCTTGCTACTTCATAACGGCAATTCTGCTACTGTTATGAATCTTAATGTAAGTATCTGATATGCGACCCCCCAAAGGAGTAGAGACCCAGCGGTTGAGACCCACTGGCCTATAAGAAAGTCTTAATGACAAATTAGCTATAGGTGATTAGGTTAGCATGCCTGTATTGTCTTGGTTGTGAATTGATGTAAGAAAACCTAGCCTATTGTGGGTGGCACCACTCCCTAGGCAGAGAGTCCTGTAGAGCTTAAGAGTAAAGACACCTAGTTAAGCAAAAATAACAGGCAGGCAACATGGCACATTCATTTAGTCTGGTTTTGACTTTGAACATGACGTGACTAGCTGCTTATGTTGCTGCCTTGACCTCTTATGGACTAGAATCTAGAATCTAGAATTGTAAGATGAATAAACACTTTTCTCTCCTAAATAGCTTTTGGTCAGGATATTTTATGTTAGCAACAAATAAAACCAAGACAGGCCCCACTGTCAATGAAGAGGACATATGAAATGTGTGTGTATGTGTGTATGAAGAAAGAGAGAGAGAGAGAGTTTTAGTTTGAGAAGATGGCTCAGTTATTAATGTACTTACAGCATAAACACAATGGGGAGAAATTAGCAGAGAGGTGATGAAATCGAAACTAGGAATCAATCAGTTGGGTCAGCAAAGGAAAGCTACAGATCCATGTAGTTAGGCACATCTTCAGACTAGGCAGACAGGGAAAGTGGGCATGGTAAGCTACTCAAAGGCTAAAATTCCCTAAACCTTATCTCTTTCTCTTTAAAATAGTGGAAGTAGGCTTCAGACGTGAAAATGACTTTGGGCTAGGACAGGAAAGCTGGCTCAGATATTTTGGTCATCCTGATAAACCCTTATAAACAGAGATCACTGGAGTGTTCACAGAATTTTGTTTATTGCCTTGCTTGATCTTTGACTTTTGTATTTATTGTCTTGCTTGTTCCTTGACTATTTGCATCTATTGTATTGCTAGTTCCTCAACTTAGAACTTACCTGAATACTTGCATGTAATTAAAACGGTATAAAAACCAAAAGGGGGCTGGAGAGATGGCTCAGCCATTAAAGGCTAGGCTCACAACCAAAAATATAAAAACAAAGAGGAGGAGGGGGGCTGGGATAAGGGGTTCCTAGGGAGGGGAAATGGGGAAAGGTAATGGCATAAGAAATGTAAATAAATAAAATATCCAATAAAAAAAGAAAAAATAAAGATGGAACAAGAAAAATCTTTAGAAACCCCCCCCAAAAAAGAGAGATTTTTCTAATACATCTCCTGTAGTGCAAGTAGGTTCCTCTTATTTATACTAGTGAATTTCTATAAATATGTAATGTTACTAAAAAAAAAAAAATAGTTGTCTCTGAGAAAATACATTTAAGAATTTGCAGGTATGTGGGAATAGCATGTTCTAAGTGTTGGCATACTTAGAACATATGTGTGGAGGTAAGATGATAACCTCAGGTCTCTCATCACCTAGTACAAGAGAGAATCTGTTTGTTGGTCACTGTTGTGCATGTCAGGTTGCCTGTCCCAGAAGCTTGTGTGAATTCTCTGTCTTCTGTCTTCTAACTCACCGTAGAATTACTTGCGTTAGAAAACCACCCTGCTTTTACATGGGTCCTGGGTATGAAAAATGGGACCCTCATGCTTCCTAAGGAAATGCTTTATCCAGGAAGTTATTCACAGCTTGAATTTTTACTGTCAAAAAAAAAGATGTTTATTTATTTGTTTGATTGTTCATTTAATATGCATGGATGTTTTGCTTGCATGTATGTGTGAGCACCATATGAATGCCTGTGGAGATCAGAAGGCAGCCCTGAATCTCCTGGTACTGGAGTTATGGATGTTTGTGAGTGGTCATGTGAATGGGAAACTGAGCCTGGATCCCCTGTAAGAGCCATAAGTATGAAAAACAGGTAGTAACTGGTTGCTAAATGATGGGGCTTCCTCTGCACCTAAAACACCACATTAGATATAAGTCCATACATATTTGTATGTATGTATGCATGCATGCATGTTTCTGTGTGTAGTGTGTGTGCGTCACAGGGGCTTAGTAAAGAGGAGGTTTGCAAGTGTATCTGTGTCCCTTATATAATTAGTTTCTTGATACTGTTTTTCTACTATAGCCCCTGTGAAGAGCATATCTGTCTAGATATTAACCATAAAATATCCTTAAGAATAATAATGGTAGCAATGATGTCATGCGGCTGTCCTTTGTACAGGACAGCGATGCTGAGGTGACTCAATTCAGGCTTTGCCTCTATGACTTCTTTCTGGGTGTCAGTGTTTCCCTGTCTATTTTTTAAAGGAGACAGTTGCTCTCAGCTATTCTGCCAAGGCAGGATCTTCTCTTGAAACTGAACAGAATTTAAAGGTGATCTATGAGTGTTAGAGGACCTTATGAGCATCATTAAAATCAAATTGGAATTCTCTCTGAGCTCTCAGCAGCTTCTGAGTTGTTCATCGTGATGTCAGCTGACGGTTTGTATGATGAGGTCAACCTCATCATAGGATCTGCTCTGAAAATGTCATAACGCAGAAGTTGACGTCAGCGCCATTCCCAACCTGTGAGGAAGGCTGTATGTGTTATGTACCAAGAGACCCTCATTAATTAGCACTGATATATTACTACTGAAGTGAAATTGTCTCCTGTGCATTTACTGACATATCTATGTTTACACTCTTACAGCAAAATCGCTTTACATTAGTAAGAACTTAATTTACTCCATGAGCAAAGTTATGTAACTAGCTATAAGGAATGCAAAAGCAATTTGCAAATATAAAATTGCTTGAAGGAGCAAATGTAGAGAATGATGCTATTAAGATTATCATCAAAATTCAATTAAATGTTCACCAGCTTTTAGTTATGAAAAGGGAAGACATACAAGCCTCAAATACTAGCCAACTGTTAAATATTAATTAATGGAAGTAATGTTTCCTGATTTAGCCCTGAAATTTGGTAAAGCATTTCAAATAAATGTTGACTGAAAGTGAATTCAAAAATTACCTAGAGTTTCATTTGGCAAGTCTTCGGAGCTTGAATTCTCCCTCCCACATATTTACTACTTAAACTTTTTATTTTTCTGTCATGTGCAAACAGTTTCTTTTTATTTCCTCCTGTTGAAAGAGTTACTTTCAGCCATATATGGTTTTAAAAGTATAAGCTAGTTTAGAGTGGCTGTTGAAAATTATTCACTCATAGCCTAGAGCTAATTTTGGATTTTTGTTCCTAACAATATCATCTGAAAAAGTCTCAAGTGAAAACAGAATTGTAATACACATATAAAAGCTTTGTGGTGCTTTCGAAGGGAAAACACATACATCAAGGGTATAATTTTATTTTTGCAAAATCTGTTTAGTCTGACAGTTTCCTATCACTATTCACTTTTAAAATCCAAGTGTGTGTCCTGGAGAACTTTGAACATGCTTACTAGTTTCAAAGCCAGGCCATATCTATGCAATGACATCACCTTCCACTCCCTTGTACTGGGAACTCACTGTTCTCTGAACTGAAAGTCTGGAGCTAATGCCAAGGGTTGTCTCACCTGTGAGCACATTTCCCATAAGCCCGGTCAAACCTGCCTGGGCAGCTGAGGGGTTTAGGTGGTGATATCCACCTCTGTGCTTCTGACCTGTTCTAGACTGATTCTTCAGTCCTGTTTAAGACTACGGTCAATGCCACAGTGATTGACAGTCACAGTTGCCAGCTTATCATTGTTCCCACTTGGTTGACCTGTCTCCTAGCAGTGAGAAAAGCATTGTAAGTGCTTAAGAATATTCTAGAATGGCCAATAAAAGAGACCTGACCCATGAGAGGAGGAAGTTAAATGGTTAGTTTATTCTGAACATGGAGGACTGAGACAAAGGTCCTTGTGCTAGTCTCTCATCTGGTATATGATCCTAGGCTGAGGTTGCCAGAGACAGAGATGTAATGCATTCTAGAGCTTCAGTAGAACTCTTCAGTAAAGTGACAAACTGTCTCCTTGTCTGCCTTATACTGTTGACACAGCTCGATAAACAACAACAACAACAATGTAAATAGGATGCAGTGTGACTGCCTCTGAAATAGGATAGCAGGGCCTGCTGCTTTTGACAGTCTCACACTGGAGAACAATAGTTGATAAAAATAACCTCAAACATTTCAAAGATGCTAATTTTCCAATGTACACTGTGATTGCACTTCCTTGACAGAATTCTTTAGCAAGTAGGAGACCCCTTTCCTAAGATTCCAGGGAGGGAGGGAGGGAGGAGGAGAGGAAGGAAGGAAGGAAGGAAGGAAGGAAGGAAGGAAGGAAGGAAGGAAGGAAGGAAGGAAGGGGAGGGAGGTAGGTGGGAGAGGGAAGAAAGGAGGAAGGGAAGGAGGGAGGAAGGAGGGAGAGAAGGAAGGAAAGAGGGAGTAAGAAAGAAAATATCACATACAAAAAACAGATGAACACATGAAAAAAATCATATACTATATACATGATCACCACCACAGACAAGCACATTCATTATACATACACAAACATAAATGTGTACACAGACACAAAGAAGCATGCACACATAGGCATATATATATATCCATAACAATAAATGCATATGTATTAGAGACTTCCCAGGTACACATAGACAGATACATTCATATTGACACCAACATAGAAACATATAGACTAACACAGACACATCACACACAGAGGCACACATGCATATGTACAGCTAATACACACACACAGGGACATATACACAGAGAGATTGGTGACCATCTAAAGGGACATTTCCGCTAATAATTCACTTTATTAGATACATATGACCTTCTTTAATTTTACAAGTAAAAAGAAAAATTACTTCCTAGGATGTTACTTTGTATTAAAAAATGTATTTTTAAGATTCTAAGTGGAGGATGAGATCTTTTTCAAGTTCTGTCTTTTATTTTCTCATTGGTGGTGGTATCTTTCACTGAGTAAACTTGCACAAAGACAGTGGATGAGCCACTGGCCTGACACACCATGTGGAGCCTGCCCTTTTAGAGCGAGTCAACGCCAAAATAGACAGCAAAGGAAAACTAAATCCAGCTTGAACAATACTGGCCCTAAAATAGCCATGGGGTTTATGACCACAGCAGCGGGAAAAGCTGTTGATCATCTGCCAGAATCTTTTCTTTTCGTTTGTCACTATTGAGTGACACAGAGGACATGAAGCCCCTGTCAAACATACAGGTTCAGAACCCCAAATCAGAGATCCTAATAATAGTGCCTGGTGTAAACTGTCTTCTCGGAGACAACTAATGAGCCCAGTTCTCCTGTGATCTTGATGGGTTTAGAAGAGAATATCTCCAGAAGACCTGCCAGCTGTAAGCTTCCTACCATTCTTTTTGACGTGTTCCCTCACTTATCCTTCACAACAATCCTCTCAGGTAGGTTTTGTACTCTCATGGTACACACAAGGAAACTGAGGCTGGGAGAGGAAGCTGACTTGCTTATCCACAGAAACATTGCTAGAATGTTTTTTTTTTTTTTCCCTTTGGTTATGGGCATCTAAATGTGCTGGGCAGGAGAGAAACTCTCACTTTCGACTGTCTAAACTGAAGACACACCACTAAAATGTAGGTCAGAAAGTCATTTTCAAGCCAATAGCCGAATCATTAGCAAAAGAGAAAAAGATCCGTTGAGTCCAGAATGGCTGCAAAGTAGTTCAGAGAGACAGAGTCTAATTGGGGTTGAAGGAAGAATTCAGAGCAGCAAATGGAAGGCAAGTGAAGGGCCACAACAAGATAGTGGGAAGGCAGAAGCTGCACGTAGCTCTTTACCGTGGTCCAGGCTCGCAGGGAGACATATTGACTGGAGTTTAGGTTATTGTGGATAAACAGACTTAAGATTGAAAGTGGTCTCTGCACAGCTCTGAAGGCTAAGGATTTAAGAAGTCTTTTGAATTCCTTATCTTAAAATACGGTTAACAATCAATGTGTGGTAAAGGTCGATTCTCTGGATGCAAAACCCTGACCACCAAGGAGGGAGCCTGGAGGGGTAGGACGAAGTGGAGATAATTACAGGATTGAACCGGTTCTGTTGGAGGCAAAGCAGGAAATGAGTAGCCAGGAAACTCAGCCTCTAAACTCTCGGTAAATCGAATTCATGGTAGTCTTTGTATATCTTCCATTTTCATGGGACTGCTTCTGACTGCTGATCAGGGACCACACCATTTAAAAGGACTGAAATCAAGCCATTTCTCTATCCCCAAATAGTAGCTTCGAGATTGGGAATAATCTGTCTGTGGCCATGGACAGAGGGTGGGCCACCTCTTCAGAAAGGGGTTTTTCCCAATAAGGACACCACCCTCCCCTAGGAGAATGTGGGATTATCCAAGGGTGTTGACAGTTACATAGCAACAAATTCTTCAGTGATGTTTATGAAACTGCAGCCTAGCAACTCCTGAAGGAGTCAGGTCCACAGGATCTCCTTCCATAGAGCTTACAGTTACAGTTGTAACTGATTCAGAAGTGGTCACAGGCTGCTCAACCAGAAAGTAACCCCGAGCTACAAGTAACAGGAAAACAGCCATGCCCATTTTATTCATATTTTATAACCTACAGTAAACATTTACTTAGTAATTCCACACTGCCTATCACCGCCTAAGACACTTATGCAGAACTTAGAGTCATACTGAATGCAAATAAGATGTTAATTATTGCAACCAAACGAGGCCTGTATCGTTAGACTCTGATGAATTTTTAAGATACACTGGAGGGGGAGATAGAGTCATAATATAATTCTCGATGAGGGTTTTGAAAGAGCGATCATTAAGATCCGTATGCTTCTGTATTACAGGCAATACGATTTTTAAGCTAGGACAAAAGTGGAAGTCTTTTGGTTTAGGGTTCTCTTTGCAGCAGGAAAGTCCCTCTTCTAATAGGATTCTTTTTTGTTCTGTTTTAATCCTTAATCTAGGGGGAATGTCCCATCCTCGTGAGTCATCAGAATGGCGTCTCACAGGTAAGACCTAGAAGATTCCCGAAATGCTTCCCCTGATATTGAGAAACTTACTCAAGCCAACTGAGAAAGACCTTAAAGGGGTCTGATAAGAAGTCCAAATCCTGCTCCTCCTACCCTTTGCAGGGATGTTGCCTGATCCCTGAACAACGTTTCCTGGGTGATAGAAACAGGCACATAGTTTGGAATCTGCAGCAGCAGGACAACACCAATTGGGAAAAAGCGTAGCACAAAGGCAATAGATAGCTATCTCTCGGCTGGAAGACGCTGACTCCTGCCGATGAGTCATTTACAATCCACACGGCAGCGGGTCTCAGGGGGTCCAACTCAGAGAACACTGTGCGCTGAGCTCTGAGCGCTGACCAAGTAAACAATGCAAACTCCCGCTTGTGATTCTAGGAAAAGAATCTTAGAACCTTTAGAGGAAGAAATCAGAGTGTGGCTGCTGTGTGGAATGAGTGGAAGCAAGAGGAATGAACTAGTCAGGCAAAGCCAGGCAACTTCCGGGCCTTTCCATTCTCTGTTCTGATATCCTCTGGCACCGG
This sequence comes from Mastomys natalensis, assembly GCA_021653895.1. Taxonomy (NCBI): domain Eukaryota; kingdom Metazoa; phylum Chordata; class Mammalia; order Rodentia; family Muridae; genus Mastomys; species Mastomys natalensis. The sequence goes on from JAJTUV010000466.1 coordinate 1,529,149, forward strand.
AGCCCAGAGCTCAACATTTGGGTAAACATTCCGCACTGGAGTGAACCACCTAGGTGACCTGAGTAAATTATGAATTCCCAAGACAGAATTACAGTGTCATCAAGTGTGACTGTAAATAGATGGCCACTCATTCATTACTCCCCTCCGATTAGTTATAGCATAAATAATACACAAGCACCAGCCCAGAGCCAAAGCTGCTCACTGGAAGTTTTCTTTTTTGGTATTAAAACGATGAGTGTATTTTCCTTAAGAACCTTCTAGCAACATGTACAAATAAAGCCACACACAGTGACAAACTGTGCTGCTTGGAGTTTAGCTGATGACATTCTTGTTATTGAAACAGGAAATGACTCAGCCTGGGCTAGACCAGAGAGGATCATATATTATATTCCGTTTTGTTGGCTCGTTGAAAGAAAGAAAGAAAAAGAAAGAAAGAAAGAAAGAAAGAAAGAAAGAAAGAAAGAAAGAAAGAAAGAAAGAAAGAAAAGAAAGAAAAGAAGAAAGAAAAGAGAAAGAAAGACTATCACAAGACAACTATGTTTGTTTTCAGATTTTTAATTTATGCATTCTAGCAAATAAGAAAGAATTCCTTGATAAGCCATTATTAAAATGTTGCAAAACAGGTTTTTCACAAGTGTTAGGATCATATGACTGTTATAAGTTAAAGAAGATATGTTTAATATTTTTAAAGGGGACTAGTTAGGGTATTGGAGGCCAGATAGAAAACCTGTCAGCAGTAAATACTAATATTTCCATAGTTATCTGGAACCTGGTCTGTTTAGATAAACTGATTTGGGACATAATTTTATTTTTATTTTATGTTCATTGGTTTTTTGATTACATTATGCCTGTGTGAGAGTGTCAGAAGCCTGAAACTGGAGTTACAGCCAGCTCTGAGCTGCTATGTGAAGGGTCAGTGCTCTTAACTGCTTGCTGAGTCATCTCTCCAGACCCTAGATAAACTTTAAAATTTTTTTTGATTAAAATATATCACTTCCCTCCTTCCTTTACCTCCCCCAAACTTTCCTTTGCTAGCCCATTCCCTCTCAAATTGATAACCTCTTTTATTTTGTTGTTGTTGTTACATTTATGCATGTGTATGTACACAAATACCTAAATACAATCTTAGATACAGTTTTTAACACATTACTAAATACTAGAGTTTTACTAACATTCTGATTTTTGTTTCCATTATGACAGGGGCTAATCTGAAGTTAACCTTTGTCTATTAAAACTTTGCAGCTGTGGATTGGCAATCAAAACAATTAATCCAACAGACAAAAAAAGTTGAACAAAATTAAACAATAATAAATTTTTGCATAACTAACTGAAATATCTTACCCACTGAACTAATAATAATAATAATATAACAGTTTTAGAACAATACTTTTACCTGTGAAATATTCTTAATAAGAAAATTGTATTTTGCATTCAATAGTTAGCAAAGAGTAACTAAGTCACCTACCCAGAGCTCAGATGACTCAAACGGAAAGGCTTTCTGGTCTCTGACCTTAAATGTGTGACATCTTTTGCCAGTCATTGGCTTTCTTGATCAGATAAATCTCCACCCAATACAATACACATATATATTTGCAAGGTTGACTGTTACTGTTAGATGCAGTGTTAGAACATGAAACCACAGTATATCAAGGCTTTGGCCTCTGTGTACATCCAGATGAAACAGGCTTCTCAGAAGAGCTTGGTCAGACTCAAGCTCAAGTTCAGGACACACATGGCTGGCTCTGTCTTGCTCTTTGTAAATGTGTTAGCTGAAGGGCAGTCTGCTCAGAGCTTAGAAAGCACTAGGCTCAAAAAAAAAAAAAAAAAAAAAAGTCTATTCCCTCCTTAAATCTCAGAATGAATAGTTTCCATCTGTAATTGTTAGTTTTATATTTTTAAATAGTGAACTCCGAAACAGAATGTCTCATTATCTGTGAAGTGATTCAGGCGTCTGCTGTGTACAGCTCTTTCTGTAGAAACACAACACAGTCATTTGTCTCTAGGGGGAGGGGCAGCACTTATAAAGACATATTCTTTTTTCCTCTTTCAGCTATGTCTATATTTCCAGTTATCTGTTGTTCCCATGCTCTGCATAGATCTAATTTAGGTATTTTAAAAAATACCCTAGACATTATCCTGGATTGCCAGATATGCAAACACATGTGATTTCAACCCTTCCTTTTAAATCTGAAGCAGATTATTTCTATAAACGCATAAAAATTTGACTTTCCTAAAGTGTGGTTTGTGATGCCTATGAGCCTATTCAGGAAAACCACAGTGCCTGACACTTCTTCTCTATTATTTTCCCCAAGACATGAAGAGTCCTTTTCAATTTTAGATTTTTGAGATGACAGCATTTCAGAGTAGTGTGCTTTCCTGTGCTTGTCATGAAAGGTTTCACCTTAGCGATTTAAGAAAGTATCTATCTGCCCCTCCATTTGGCAAGGACTTCTCGACTCTTGAGACTGGCTTGTGATATCTCATCAGAGACCTTGAAGACACTGTGGGGAGGTGCTCAGTTCACAACCCTGGTCAATCACACCTCAACCATGCTGCCATGACAACATGTTTGTTTTTAAGTCTTCTTTTGGGCGCAAGGCATCAAACGGTTCTAAGATTTAACTCCTAATGAGACTCTACATTTGAACAGGATAACCTTTGTAAGCAGTTATAAATATCACACCAACAAGAGGTTTTTCTTTCAATTGCAGAGTGTCTGAGCAATTTCAGCAAAAATATTTTCTAGTCCGTCAGTCTCTAAAAATAATCTCTGGAAGCAATTTTAGGGCCAGTATTAGCCTGTGTTTGTGAATTGGTTAATCATATAATATATCACCTTTTTTGGAACGTAAATCCGAAGGCTTTCCTTCAGTCCATAATTTGCCTTTACTTAGATATAGGATATATAGATATAGATTACTTAGATATAGCATCCCAAAGACTACATGCCATCATAGCCAGGAGTCCCTTCAAGGCACATATATCTCCATTTGTGTGTCTATGTGTATGTCTACCTTTGTGAATGTGTCTGCATGTGTATCCTTAACCCCCAAATAAGTTTTTTCCTGGCTGAGAAAGAAATCCAAGCAAACAAAGAAATCAGTGAGAGATATTTGTATGTGAAATCAGGTGGGAGAAGCAAAGCCTGGGTTCAAAATAAGATCTGAGAAACTGCAGCAAGAATAATCCTGCAACAACAGTCTCGGCTATCTAGGGCCAGGAAGATATCAACGCTGAGAGGGACACTTCAATATATTCCCCTGGTTGTTCATTGTTTGAAAGACTAGAGATTACCTGGCATATCTATAACAAAGAAGACACAGAAATAAATGTAAAAGGAAAAAGAGAAACCCAATATCTAGCCTTTAAATACTGTCCCTGCTCCCTGATTCCCATGCTCCCATACTGTCACATGTCATCAAAGTAGGGAAAAAATATCTAAGGGATCTTCCTGTGGGATAAGTCTGCATTTGTCAGTCTAATTTTTTATCTTGTTCCCCCCAATCCATCCCCTTCTCTGTCTCTCTCAGTCTCTCTGTCTCTGTCTATCTCTTTATCTCTCTCTTACCTCCCTGCCTCTCTCTGTCTCTCTGTTGTATTTTGTGTGTGTGTGTATGAGTGAGTGTATGTGTGGTGTATTATAAGTGTGCAGGTGCAGAGGCCAGTAGAAGGCATTAGGTGACTTCTACATATCTTCATTCTACTACCTTGATACAGTATCTCTCATTGAACTTGAGTGCTGCCATTTTTGTCTACACCAGCTGGCCAGCAAGTGCCCCAGATCCACTTGTCTCTCCCTACCAATGCTAAGGTCACAGGAACAAGCAACCATACCTAGCTTTTAAGATTCGTGCTAGAAATTCAAAACGAAAATCCTCATGCTTGCAGAGAAATTTCTATGAGCTATCTCTGTAGCCTGCCTTGGGTATCTGCCTTACGAGAGTTTTATATTTAGTAGGATGTCTATGATTAGCTAAGTCACCTTATTATCCTGCTTAGTCACTAAGCAATCCTATCGGATAAGCAAGTCTTTAGCAGAAACTGAGAAATATAAAAACTGGGTCTGTATTGAGGCAGGTGGTTAAATAAGGATTATCCCTCCAAACCATGTTTATCTCCTTTTGATGACACAAAGTGACATTAAATAATGACACTGGTTTAAAAATCTTGTGTTTAAGCTCCATGTACAAATGGATTAGACAAGAGAATGTTGAACCCATGACCATAAATATACTAGCCTTTGAGTTCTTTAACAACAAATATAAAATGGTAAATAACTAAGTCTGTTTCTATGACATTTTCTCTGGGGAACGAGCCTGAATCTACCATCTCAGTGATGCCTAAGAATTTTGGGAAAAGGAAGAAAAGCAATAACTATCTATCAGATTAAGTCCTAGAATGTTAACTTTACCTCCAATGTGGAAATGAACATATACCTTCATATTGACTGCATTTTCCTAAGATGTGGGACAGAGAACTACAAAGGTGTCCTATTTGTGCTCAGTGACAAGGAGAGAAGCAAGATCAGAACAGAGTCAAGTGCACATCCCAGCAGTGGTTGGTCCACTCATCCAAATGTCACAGAGGAAGTGAATCTTGGAGAAATATCTAGGAAGAATATGCCACCATCTGGAAGGCTGAAACTTCTATAAGAGTCTCTGTGTGGATTGGGATGTTCTCTGCCCTTTATTAGATCAACAAAACTGTAAACAGGAGTGTGGTTAAAATGTACAAGAGATGACAGGGCTTTAAAGTTCTTGGACTCCACCCGCCCCCTGGGGAGGGAAGAGGCGGGGACTGGCCCAATCTCTTACTTAAGACCCAGGGCAACTACAATACATTAAAACAAAAAATGCTTCCTTAGAGATTTTATATCTTCTAGGTCTCATTTATGTCTTCATGACCTCCTTGAAGTTTGTAGTCGGAGTTGCTACCAATCAATCAAAGTAACACACCATTTATACATAAATATTCACTGGATACGAAATCCATAATAACTGTCTTTTAAAGTAAAGGGCAAAAGAGGAAGTCCTTTTTTATCACTTGATTGTTACATCCTGCACACACTTCCTGCCAGATAATACCGTGCCTCGATTTTATCTGACATCTCAAATTTTGTTTTACACAAATGTCACCTCATCTAAATGAACTTTTACATTGCTCTGCCTAAGGTGGTCATTTTTAAGATCTTCACGCATTATTTCCCAGCCAGTGACCCATGACGTGTCCTCATCTAGGACATTATTGATTTGCTTACACACTCCTCACATGTATGTTGCTGGAGTGGTGAGTGGTGGAAGCTTTGGTCTTTGTTATTTCCCGAAGATACAAGTCAATATTTATTATATAATAAACACATGCTTCCCTTTAAACACTCCTGAGGATTTTGCATAAGAGAAAAGGGCCTGTTTGCAGGTAGAAGTGTGCTACCACATAGGTGGTATAGACCTCTGAGTCATCTGACGTGTGTTTCGTGGAAACAAGAAAATTGCATTGAAGATGATAAGATCTTCTGAACTGAGCGAAGTTGAATATCTCTATAATTCAGGTGAAAATATTTTTTGTTCTAAGAAAATAATCACAAAAATTGGGCTCATATATGTGTTTGTCAGAAATCATTAATGTAATCCATTGGGCTCAGAAGTACATTTCAAATTCCTCTAAATATGTTAACCATAGTAAAAAGTTGTCTTTTTCATTCTTCCTAATTCTTATTATTTCTCTCATGTTCCATCTTTTTATCTTCTATTTGGTTTTTTTCTTCTTCTTTTATTTAGGCTTACCAGGCCTTTAAAACCCAGCAACAATAAAATTGATGACCAAGAAAGAAAGCTGTCTATTATTTGCCCAATAAAACTGAAACTATAAACACATAGTTAAATTCTGGGAGTTGTGAACCCATTTCTAAGTGAATTCCAATTTGTCATATTTAATTTGTAAGACCAGAATAACGATTTGTGTGTCCCTTGTCTCAAGATTCCATTGTGATAAGAAAACACCTCTCCAGAAGTAATGTGTAACAGAGACAAAATAAGGGCTCTCCAACAAACACCAGTCTTCGCCAAGTTCTGGACAACAGAATGTGGACTACAGTGGGTCACACAAGATTAGCAGCCATGGAAGTCTATCGCCTGGAAGCCTCTCAGAGTGCACATTCTGGGGCCAGTGAAATGGTCTAGCTGCATGGAAAGGTGCTTGCAGCCAGATCTGGCAAGCTGCAGACTGTCCTTTGATCTCAAAGGAGAAGTGTTGTGGCATATTTGTGTGCCCTTCCTCCACTAAATAGATATGATAAAAATCTTTAAAACATAAATTCTGTGTGGGCAAAAGAAGTGATCTTAATCATTGAACCATCTCTCCAGCCTTGACTTATTTTTTTCTTTTTAATAATTTATCTATTTTTATTCACTTTACATCCAATCACAGCCCCCGCTCCTCCTCCCTCCCAATCCCAGCCTTACAAATCTCTCAGGCCATTGACTCCTCCCCTCTCCTCTCAGACACAGTGGGGAGTGGGGGAAGCACAACTCCCCTGGATACCAACCCAACCTGGGACATGTAGTCTCATAAGACTAGACAAATCCTCTCCCACAGAGGCCTAACCCTTATTTTTTTTCAAAGTATATTGAATGTTTGTACCTGCTTAACACATGAAGGATATTTGGTTTATTTCCTTTTATAAAATTTATTTTTTTTAGAAAATTCCCAGTGATTGCTCTTTTTACAAGGCATTATTGGTACTTCATTTTCTCTCCAGCCCTTTACTATCATTTAGAACATATTAAAATGAGATTAAAAGTAATTACCAACAAACACAACTGTAACTTAGTAATTTATAAGGATATGCCTCGATCTTCCTTGAAAATGGCAGTCTTCCATTATTTTACTTAATGGATGTTTTTCATGTTCTTACCTTTTTTTTTTTTTGAACAATTTAAGAGTTTATGATGGCATCTTCTTGTATTTATTATGTATGACCTTCTGTCTATAAGATCTTGCTGTAAAAAAACTCATAATTCTGTTACTGAGAACTTTTTAATGGAAATTTACACATACATTTTATATTAAGTATAACAGATCCAAAACTAACATCCCTCAAAATATCCGTGTCAAGTCTCTGCCCCTTGGGCATGACTACAGAATCCATCTTGGAAATGGAATCCAGTGACAGACTGAAAGAGCCATTCACCCTTTTTTCCCTAGGTGGGCCCCAAATTCTTTTCTTCTTAGAGGGGCAAGAAGGCAATTTTACAGAGAGAAAGGAGAAGAAGGAATGTCACCTCAGAGAGGAGATTGGAAGAAACTTGCCTCAAGTCAAGGAAGACAGCAACCACAGGGAGACAGCAGGAGCAAGGAAATTTTTTTCTTACCAAGAGCCTCTGGAGGGTGACACTGTTGACACCTGGTTAGGATTCTGAGAGAATGTATTTCAGTTGTGGTATTTATTACAGCAGCCACAAAAACTAGTATACTACATATTAATGTTATTTTCTGATTCAGGTGCTTAAAATTTACATAGCATAGATGAGTTAATTTTACTTACATAGACATGAAAGCCAGTTCAAAAACAACAAGAACTCTACATCTCTGTGCAGTGTTAAATTAGATTTCAAAAGTAGTTCAGTTTGAGTAATGGGATCCCTAAGTAAGACATGAGGCCAAGAATCCCAAGCTAGCATAGTCTCTGTCTCTCTCTATCCCCCCCCATTTCTCTCTCCCTCCCTCCCTTCATTCTCAATTCTGACTTGCAAAGACAAGAAGAGATTCACAGAAATTTTCTCAGCTGGATCTAGTGTTGTAGAATTGTAATACCCGGGAGACTAAGACAGAAGAATCACAAGTTCACAGCCATCCTAGAGTTCAAAGTAAGTTCAAAGCCAGCCTGAACAACTTTGTGAGATTGTGAATCAAAAATAAAAAGTTAAAAAGTCAGGCTGTGGATACTGTTGATATGGCCCAGTGGGACAGTTCTTTCTAATGTGTTCAATTCCCAGTGCTACATAAAGAGAAGCAGAAAAAAGAAATGAGAGAAGAGGAGAAAGGATGGGAGGACAGAGAAGAGGAGGAATGAGGAATGACAAGGGAGGGGAAGAGAGGAAGGAGGGGAGGGGTGGTAACAGCAGGGGAGAAAAGGGAGGGAAGGGGAACAAAGGGAAGGGAAGCAGAGGGGAAGGAAACAAAGGGGAGGGGAAGAGAGGGGTAAGGGGAAAGAGGAAGGAGGGGGAGGGAGGAAGGAAGGAGGACAGGAGGGAAGAGAGAGGGAGGGGAGCAAAGGGAAGTGAAGGGAAAGAAGAGGAGAGAGAGAGGAGGGGAGGGAGAGGGAGAGGGGAGGAGAGAAGCAAAGCAAATACATCATCATTGATCGTGTAAGGAACAATACTTAGGTCAAGTTTTAAAAGTACAAAACAACCTATAGAGTTCCCAGGGGAGTAGACTTCGTCTGCAGCAAACTGTATTCTTATCTTAAGCTACTCAGGGGGATCCTGAGACTTGTGGATAGTAGGTGCCTTCATCAGACTCACTGTCATTCAGTTTCAGAATAGAGAACCAGAGCTGAGGAGGCAAGCCAATGGCAACATGGCCTCCTGTTTCTCGTTCTAGATTTCCCCCATCATTTCAGATGGAACATTTTCAAATATACTGAGTAGTTTAAGGATGAGTGAATGCCCATGACTACTGCCAAGATTCGTCACTTACTCTTCATCTTCACAACTCATCCATCAGTTTCCAGTCTCTCTCTAGCCATCATCAATCCTCCTCTTATTCCGTGCTTTTTCTCTCTCAATATATCCAAATTTTTCTCATGTTTACTTCCCTTTGGTGTTTTGACACAGGGTCTTTACCTGTGGCTATGCCTGTCTCTGACCTTGTCCAAGCAGGCTACAGTGTGATACACCACCATTGGGGCTGCTCTTCATCAGCACGGCACTCAGCAAGCTTTCCGAATTCTTTTTCAAATTTGTCTATTTATGCGTGGGGAAGGCATGTCCATGTTCACTTATATGTGAAGCTCAGAGGTCAACTTTTAGTGCCTTCCTTAAGTATTCTCAACTTTAGTATTTGAGACAGGATTTCTCACTCAATCTGGAGCTTACCTATTATGGTACCCTAGTTGGCCAGCAAGTCCCCATGAGCTCCCTGTTCTACCCCTTCCCTAACAAGATTATAGAGACTAGTCACAGCAATTAGTCTCTATAGATCATGCATGCTTGAGATTTAATCTTGAATCCTCATGTTGTGCAACAAGGCCTTCTTTCCAGCCTTTCTTTCTAAATTTCAAAGCATGTTCCCTTTAAACACAGCAGATGACACTTCATCAGCCAGAATTCAGTCTATGATCATAGTTGTGTGCGTGTGTGTGTATGTGTGTGTGTGTGTGTGTGTGTGTGTGTGTGTGTGTGGTGCACATTTGCAGAAAGTTGAATGCATAGGCTTCTGTGTGCCAGTCAACTGATGGGGATTCATGCAGCTAACTGTCTGTGCAAACATATCTCCATCCAGGCACAGAATGTGCTCAACCCTTGGAGAGCTCCCTTAGGTCCTTCCAAGGCAGCTGGCAGCCTGCCCACCATAAGGAGCAGGCCTGGCAGTTTAGTTCACCAAACATGAGTTGTGTCTTTTGTAGACTTGGGCTTTGAGTTTTGTAGGAAGTAATCATATATGCAAAGCTTCTTTTTCTGATGTTTCTGAAACACTCTCAAAGTCATCTCATAACATGGCTGCCCATGTTTTCTGGAACAGTCAGCATCATATCCTATAGCACCATGTAATCCTGTCATGGACTCACCATGACTCTCTCTACCTTTTCTGCCTTTCTGCCTTTCTGCCTTTCTGCCTTTCTGCCTTTCTGCCTTTCTGCCTTTCTCCTTTCTGCCTTTCTTTCTTTCTTCTTTCTTCTTTCTTTCTTTCTTTCTTTCTTTCTTCTTCTTTCTTTCTTTCTTTCTTTTTCTTCCTTCCTTCCTTCCTTCCTTCCTTCCTTCTTTCTTTTTTCTTCTTCTTCTTCCTTTCTTTCTTTCTTTCTTTCTTTCTTTCTTTCTTTCATTCTTTCTTTCTTTTTAGAAATAGATTTCTCTGACTAATATTATCCTCCTTGGGGACATATTCATTCAGTTCTTTGCTAAAATCTTGAAAGATGAAATGCTGACTGAGAAACAAGTGAGTGTTCCATTTGGTCTAAAATGCAGAGCTTCTCCAAAGAGACAGCAGCAGCATATGTATCCTCACTAACAGCACTAGAAAGTATTGGACACTCAGATTATATATATATACACATACATACATATATATATATATATATATATATAATTTATATATATAATATTTGTATATAATATATAATTTATATATAATACATATTATATATACTTACATATATAATAGAAAATATATATTCAGTCAAGTATATTTTCAAATATTTTGATTACTTTCTATTTTTAATTTGTTTCTTACTAGTATATGTCATGTACATGTCCTGAAAACACGTTCAATTTTAAATGCACATTTTACGAATATTTCCCTTTCACTACTATTAGTTACTATTGCCTTCTCATAAGCTTTCGATTTTTGATGAAGTTTAAATCCATTAAAATTAATTTTCTTTGTGCTATTGCTTTCTGTTTCCACCCACAGAGGTATTGCTTATGCTCCAAATCATGGTGATTATTTCTATTTGTCACCACATTGAAAAGATTATGGTCTGATCCTTTTCATTCATTCTGTAATGTGTGTTCAATATGTCTACGGTATGAGATAGAATACATCTCTTCTTCTTCTCTCCCTACCCTCACCCCTGCTCTCTCACGTCGTCGGTTGTTTTCTGTAACCTGGTATGTGTTTTCAGGAGTTCAACCATCATCCCTTGAGGACTTTCCTCCCCTGTCGGAGTGCTGAAGCTTTACTCTTAACTGAAGAATGCGAAAAAGGAAAGTCATTTCCTCCCCAATAACCAGACAATGTAGAGTAGTCTACAAACTTTTCTTTAGCTTTCTTAAGCACGTCAGTCAGAAAGCTTGGATCTGGAAGAGGCTAAGACACCTGAAAGTGACTTTGGCAAAGAGGGAAGAAGTAGACACCACAGACAGAAGCTGTCAACAGTACTACAACTCCTTAATGACTGTATCTGGGGCACTGTGGATAAATGGGATTGCATTCTCACATTCCAGATCTTCTCCACAGGCCTTCACCAGGCACTCCTGATGAGGAGCAGGGTAGACAAGGTGGGAGATACAAGGTCACAAGGTCACAAAGACTTCCAATACGTTTCCAGAATCTTCTTTCAAAGGAAGTGCTTCTCCAGTGTTGGTGGAAGGCAGGACCCCCCTTACATCCACGTTCTGTAAACCAGAGCAGTTTTCTTGCCAGGCCAGAGAAGAAAGTCACTTCCAAAAGACCATCTACAAGAAAGCCTAGTACTCAAGGGGAAGAGGTAAGAAAGTTCAAGAAGCTCCAGCTCCAAAGCCCACATACACAGAGGACTGAGGGCCAGATCTAAAGGCATACTTTCCTGCCTTTAGGACCCGGCTCTCTCTTCCACTTGCCACCTTGCCTCCAGCCATAAGAGGTATGCAGGTATTTGGAAATGTGAGCTAAATATTCACTGGAAAAGAAACACAAATAAACCCAGGTACCCAGAACCCCTAGGAAGCTTAGGCACTCAGAGTCAAGAGTCTCTTGTGGAGTGAGTCATTTAAATGTCTCATCTTATTGGTTTTACAAACAGGGCTACTAAAGCAAATTTTATATATATATATATATACATATATGTATATATACACATATACATGCAGACAGATATACACACATATAATCACATACACACAAATAGACCTATACATACACATATGCATGAATACATAAACGTACACACTAGACATAAACACACACACATGCACACTCCTCTGCCAACACTCCAGCTGTTGCAATCATTGGGCATAGCACACTCATCTGATGAAAAATTAAGTTGAACGTGTACCAAAACCACTAGTAAGGTGCACAAACAAACCCAACACAAACAAGCAAATCCTTTATTAGCTTATCTAATTCATTAGCTATTAGTCACAACGTCAGGCACACAAACAAATCCTTCATTAGCCATCCCAGTGCTAGCATTTATTTTAAAGAGTGAAAGTTAAATTTTCAATGAATAAAACGTGAAACGTTACCTGACACATCATATAGTAACCAAATTTTTGCTTTTCATTTTCAGTGGAAAATTCATTACTTTCTGAGAAGCAAATGCAACAAGAAAAGGCAACTCATGTTTTTGAGTAGAATTATCTGCAAATGAGATGAAGAGGGTCATTTGAGCTCAGATCGTCATGCAACAACTCACAAATGCTTTGTAAAATAATGCTATTTTACAGAACAGTCAAATGAAATACTAATTAATCCTCTGTGGGAGAGGTGATACATTGTTAAAGATGCTCCAGACAAGCAAAACTGGCTTCTCCACCAATCGAGAGACTATTCACTGCCAATATAATTAGGAGGCAGTATTGCGATTACCTTTGACCAGATTTGGAAGGCTTTCTTAGAATTTTTCTAGAAGAACAAGAAAATCAGAACTCACGTTACCGTCTACAGATCTCTAAGCTGAAAATTCTGTCTGATTACAAACTTGAAATTTTTAAGCCATTGGCTTCTCCACTAAATGCATCAAAGAGAACTTCATGGTGAGAAAAGAAGCTGCACAGCCTGAGCTGGAGAAGGGACAGAACAAAAGTGGAGCTGGGAGGGCATGGAGGTGGCAGGTGGCTGAGAAAATAGCCCCGGAGTGCCAGGGAGGCCAATCTCTCTGCATTCAAGGATATGCCACCACACAGACTACAGACTGGCTTTGTGTGGTAAGAAGATGGTGGCTGGTAAAAGAGGGCTGCCCTCAAGGAGTGAACTGCTTCCTAGGAGGGTGGAAGAGTGAGAAGGGTTGGAGAGAGACTGAGTTCACACTGGAGTTCACCCAGGCCCAGATTCTCTGTATTGTTGTGTGGTCTGCAAAGTTGACTTCATTTTACTGCCTCCCCTTTCCCCCTCATAAATATCGAGAGCACAGTTGAGAATACAGAACTGTTCAATGAGTGAATATTGCCTTCAGTTTACTACTTATACAGACTAGGTGTTTGGTTATTATCATTTTTGACTCTTCTCCACAAACCTCCACCGAGTGCTCCTGAGAGAAGTATGCTTGGCCGTGGACTGCAAGGGGCCTCCACGCATGTTCAACCTCCTCTCAAAGAAGTGAAGCCGTTTAGAGGCAGCAGCATTCCTCTTAAATCTGAGTCCTATTACTAAGAATCAGTTTTCATGCCTGTCCAGAAGAGAAGAAACTCACTTCCAATGACCAGCATTCCATTTAGTACGTACAGAAAAAGCTCAGCTATTCAGGGGGAAGAGGCAGGAAGGCTTAGAAGGTTCCAGTCTCAAAGCTCACATGCCCAGGACTGACGTAATAGTAATATCAGATCTGGAGACTCCCTGTCCAGCCCTTAGCAGTCTGTCTGCTCTCCACCCTGCCTCAGGCCACAGTAGGTTTGCAGGAATTGAGAAATGGAGCACAAAATCAGATACTCAGGATCTCCTGGTAAACAAAGGCAGCCACAGCCAAGAATCCCTTATACAGTAGTTTGGGGATTGGACTTTGGGACTTGTGATTCCTGGGTAAGCACTCTATCAGTGGCTCTATTCTCACCTGCTCTCCTCCTCTCCTCTCCTCTCCTCTCCTCTCCTTCCTCTCCTCTCCTCTCCTCTCCTCTCCTCTCCTCTCCTCTCCTCTCCTCCTTCCCTCTCTTCCCTCCCCTCCCCTCTCCTCTCCTGTCCTTTGTTTAAGATTTTTGAAACAGTCTCATGACATTTGCCAGACTGACCCTCCAATCCACTCAGTAGCCCAGGCAAGCCTTGTGCTTACAGTCTCCTGGGCTCCATCTCTCAAATTGCTGAGATTCTAGGGGTATTTCTAACAGGCCAGGTTCAACCTTTCCTCTTCTTCAGTCACACTGGCCGAGGTTAAACCTATAGCACAGATAAGGAGTTTAAAGTTCATAGTTTTCTTCCGTTCCATACTTCCCCATCTCAAAGTCTCTGACCTCTGTGATTCTGTGACTTGTGTCTCAATCAAACACTGTCTGAATTACTCAGGTCCTAGGGATATTCTTTCTTCCATACAAAGCTAGTGCTATTTTCCCTTCAATAGTTAAATGTTCAGGAGTGTAAATCCCTTTCTTTCAAAACATCTTTGGAGCCCTACTCCTTACCCCATCTATGACATGGACTTTTGCTTGCTTTGTAAATTTCTGTGTACCTGGCTCGCCACAGGATGTGAATAATCCATGTCGAATGCCGAACGGGTGCATCAGGAAGTCATGGAGTTTATTCTACTTAGGATTCAGTCTGTGAACCTACTCTACTTTTACACTAATTAATTTTTCTGAAAGTCACAGTTTTGATTGTATCTCTATTATGTCCAATTAAATTCACTCTTGTAAAAATAAACTATGCAAATCTTCTATTTAACTGGCAGGGCTTTTAAGAAATTGGGAATTTTTTTTTTTTTTTTTTTTTTTTTACATTGTATGGGAATGTGTTAAAATGATGACTAAGTCTCTAGCCAACAGAAAGTTTCAATACCTTCATTATGACACCCCTAAGGAATCACTGCCTCCCCAGGCTTACTAAGGCCCTCACTTAGTCAGAACCTTAAACTTTCACCCTAATCCTTTACCATGTGTTCAATGGTGCTGGCTTTCATTCGAAGATTTGATCTCATTCTTGCTTCTTTCGTTAATACCAAAGTCACAGGCTTGCTGCTAATTGTAAGGCTCTTGCCCATATAAGGGCCTCCACGGGAAGTTGGTTCAACCTCTGCATGTGTATCCTAAAGCCATTTCCATTCCCTTCCGGGAAACAGAATCCAGGCACATAACCCAGTAAGGACAGGTCTGCCTTTTTGTCACTAGGGTAAATGGGATGAAGGCCAATGGTTACCTTCATCTAGTCCATACAATAGGCATTGTAAGATAACTTTTCCCATCTTTGCCCCATACATACGCCTGCCTAAGAACCTGACAAGCCTGTTACATGCGTTCTGTACATGTTCTGGTACATGCATTGCATCTCTTTCTAGACTTCATAAATTAAGTAGGAAAACTTCTCCTCAACTTATTTTTTACATATTTGATAACTTTTAAAAGGATACTATTCATTAAATATTATATTCGAAGTTATTATAATTGGATTTTCAGTTAAAACTTATAGTTACTCGGGTTTTTTTCTTTTTAAATGAATATCATGGTGTGGTTTGGGAGACAATTTATATATATATATATATATAATATATATTATATATATATATATAAAACCTGTCATCTTCAACCTAATTTAAATTGTTTACACATCCATGGGAAAGCCTGTTAACCTTGGTGAGACATCTTGGAGACTGCCTTCTACAAGATAAACAGATTTCTACCCCATTAGCAGCAGAATCCGCATCTTCTTTGAATTAAAACTGCGCATCAAGTAAAGGGTATTTTTAAGCTGTAAATGTCCAGATCTCCCAATAGGGGCGGCGGTGGCTTCAGGTCAGCGATGTGATCTTAAAAGCTGCACTTGAAACTTTGAGTAGGTAAAACTCATTCCTAAGAATTGAGTCTATCTGACACCCAGGCCAGTAGGGCGCTTTTTAGATGCTCTGGCGTTTTCCCCTCTGCCTGCGTAGGAAGTAGGGGTATTTTGGTCTCAGGCTCCTGTCATCCTCCGTCCTAGGGATCGAGACTGAAACTACCACACAGAGACTCTGGAGCACCAAGTCCCCCTGCTGTTCAATCTTATGGTCCCACCGGGACCTGCGGGCATGTTTGCGCCCACTCTGGGGCACCTCTGCATCTCTGAGTATGGAGGGGACTCGGCACAAAGAAATCAGGGGACCAAGGAGAATGGAGGGTCAGGGAAGGATCCGGGAACACCGGAACGGAGCGGGAGGAATGAGGGGGATCGGGCATATGTCTGCTCCCTTGCTTTACTGGGAACCGGTCCGGGTGACAGGATCAGAAGGTGCAACTGGGTAACCGGGCAGCGGGGACAGGTGCCCGGTTACCCCGGCTAGGCTCCCCCAGCTCGGGCCGCTCCGGCCACACTTCTGCAACGTTAGGCTGTACACCTCCCAGCGCCGACTCCTTCGGTGCGCCTTAGCCCTCGCCTTATATACCCTGCTAAAAATAGCCTGCGAGACGTCTTTCCAATCAGCGCAGGCCGAGTTCGAATTGCACCAATAGAGAGGCCTTTAATGGAGAGGCTCGGTCACGCCAGGCGGGGCCGCTGTGTGTCCGCACTGGCGATTGGTGCGAGCTGACATCATCGTCGCGCAGCCCCCGGGACAGGAGAGGCAGGATTGGGTACCGTGGGGGGCGGAGCTCCAAGCTGGTCACGTGGGGGGAGGAGGAGTGGGGGGAGCCAAGCGGGGGAGGAGGGGGGAGGCTGGCAGCGGAGCTTTGAATAGGGAAGTTTTGCAGGGGTTACGCTTGCAGTCAGTCCGCTGTTTGCAAATATTGCGTGGGCTCGGCGCGCTGCGGGCTGCGGGAGGGTCCGGACCCGGCGTCCGATTGCAGCGCCATCCAGTTTGCATGAAACTTTCACCTGCGCTCCTGGGAACAGTTTCTGCTCCGACTCCTGATCGTTCACCTCCCTGTTTTCCCGACAGCGGGGACTGTCTTTTCTAACCCGACATGGATGTGCTCCCAATGTGTAGCATCTTCCAGGAACTACAGATTGTGCACGAAACGGGCTACTTCTCGGCTCTGCCGTCCCTGGAGGAATATTGGCAACAGGTAAATACGGATTTTTTTTTCACCTGCCCGTGCGCCGAGGAGGGAGTCGCTCGGAGGAGCAGGCAAGATGGTGTGTGCTTGGTAGTGCATCTTTTTAATGATGGTTAGCATTTGCCTAATTAAAAAAAATAAAATAATGATCTTAAGATGTCCTTCTGCTGCCGGGAATGATGAAGGCACTGTAGAGCGAGCCTTCGGGAGCGAGGAGTAGAGTTGTCATTTGTGTGGAGGCGAGCTCTCTTTCCCAGTACGTTTTTTATTTCTTCATTTTTTGCTTTTTTTTTTTTTTCTAATTCCGAGCTTCCGAGCCACACACACCTGAGGGGGGGACCCCAAATTCCTCTGGCCGATCCAGACCTGAGCCGTTGGCACAAGTTTGGGGCTTGTACCAGCTCCAAACTCCACAGCTGGACCCTGTCATATGAACGAGCTTGCCTTGACTGCCAAAAGATTTGATTTAAGGATTTTGGTTTTGTTTTGATATTTGTACATCCAATTTTTAAATGTCTTAATATTTTACTCGCAGAACGCAGTAGTTCTTTTTGAACTCAAGGCCATTTGCAGTTTCTTTTCCTTCTGGATAATTTCTTAGCATTCACGTATAGCCTTGTTTTTCTTACCTGCTTTTCTTGTTGACTGCGCGGCGTGTGTGTGTGTGTGTGTGGGGGTGCTGCTTGCACACAAGTGACTTGTCAGTCATATGACAATGAGTCCATTCCTAGTTGCTTCGGGTCTTACTTTGGGCAAGAAAAATCTCGAATTCCGGCATTTTAGTGGAACTAGAATTTGGGGCAACGGAAATAAAAGAAATATTCCCTCCCCCTTCTAAGTCTCTTAGTCTTAGGATTCTGTGAGTGGCAAAAAAAAAAAAAAAAAAAAAAATTCAAACACTTTTACCATTGTCTTTAAAACAATGATTCTGTGGCGGTCTCTCTACCCTTCTAGGCTGTTGTTTTTTTTTTTTTTTTTTTTTCTTCCCCAAGTGAATTAGCAGATGAAATATATTCCGTCAGTTTCACAACCTCCCAGGCTTTAAAACGCAGGAAAAGCGAAGTGTTGGCTGAAACCTCCACATGCCGGCTTAATTGTTCACAATCCTCTCTGCTTTTCTCTCTCCCTCCCCATTTTTCCTCCTCAAAGAAGCTGCTCCCTGGGACGTGATTGAAATTGATCTTAGTAGTTTCCTTTAGGCATTTGGGATTTGGGCAACTAGCCAGACTTGGCTCCTGGTCCCCTTCAGAGCCTTTTAAACTCCCAGAGAGCTTCGATCAGGTCCCCACTGCTCATCAGCATAATGGAGATTTTAAATTAGCCAGTTGATTAAAGTTTAACAAGATCTTCATAAATGTGCTCGCCATTTCTTTGAAACATCAATAATAGGTATCGCCGCCTCTATTCTTAATACTGTACGCACTGTAACAGACATCGAATTTTGGGGGGAAAGGGAAAGCAAGCACCCCCTCTTCCCTGGCTTGCTCGCGCTTGCCGTGTGAAGCCGTCTACAGGGAGGGCTTAGGATGTGTGTAGACCATGATAGAAGGCACATTGTTAAGTAAGCATTAGCCCTGTTGCTGGTAGCCTGTGCTCAAGATGGTCTGTACCCTGATAACAATTTTTTGTTGCAGTTTAGTGCTGAAATTTCTGTCTGTAGAGTAGAATACACAGAGGCACAGACAGCCTTATATGGGCATGCAGGCAAAGCTACTGAAAAATCAGGGCCTACATAATTGAATCCTAAAATCTTTCCTACCGTTTTTCTTTTCCAGTGGCTAGAAAGTTTGAGATGGTGGGGAGAGGGGATTGCTGATCTCTGCAGTGTGTAGCTCCTTGAAAGGTTGGTCACAGGGCTGGGGAAGGGGCACCCTGTCCATGGCACACTGCATGTGTATTTGAGCTGGGTCCCTATTTGGCTGCTGGTCAGAATTTCAAAAGGAAGTCTCCTTTGGCATTGCGTGAAAGAAAAAGGAGTGATGAGTCATACTGTGTACCCTTGGCCAGGAGATAAAGTCCTTGTTCATTGTGGGACTCCCAGAAGGGCCAGGGAGTAATTTCCCCTTTGCATCCTTTACAATAGCAGATAACCATTCTGAAAGAATTCACTTCTGTTGTCCACGTTTCTTGTTTCCCTCTGGCCAGTGAGAAGAAATCATTAAAGTTTGGAGGTATCCATAGTCCTACACTTGGGGAAATGACATTTAAAAATATACATGTGTATATGTATCCATATATATATATATATTATATATATATAAATTCTCCTAGGTCCCAGCTACACAGAAAATGAGAGAGAGGTTTCTTTTCAAGTGTATTGATGTCCATGAAGTGAATACAGACAGATATCTGCTGTCTGTTTTCTGACTACAGCCAGCCCTATATCGAGAGCTCTGCTCGCCAATGGGGGTCTTCAGACTACACTGTGGGCTGTGCAATCTTTCTATCCTGTTGTGTGAACACTCATAGATGGCTGGGTCTCTCTCACTGATGCTCATAGTTCTAGGGAATGTCACAGGATCTGGTTAAACCTGTTAGGTTGGTGGGAGGGGGAGTGATGTGTGTAAGGCTGGTTTTCTTTGTGTGGTTTACCGGGATCGTCATTAGAAATGTCAACACTTGTAACTATAACAACAAAACAGGCTTAGTGATCATCACTCGTTGTGGCCATTGGTCCAACGCTGGAGAAACCAAAAGAGGTCTCACCTCTGCTTTTCCTTCAGATTCCTAGAAAACAGCTTTCCTCTAGCATTCGTGAGGAAATAGATTCGAATTACAGAAGACTTTGTGACCCACAGTACCTGACACAGAAATAATTTATTCGTCCTTTGTTGCATGTTTTCTTTTTTATTTTTTTAATTCCTGTGTGCTTTCAGTTCCACTTTCAGTAGCTGTAACAGTCACGTGCCTTCTTGTGGTTCCTTTTGCACAGACCTGCCTGGAGTTGGAACGCTATCTTCAGAGTGAGCCCTGCTATGTGTCAGCCTCTGAGATAAAATTTGACAACCAGGAAGACCTGTGGACCAAAATCATTCTAGCTCGGGAGAAGAAGGAGGAATCAGACCTGAAGATTTCTTCTAGTCCCCCAGAGGACTCTCTGATCAGCTCCAGCTTTAATTATAACTTAGAGACCAATAGCTGAACTCTGATGTTAGCAGCGAGTCTTCGGACAGTTCAGAGGAACTTTCACCCACGACCAAATTTACCTCTGATCCCATTGGTGAAGTCTTAGTCAATTCAGGAAATCTGAGTTCCTCTGTCATTTCCACACCTCCTTCTTCTCCAGAAGTGAACAGGGAATCTTCTCAACTATGGGGCTGTGGGCCAGGAGATCTGCCCTCACCCGGGAAGGTTCGAAGTGGGAACTCTGGGAAGTCTGGTGACAAGGGTAATGGCGACGCCTCCCCAGATGGCAGAAGAAGGGTACATCGGTGCCACTTTAACGGCTGCAGGAAAGTTTACACTAAAAGCTCCCACTTGAAAGCACATCAGCGCACTCACACAGGTCAGTCCCCTCACGGGGCCTGGGTGGTCAGCTGTTGCTGGGCGCCCGGGAATCGAATCAGCCCTGGGAGGGAGCCAGGGCTCCCCAGGATGTGGTCACAAGCAAGGAAATCCTCACTTCCTAAATTCTTATCTCCAAGGAATTGGGTCTTTTTTGGAGTTCAGAGTAGAATCTTAAAAGACTGGACATTTGAATCAGATGACTGGCTCATGCTTTCAGATTAAACAAGAGGCCAGATCACATTCTCTATGGACACCCAAACCTTCACCCACTGGGTGCTCATTTCCCATTGTCTATGCATCATGCTATGTTGAGTTGCACCTCTTTCTTTGTCATGTAAGTGCAGGCTCAGGACAGAGGGTCCCTGGGCAGCCTGGAGTTTGCTGATGTTGACACTGGTGTTTTGAGGCTTCAGTGTGAGCAATAGTCTTGGCTAGTGGGCATTTACTGTGAAGACTCTTTGTCACTCAGCCACATAGAACAAGGGTTTTCTTAACGCAATGCCACTACTTAGATTGAATTCTATTTGCTTGAAATAGCCAGCACAGCATACAGGATAAGAGGGGAAGGATGACAGGAAAAGTAATGGTAAACTCCTGTCTTACCAAGAGGATAGTCAAATTCTTGAGAGATGAAGTCAGGGCCCTGAAGAGACACAGAGCTAGGAGAGGATATGAGTGTTTCCCCCAAACAAGACAGTTTTTGCTTTGGGTTGATTTGAGCATCATTTTTTACTCACGGGTAGCATTTTATTCTGTTTTACACTCATAATTTAGCTAGAGAGTGATATCAATTTGGTCGTTTGATTCCCATCTAGAAACTGATCTGAAAGCCCTCTCTCTGAATGAGGTTTCTCAGAAACTCATGATTTCAGTTTTGTAGAAATGTAGAAGGTCCCAGACGACTCATTCCACAGGGAAATGAGTAAGGAACCAGATAGTGCTGGAGGGGGCCGTCTCCATGGAGAAAGCAATAAATCTCCTCCCTTAGCAAGGCTGTGGGTCCTGTGGGCTGATACCTCACCCTGAAAGTATGTCATCAGTCTGAGTAATTGTCATTGTTATGAGGTAACTTTGATTCTGGTAGCATGACTTTGTCAAACCTGGATCCCTGGAACAAACAGTCTGAGTGAGCCCTTCAGGCTAGGTTAGAAAAGAACCTATGCTTGTGACCTTTAGCTTGCCAAAGGTACCTTCCTACCACTGAAGGATATGGTGAGGTCTACCCCACAGTATATGTTGTTGAATCTTCTCCCTTCCTCCATCATGCCAGTAAAGTCATGGTGCCTTTGTCATGTGCTCTCTTCCCAGGAGAAAAGCCTTACAGATGCTCATGGGAAGGTTGCGAGTGGCGTTTTGCAAGAAGTGATGAGTTGACCAGACACTTCCGAAAGCATACTGGTGCCAAGCCTTTTAAATGCTCTCACTGTGACAGGTACGTCAATGAAGGCTTTGCAGGAAAAAGAAGTGTGGGATCATGGGAATGAGGAAGAACCAGAGCAGAGTATGTGTGTGCTAATAGACCTTGGAAACAAGGCCAATAGTTTCCCATTACTTGGTGCCACTTCTTTTAAGTTTGGGGCTTTTGCAAAAGTCTCTGACACCTTGACTGTCTCTCTTAGGAAGCAGTGTGTGAGATTTCTACAAGAAAACTGTCTAGGGGAAGGCTTTCAAAATGGGCTCCAACAGTTTTCAAATTCAAAAACTGAGAGATCCTTTAGACCCTCCATGGGACTTCTGGGACTTCCTAGGTGTTCTCTGAAGACTTCTTGAATTTGTATTCCTCTACCTTGGTGTTCCCTGTCCCTAAAAGTATTGGCAAAGTCTGAGGACTTGTATAGGGACTGTGTTATATGGTGTGCCACACAATCCAGAGACAAAGCTCACTTCTTTGTTTCTGATTTGTCCTTGCAGGTGTTTCTCCAGGTCTGACCACCTGGCCCTGCACATGAAGAGGCACCTCTGAAGGAGCAGAGGAACGAATCCTGTAGGCTAAAAGAGGCTTCCAGGCTAAGAGGCGGCCATGGAAGGAGGGATGCCTGTACCAGCCAAAGCATGCCATTTTGCTTCCTACCCAGTTACCTCCAGGGGCCTCTCTTTGGAAGGTCTTTTGAGGGCTACAAAAGTCATGTCAGAAGCGGCATAGCACCCACGGTGCATGGTGTTTGGGTGACCCCGGACTCACCACTGGTTCCTAACCTTCTGAGAGGCTCTAAGCTTTTTGCCGTGAGCATGCGCACTGAGAATGTTAATGGGTGGGATGAATGTATGTTGAGGATCTATTACTGACTGTATGGTGAGGCAGACTTTTTTTCCCCCCCTTGTGGTATCAAATAACTACAAGAGACAGAAAAAGAAAGCAGTTTGAATGTTTTTGTGTGAGGAGTATAGCAAGGGATGAGTTGACCACCAATCATTTCCTGAAGGGTGTCTGCACCTTAGAAAAAAAATAAACAAAAACAAAAAAAAAATAAATAAAAATTAAAATAAAAAAAAATGGAAAAACTTGGAGGGTGGGAGCGGGAACTCAGGACCCCATTGTGGCGAGTGTTAAGGGCAGGGGAGCCCCTGTCCCCCTTTCCTGTGAGAAAGGACTTTCTGGTGTCTGGTGCAGCTATAGAATGTGCAGTGTGTTTAAGTAGCTTGTTTTACTGGCTACACGGAGCTCATTTGTAACCCATTGTATAAGCTGTATTTACAAATAACAGTGGTCATTTTCCCTTATAATACAAAACAAGTCGTGCATGGTCTGGGGGAGCTATAAACTTTTAACATTTTTAAATTGGGTCTCCAATCTCAATTCCAATTATTAAGCAGCTATAAGATCCAGTTTGTGTAGAATAATGATTCCTTAAGCCATTTAGGCCTGGCAAGACACGACCCCCCCTTCCCCCCAGATCCTTCTATTTTGTAACACTCCCCATGCAAAATGATCTTGTGCAATGTAGGGTTGTATTTTCAACGACTCGGAATTTGAATTTACTTTTTTTTTTTTTTTGGAGAATCTTAAGGTACCCTTTGGAGAAATTGGACACATGTCAAATGTCTAAATGCTGGGGACCTGGAAATTACCAGTCTAATGTCACATTAGGCGGAGAACACAAACTTTTTTTTTTTCTCAGTCGGGTGGATCAAACCACTAAGCTTAGAAACCGTTTTGTCTCATGCAGCTACGTCTCTTATTTATGCCTTGAGGACTCTTTCTGGTTTTCTAGCTGTTAATGCACTGTTGACCTTCATAATGGTGCCTTATGCAACTGGCCCTTCTGTGGGGTCAAATACAGGGGAATGGGTGACACATGCTTAATTAGGCTCTTTTTCACCTGGCATTGTACTGTATTGATGTATAACACGGACAAAAACAAAGAACAACTGCGACAACAAAAAGAACACCTCTTTAAGATCCTCCACAGTGACGAACGGGTGAAAAGTCCTTTGACATGTCAACATGTGTTCATTTCCAACAACTTGACTGTCAGTGTTAAAATGGGGAAAAAAAAATAGATATGTAAACTAATTCTGCTACCATGAGACTCTTTTAAGAGACCTTGCACAACTGTACAGATCTTACTCACACACACACACACACACACCGGCTGTATTTATTATGTAACATTATCACACATGTTAAAGATACAAAAGTATTAAACAAGAAAAACCAATGTCAATATCTTGCTCAAAAGGCACAAGTTTTGAGTACCTGTCTAGCTATCTGTTGGTAAAACTGAAAGTATACTGCTTTTTCTTTCTTTCTTTTTTTTTTTTTTTTGGAAAAAAAGTGGATGAAATTTTTTGTGTATGTATATTTGTGTGTATAGTATGTGTATGTATGTGTGTATATATATATTATATATAGATAATATATAAATATTTTTTAAGAAGAAACTAGAATGTTTAGCTAGAAAATTCTACAGCCTGTGAAGAAGTATTTCAAAATGGCCATAAAGGAGGTTAAAAGAAATTGAAAACTATAACCTAACTTTTATAAAGGCTTTATCTTTAATTTAATAATTTGCTGGAGACATTGTCGGCTTTGAGTCTATTCCAGCCTGCTGATCCTGCTAGTCATTATTGGCAAGCCTGGAATAGGGTACCTTTGGCCATTCAGAAGGGGCATGAACAAAATCCTGGCCAACCAGCTGGACTCAGACACACAAAGGTTTTGATTTTACTTTCAGCCTTACTAGAAGATCTAACCTAAGAGTAAGCTGATCACAGGGATTGTTTTTTAGAATACTTTTTATGCAGATGAAACTATTTTTTCCAGCATGTAGATTCTTCCAGCTTTTTCAAGGAGTACTTTCCCGGAATTTGGCATACCACAGCGTGGACAGCTGATATTTCTGATATTTCATCCAGCTGCTTGGCTTTTTGGGTGTGGATCTTTACATATACGAGAATGAGTCTGGCTGGGCTGGCATTTCGTTTGATCTTCCTGGAAATGAGCAATGATTAAAGCTCCCTTAACTGTTTTGTTGTTTTGTTTTGTTGTATCTGGCCTGATGAATACATTTCTCTACAGAACTGATTTCATTTTGCTCAAGGGGAAAATGCACTTTTGTTTGGCAATTCAAAATCCTAGCACTTGATTTGCTGGGTTTTGGAAAACTCCTTTTTTGGCCCTGCTGTCTGCTTATCCATAACAATTCCATTAAGTAAGAAGGTAAACAGAAGAGAAAGAAAACTTGTGCTGGCTCGTCTCACTTACGAAACATAGATGTTGTTTGACTGGGTGGGGCTGGGTGCCGTATATGTCAATGCCTGTAATTTTAATAATAAGTACATTATGTTCAGGTGATAACTGAGCCTCAATCAAGCAGAAACTTTTTGCTTGAAATTTAAAAAAAAATTTCTATTAGTGAAATTTCTTTATTTCTTTTTTTTTTTTTTGAAGCACCCTGTTATCTAAAGAATCTTTGTAAGATTTTTGTAAAATTTTGTTTTACAAGATTTTATTTGAAATTGTTTTTTGCGAGATTGTTATATTTCTGTATGAATGTATTTTTTATTCGAATAACATAAAAGAATTCTTATCAGCTTCTGGAGCCTGATTGTTTTTCTGGGGTGCAGCGGGGGGGAAGGGGGTTGGTTGTTAACAAATTCCTGCTGCGTTACTCAGTCTGGCTTCCTCCCCGGGAAATCACCATTGTGTAATTCTGAGGGCCATTTGCCTAGCTCAGTCCCTGCCTCCCTTGTCTTCCTACTTACCACAGCTGTCTCTGGAGCTAGAGGGGAGGCTTTTGACATTGCTCCCCGCCCCTCCACCCCCCAAATGTACTGAATGTCTTCCAAAGCCTGGCAAAAACAGCCCTAGGCTTTTGGGGGACACAATAAGAAGAAACTTGTTGCATTTTTTTTTTCTTCCTGTCACTCACGCTCCGGAGACTATTACAGTGCAGAGGCCCCAGCACCGTGGCTAACTGCTCGTCCGGTTCACTTCTGAAATCCGGCAGATTTTGTTCACTTAGTTGGTAGAGCTGTGCCAGTCTTTCTAGATGGAACTGGCGTCACACCTGAATGACTCCCATCTGGGAAGGATTGAAGTGACCAGCAAGCAGATGATAAAGGGAAGTCAGGCCAGAAAGCTGTCTCAATGGACTCTCTGCAGTCACTGTTTCCTATTCCCAGAGTTCCCTAGTTAGCTCCGTAAAACAGTGCAGAAAGTCAAGATTACCTCTCCTCACGTAATTTTGTGACTTAGGAAAAATGCATCCGTTATAGCGCGGTTTAAGAAAAAATCCGCAGCTTGTCTCAGAGCAGTGCCTTGAGATGTTGGCCGCCAGTATCACTGTGTGGATCAATGTGAGAGCTGCATCTTGGAATTTGTTTTCAGGTTCTATAAGCCAATCAGTATTCACAGGGTAAAATCAGTGAGTTTCTGTGGGGCTTCTTTAATGCACTGTCCTTTGATCCCCACGAAGGATGGTCTCCGTTTTAGGTGTGGTATAGTCATTTACTTCAGAGTAGGTCTTCATTCTTCTAAATATGTAGAGTTTATGGGATTTTTCTTATTTTATATATTTTATAATTAGGGAAAAAAGTTTACATGTGTACCCAGATTAGCAGCTTTTTAAATTTTTTTATCAGCAACTTGGATTTGTGGTAAGCTAGGTCTGGTGACATTTTTTTTTTTTTTTTTTTTTTTTGCCAGAATTCATTGGGTGTGTGTCGTTCTGAAGCACATGTCAGGGTGACTAACAGTTGGATTACTTTGACTGTACAGTCTAAATAAAGTCTCGATAATGCATTCTTTCTCTCGACTACTATTAAGACTGGACTGTGTTGTCATGCAAAGTCTGCTGAACAGCTAAGTTATGCTCAAATAAGGCTGTTAGGAGAAACCGCTGTGCAAGGAATCAGCCACAGACTTGGGATATTTATAGACATATAAAGCATTTTCAGTCTGCTTAACAAATTTTTTGAAACCTAGCTAAAAGGAAAGGAACACTTTTGCTCTAACAAGCTGTGTACTTTGAGGACAATTTGCTCTGCAACAATGGGCCTCCATTTACTCCTTGCTAAAATAGTCTGGGCTAGGTCACATGAATCTCGATTTTCTATAGCACTACCATTCTGTGGTCCGTGAGTATAGGGTGGACTTCAAATTACACGTTCACCATCCTCAGAGTTCTTGGCCCAGACCTAGGAAAGTTTCTCTTCTACTACAGGAGAAAGTATTGTTGGAGAAAATTGCTCTGAAATGGAAAACAGAATGTTCTCAAACTGCCCATTACTCCTTTAATTAAAGTTAAGTTGCTCGGGCATTTGATGCTTGACAACATATAATTTTATTTAAGTTAAAAACAAAAACTAACCTTCTTTGAAAAGTGCTATTGTACCTATAAAGGAACCCCAAAATCTCCCCAGTTTCCCCCAAACCCCCAATTCTATTTCTTATCTAATAGTGCCTTTGTACTGAGGGCAATGGAAGTGATTAAAGTCACTTACTTTTATATTTTAATTGGCATGAAGAACACAGTTTCCATATGCAACTCCTCTTTAATGTATGTGGTACATTACCAGAAGCTATTTCTTAAAATTTGCTTATTAAACTTATTTATTTATATGTCTATGTGTGTGTGAGAGAGAGAGTATATGCTTGTGTGTTGTGTGTGTTGTGTGTTTTTTACAGAGGGTATCAGGTGCCCTCCTCCATCAGAGTCACCCTATTTATTTGAGGCAGGGTCTCTCCTGAACCAGAGGTTGGTGTCTTCCTGGCTACGTTGGAATCACCATATCCCAGTGATCTTCCTGTCTCCACCCCTTTCAGAGATAGAGGTGGAGCTATTCACCTGGGTGCTGTGATCTGAACTCTCATCTTCATGACTGCTCTTTAATGCCTGAGCCCTCTCTTCAGTCCCTGAGCTATTTTGTTTTTTTATCAAAAATTCGAAATTTTAGGATGACAAAGATGATGATATTTTCCACTTTCTTATCAGATTTTGGGAAGAAATATATTTATGCATATATACATTCTCTATGCATTTATATACATGCATATATGTGGTACTCCATACAATAAATGATATGCCCATTTCCCAAATGAGGCTTCAAGATAGTACCCCACTTGACTGAGATGATGCTGTCCAGAAACACCAATCTTACAGTTCTGACCCAGAACTTTGATACCAAGGACCATTTTTTTTTTTTTTTGAGCATCACCTCATCCTGTTCTCTGACTTGCCCAATCTCTCATGAGAGTCTTCTGTTCAGTTTACAGGACTCACCTAAACGTGCCACTACTCTCTGAAATAGAGACAGAGTGTCTTCACAATTGAGAGTCACTAAAGCTTTAAATCTTGTAACCTTAAGTAAACAGAAGTCACCATTTCAAATTGCTTTCCGGATATGAGACAGATGGCACGTATTTATTTTTAATGCTTAAGAATAGAGAGAGCACCATCAGGGATGTGACATCCTGCATTCATTGGCAGGAATCACCTAATGCACAGAGAGGAGGTACAAAGAGAGGAAAATGAGGCTCGTGCATCATGCAAACGAGGCAATCCAGCAAAGTGTATTTAACTAGATTTATTTTACGGCAGGGTCTTTTCTATTTCATTCTAACTAATTTTAATGAGGATTCTCCAAACATCTGTGAATGAAAAGAGACAAAGAATAGGAGAAAGCTGGGTCCCATGTGTCCTTTCAGGAGGCACTTTGACCTGAACAGTCACCGAGGCATTTTCACTGAAAGACAGATTGAATCATAATCCATAATGTCCATGCAAATTCTGGTTCAAATCCCACATCCCTTATATAATCCACACAAGGAAGCAAACTGCTATATGAACTCTACAATTGTTCCTTAAATGGAGACCTCCTGAATCAAATATACCATGTACAATTAACCTTACAAAAATCTCTAAAATCCACAAATAATAAGTAGAAACCCATTAGGCTAACGATTGATCCTCCAAAATATGTCCTTTGTCATGACAAAGCACATTCATAAGAGCCTTGCAGGTTTCAGCTACACTGAGCTCTGTTCCTTGGATTTCTTCAGTTTCACGTTACCACACTTTTCTTCTGATTGTGTAAGACCAAGTTCCAGTTTGTGTAGGATAGTTAATGCCACTTACTGGCATGACTCCCTCAAACCAAGCACCTCATTCAAATGTTATTTTTCTGTTTGTGTTGGTGAGAAAAGAACACGGATAGGTATGTCAACAATGAGATGCCGTATGGCAGGTCTCTTGCAGTCAGGAATTGGAAGAATTCAGTCCTCCTTACCTTTGCTTGTACAGTATGATACACTGGAAAATAATGTATGTATTTATAAGGCCAAAAGCCCTAGCAAACCCTAGCAAGCTATCCTAGGATGTGAGTTACTTGAGTTTCTGAAGCTTTCCATTTACCAAGTCAAATCCTTCATGGTAACATTGCCTTTTGGGCCAAAAAATCATTCATTTTTAAAAAATTGTCCTTATTAATTCTCTGAGAATTTTATACAAGCTATTTTGATCATATACCCTCTTCACATAACTCCACTCAGATGTTCCCACTCAATATTATGCTCTCTCTCTTTTGCTGTCTGTCATAACTTAATGTAAATTAAGGAGAATAATTGATAGAGATAGATATTATTGATGGCTAGTTGAAAACATTGACTTATAATGTTACAGATTTAAACATTTGCTTGTCATTATACCTAGATGTAAGACAGTAGAATCCAGGTGCTATGAGGTGGTTTGTTGGATAACAGACCACTGAAAAGTCCTACATTCTCAAGTCACTCCTGATAATCTCCCTTAGATATGAGGAGAGGTAAACTAACAGTTGAATGTAGACATTCTGCATGAAGCTTTGGTTTCCCGAAGGACATGTCCCATCTTTAGGGCTTCTCCAATCTGTAAGGAACTTCCTATTCCAGAGAGGTTAAGTGTAGAAGTAAACTGTGGAACCAGAAACAGTTGCTTTCTTTACCTTACAAAGAGATTGACAGGGCTTAAGAAGGGAGAGAAACCTTACCATAGCTTCTGATGATTCAGTATTAATAATCATGACCCGGACACTGAACTTCCAGCATGAGGTAATGAGCGACACTGATTGCTCTCAAAGACTTGTGTGTTTTCATTATCAGTGTGGGCAGAACCTGATAGTCAGACAACTATACAAAGAAGTGTGGAAGGTGTTACCTAAGGCACCTCAGGCTCTTGTTTAGTTGTGAATTTCTTTGGAGACTTGTACCAGTAACACAACCAAGAAGCCACTACTTTTGAAGGGAAGTAGTGGGCACTTGTGTCATGGCTGGTTTCAACTGTGGTGACTGTTCCTGTTACAGAATGGAACCTATAAGTAAACACTTCATTCACTTCTGGACCCATGTTTTTTCTTAACCCATTTTCAGCTGATTTTTCCCAGCTCTAAAACAGACACAGTGTAAGATCATCAGGACTGTTGGAGTCTTAGAGATAAAGTAAATAGAGAACTGGATCTGGAATATAACCAATTGTTGATAATTGATCATCACTATTATTATTATGGTATAGTAGATATCTATTTCTTAATCACGAAAACAACTGTACAAGGAAGTGTGGAAGGTGTTACATAAGGCACCTTATAGTCTTTTCTTTAGTTGTGAATTTTCTTCCCATTACATTTAATTATATATGAATATCCCCCTCCCCTTTCTGAAGATCAGCAATAGACGTCATTTTCTCGCAGTTACTTTTGACAGCATAATTTCCTTGTACATTCAGGGGCTAAGCATAGACTATTATGCTATTTCTTAATGATCTACAAAGTAGTTTCCTCTGGATGCTCTTACTACACTGCTGAAATCTTTCAGGAAGGAAGTGCTGCAAGTCTTTGAGTAAACCACTTTTAGGTCAAAAGCCGGGAACATATGGTCCAATTGCAGAATGGATTGACCAATAGACCTCAAATTCACTATTGTTTGAACAAAGGACAAACAGTCCAGAAGTCTCACTTGTTACAACCATTTTCTTAAACACCCCGAGCCCCAAGGTTGGAGCCATTCTGACTCAGATAACTCAAGTCACTATTAAACAGATGCTGGGTCAAGGTCACCCAGCATAATTGCATTATTTATCACATTCTTTCCAATGAAATAAATAATCAGCACCAGCTTCTCATACGTTGCCTTGTATGCTGTATGTGAGATGCCAGTTTCATTTGGCGTGGGTTTTGCCCAATTATAACTGGCATGCTTGCACCTCTATACCCTTGGTTCATTTCCTTTATTTCACTCTGTGTTAATTAATTGGCTTTTGTTTTCTTGCTTGTTGATTAGTTTTACTAAACTTCATCCTATGTGCATCACTCCCATGGTTGTACTTTCTGAGCCTGTGCCTTCATCATCCTTGATTATCATTAAAATATTACAAATCTGCTTTTCTTTTATTGTATGATTCCTTGCATATTTGTAGGATAGTCTCACTGGCAGCTCTCTGTTTCCAGGAGTGTGAGCTTAGGTTATCCCTCTGAAGAACAATGGACTGATGTTCACCTAATGGTGACTCCCCTCTAATGAATAGTGAGAGATGAGCAGGGTGCCATCAGCATTTTGCAGGAGCCAGCTTGAGACAATGAACCATATTGTCTCTAGGAACAGAGCCAGAGATGCAGATCAGCTCATCTCTTTCTACTACATTTGTACACTATTTTTCACACTTGTGTTAAATTTTCAAATTAGATCCTACAGAAGAGACAGGTATACCAAAGCACAATGTGTGACAGAACCATGTATGTGTTCTGTTGTCTTCTGGTTAGGCTCTGCACTTACTTTTTATTACCTACCCATGAATTTCATGCAAGCCGGCAATAGATAAACACGAAGCCAATACTCTTACTCAGCAAATAGTGATTATCACGTTTTCACTTAAACTCCATATGGATAAGCATTCGTTGCATATGGGGAATTAACAGAGCATCCATGCTTAATCTGTGGGTCCTAATATGTGAGGGGGAATGTCATGTAACTGAATGTGAGGGTTGTAAAAGATGTGGCCACAGTAGAATGTTTCTGGACATACCATCACCAAGAACTAATTCAAAACCAAATGTATAATGAATCTAAGGTGTACCCACCCGCAGCCCTCCTCCTTGCTGCAGCCTGAGAGTTTTCTGAAGTCTTGATGCTGGAGCTCACAGTGTGTGTACTTTGTGTTGTGAGTGTCCCCACGCTACAGCTATGGAATGCCAGTGAAAACTGCCTGGACTATCTTGGTTCAGAGTCAAGACATTCGTATGGGATGAATGGCAGAGATGTCATCCCATGTACAGGGCTTTCTGCTGTCACAGGAACACAATAGTTCAATTATAAAGAACACAAAGAAACAACATTCTCAACACTGATGATTATAAAATAAAAATATTGATCAACTTAGGAAAGCATCAGAAGGACTCTGTTCCCTACAATATTAAATATTTAACTGATTTAACTTGTTATGTTAACATAGAAAATAATTAATGCGTTAGTATGCTTTCATCTTTCATAAATGGTAAAATCACATGTATTCAACAAATTGCTTCTAAAGATATTACCTTATTATTTATTATCAATAAATGCTTGATTTGTCTACTAACCTTATAAACCTATATATCTACAGTGGCATAAAAATTTCTCAGGCAAAAAGGGGTCATGGGTAGAAAAAGGCTCAAGAAGCCTTGCCCTATTGAAACAGAAGGTGGAGGCCCCTGGGATGTATTTCCTCTCCTGGAGCTTCATTTATATGCTACTCTCTCTGGTCAGGCTTCAGACCCTCTTTCTATATGTTGGCTTTTTGCTTCTTATTTGCATCTTATTTGGTACTTAGCATGTGATCACCTAATTTGCGTTATCCTTGGCAACACATGAGTACAAAGCTGTTTTACTTAAGGGGAGGTAGTATGTGTAACAGAAGCCCAAATGCCACAGTATTAATGAGACTTGGTATTCAGTAAATGTTGCCGGCCAGCAGCCACAGTCAACCAGGTTCACCTGAAAGAGAGGCTAGGAATGGAAGAGGGACAGGAGGGCGGGAAGAGATGAAGCCAGGACAAAGGTTTCTGATCGAGGCTCAATGTTTTAATGTTCAGCTTTCAATTTAAAGGGGAAAGCCCACCCCCACCTCCAGAGTTGTGTCTGCTTCATCCTGGAGGCGTGGGTGAGGGGAATCCATCCTTAATCAAGGGCCGGAGGTGTCTCCAGGCAAGCTCAGCAGGCAGTCTATCCTCCTCAGCTCCTGTAGCAGATTGTGGGTCCGCCAAGGTGGTTAACACCTGAGTCCTATTGCTTTGGTCTGCTGTGGTAAACAAGGTCTCTCAGGCCTGCAAGGCTGGGGGAAGGGCACAAGTAAATATTCTTGTCTTTTGATGATGATGTTGATGACAATGACACTAGGTGCAATACCAATGGATTCCTTACCATTATTCCCCACTGTTTTCTGACTTGTATGATGTGGTTGGATAACATCACTGAAGCTACTCATTCTGAACACACAACACACTCTATGGTTCAGAAGTTAGGCCTAAAAGAGAAAGTGACATACGAATAGACAAGTTTTTAACCTTTTCTCTACAAATACTCAGTATAGAACCATAGAAATTACAGATAGAACTATTTTCATTTCTTTTATGTGACGATGAATCTAGGTGACTTCCTGGCACATCTTTGTAGAGATGTAATAGCTCTTCAGGAGTGGACACAATGCTCTGATCTCTTCTAGGATTCTTTCTTTGAGCTTTTGCCTAGTCTCTGGGGTCCTTCATCACTCTCTCCTCTCACTTAAAGCCTGCATTTCTTTAGGTAAAGAGCTATGTGTATATAGCTTAACATCTCAGACTCTTCACCTTCTAGAAGTATTTTTCATTGCACAAATGAATGAATGAATCTGTTTCCATCATTCCTTAATCTCTACACCAACAAAATGGATGTATCCGTCATAAAGGAGATCCCTAAAGAAGACACAGTTTATTTCATCCAAAATGTTAGCCCCTCTCCTGGTAGATGTTTTACTTACATGGTCTCCGTATTGGCTATTTGTCTTGTTGCTATGACAAAAAGCCTGACAAAAGAAATTTAAAGAGAGAAGAGTTTGTTTAGCTCACAGTTCATAAAGGCAGGGAAGTCATGCCAGCTGGCATTAGAGGCAACTAATTCATATTGCATGTATAGGTAAAAAGAGAGTGATGAATATTGGTGCTCAGCTCACTTTCTCACTTCTATTCAGTCCAGAACCCGAGACCAAGGGATGGTGTCACTCACATTTAAGGTGGACACTCAACTTCTGTCATCTAACCCATCCTTTACAAAACACACCCAGAGGCTTGTCTTTTCAGTGATTCTAGATCCTGTTAATACTGACAGTCAGTATTTAGCCAACACAAGCTCCAGAAGACTAACCTCTCTTTGAGGGTCTTATATTCGTCTTTCCTTTTAACTTTGATAGAAAGGCTATGGGGGACTGAAGTAGGTAAAGATCACAGGAAAATGATCAGGGAGATCCTCAGAACTGTCGCCTTGGCTCCGAGTAATACAATGTTAACAAGAATTGTATCCATCAGGCGATGTCACCTACATGAGCTCTGTCTGCTTCAGCTGTGTGTTAATTAAAAAGACTTATCCTCTGGACCAGGAACTCACTCAGGGATGTGGGAAGAGCACTATGCTTATGGAAAGAGCTACTCAGGGAAACGAGAGGGAAACCTTATTAAAGCAGATGCTGCGCTTGTCATTAAAATTTAAATCACCGAGTGTTTTGATGACATCTCTTCTACAACTAATGCAACCCCATTTTAATCCCAGATACGATTCTTCTGCACATGAGGGATAAATCGGTGCTCCAGATGACTAGTCAAATGTCGACAAATCACAAACCTATCATTTCAAAAGCTGCTGCCTTTTCCTGCTTTTGATCTGTAAGTCACTTGATGTTGACATTACGGCACTAAAACAGAAAAGTTGCCTTTTTTTTCTTCCATTCCTTCTTTCTTTCTTCTTCTTTTTTTTTTTTTTTTTATATATTTTTTAAACACAGGGTCACCTGAATGATTAAGCTTTCATTTCTTATCATGTACCCTTTTAATTCAAAGACTTGCAAAGTGCATGTAGTCTTTTTCCTAGTTAATGGTCACAGGACGTTGTTTGAGGTGGAAAAATAGAGTTCAGTTTCCTTCTCAGACATGCGTATCCCTGGGCACATTTGAAAGCTCTGCATCTGCTTCTGTGTGATGGTTCCTGCACAGGGGTTTGTTGGATAGAACAATGTACGTATTGCACCTGCTAAATCTCCTGATGTGCATAACACCCTGAGAACATGCCCACCCTCCATCTTCACTTGAGCAGCTAATAAGAGTCAAGCTCTTCCAGTGAGGGCTTTCATGTATGCTTCGTTTCCTTTGGTGACTCTCTTCGACTCCATCAACTTTTGTGACCAGTCATAGGGAAATATCTTTTTAAGAATCTCAGCTCATATCCTATAGACCAGGGGCCTGAGCTGTACACAACATTTTAATTTAGCAGGCTTCAGATTATGATTGTAATTTCAATTTTTGTGACAAAGGAAACATTTTTTTTTTTTTTTTAAGAGCCTAGATTTGGTCCATGAGTGCAGTAGCTATGTTGGTTAAGTTACAAGCAGAACCTACAGATCCATTGGCATTCTTAGTATGACTGGAGCCTTTTACTCTTCTTAGACAGCAAATACTTTCCATTCTTGTACCAGCCTCCTCATCCCGGCTAACTACCCTGGAAAATGGCAGAGAGATTAGTCTTGCTGCAATTCACTTTGAAAATCTGTCTGTTTCTATTCTCCTGAGATATAGAGTTTGCTCTGTTGAACATATTCATGGTCGAGATGATCTTCATCCTCACATGAGATCAGTCACAGTTTCGATGATCAGTCCACTACTGAGGTTCTTTCTTTCATTGGGGAGGTAGGTATTTCTGGCAGAAGAGGATTCAGCTATGATATATACATCACTAGATACTAGTTGACTTTAGTGACAGCCATTCTATTTTGAATACTCATTGTTCTTGTTCCTAGAACTCAGAAGAACATATATGCATTGTATTGGTTACTTTTCTATGACTGTGATAAATACCCTGGCCAAAAGTGACCTAAAAGGATAAGTTGATTTTGGCTTATGTTTCCATGAAGATAAGAGGCCGCCATGGAAGGGAAGTGGTGGTTGTAAGCAGCAAAATTCGGTAGCCAGAGCAGGAAGTCGAGTGCCTATGTCCTCAACTACAGCCAAGAAGCAGAGGTCTTAAACTGGAGGACTTTGCTTTAAACACGCAAAGCCTTCAGTGACATATTTCCTTCAGCAAGGCTGCACCTTCTACTTGTCCCAAACAACACACAACCAACTGAGTGCCAAGTATTCAAATGCATGAGCCTAGAAGGGGCATTTCTAATTTAAACCATCATCACAATTATCATATCCTGAGTGGCCATCCTGAAGGACAGAGTTAGCTGGAGTTGAGAGATAGAATAAACTCCAGATGACAGTTGGCCTTTGGGCCTGTATCAAAGGAAAAGGCACCTAGAGGCCACCATCTCCTTCTCCTGCCTAAAGAGAGTACTAAAAGTGACAGCCATAAAATAAACATAGACATGGTTCTTGCTGGGCTCTCAGCAGACCTTTACTTGCACACAAACTGGATGGATGTTGTTGTGGTGGAATATTCCCTTAGCCTTTAAATTTTTTTTCCTGTGTTCACTCCCAGCATGGGGTCACAGTAGCACTTGCCCTCCCCTTACTTTTTTTTTAAGACTACTGGGACATTTATAGCAACAAAAACTCACATGCAAGGGATTGGGGGGGTGGAGATGTGAGTGTCATGTGTAGGTGTTGAGAACAAGGATGAACATGCCTTAGAAGCAAAGAGTTCTGTATTCCTGTGGCAGCTCCAAAAGCTTCTAACCATAAAAACATATTTCAGTTCTTTGAAAATGTATTTTTCCTGTGTGTGTGTATGTGTGTGTGTGTGTGTGAACATGGGAACACATCTGCCACAGCGTGTGTGGAGGTAAGAACACAACTTCTAGGCATCAACTCTTACCTTCCACTTTAAGTTGAGGTTCCTTGTTTCTGTAGTTGTACTTTGTTTTCCAGGCCAGTTGGCCCTCCACCCTGAGCTTCTGTGGGATTCTCTTCTCTCTGTCTGTTAGCTCATTTTAGAGGTGCTGGCATTAAAGATGCCCTCGGTCATATCTGATTTTTAACATAACTTAAGATCATGTCACAGGGCTTGCAAAACTAGTGTGTTTCCCTGCTGAACAATCTCCAGTGGTTCCCCCATTCATATTTGGTTTCTGAGGCAAAGTCTCCATGTAGCTCAGGCTGGACTTGAACTCATAATTCCCAGGTTCAGTCTCCCAAGTGCTGGGATTGCATGTGTGTACCACCATGGCCAGTTCTGTGAGAAATTTTGAAGTCACTTGTACTGAGGAAACTTGAGTCTCCTTCTCCCTAAATTGGAGACTGGGACATCCACCTCTTAGGTTGATATGATGAGGTATAGGAGATGCCACACTGGATCCTCAAAACCATGAGGTCACTGCATTGGATTTTAAAGCTCAGCGTGCCTTTGGTTTATGAGAATATCCCTTTGTCAAGAGCACAGCACCCAGTAAACAAAGACTTCCGCTTATTTTCCACTTCAATCCTAAGTATTGATAACTCATAGAGTGGGACCTGAAGCTGTTCAGCTATTGTATGTAACTTCTATAGAACTGAGACCTGTGAAACGATTCAATTGAATATATTGCTTTCTGTCATTGTACTGGATTTAGCAGAGAGATACATATCTCTATTATTTCCCATGCACCTGAACAATGAATATTATTTAATATTATGTAATAAGACTAATGTTAGTGTCACAGCTGAGATGAGAATGTAGGCTTTCTGGTTCCTTTTCCTGTTGGCTTCCTTTGGGATCCTTTCTGCCACAGCTTCTATGACCTTGGAAACACTAGGTGAGTCATACCTGGGAAACAAAAGAATCAGCATCAACTGTATAAATTCTCACCCCACCTTCCAGTGTTTGCAAACACCCTGGCTACTCCTTGTTTTTCACACATTTGTTTCCACATATACCTAAAAAAATCAAGAACCTTTACAGTGTATTTTATGTATTCTGTGAGCACAAAAGAATTCTTTGCTTCCGGCCTGTGGTGGCGCATCGCTGTAGTGATCGCGCTCTGTCGCTAGAGTGCTCTGTCGGTCCTGAGTTCGAATCCACTGTCCTTCAGTGGAAAAAAAATCTTTTTAAAAAAAGGGAATATAAATAAAACTTAAAAATATCTATCTGGGTTCCCTGAGGGACAAGCCTGACTGCATAGGGGTTGATGTCAAAAGTATCCCCTCTCCAGGAAAAAGACATCGGGATGGGTATGGCCCTCATGCGTCACTGGAGAACGACAGGAAGACTGGAGCCATTACAAGGTCCCCTTCAGTTATTGGAGGTCAGGCCTCTATCCCCACCTTCGCAAGAATAGAATCGCCAAGGCCCTTCTATACTTAGAGAAGAGAGGAGATTCCAGGAGCAGCCCTGCATATACACTAAAGGCCTAAAATCAGCCATAGGCCTAAAGTCAGCAATAGGCCTGACATACATGCATGCTAACACAAAGTCTTGGGTCTCTGTGGAAAAAACACTGAAAACAGAAGGCTATAAGCTATTGTAAACAGGCAGCTTCTGTGGAAATTTACCAGACCTACTAGTCATAGGTCTTATAAATAGGCAGCCTCGGTGGACAGTACGAACTTAGATAAGGACAAGTGAATCATAGGCAGAACCATAGTGACCTGTCCCCTGAACCTACACCCAGCTGATACCCTGTTCTGAAAGGTATCTGTACTCCCCCTGAACACCTATGCTCCTGTGCCATTCCCTTCCCCACATCCTGCCTTTTTGTGTATATAACCTCTGTGTAAATAAGTAAATTACGATGTGATTTAAAAAAAAAAAAAAAAAGAATTCTTTGCTCCATGAACACACATGAACACATATAGCTCAAGTTGGACTTGAACTCATGATTCTTTCTGGTTCAGTGTCCCAAGTGCTGGGATTGCATGCATGTACTACCATACCCAGTTCTGTGGTTCTGTGAGAACTTTTCCATTTTAATCCTAACCTTACCTTTATCATAGAACACTAGTGATCTTCAACAAAAAGAACAGATATGCAAATGTTACAGTTTACTTATAGCTGGACGATAAGTTCAAAAACGGACTTTTTTTCCATACTAAATAAGTCATCATAATAACACATACACTATTGCTTGCTGTGCATTTTCAGGTGCTGGAGTAAACATAAAAAGAATAAGGGAAGATATTATTACTTCTTAAGTTGTACTTTTTCCTATTTTAGGATGTTCATATGTACACATATACACTGAGAATAGAAGTCAAGGCTTTACATGTGCTAAGTTAAGTGTTCAACCATTACCCTGTAGGTTAGAGTTTGGGAATCTACTGCAGAACCATGTCTGAACAAATCTTTCTGTTGTCAAAATTCATTCCAAAGCCATTGGTAGCTGCCAGAAACCCTGATGAGGAAGGAGCCTGAGCAGGTCCACACTTCTTGTAATAGCACTGAGAATAATCATTACTACTTTTCTGGGAGGTTATCTATAACATGTGCTCTATTGAAAGTATTGCTTTGTACCTTACACTTAAATGACAGGTAGTCACACAGTCTTACCTCTGCGTAAGACAACAGTTTTATTTTTCTTAGATTGCTTATCTGAACTTGCACTGCCCAAGTTGACCCACCATGCTAGTGACCATGGTACATGAGTTCATTTTAGACACAGTTTAAGGAGGTAGCTCAGTTTGGCAGAGGGCTTTCCCAGCATGAATAACAGCCTGGTTTGGATATCCAAAACTGTATACAACTGGGCATGGTGGTGCATGCCTGTAATTCCAACACTCTGTAGGTAGAGAGGAGAAGATCAGAAATCCAAAGATCATCCTCAGTTACAAAGGGAGTTCAAGGCCAGCCTGGGCAACACCAGACCCTCCCTTAAAACTACAAGAGTAGCAATAACAATCAATAGCCACTAGTACCAGATTCTGAGAAAACAAATAGATGTTATAGAGGTGGACTAATGAGGAGTTCTTGTCTAACTAAAGTCTTGAAAACACAAGTGAAGACCCTGTCTGTTTGTTTCCAGTCAGGAAATGGGAAGGATTATTACCAAGGTCCACATGTTTTTTGTAAAGTTGACTAATGTTTATTGACCTTGTGCCATCCAGTTCCTAAGAAGATTACTAAAAGTCAGTAGAGGAGATGCTAGCAAGATTTTGCATAGTTGGCGATCATAAATCATTTGGAACATTTAACCAAATTTGAATACTATAAGATGATAACATAAAAATATTTTTCCTATTTATCAAGCTGTGAGAAAACCCCGAAAAGTTCATGGCTTTTGGTCATTTTATTACAATGACCTGATATTCTACCTACTAAGTGCAATCATAATCTATTAATTTAACATTACCTGGGAATATAAGGGCTATTGGTCACACCTTAGAATGAACTCCTTTATGCTCAAATATCCCAATTCTCCTGAATTATGTCAGACTATTATTCTATAATTCAGGTATTCTCATAGCTACTATATCCATGACTTTGCTGGATTGTAGAATACTTGTTCTCTAAATGTTGTCTATTTAAGGGTAGATGCTGTTCTTAGTTAGACCTGCTTCCCAGTCCAAGGAGTCCAGTCTGTGTAGGATGACTGAGAAAGAATGTGGTGATTCACCTCACGTCACACCCTGCAGTGGTCCATGAGTCAGAAGGGTACCTGGGTGTGGCCATGTACTGAGCCTCAGTACTTTCAATGCTCATTATCCCTGTTCTGGGAAAATTAGTGAAGCTCCAGCAATGACACCCTGAACAGACTCCTTCGGCTGGAGATTTGTGTACAAGAAGACACCACGCCCTCCTTCCTGGAAAAGGAAGGACCCTGCTGACAAGGATGATAGATATGCAAGGAGTGTCCTTCTAAATATATATTGTTGCAAGATGTCTTATCTCATAGGAGATCAAGTGGATGGACAGAGTGATTTGGGGATGGAGATCTGTGTTCTAGTTGATGCGTCACCAGCCACTCTTGACCTATTTGCGTTCTTAGTGAAATATATGAGTATAGAAAAATTCTTTCACCTCAAATCATTGTTGGAATTATACGATACCTGTACTCATCAAATATTAATCCCCTCTCCTTTATTGCTTACAGAATATAATTGTTCTAGAGGAAAAGAAAGAATTATTTAGGGGAAAAGAATGCTCTGGATGGTAGTAATTAGACAGAGTGAAACATTACTGGAAAGTGTCACTCACTGTCCTCCTGTTACAGGTTCCGTTTAGTGTGTTGGAATCTTGAGCCCGTGAGTGACAAGCACGGAAATGGCAACTCTTTCGTGTTAGCTATGTAGATGAGCATCAGGGAGATTAATTTATTTCTGGAATAATTTGTTTGGGAGGTAGTTTGATCCTGGTGTTCATTGCTCTTGCAAATGTGATTTTTATCTCATAGTTAATTCAACTATGGAGCTGTTAGTGTTTCTATTTCCCAGAGAATTTGTGACTTGCTCAAGCATTCTCAGGCCTCAGTCCAGCCTATTGCTCTGCCTGTTTCTGCTAAGACAAGTACAATCTTGCCTTCCAATGACCTCCAATCAAAACCAATCAAATCTGCAAAGTTAATTGTAGTATTGCCTAAGCACTCAGAGGCCCAATAAATAATGAATGCTTATTAAACCATATTGACATGATAAATATTTTATACGGTGTGTTTATAACCTGCAAGCTGGGGCCTGGCGGTTTCTTCTCATTTGAGGTGCCCCAACTTGCTGTGTTCTCAATGGAGAGAAAAATAAATGAACAAACAAAAACTTACACAGAAAAAGCAGGTCGGTGGGAGGGTCATATGCAAATTACAGTCTTAAACTCTGCTCCTGGGTTCACAAGACTGAAGAGCAGGGGCTGAAGAGTGATGCCAGGTTCTAGGGATGCCCCAGTGACGCTGCTTTCCAGGGATGATAAAAAGCTTGCAGTGGCTAGTATCTTCTCTTTCCAAAATACAGTGGTTTGCAGAAAGGCTAAAAATGCATGGATGGGCTGGCTGGGAACTGTTGTTTAATTTAGGTAGTTTTGAATTTCTAATAATTTGTCAGCTCTTAAATTTTTAGTGTTTGTCTTTGTGATGTGTGTGTGTTTGTTGCTTGGAGTACGGGCACATATATGCCACAGTGCATATGGAAAGTTCAGAGAGTAACTTTTGGGAATTGATTCTCAGGGATACTGGGATTGTTGATGCACTCCTTTTCACCTAGCTTTGTATGTGGATTCCAGACATCTACCTCAAGTTGTTGGGCCAGCATCTTCCTGGCTCTCAAATGTATTTATTTACTGTCTAAAATTTCTTCCAGGACACTGTTAACCTTATGTCCACCTATTTGTGAGGAAAGTCCTAATATAGTTCATCTAAATTTTGGATATAAGGTTTTCTTTAAAAAAACAAAAACAAACAAAACAAAAACACATCAGAAAAAGCTGTGTGTGTGGTGCTCCCCTGCCCCTGCAAGCCCAGCCCTTGGGAACATGAAGCAAGAGGATCATCACGAGTTCATATTTAGCCTGAACTACAGTGAGTTCAAGGTCAGTTTGAGCTGTATAATAATATTCATTTATATAGGAAAGTCATATACAAACGAGTACCGGAGGGAAAATCTTGAGCTAAGTAGAAACAGGTTATATCAGGTAAACAGTCTTCCAGTTGAAACTTTTAGTGGATAAAAATCTTCACGGTGCATTTCATGCAAAGCAAGGGGAAGAGCAGTGTAGTTACCATTTTATTGCTCTTGGAGTCAATTTTAAATCAAGAGGCAGAAACCACAATGACTCAAGAGGTCTTGAAGAAGAAGAAGAAGAAAAAAAAAAAACAGTCTCTTAGAGAACTGCGTGTTTTTCTACAGCCTGAGCGGAGCGAAAGCTGTGATTAAGGATCTATAAGTTTTATTTGCAGACTTTCAGTTCTGCCCTAAGTTGGTTGAAACAAACCATGGGTTCCGTCTTTCATTTCCTGTAACAAGTGTATTGCTGAGACCAGCTTCTGGGCCTTTCTATGCAGCTCTGATGACTGATCACTGCACTAAGACTATCATGGTCCCCCCAGTGTCTTCCAGCAGGGACCATTTGGGGGGCAACCATGTCTTGATGGAGGTCTCCAGTTCATTTGGGGGTTCTTCAGGAGGGAGGAGGGAGTGCTGTAACGGCAGAGTTTGTGTTAATGGTTTGTGCAGTCTCTCACACACCCTCATGCATAACCAGAGGCCTGAGAGCAAATGAGGAAGGAGTAAATGTAAGAGATTGTCACTTCAGCTGCACATGGAGCTGTGGCTGAAACGTGAACTGACAAAGAAAGGCTTGGGGGAAGTCGAAAGTCATCAGATGTTTCTAGTTCAGATGAAAAGTTGGAGGAAAATGAAAACTAAAAGAAAAGGAGAGAGAGAGAAAGGAAAAGGAGGGATGGTAAGGAAAAGAAAGGAAGGAAGAAGGAAAGAAGGAAGGAGAGAAGGAAAGAGAAAGGAAGGAAGGAAAGGTAGAGGAGGAAGGAAAAGGAGAGTATACTCTGCTTTTGAGGGAGAAGAGATTGGCCTTAAATATCCTCTGGTTCTCTATTTAATTCATAGGGCCAAATAATTGGTTTGAAAAAGCATTGCTGGTTTGAGCCCCAAACTGTGTTTCTGGAAGTGTGATGTTCACGCACAATGGAGATGTTGAAGGAGACACAACTTCTCTTTCTTCTCTGTAGATTGTGTCACCAGTTTCCCAGGATCCTTATGGGGACCACAGATTGTTTGATCTTATTCAGCTGGATCTTCAGAATGATCTGGATCATATTTAGTAATCAAAATTTAAAAATCTTTTAAAAATTGCTATTATCTCAAGTAAGTAAACTTGGAGGCAACCAAGAATGTTCTCTGATCCATAGCCCTTGATGCTGGTACCTGAAATTGGTCTGTGGCTGCATCTTGAGTTCCAGCTCTCCTCCCAAGAAAAGTACCTGATAGGAAAAGGAGAGAGGCAGGAAGCTCTGGCTCCCAGTGGACTTGTATGTTTTCAGATGAGTAGAGCGTGATATATACAAACTCCTTAGCTCCAGACTGGAGATCTTGGAGCAATGTGAGGGCAGGGAGACCATTATATACACATACACATGCATCATATACATAAAATAAATATTATATAAATATATATCTTATAGAAGTAGAATCATATATATATATTTATATATCTAACTCATGCCTGTACCTAAACTTTCTGTCAGCAGGATCTAGCTCAAGGACCATGACAATAACTTAACTATTTCATTTTCAATTGCTTTCTTAGTCAGCTGACTTCACATTTTCACTACTTGACCTTCATCTTCTAGTATCTCTTAGTCCTACATTTTCCCATCAAGATTCTCTCCTACATTCTTCTATATGCAAGCTCTAAATTTAGCCTACAGATTCAGAAACCCTTTAGGTCACTTGGCCACTCTTTTGAAAATATACTTTTTGAAAATATGCTTTGTCATCAGAGGGTTATGAGAGAAAACTTTGGCATAGAGTTTACTCCTGTGTAACTGACACACGAGTTGTTTTGTGCTGGACATGTGACTCAGGAGGTAGAGTGATGGCATAGCATACCACAGGCCCAGGATTTAATCCTTAGTTCTACCTTAACCAAGGTCATGTATACCAGCCTGTAGACCCAGGACTCCAAGGATGAAAGCAAGAAGATTAGGAGTTCCAGGTCACCATACTCCTCAGCCTCATTTCACCCAGTTCCTGGGCAGCCTGGGCTATCTGAGATCTTGTCTCTAAACAGCAGAATGGACTTTGCTAAATAAACTATTTTCTAAACTCCTTTCCCCCACCTCCCTTCCCTCTGTTTTGTTTTCCTCCCTATATCTCTCCAATATTGCATTTTTCCATCCCACCTACTTTCCTTATATTTTAGATACTGCAGATTGCTGGAACTTGA
The DNA here is from genome assembly GCA_021653895.1 of Mastomys natalensis. Taxonomy (NCBI): domain Eukaryota; kingdom Metazoa; phylum Chordata; class Mammalia; order Rodentia; family Muridae; genus Mastomys; species Mastomys natalensis. The sequence goes on from JAJTUV010000466.1 coordinate 1,573,951, forward strand.
CACCTATTTTGGACTGCCATTGGAAGAAGGATGACACACATTGGCCGCTATGAGAGGTCTGTTGAGTCATTTTGTTCTCTGGGGTTCTGAGAAGTGTCAGCATGGTGAGAGGGTTGTTAGCACAAGGCTTCTCAGAATCACCCTTTTCTACTAATGATGACAAACGACACTTTCATGAATAATGCTGGAGTAGGCCTTTTATTTCAAAAGCTAATTTGCTGTTGCCATGGTGAAAACAAACACACACACACAACATACACACACAGAGAAAGAGAGAGAGAGAGAGAAGAGAGAGAGAGAAGAGAGAGAGAGAGAGAGAGAGAGAACAACAAAAACCAAACCAAACAAATAAACAAAGCAAACCAAAACAGAAGATTGGTAGTGACAGCCAAAAGCAAAACAAAACAAGACAAAACAAAAAAAGTTTCTCTCTCTCTCTCTTTCACTCTCTCTCTCCCTCTCTTTTTGGCGCTGCTTAGAAATCTTGACCAGTCGTTATTGACATTTTTGTGGGTCTCATTTGGTAAAGTACTTGCCTTGTGTGTGTGAGGACGAAGTTTAATTTCTAGAACTTACATAAAAAGCCATGCAGTGTTCAATGCCCTCTTTAAGCCCAGTGTTAGATAGGCAGAGAAAAGTGAATCCCTGGAGATTGCTGGACAGTCAGCTTAGTCTACCTGGCAAGATTCAGGCTGGTGTTAGGCTCTGTCACAAAGAAGATAGATTCACCTGAAAAACAGAACAGAGAATTGTTCTCTGGTTTCCGTATACATGTCAAAATACACTCATGCACAATCTCACCACATCCTACACCCATTAAGATTGTTGTCTATTGCCTTAAAGCTGACAGGGGTTTTCTTTTGATATGATTGTCCCTGACATGAAAGAACACACAGACCCACTAGAAACCTTTCATTCTTCAGCATCCTTTCCTAGTTTCTCCCTTATGGCGCCTTAGTGAAGGGCAATTGTTCCTCTAGGAGAAACAGGTGCAGATGTATGGTTAGCTCATAGAAGGGTCACCTAGGAGACTGCTGTTTTGTTGTTAAGCTGCATGCACATGGCCCAATGCAGCCTTCACGGGGATGCTTTTAAGACCTGAAGAAATCTCAATGGCTGATCAGAGATTGATGCTGACCTTGCACGATCAAACAAAGCCAACCGACTCACTACTTCTGCAACCCCAGCCGGAGGAAGCAGGAGACAAAAAAAAAAAAAAAAAAAAAAAAACCCTGCAAGGATGCTGCTGCTCTTGTTTTTGGATTTTATTTGTTTGTTTTTGTTTTGCCTTTTTTTTTTTTTTTTTTGCCTAGAAAACACAAAGTTCCCCATTTTTCATCTCCCTTCACATATTTATTGGAGTTTTTGCATTTTTCCATTTGCTTAAAGTTCCAGAGAATAAACATAATAACACCATTGATTGAAATAATTAAAATAGATAGCTTCAATAACAGCAGAACCAAACAGCAATGAAGCGGCTGACTTTTCCTTTATCATTCTCTTGGGAGGCTAGTTCTTTAAAAGCCAGTGTGTTCTGCTATTGGAAATGGAAATGTCACAAGGTAGAAAGCTCTCTGGGCAGAGGCAGGACCTGCCTTGCTCTTCTGAGATCTAAGCATCTGGAAAAGACTCCACTGTGGTCCTTCATTTGTGACAGGAAGTCTGCTCCTTCTGGGAGAAGATCATTCTGTGAGTTTAATTACATCCTATAGGTCCTTCCAGCATCATGCTGGAAACAGTATCGGTGTTCGGCTATTAGTAAATGAATTAGCTTCAGACATCCATGCAAAATGAATAATAGAGAATCTATTTTCCTTTTAGGGCAAACTACATTTATTGGGAAAAGTAAAAAAAAAAAATCACTTGATCAACCAATCAAGAACATTAACACATAAGGGGAAAATCAAAATAGAAGGATGTGCCCTGTCCCAGTGGAAAGGACTACTCTAGGCTCTAATAAGACATAGAGTTGTGGATCCTGGAACAAGAACTTCAAAGTAGGTTCCTCCAGAGGGAAATGGTGACTTCTACAAACAGGCAGCAGTTTCAGAAAAGGCCATTCCTTTGTCCTAGCCGATTTCTGGTTAATTTGAGTTTTCTTCTTATGTGTATGAGTGTGTCTCTGCATGTATCTCTGGGTATACAGTTACATTGGTGTGTGTTTGTGGTGTGTGTTTGTGTATGTGTGTGTGTACATACATGTACATATATGTGTAAACCAGAGGACACTTGAGCATCATTCCTCAGACACCATTGAAAAAGTTTTCTTACTGACTGAGCTAGAACTTCCCAAGTAGGGTAGGCTGGCTGGCCAGGTATCCCAGGCAGATGTCTCTGTCTGCACTTCCCCAGCTCTGGGATTACAAGTGCGCATCACCACATCCATCCTTGTTTGCTTTGTATGGATTCTAAGGATCAAATTTAGGGCCTCAGAGTAGTAAGGCAAGCCCTTCACAGCCTGAGCCACCTGCCCAGTTCCTGGTCTTTTCTCTTCAGTAAGGATTTCTCCTCTACTACTCCTGGGCCCCATTGTGTTGCATGAGTTAAACATTTATTCCAGATGCTCCTTCATCCAGCCTTTATCTATTATTGTCCTGGAGGCATCCACTTTTGAGCTAGTAAGAAACATTTTTCTCTTTCATACTTTAGCCTTCAAAGACAGTCGTGGTGGTTTAGGATTCCAGAAGCTTAAGAATCCTGACAATGAGAAGGAATGTGGTTGTTTAGGAGCCCAGATACTCTTCCAGACCCCTAAAGAGTTGCTGATAACAGTCTTAAATGAAGGCTCAGGCTATAGCCAAATCAGCTGATCTCATCTCTGACTGTCTGAAGATCAGGACCCCCCAGGATAAGCCAGGCAAACAACCTAGAGGACTTTGGTAGCTAGACACCAGAGGCTCTTCAGAACCTCTTTGAAGTTTGGGGCCTGATAAACCAGCCGGGTCTCTAGGTTTGTTGTTTAATGTGGTCCTTGAGCTTAGCTTGGAGACAGGCTATTTCTACCTGGATTAATAATAACCTGAACATGTAGGATAGGAATGGCGCCAAGGACAGGAAGTATGAAAACATCTACTGGCATATTGAGGCAAGTGAAGGCAAGTGTGGATTGTGTGTGTGGAGGACCGTCACCTCGCTCATCATATGTAGGCTGTTTATTTGAACAGCCAGACTGCACTGCCAGCTGTACCTCCTGGTAGATGGGTATCTGTATGCATCCCGTGTTTCTGCAAAGCTCAGCTGGGTGAGTCACAATGGTCCCATCTCAGACAGACAGTGATTAGGTCTGTGACTCAAATAGCACCATGCATTCCTTTTTGTCTGCACAGGATTGTACTACCTGATACCACAAGTAACAGCTCAACCTGGCGAGGCAATCACTTTGATTTTTATAAAGTTCTTTACATGAATCACAGCAGAGAATGGCAAGGAAGAAAAAAATGTTTTTTTTTAGTATTCAACTCAGCTAGAACCATCGAGCAAATATTTCATGTCTAAGTAAGTTGTCTTAAAGTCTCCTTGGGCAAGTTATAGAAATGAAGTTTGAATAATGATGTCATAATATAAACGCTCCCGCACTAGATAGTAAATAGGAACAAGGACTGTGACTCAGCAGGAAACAGACTACTTGTCTCTCAGAGTTCAAAGTCTGCTATCCCAAGCAGTGAGCTCTTCTCCTGTTGAGAATGTGGGTTCTACACCCACAACCTCCTCAAGTCAGGGTTCTCTCAACAAAGGCCAGTGTGGCTCATTTTACTGTCTGTGGAGGAGGCACAAAAATGTAAGAATTTGGAGGATTCCATTAACTTTTACTCAACTCCAGAGACCCCATGTCAGTACATTATTTTTGTTGGGGGAGTTTGGGTTTTCATTCATTGCCAGTCAAGATTCAGGTACGAAGCTTAAATCTTCAGACACCATAGTAAAGACCTAATCAAGGTTGACTCTGAGTAAGGCAGACATGTGTTCACATTATTTTATACTGTTGGCAGCACTGACGTAGATGTAATTAATGCTCTATTAGATAAGGAAACTGAGGCTGAGGCTGGGGTTATATAGGGTCACACATTACTGAATTCTACTTGCAAACCAACAGGTTAATGTTTATCATCAGGCATACTGATTTTCCACTATCATAAAACCAGACCCAACAGTGAAGCAAACAAGGCTTTGTAAGAGCTGACTTCAGAGAAATGTCTAGAAATAACTTAGAGGCCCAGGATTATACATATAGAAACATTTCCTATATATGCGATATACTTTTTGTATAATTTATATATTAATTATATTAATATATTAGACTTGTTGGCCTTTTTCCTTCTCTGCTTCCTCCATCTCTGACTTCTTCCATCTCTTCTACTGTCTTATCTTTCCTTAGCCTGCTTCCCTTTCTTCTCTTTTTCCTTCTGGTTTTCTTTCCTTCTTCCTTCTTCCTTTTTGACAGGATCTCATGTATCCCAGTCAAGTCCTCAAAATTTGCTATGTAAACTAGGATGACCTTAAACTTCTCATGCTTTTTCTCTACCTCTGCAATGCTGGATTATAGGCAAGTGCCACCATGCCTACTTCTTTTACCTCATCCTCTTCTTCTTCCTCTTCTTCCTCCTCCTCTCCTCCTCCTCTTCTTCTTGTTTGTTTTGTGCTGGGAATGGAATGCAGAACTTCATACATGCCCACCAACTGAGTTACTTTTCAGCCCTTTGACTTTTGTCTTATTCCATTTATAGTGTGATAATAAGTTGGGGAGAGGGGCTAAACAATAAGTAGTGATTTCTCACCATTCATAGGTGGGAACCCCAAGACCAAGGCTGTCAGATACAGTGACTCATTGGGAGCCTATTTTCTGGCTTTTGTATTTTCTTTCAGTGCTAAGAATCATACTTGGACCTGTGCATGCCAGGCAAGTACTCTCCCACTGAGCTACTCCATTCCCAGCCCACTTCCTGTTTCTGACTCTTGGTTTTGATGGTGACTTTTGTGTCTGTGACATGGTGGAAGTAGTAAGAGAACTCTACCTGGCCTTTTTTTCTGAGAATATGGCTTCCTTCTGGAAGGATCCTCCTGCAGGAGACCTCATTACCATTCAAAAGCCCTGCTTTTAAAAGTCACCATTTTGCAGGTTAGGATTTCAATGCATGAATTTTTGGGAATAGCAAACATTCTGTCCATAACATTTTCATATATTTCATATAGGATTTCTATATCTGTTATTATGGCTCAGGTAATTCTTTGTTGTGGAAGACTGTCTTATGTATAGTATGATGTTAAAAGATATCTTTGGCCAACATGTTTTAAATGCCAGAGACTCTTGTGTTAATTTTTTAAAAAATCCAAACTATCTCTGTATGTTTCCAAGTATCTCTTTCCTAAGTGAAATGAGGAGCAAAATCTTTCCAGATAAAAACCATTGTTCATTTCTTCATGCAGTCATAGTCCTGAGAGTACACATCTTAGTGGAAAACATCAAATGGATTGGTACTCATCATGAGAAGGGCTGCTTGCTAACCACCAGGAAAGTGAACTTCTTTTTTCTGTCTTCACTCCCTATCATTAGTAGCCTGAACAACCACCTGAAGGCTCATTGTAATTTTTGTTTGTTTGGTGTGTTTGCTTATTTATTTGTTTATTTATTTATTTTTCTCTTTTATAAACCTTAGAAGGCTTTTCAACCCAATGCTGAAGCCTAACAGCAGTTCTGGATTGCTTAGTACTTTGTATAATAAAGCTGTGCTCCTAAACAAGGTCTGAAAGATTACATGACATTTTCGGTCACACCAAAAAGACTCTTTTCTGATTCAATTTCTCTTCATCCTAAGGTTGAAAGAAAAATCTGTACTTACTTTTAATCTATTGTCACCCTGAGCTGAATTAATACTTCTTCTTTTGAAATATCTAGAAAAATATTCTTATGGACATTGCCTTCAATAGAGTATGATTTTCTCTAGTTCTCAAAATGGCTTTATTAAAGGAACCATATGGTGATGAGATCTATTGAATTCAGTGTAATATATAAAGCACATGTTGGGACATTTACTCATGGATTTGTGATTCATTGCAAAGGGCCTTGAGCATGGTGACTGACGTGACAAGGTGGGCATAGTGTGACTCAGACCAAGTCCCATCCTTCCAATGGCTATGGAAGTTGGGCAGGGGTGCCTCCAAGCACCTGTTTTCCCCAACAGCAGTATCCTGCTGTCATCTCCATACAATGTAGATCCATCATGTAGGGATTTCTCCACGGGGTTCTGTCTTTTAGTGTATGATCTTCAGGGATGATTTGTTACTCCTTCCAGTTGAAAGGTCATCTGCTCCATGGGGATCAACCTTTGAGACAGTTGCCATGAGTGGAAGACTCATGTGTTTAATATCTGAACTTGGTCTACGTTAAGATTTTGTGTTGTGGTTGAATTTTTGTTGAAAATTGGTGTATTCTATGTAGGCTTCGAAGATGAGTTCAACTTATAGGATCCCAATCATTTTGCTAAAATCTTTTAAAAGGAAGACTAATTTGAAATGAGAAGTTCTGTGTTATTTTCAAGCAAGGAAATGAAAGGTTACTACTATTGGATAATTTGATGGAAAACATTTCTCTCTGTGAAAGAGACTATGGGTAAATTTAATAGGAATATAGTTTAAAAAACAATACATCCCCAATATTATTTACCAAAACTATAATGACAAAAACAACGGAATAATACCAGTGAGAATACATAACAAAGGAAAAATGTTGTAAAAAAAACCACCCTTTGCATATAAGGAAAATTAATTACTATAATATTTTTTTCAGCTGTGACACTCAAAAGTACTTTAAACATTATGTAAATCTGCAATCTTTTTCTTAGCCAATTATATGATTTTTTTGCAACAGTAAAATATGATATTATTCCTTGTCTTTGTAATTGACTTAGACTCAATGTTAAACTCTTGGAGGGCAGCCTTATAAAAATCAAACAACTTGGTACCATGTTCTTAGCTCTAATACAGTTTGATAGCATGAGCTTGATTTGCTTTCTCATTTTTTCTCCATTTGAATGAAAGTAAACGGAAATATTTGGAACAGCACCAGAACTCATAAATTTCCCATCTGATAGCCCTTACGGCAAGACTCCTACAGCTGATCTCAGAGGCTGGGAGGAACCTGGTTGCAGGAATTAGACTTCATTGGACCCAGCAAAACATACAGCACAAGCCAATGTCTTCAATCACCCTTGAAAGGATGCGATGCAGAAGGGAGCCGGACAGTCTGGAGTCCCAGCAGGGTGCAGAGGCCTTTCTTTATTTCTGAACTGTGGATACACACACACACATACACACATCACAAATACATGTGTACTTTCTTAGTCATAAATAATTTTTTATGTTCAAGCATGCTCTATATTTATCTACAACCTCAATTTAGTTTGATGCAGGAAAATAATAGAAGCACAGAAAGCATTGCCAATTGTGCTTGTTACTGAAGTTGTATACTTTTGTCATTTGTATAACTCTCCTGCTCCACTTCCGTCTGTCTACCCTTTTAGTCTTTTGCAAAGAGCACCAAATACTCACTGTATAGTGTTTAGAGTAAATACTCTTTTTATGTATCATACCTTGGCATTTTACAGGAGATACAAAATAAGCAATACGCTAGAAAATTTGATACTTTGTACCCATCCCCAGATAAACAAAAAAATAAAAATAAAATAAATGGATGAATGATGTGCAGATGATGTTGCAAATAAGTAGGTAGATGGTAGATAGAAGCTTAGATAGATACGTGAAAGACGTTAAACAGATAACTATAAGATAAATAGATTAAGTAGCTAGCTAGATAACTGATTTGTGTATAGATGGTAAATAATAGATAATAGAGACACTGATAGTTGATAAATAGATGATATTTGATATTTGACAGATAAATAGATGATAGATACATAGATGGATGGTTAAGTAGATAGATAGATAGATAGATAGATAGATAGATAGATAGATAGAAAGACAAATAGATGATAGATAAGAGAAACAGATGGACAGAATACCGTAATGTTGTAGGAGGAAATGATCTGAGAAAAGCCATATAAGGAAGCAGCAAAGTAAAAGAAAAATGGAGAAATTGCCCAGTTCAATGAGCTTTTCTGGTTTTTAAGTAATCCTAGGAAGTGCTTTTTTATACATATGCAAATCAACCATTCCTTAAAAAATCAAGCTTCAACACAAAGACATTTCAACGTTTTTGGTAAGTAAATATCAGCTATCAAATAATTCTTCAAACACAGAACTGTTTCCAGTCCTGGAAGAGGGCTGAATGATGGATGAGCTGCTCTGGGAGAAAGAAAGGAGGTCTCTTTGTCTCCTTTAGAGCTAATTTGATTTGTGGAAAGTGCTCAGTGAGAGAGCCTTGGAGAAGCCTTATGTGAAGACTGTGATGCCTGAGTTGCCCCCTTCCCTGGTGGCCGGGGGCCCTGACCCACCTAGGTGCCCAGCAGCTGAGCAGAGGGTCAGCTGCCAGGCCTAAATGCGTCACTTGTTTGGATGTCTCCCTGATGCTGTGAAATGGCCTCTCAAGAGGCATGGAATACAATTTTAGACTCAGTCTTAAACCCTAAGGATTATGTCAGGTTCCCTACCACTTTATTTCTCTCCTTAAAACATCTCTATGAACTTAATTAATAGGGAAACAGCTGTCAAACTTGTCTTATCAGAATCAAATCTTGAGTGGCCAGATTCAATTTTATTCTGAATTTCTTGATGTTACTGATTTTATTAGATGAAGCTCCCTACCGTCCAAGCCCTGTTCCCAGACTGCCCTCCGAAAGCTCCGAACAACTATTTTTAGATCCAGGCAAGCCCCAGAGCGTCAGTCGGTAAATTATTAGCTGTGATTTTAAAAATAGTCCTGGAGACACATTGGGAACATCTGATTTCTCCCTAGCATATGGACTTGAATTTACATCCCACCTTTACAATGCAGATCACCAGAAATAGAATGCCAGGCAGCATGGAATGCTGCCCACACCTGATGCTTCTGGACTGAGTGGAAGCTTGGAAAGTTCTTGTTGGATAATAGTAATGCTTCATCATACCGGGTAGAGAAATGGTCACATGCAAAAAACAACATCCTGTCTCTCACTCCCATGTGGCAAAGGTAGATTCATTATCCAGTGATGGAGGGAGGGGAGAGAGAGAAAGAGGAAGGGAGGGAGGGAGGGGGAGGGAGGAGAGGGAGGGAGGGAGGGAGGGAGGGAGGGAGGGAGGGAGAGACTCAATTACCAGACTGGAAAGAATGTTCTATTTTGGAGTTCTCTCTCTCTCTCTCTCTCTCTCTCTTCTCTCTCTCTCTCTCCTCTCTCTCTCTCTCTCTCTCTTTGTTGTGTGTGTGTGTGCATGTGCCTGTCCATGCTTGTGTGGTTGTGCACTCTGTGTATATGATATACCTGGTTATGTATGTGGAGGCTGGAGAGCATTATCATCTATCTTCCTTGATTTCTCTTCATCTTAAGTTTTGAGCAAGGGTCTCTCACTGAACCTGAAGCTTTCTGGACCACACTGGCTGGCCCATGATCTCCAGGGATACTCCCATCAATACACTCCAGTATGGTTTTATCCAAATAGGCACCATAGCACCTAGCATTTTACGTTAGTGCTAGAAATCCACACTTAGTTCCTCAGACTGGAATGACAAGCAGTTGACTGATAAAGCAACTTTCCCATCTCTACTTTATATTTTTTCCATATTGGAAACAAAATAATGATGGTACATGGTGACATTTAGCTTGTTAGTCGCAGATATTACAGGGTTATTCTACATGATCGAGGTATATGAAAGCAAACTCCCACAAGTGATTGCTACATGTACTGATGCTTCGTAAGCCAGACAATGTCAGACATACACCATTGTAAACTCTTCCAACTTTACAATAAGGAAACTGAGGCCCTGAGAACATTAAAGACAAACAGCAAATTGGTGAAAAAATTAGGAAGATTTGGTTTCTAGTCTCTCCAAAAGTAATTCTATTTGAGCAATGTACCATTCTGCTCACTGGTGACAGCCATTAAATACAGTTCAGAATTCTCAGTTCCTAAATGTCAGTTTTCATGATACCCCTGATACAAACCTCATTTGCCAGACTTGCCATTAGAGGCATCATTGCAGACTACATTCTGGCCATGTGAATAAGAGCTAACTCTTAGCTGGCCTTAAAACTTTGTTATGAAAGAAAGGGAACATAGAGACTATCAGCAGCTTCAGGTTTGGAACAACTGGGACTAGGTTAAAGGAAACAGTCACCCATGCCAGATTTAAAGAGGAAGGTGTTTCGGAAGGGGAAGGGACAGATGCAAATGCCACCAGTGTTGTTTGTTCAGCTTCAGTCAAGTTAGAGGTCAGCTTGCAGTTGTTGACAGGGAGAGGTTTAGTGACAAAATACCTCTATCACTCAGTATTATCTTATAAAAACATTCACTAGGGTGTAAGTGTGGAACATCGTGCTACTAACAAGGCAAATCCATTTGAAATTCTAGTCCTGTTCCAGAAAACAATACTCAGGAAAAGACTTCATTGTTATCACACCACGGTGTGCATGTTTTGTTTTGTTTTTCTAAGTGTTTTCTCATTGGCTCTGGACTCTGTTTTGAACTTCTGATTTCATGAATTACTAGAGTTAACAGACTATTTTATTATTCTGTGAACTTCTAAGATGTAAGTGTAAAGTAACATCACTTCTGAAAAAAAAAAAATCAAGTTCTATCTCCCACTTAGGAACACAGACTCTCCTTGTCTTTCCTGCTCTGCCACCTTCTTTATTATCTAAGTTTCAGGGAGAAATAGGAGATTCATTCACCCAGAAGGCTTTTTTAGGAAGCAATGTTAATTCTCATTCTTTGTTATCCAGGGCTGCTCCCAGTAAGAAGCTCCCACTAAAAAAGAGATGTGTGGACTTCACGGGAAAAATAAGCTATTTTTTGAGTCCTGTGAGTTCTAGAACCTTGCTATTTGAGCATCCTGCATTTCATTGCACTCCGTTGGGTAACTCAGTGGTAAGCTCAGGAGCTATGGGGTGAAAATGTATGTGCTCTGATCCTGAGGACCGTGCTAGACCCACAGAGAACTAGAAATATCACTTCAGTAGTAATGCCCTCCCCACTTTACTCGAGTCCAGAAACATAAATAGAAGTGGAAATGAAATCCATTTCCACCTTGCCTAGCACATGGTCTCTCCTGGTATTATAGCCTCATTCACACAGGATTACTGCACCAGCCTCTTGGCTGAGTCCTCAGCCAATACTTTCTGCATTCAGTTCCCATCATAACACCAAAGCCAGGCAGAGCTTCCCCAGATGCCATGTGTATCCTGCCATCCTTCAGCTTGACTATCAAAGGATGTCTCCCTGGCCTGTTTCATTAGACTATAATCCATCTACTTTTAAGGCACAGGGACAAACTCCTGGTCCCCACATGTGCAAGCTGGCTTCCCAGGCTGCTTGCTCCCATCCCACTGAATCTGGTGTCCTTGTCTTTCTGTGTCTCAAATGGTTTTGTCTATAGGTTTCTAAGCCTGGCCAGAAGTTCCTTTGGGATGCCCTGGAGAGTACCTGCATCCCATCAATGCAGATGTGCACTGTATCAACACTGACTCAATGTTTTTACTACAAATATCCCCACTAGTTGATAGATACCAGAAGCTCTATAACCAGTTTCTCAAAGCAACTTGGTTGTCCACATTCAGATTAAAAAGTCAACATGTGTTTGAAGTGAGGTTCAGTGAAGAGTTCGGGGTCTGTATCAACAGCATTAAGTTGGTTAGGTCTCTGGGCTGTAGGATGAGTATCTTGTGTGACATTTTGTTCATGCAGGGTGAGATAAGAACTTCTGGGATTGATCAGCATGCTCTGACTGACAGATACTACCTCTGCAGTTCTGCTGTTTAAGCACAGTAGGTGATAGTCAGTTTGTGTGCTATTGGTATAATAGGGCTTTCAAAATCCATTAATATATAAGAACACATAACTACCTATGTGTGATAATGCCATAATGAAGACTATTACTCTGTATGCTAACCTAAAAATTCAAATATCCCTTCAATCAAATTTTACAGTTATAGATCTGAGAAGATATGCAATTGGTAAAGTGTTCCTTTTGGATGCATGGGACTTGATTTTGATCCCAAGAATTCACATAAAAATGTCTGGCTAGTACACATTTGTAATTGTAGAACTGAGGCGAGAGTGAATACAAGTGCATTCCTGGGGTTCCCTAGTCATCTAGCCAAGTTGGCAAGTACAAGGTCAGTGTGAGATCTCATTTCAAAAAAAAAAAAAAGAAGTGGCTCACAGTTAAGGAAAGCTATCTGGGCTGTTCTCTGGCTACTGCATGAATGTAAACCTGCACACATGTACACTCACATAAACATGTATAGATGTATCTACACACACACAATTCTTCTCATACCTTTATAGTCTCCTCAATTTTAGGTGGGAGAAACTGGTCCAAATAGTGAAAGGATTTTTTTCAAATCTTCTGACTATAGGACTTTTAATGGAGCCCCTGTTTATAGACTCTCCACTCAAAGTTTTCCTGTCAAACTCTGATGACTACAATATCCTATAGAAACCATATTTTATAAAAATACTTTAATCTACTAATAAAATATACATTATTTATAACTACCAGAAATGCAGAATAAAGGAAAAACCAGAAAACAATTCAAAGTACGTCATTAACTCAGTCTGTTAATCCCACTAAATTCTGTTTTCTTACTCTTTTGCTTAAGGTTTATGATAGGACCCTCCTTTCTCTTCCACTTGGAGCCCTGCTTATCCTTCTAAATTTAATGATTATCCTCTCAAATAGATCAATACTGTTCGGCATGACCACTTTTCAGGTTGACATGATATTCGACTGATGGATATAATCTAATATACTTGATCCTTCCCATGTTGATGGCATTAGGCTGGTTCCCAATGCCATTAGGCTTTTAGGAAGGCTATTTTTCTCATCAATTTTAGATTTGTGTTTCCTTCACATGAGAATGATTTCCGGAGACATTTTTATAATTGTGTTCCTGCTGAGAGTGGTCTTAGTTTTGTAGCATATGTGATGCTCACTTCTCGTTCTAATGATCTTCCGAGCATACAGCTTCTTCCTAAGGGGTACAGCACTTTGTGAATTTGATGTTAAGGTCTTGCTTTGTGGTATTGTCTGTTCACTGAGTGTTAGTCTTTAGTACACGGTGCACAGCATGTCTGCAGTACATTGTAGGAAGCATGAAAGAGAGAAGAAACCTCTTAACATTCTATCTTGTTATTCCAATTACTACAATGTACTGCAGTATGAAATTAGATGCAAAATATATGTAATAAAATATATAGACAAATTTACGAGAGAAAATGTTACTCTTTGGTGAAAATATTGATAGTGCCTGGACTCACAATTGTGAACACTGACTTTATTTTATTCATATGTGTTTGTACATATGTACACATGTTTTTACAGGAGTACATGTATACTTGTGCAATGCTTATAGAGGCCAGATGTTGGCAACAGATGCCTTGCTCAGCCACTATGCAGCTTCTTTTCTGTTATAGTGACCAGCTGTTAATTTGGCTGCAGAGGTTGTCAGTAATCCCCAGCAATCCTCATGCCTATATCTCTCCAGCACTGAAATTATAAGTGCTGGTTGTTTTCCATAGGTGCATGCTTGCCCACCAAACACTTTAAGGACTGCACCATCCCCACAACCCACAAATAGTGATTTTAGTTGGTAAATAAATATTGGGAAATGATACACAAGTGTATTGTTTTGAGTGAAGATGAAAGAATGAACATAAATTGCTGTCTGGACTGGTAATATTCAAGTAGATAATGAAGCGAACAGGAAGACTTTTAGAAACAAGTTCTGATATGTTTACTTCATAATTAAAAGGGACCACACTCAGTTCCTAGAGTGTCTTGAAAATGACAGAAGATGGCAGGATAAAATAAATGCAAGCTTCCACATTCTGAGGGCAGGAACACAGACTTGTTCATCCATCAACATTACCTAGCAGGAAGATGATGAGGTCCCAGTAAAGGTTGTCTGATGCTCTCTGAATGGCATAGCAATCTTTTCTCTATTCATGGAAACTGTAGTGCTACTTACTACATAGTTAATTTAATCAGCATTATTGACTAAGACATTATACAATGTATTATCTTTATTCTAACCTTGTTTCTCCTCCCATACATTATACTTTTGATATTGATGGTGAGCCTTCAAAATGTCAGGGAGTCACATGAATTTTAATTTTAATTAAAAAAAAATACAAAGACACAGAAAATAATAGGAAAAGCAAAATACATAGATAACGATTCCAGAAAAAGCCTAAAAGAAAAGCAACCCAAAAGAAAACAAAACAGAAGAGGAAATTCAGAATTCCACAAAGCAAAAGCTGAGAAAATAGACAATTATGGAAAAATACAAGTATGTTTCTCAAAGGTAAAAGAATGTAAGCTCTGAAGTGTTAAAGGGTATAAATCTGGGTTTTGCTTGTATATTTTACCTAAATGAGGATAAAAAAGGTGGTAATAAAATGTTTCACTGAAAAAATATTTGTGATGAAAGTTGCATTAGCAACTTTTAATGGAAAAATTAAAGCAAATTCTTCAAATTCATATTGTAAAATTATTATAAAATACTACTGACTGGACTTACTCTATTTTTCTACTGGTCTACATTAAGGAAGACGTTGTTTTATATATTTTGATTTGATGGCTTACATATGTCTCTTTAACATAAGGAAGGAGAGAGCATATAGCAGTTTGGGCTGTAAGTACATCCATCACTTTCTTTTGGGATGTGGGGATAGCTTCTGACATTGAAACCATTTTAATCAGGCCAGTGAGTGACCTCAGTGTCACTTATTTCCAGATTTTTCTTCTCAAGGGAGGTGAAGAAGCCTTTTCATGTCCGTTATTTGTTTAATTTGCCTGACCAAATCTTATTGTATAAAACCTCTTTAAAGAGAGGCTGAGATGGGGGATGGTACAGCCACCTTCCCCTCTCTGCCATACCGTGTTAGAGAAAAAAACCTCTGCTCTATTATGATATCCTACTAAGTGTTTGACAGTTTCATATTTTATCATATTCACTCCTCATTATAACTAACTCTTCTCAGATCTCCCAATTTTGCACCTCTTTTTTTCTTTTCTCTTTTAAAAACAAGCCGCAGAGTTCAATTTGTGCTTCCATATATTCCTGTGTATGGGGCATGGCCCCATCCACTAAAACATCCTTAAGCAGTCTGCCCTCTCTTTTACATTTCACACAGACTATGTATCATTTACCTCTAAGAATTTTAGTTATATTTGATAGGCAAGAGATGGATCTAAACTACCTTTTCTGAACTAAACCTAGAATTTATCTTTTTTTCTTTCCCTTCCAACTAGGGCTGCCATGATGCCTTGAAGTCACATTTATGCTTGTCTGGGTTAGTTATAAGAAAACCAAGTAATTCTATGTGTGTGCTGGCTGTGCATATATCTGGGATAGAAGTTTCAGATGCCACCCTCCTCCTCCCCTTCCTCCTCCTCCCCTTCCTCTTCCTCCTCCTTCTCTGCCACCTCTTCCTCCTCCTTCTTCTCCTCCTCTTCTTCTTTTCTGCTATTTCCAGGAAAAACAAAACAAATTTTGAAGAGCTATAATGGAATATTCCTATCTACTTTATCATTTCTGTACCCCTTTGCTCTCACTGCTATTTTTCACATTAGTTTGTGTACTTCTACATGCCTAGGTATATATTGAATAAATTCATGATAAAATCTGTAGTTAATTTAACCCATTTTGTCTTGGCCTGAGATAGAATATAAGGATATTTTTGTATCATGCATGTAGTGCAGTTCTGTTTATAGGCATGCAAGTTTGTTTGAAAGCATGTTTAACTGCAGCCTGAATTATCCACTCAATATAACATTAATTAACAATGATGTAAATGGTGACAGGAAAGACTCAGAATCCAAGATATTCCAATCAATGAACCCCAATGAGTGGTACAGTTCAGTTGATCTAGTTTTTAGCATTTTATGTAATTATTACATTATACAATTAATATTAATAAAAATTCAGCACAACAATTATTACAGGTTCTATATAGCATTTCAGGGCAAAGAGAAGAGAGGAAAATCTCAGGAAGAACTCGAAAGGTCAGGGCTTAAACTGGTGGTGTTTAAGCAAGCTGAGAAGGGGAGATTTCTACTTTAGTACAATTGCAGAAATGTTTATATTTCTTAAACCACCCCTTCTATCTATCTATCTATCTATCTATCTATCTATCTATCTATCTATCTATAAATTTATAAATATATGTTTATAACACTATATATGTCAAAGCTGAATATTATACATATAAAATTTTTATGTTTTTACGTATAAAATTTTTATGTGTGTGTGTGTTTTCTCTTTTTTAAACACCTTAAAAGTGACACCAAGGAGTGTTACTTTACTATCTGGTCAACTATCAACTCAGTCAAAACAGGAAATTAATCGTAACTTAAATTTTTGATAATAATTCAATTAGAAAGCATCCTGTTATCAATCAAAGAAAATTGTATATATCACAAAACATCCTGCTGCCTGGTGTGGTATAGCATGCCTATATTTCTAGTGCTTGGAAGATCATGGCAAAAAGTGCATGAGTTTAATGATAGCCTTGACTATACAATGTGACCCTGGCATAACGAATTAATATAAAAATGAAATATGCTGGTATGGATATTTTCCTGAAGATTTTTTAGATTATCCAGTGGGTTTTAAATCTGTTTCTATTTATTTATATTTTTTTCTGTGAATGTGTGTGTGATGAAGAATATATATGTATGAGTATATATATATATATATTGTGTGTGTATCTCTTTCAGTGTGTGTGTGTATGTGAGAGAGAAGAGAGAAAAAGAGGTGTATGTGTGTGTGAAAGAGAGAGGAGAGAGAGAGAGTGATAGGGACAGACAGAGACAGACAAAGACAGAGAGACAGAGAGACAGAGAGAGACAGATACAGAGCATATATGCCCATGTACATATGTAGAGACCACGGAAGGATATCAAGCATTCTTCCCTATCACTCTCTTCTTTTCTCTTGAGACAATGTCTCCAACTCTATCTGGAGTAAGACTAACATTCACAAAACTCCAGAGACCCTTCTGTCTATGTTCCCTAAAACACTGGGGCTAAAAGCCAGTCAGCGCTCAGCCACAACAAGCATACAATGTGGGTTCTGACTATGTGAGCTCAGAGACTCATGCTGGCACAGTAAAAGCTCCTATCTACTGAGTCTTCTCCCCAGCTCATTGTGAAAACTTTTAGTAACTATAATATCTTTTTCTATGTATTGATAATATAACAAGAACTATTTAATGGAGATAATGGAAGTTCGAGCTGGTGAAAGGCAGGGTTTACCAAGTTTTTTACAGCTCATCTAAAGCACCAGGTGAACATCCTTGCTTCAGGCTACATAGTGGCCATCTATCCATAAGTGGATGAGTTGATTAATTTAGTAGAGCTATGACTAAACTACTCTACACAATCTTCATAACTTCCCTCTGAAACAAAGGATATCCTGTGTTTAGCTTGATAGGGATGAAGGAGCATTAAGGCTTCTTATAGTTAGTCTGAGATTGTCTACTTAGTGAGTGATAAACCCAGGATGTGAACCTTCCTCTAATGTCTCATTTTATGACCCACCTGGGACACAGCTGCAGACTCACACCTATTGAGCATGAGCACATTGGCCTTTAGTACAAGTCATCATTTCCTGTGGGTTCTTACTGTTGGTATGATTCAGCTTATGGCCTCCTTTCCATTTGGCCTCTTTGAAGTGTTACATAATAGATCCTTCTCTTTTACAAAGGTGTGTAATGGCAGTATCATTTCAAGTCTTTCAAAAGGAAACACCATTTCAAAAGGACGATCTAAAGGCAGTGTATTAGAAGGAAACGAGGTGGAAGTGATTTTGAGAAATGTCGTGACTCAGCTTCCAGTTCAGCTAGGGTCCCTCTATAACTAACTGAGTTGTTATGGGTGGAACAGAAATCTTGCTTTAATACCCCACCTCTGTGGATGGCAAACACACCCTGATCTTTATTTTATCACAGACACGACTGTGCTCATATTTATACAGGGAGGCACCCTTAAATAAAAATGTTTGTCAAGTATATCACTGGGACAAAATATATTGACCTTCATGCTCCAACAAGACCCGTGATAAATTTAATATCACTTTCTACAGAATGTTCAGGGTATAATAAATGTACTTATTATTCTAGTACCATGGAGCCTCTGATGAAGCATATCAGTCATAAATGTAACCTGGAATTTGTAATTCCTTTCTGTTATGTGTGTTCATTATAAAATAACATAGGTCCATTGTAATACAGCTGAGAAATGTAAGGGCACAACAATAACAACAACAACAAAAAGACAACAAAAAAGTATGAAAACTTTCCATCTATCGATGGCTTTGATGAATTCTTTCCCTGTGCCCATTACTATCAAACACATTTTAGGTGGTGAGTCTCTTTCCTGCTAACCATGAGATCACAGATATGAAGTAATTTAATTTCATCCATTTTAAAAAATCTATGTACGGTAGTTACAAAATGTTTGGAATTATGTATAAATCATTCTCTCTTCAGACTTTGTTATTTAATAGAGAAATATTTTTTATTCTGTGCCTCAGTTCCTTTATGTGACCATCATCATCATCATGACCAGAGCACATCACCATCAGCACAATCACAACAGTAACTCGAAGATTTGTTAAGAAGTTCAGGTGAAGTCTTGCATGTTAAAACATCTGACAAATGTCTGACTTAAACTAAATACTTAAGGATAGCTTTGTAAAACACAAAATAATTTTATTGATTTCACATTCCTACCATACACAAAATCATTTTTTTCTTCTTCAACATTTTTTTCCCAAATCTACCAGTTCTAGAAAAATAAGAACATCTTGGATTATCCTGGTTATATTTTTAGGATAGGTCAACAGTGATAGAAACATTATAGAAATAGAGTCACCATTTAAAGATGATCATTTCAAAATGATTTTCCAGAAACACTCTAGCCAATTATAGTTGCATCAGGATATCTCCTGGTTCACTGCAACCACAAGGTACCAATTAAAATATGTTTTTTCATAGAAAACAATCAGCATGCTTATATGGAAATTAGATAGTAAAGATAGGACCCAGAAGAAAATAAACATCTCCCATGATCCATAATTACACATGAGGAATATTATATTTTGTTTCTGTGATTCCTGATGCTTTCCATGCACACATGAGCATTTTTATTTGAAGTAATCATTTTATTAAAAGTCAATATATTATGAATACTTTTCTATGCCAAATCATGTTCACTGACTTCTCTTAAAAAGTGCTTATTTTAATATTTTACATTATCTAGTTGTGAGTGTTTGTGTGTGTGTATGTGTGTATGTATGTGTGTGTGTGTGTGTGTGTGTGTGTGTGTGTGTTGAAGTTCATGCATAGCACAGTGTTTATGGAAATCAGTTGGTTCTCTCTGTCCACTATGTGGCTTCTGGGTATCAGACTCAAGTAATCAGACTTGGTCCAAGTGCCTTTATCAACTGAGACATCTTCCAATCTACTATTTATTTTTAATTACAATGGAATAATAACTACATTTTACACTCAAAAATTTCTAATAGCCAAAACTACAACAACTAATGAAAATACAGCTAATTTAGGATGCGTGAGGGGGGAAAATTCAAGTAATATAAAATTCTACAACACTGACTTCAGTGTGACCCCTGCATACTTTAGAAAAACAAAAGGCATTTCTATAGAAAATGTAGTTTGCTTTTTAAACAAAATTCTAGTCAGCAAATTATTTTGTTTTTCAAACATCAGGACCTAAGTTAGATTTCCTAAACCTACAGGGTTTTTTTTGTTTGTTTGTTTTGTTTTTTAACGTCTACAGGCAGGTATGGTGGTTCATACCTCTAATCCTAGCACTCAGAAGCACAGGGAAACAAATCTTTGAGTTCAAGGCCAGCCTGGACTACATGGGGGAGAGTCTGACCAGCTAGGGCTACATAATTGTCTGAAACCAAAACCAATAAAACAGCACAAAGGGCCAATGTGATGACACCCTCATGTAGTCCTAGCATGGGGAAGCAGAGAAAAGCAAATTCATGGCACTGACTTGTCAGCCAGTCTATGGTACTTGGTGAGTTCTGCTCTCAAGTTAATATAGTAGGTGGCTCCTGAAGAATGACAGCCACAAGTTATCTTCTAATATCCACATACATGTGCACCTTCACACACACACACACACACACACACACACACACACACACACACACACCTAAATGACAAAGCAAACCTGAAACTCTCTAGGTATTTTTATTTCCTCAATTGTTTAATTGTATGGACTCTGGTTCTAATAGACATAATGTGGACTTAGACACTAGAGCTTCCAAGTTGTAGATAATGAATATTTCCCACTATGTAAAATGCTTCCTATATATTTTTGAATAATTTTAGAGGAAATATCTATATAACTTCTAGATGTTCACTTTCCTTCATTCAATCTTGGTACAACAGGGAAAAGATCCAATGGCTTTTAGTCGTGAAAAGTTAAGATAATAAAACTCTCCTGGTTTTGAGGGCAGTGTCTTCTGTGTTCTTCTTTCTGTTAAGAGGACTCTCAACGGTCACTTTTCTGTAGTTATTCTTTCCAAAGGAATGTAAGATACACAATATCCCTAGGAAGTCCTTGTTCATTTTACTGCTGAATTTTAGCTTCAAATAAAAGTTTACTAGGCAGTTATCTTATCTCATCTAGTAATTATCATGTTTTGTTTATTGATTGTGTTATGATAATGTCTGGTCTGTGAAATTTATGAGACCTTCTGCCATAACGTCTGCTAGATAATGGGACAATCCTGGATACATGGAATATTTCTTTAGCAATGATTCCAACATTTGAAAAAAGAGCCTGTATGGAACAATAATACTGCCTCATGTTTTAGGAGAGGTACAGAATACAAAACACTTCACACTCCAAGGCTGTGTCTATAATTATTTATAACTTAACCAATGTAAGTGAACTACATGGAGAAAACACAGATCCAGAAGGGTTTTCCAGCAAGCACATGAGGTAGGAAACAAATGGCCCTATTAAGAGTAGTTATGATAAAGACACAATTTTCTTTGGTATTAGTTGCAAGTGTGATACAATTATACTCAAAATTGAAAGGAAATTCTCCTGAAATATTCATAAATGCTTTTTAAAATATACATTAGAAAGAAATGGGACAGAATACCTAAACGAATCTTGGAAATAAAAACAGTAATGAAGAGAAATTTAACCCATTAGGATATGAGCATGTGAATTTAGGGGTAGGGCACACACATGGGTGAATATTTTCTTATGAGACTATTTAAGCAAAAATATCTAATGAATTCATACAATCATTGCATTGTGCATATTAACATAACATATAGCTTCCAATAAACCTTGGTTCATGGCCAAATTCAAAACATTTGTCCCCTAAAAGTGTTTTTTAAAAACACCATATCCAAATCTCCATTTTTCAGAAGTAGGTCTCATATTGATCAAGTCTATTCGGATGCTAACATCTGAAAATCCAATTGTACAGTAGGATTTGGTATAAGAGCTCTCAGCTTTCATTTGCTTGAGTAATTAGACTTGTCTAGAAGTCATCTTGAGGACCTGAGCTTAGCAATACCACCACTAACCTTCCCCTGATTAACAGGAGTCAGTGAGCAGAATTTGTTCTTTTTGCCAAGTTGATAAATTAGGTAACTAACTTTGTAATAGATAACAAGGCATATTTGCAATCTTCTTGACCTTTAAACTCTGGTTTCCTTAGAATTGTTGGAGTGTACACATACATAGTAATCATAATATGCAGATATAATAAAATCATTACTCACATGCATGCACTTAGTTTGACGTATGAAGTCGTTTGCTACATTTTTTTTTTGACCTAACTCTCTAGAGTGCAAATCCTGGGAAGGCTGAGCCTGTTTGGAAATATATTTTAATGTCACATTAGGCCCTTTCAAGCCAAAGAAGATATTAAGAGGTGCAGAGTCCAAGGCAGAAATCCACTAATTGGCTACCCTGATGGTCTGAGAGCACACCCCAAAGAGCTTAATGTACTTTTGGAGAGGGATTTTGGAGAGGGATTTGAAAACAGGCAATATCTGCTTCATTATCTGTGGCAGCTAGCGCAAACCATTTGAGAAGCCTTTATTTCATTATTTAAGGTGGGTAATGCTTTCAAAATACTACATTAAGAACAGTGTAGATAGGACTACTAGATTCAGAACAATTTTACAGAATACACACACACACAACACACACACACACACACACACACACACACACACACACACACACACATATATATATATATATATATTATATATATATATATATATATATATATAAAACATTGAACATCCAGACAGTAACCATTAGTTGAACTAAAGGAGGGAAACAGAAAGGACAATAAAGAGTATAATGTTAACTCTACCCAACTGTATCAACAACTGATGAGTTATTTACTATATACTCATTTATTTATTCAACTGTAACTTCTAAAAGTCAAATATCTCTGTGTTTTCCTGTATCTACAAATATATGTACTTATAAATATATCTGCTATAATAATCTTCTATTATCTATCTATATATGTAAGTGTTCTTAAAAAAAAAAACTGTGGCTCTGGAGGCAAATAATATTTGCTTTCTCATGGTGCTCACTGCCTAGAAATGAACAAAGCAATTACAAAAATTGATAGGTCAGCTAACGTGGCTGGGAGTCACTAGGCGTGGAATGAGTGACTGGGGGAGGAAACTTCCCAAGAAAGATGATATCAGAACATGGATATGCTGGGCACCAAATTGTTCCTGTGAAGTGGCTAGGGATTCACAGCAGGGCCCTGAGAGCTGAGAGCCTGGTCTGTGAGCTGTGCACTTCCTGTTCTATCTTGCCTGTCACTCACTGCCCTCACTCCACTTAGGCCAACCCCATCCATCTTCTCAGCACAGTGTACATATCCATCTTCTGTAGAGTTGTACAGTGGTGTTTGCTAGAGTAGCATTTTCCTGATAAAAATATCAAAGTAGACATAGAGGAGCAATAATGTATTATCTTTCTCTTTACAAATCTAGCATTCAAACTAAAATATGGTAGAAAAGGTGTTTTAATGGTCATCATAAAAATAAATCAAATACCTGCTAGCCAGGGATTCAACATTCTTTGAAAATGAAGTTATAAAAGTATAAACAAATGAAATGAATTCGTTGCTGCCCAATCTTTACTATGAGAAATGATGAATGAAATTGTACAACCCGAAAGACTGTGCCGGAAAGTATCTTGGATCTACAGTGATAAGCAAAAAGCATCAGAGTTAGAGAATTTAGGGACAAGAGAAAGGAATTTGCTAAATCATTTGATTATTTAAAATAAATATATACTTGATTTTAGCTAATTTGTGGAGAAGACTTTGTGTGATTGTGTGTGTGTGTGTGTGTGTATGTGTTGAGGGGATGGTGTGTATGGTTTCCTGAGGGTGAGTCCATATGTGGAAGTTAGAGGTAGATGTGAGGTATCTCTCTCAATTGCCCCCATCTTGATTGATTAATGTAGGGGTCTCTCATTGTATGGAAACTTCCTGATACTTGTGAGCTGATGGGCCAACAGCTTCAGGGATCCATCTGCCTCCATCACCCCAAGCACTGAGTTACAGGCATATGCTATAATACCTAGAGGTTAGGTGAGTGCTAATAATAATCTGAACCCAGGTCCTCATACTTGTACAAAGCCACTTTTACTGGCAGATCCGTTCCCCAGCCCTGGTGGAGACTTTTAAATGTTTTGTGTTTTTGTCATGTTTTTGGTTGCTTTGTTTTAGGACAGGGGGTTACTTAGGACGATGTTGGCCCTAAACTTGCTAGGTAGTCAATGATCACCTTAAACTTTGGATCCTCTTCTTCCAGCTCTCCAGTGCAACAGTAACAGGCTTGCGCTACCATTCCTGGCCCACAACACAGAAATAAAACAGTAGACGGAACCCAACCAAATCAACTGTTACATTAAATGCCATGGAAATCAACTCTCTACTTGAAAAGCACAGATATATGGATGGTAAAAACAAAAACAAAACAGGAAACCTAATTATTTAATATCCATAATTGGCAATAAATGGTAAGTATATTCAATATTTTGAGAGTAAAAGGATGAGGAAAATGTGCTATCTAAATGGTCAACCTTAAAATGACTGCAGTTCCCATGTTAAAAGCACATATAGATAAAGATGTTATCAAAGAATCCACACTGAAGAGTCAATTCATCAGGAAGTTAAGATAAATTTTTAAAAAAAAATTTCTTTTTTATTATTATTATTTCTTATTGGATATTTTATTTACATTTCAGATGTTATCCTCTTACCCCCTTTCCCCCACATGCCCAGGAACCCCCTATCCCATCCCCCTTCCTCCTGCTTCTATGAGGATGTGCCCCCACCTACTTGCCCACTCCCACCTCTCCACTTTTGAATCCCCCCCCCCACGGCGTCCAGCCTTCACAGGACCAAGGATCTCCTCTCCCACCTATGCCTAACAGGGCCATCCTCTCCTACATATACAGCTGGAGCCATGGGTCCCTCCCTAAGTGCTCGCAGGCTGGTGGTTTAGACCCTGGGAGCTCTGGTTGGTTGGTATTGTTGCTCTCCTCATGGGGCTGCAAACCCTTTCAGCTCCTTCAGTCATCATTCTAACTCCTCCAATGGGAATCCCTTGATCAGTTCAAAGGTTAGTTGTGAGCATTTGTCTCTGAATATGTCAGGATCTGAGGACACAGCTACATCAGGGTCCTGTCAGCATGCACTTCCTGACATCCACATCAGTGTCTACCTTTGGTGACTGCACATGGGATGGATACCTAGGTGGAATGGTCTCCAGACGGCCCCTCCTTCAGTTTCTGCCCCACACTTTGTCTCCATATTTGCTCCCTTGAGCATTTTGTTACTCCTTCTAAGAAGGACTGAAGCACTCCCACTTAGTCTTCCTTCTTCATGTGGTCTGTGAGTTGAATCTTGGGTATTTCAAGCTTCTGGGCTAATATCCAATAATCAGTGAGTGAATACTATGTGTGTTCTTTTGTGATTGGGTTACCTCACTCAGGATGATATTTTCTAGTTCCATCCATTTACCTAAGAATTTCTCGAATTCATTGTTTTTAGTAGCTGAGTAATACTCCCTTGTGTAAATGTACCTCATTTTTCAGCTAAAAGCAAAACCTTAAGTTCTATACGGAGATGGGAGGTGGTATTCTAAAAAGAGTATAAGACTGGGCAGAGGGCTCAGTCATTAAGAGCACTTGTTGCTCTTGAAGTGGGTCTGGGGTTAGTTCATAGTACCCATATCAGGTGGCTCACAACTGCTTATAACTCAAGCTCGTCTGAGGGTACCTACATCCATATGCACAGCCCTGCTCCGTGTACACATAATTAAAGATAAGACAATAAACCTTTTTAAAAAGAGAAATACATAGTCCCACAAACAAGCGTGCAAGACATAATTTTTTTTTAGCAATTTATAGAAAAACTGGAAAAAAATTAGTAATGGATAAGGTATGCAAAAAACTCTATTATCTCTCTTGATTCAGAGTTTTCTGGGAATAGGAACTTCAACTGGAAAATGGCTCCCTCAGATTGCCTGTTGGGCATGCTCTTGATTTTGGACAGGTGGCAGGTGGTCCTGTGTCACATAAGAAAGCTTACAGAACAAGCCACAGAGAACGAGCAAACAGTGTCCACTGTTTTTGTTTCTTCCTCCAGGTGTCTGCTTGAGTTTCTGTTTTGATTTTTCTCAGTGAAATCACACACACACACACACACACACACACACACACACACACACACACCCCACAATTGTGAAAAAGAATATCACTACTCTTGAGGGAAATTGAAACTTGATGTTATAACCCTCTAATCTATGAGCTAATATAAGTCCTTCCCGGACATGTCAGTGTGTACAAATGTGTAGAGCTACATTATTCATTATAAAAGAGGGGAAAGCCAAGTGCATTTAACTTACCAGCATATATAATCTCTGGTTTATTTATCTGTTAACTATATAAGTGGTAAAACTGCTTAAATACAAATGTATCAACACGAATAAGTCTCAGAAGCATAAGATCAAATGAAAAAAATGTAAATTGCAATGGCCAGAATTCCATTTGTATAATTCTCAGTGTAGTCCCAAGCAAAACAATATATGGTTTAGGGATACACATTATGCATAATACAACAGTATATAACTGAGAACTGGGATGAGAAACACAGATTTAGTTGTATATGTTATGTGAAAGATGTGACTCAAAAAATATGTGGCACGTCTGGGCATGGTGGCCACACACATTCAATCCCAGCATTCAGAAGGCAGAAACAGGTGGAGTTCCATGAGTTCAAGGCCAGCCTGCTTTACACAGTGAGCTCTAAGACAGTCAGGGCTACATAGAGAACACTATCTTTAAAAAAAAGGAAATAAATAAAGTAAAGGTCACTGTTTACTTTGGGACTCTGGGTGGTGCAGGCCTGAAAATCTCTTTGTACTTAGTATTTAAATCAGGCATATATGACATATGATAGGTGATGTTTTTATTATAGCTTGTGGAAAAATATACACATGAGGTACCATATACCATAGACTAATTGAAATAAAGCTGACCAATTTGAAAGCAGTTGTACTATGTTCAACAATAACAAAGTATGAAAATATATGATAATTGGAAACAAGTGGAGTGATTAACACTTATTTTAATGTAATTATATATTTAGGATACTCCAGAGAAGCAGAACTCATAAGATATTTTTGAATTCATAATTATATATAGCTTTATAGCTAGTAAAAATTATCATTATGATAGATCCATTTGGGTAAATTTAGTAAAAATTGATTTACAAATTTGATGGGATACAAATGTTAAGCAGTATGTCATTTATTGTTAGTATTCTAGGAATATTTACAAATGTTAAAAATTATACTGAGATGCATGAAGACACATAACACAACATGGAAAACTTAGAAAAGTACCAACTTTAGATAGACCGAAATTAAATTCAAAGCAATTATAAGAGACAAAGGAAAACCAATATTCTGGAAGAATAAATTGGAAGTTATAATGACTATAACAATAGCCCAAAATCTAGAAAACTATAGTTATAAAATTTAAGTAGAAAAAATATTTACATCTATTCATACACACATACATATATATGTGTGGGGTGTGTGTGTGTGTGTGCGTGCATGCTTATGTGTACATGTGTTCTTGTGTGTGTTAGTGTGTATTTGTGTGTGTGCATGCACATGCATTAGCGAGTATATAAGGGTCAGATTTGCCTTCCTTCTTCCAGTGTGGATTCTATGAATTGAACTCATATCATCAGGCTTGGCATCAAGCGCTTTACTTTCTGGGTCGTAAATATATTTTATTGAGAAATTTAACTGATTTATTGAGAACATTTCTAATAAAGCATATAAAATGTAACAGGCAACAATAGTACTATGTATCTGGACATATATACATATAAATGACTCATTTATTTGTAGGTTATATATAGCTGACATTGAAAAATAGAAATTCACTCATGACTAGCTCATCTGGAAATGTTTGCATACAGGACCCCAGGACTCTGCTGTAGTCTGTTTCATTCTCTTCTAGCTGCTAAACAAATCATCATATAGTATGTAGTTTATGAACAACAGCTATCTATTCTCATAGATTAGGAAGTCCAAATCAAGATACCAACACACCTGCACTCTGCTGAATGCTCACCTGGTTTACATATAAACATCTTCTCATCCTTCTAGACAAAAGAGGTAGAGATTCTTCCAGCATCTTTCACTGGGAGTTAAGATCAGTGATTAAGACTCTGCCTGATTCCCTTCCACAGAGAAGCCCAAGAGACTCAGTGCCTCCATCATGGGAGCTAGGATTTTCACAGATAGATTTGGGTAAAGAGGACATAAATATTCAGATCCCTACAGTTTTTCTATGTATCTTAATATAATTAATGGAGAAAAGTTACTGAAGAATCCACGCTCACTAAAAATTCAACTAAATTACAACTCATTAACAAAACAATCCTAGGAACAATTTTTATCTAAAAAGTAGACTTAATCACACTACCCTAACAATCGTAGGGAAATCATACTGAAATCTGAAACACAAGCACAGGATTTCATTGTAAAATCATCTAACAGGAATAAAGCAAAATGAAGTTGAAACGTTACAAACTGAGCTGTCTATAAGTACAAAGAAGACTGAAAACCAGTAAGCTGAGTGTACTCCCAAGCAAGGAAAACAAAAAGCATTAGAGTTAAATCAAACAGAAGGAAAGTAAGTAAAAGCAGAAATCAATACAAGGAACTACCCAGTAGCTGCTGTCATAGTAACACCTAGCTGCCACTAAAACCAGAGTGATCCAAAATTCCAAAAGCCAAGGCTTTGGAACCATTAGTAAAATTTGATTTGCAATAAGACTGATAAACCACGTGTTGCTAGAGAGGAAGGGAAGCTGGAAGATCGAGAGGATGGAGGGAGGAAGAGGAGGTAGGAGAAAACCAGAGTAAGAAAAATGAAATTATAGTCACAACAGTTTAGTCAAGAGGCTAGGAAACTGCTCAGTGGTAAAGTATATGCCAGTAAACTCAAGGGTATGAGTTACACTCTTTAGCATCTGTATAAAAACTCATGCACAGTGGTGTTCACCTCTCTCCACTTCCAGGACTTTCGAAGACATAACCACCAGTCCTCCACCTCCACACAATTATATCCTTACACCCACATATACCAGTCAAACACACACACACACACACACACACACACACAAAACACACGAACACTGAAAACAATTGAATTTCTTGTCTCACTATATGCTAAAAGCCACCCGATCTCCATAGAGGAAGAAACTGTATATACACTCAAAACTTTATAAACACAAAACATCCTAGGAAACTAGTGGAGAATACTCTGAATTCACCCACTTAATGTTTCCAAGTTACTTCTACATTCCAGCAGCCTTTATGCTGAAACAAGCTTTAGATTTAATTCGTTTTCTTTCATGTCATGCTGATGTTCTCATAGAGAGACATAACCTTCCCAGGAAACGCGACATCCACTCAAAGCCATTTATTTAAGCAGCTTATGAATGGCAAATTACATCACTGTTTTTCCCAACTCAGAAGCTTCTAGCATCTCTACACATTATAATTTCACTTTTTTTTTTTTTGCTTTTATGAGCCTCAGCAAATATTAGCATATGTATTGAATGTTATTTTTCAAGAGTAATTCAAGACCCAGGGTTATCAAACTATAGCATGAAGGTCAGGCCATTAGAATTTAATGTGTGCTAGTTTTGATTGTGTGTTTATGTGTGTGTGTGTGTGTGTGTGTGTGTGTGTGTGTCTGTGTGTGTGTACGTATGTGTATATGTATGTGTGTGCCTGTGCATATGTATGCATGTGTGTATACATGTACATGTGTGCACATATGTCTGTGTATGCATGTTCAGTGTTTGTGTGTGTGTACATGAACATGTGTGCACTCTTGAGTGTGCATGTGTATGTCCATGTGCATGTGTGTATGTGTTTTAAGTACTAAATAAAATCAAGAGGAAGCTAAACAGATGGTCACCCCCCTTCTCATCTCAGCTAGTCTGCCTGACTAAAATGGCTATTTTTCCAAAACTTTCATGTCTTATGCAAATGCATCAAATATTTCCCCAAACCATATGTTCTATATTCTAACGTGAACATGAGTGAATTTATCAAAAGTTAATATTGACATTCAACTAAATAATACAGTCTTAAGGATTTCAGATGAATTTTGTTAGGGTATTTTGGTTTGACACACACCAGTCACATGGAGAGAATTCGATTCAAACATTTAAATCAGTTGATAATAAAAGACAGAAGGAAATCTATTTCTTAGAGAGGTGTCTTAGAGTGACTATTGCAGGGATGAAATACCATGACCAAATGCAAGTTGGGGAGGAATGAGTTTATTCTGCCTAGAATTTCACATCAAAGTTCGTCATCAAAAGCAGTGAGGCAGGGACTCATGAAGTGCAGGAAGCAGGAGGCAGGTGCTGATGCCTAGGCCATGGAGGAATGCTGCTTACTGTCTTGCTCCTCATGATTTGCTTAGTCTGCTTTCTTAGACCTCAGCAATACCAGCCCAGGGATGGCACCACCCACAATGGGCTTGGCCCTCCCACATGATAACTAATTAAGAAAATGACTTTTACGTCAAATAGATGGAACTAAAAATATCATCCTGAGTGAGGGAACCCAGACCAAAACAACATGCATGGTATGCACTCACTAAGTGGATATTAGCCATAAATATAGGATATCCATAATACACTTCAGAGACCCAAAGAAGTTAAACAAGGAAGACCCAAGCCTTCCATATGGGTGGGAGAATGGATGGAAATGGAAATGGGAGGGTTCAGGGTCAGGTGTAGGGAGAGACAGGAAAGAGTGTCAGAGGGCCAGGGGGTCAGGAGAATGAATGAAAATCTGCAGCTGCTTGGGGTGGGGTGGGATGGGGAGACTCTCTAAGAAGTCCCAGAGACCTGGGATTGGGGAGGCTCCTAGGAATCAATGCAGGTTACCTTAGAGGAGATGCCTAACAGTGGAGACATGGAGCTGAAAGAGGCCACCTCTTGTAGCCAAGCAGGATCCCCAGTGGATGGATAAGGACACCAACCCACCCACAAATCTTTTAACCCAAAATGTGTCCTGTCTGAAAGAAATGAAGGACAAAGATGAATCAGAGACTGAAGAAATTGTCAACCAATAACTGGCCCAATTTGACACCCATCCCATGGGCAAGCACTAATCCCTGACACTATTAATGATAGTCTATTATGCTTGCAGACAGGAGCCTTGCATAGCAGCTGACTGAAACAGATACAGATACCCACAACCAAACATTGGATGGAGGTCAGGACTTTTGTGGAAGACCTGGGGCAAGAATTGAACTCCACAGAAAGACCAACAGCGTCAACTAACCTGGACTCCTGGGAGCTCTCAGAGATTGAGCCACCAACCAAAGAGCATATGCAGGCTGGAACAAGGCCCCCAGTATACATGTAGCAGATGGGCATATCAGTCTCCATGTGATTCCCCCAATAACTGGAGCGGGGGCTGTGCCTAAGTCATAGTCTGACTGTGGAATCCAACAGAGCTTCCTTGTCTGGACTAAGTGCCAGAGAATGCACCTAATCCTGCAGAGATTTGATGGGCCATGTGGAGGTTTACCCAAGGGTCCCTATTCTCACAGAGGAGAATGGGAGGGAGATAGAGGAGGGACTCTGTGAAGGGGGAGACAGGATAGGGGAAAGCATTTAGATGTAAATAAATAAGTAAGAAAATACTATCAGGTCAGATCTTAAGGAGGCATTTTCTCAATCTAGGCTCTCTCCTCTGTGATGATTCTTGTTTGTATCAAGTTGACATAAAGTTAGCCGGTACAGTAGGCAATTATAGAATTGACGAAAATTAAATGTTTTTGCTTTCTATGACAGAATAGCATCATGGTCATAACATAAAAATAGTAAGAGTAAAAAAGAATTCACAACTTAAAAATAATTATATTCTTTTCTTTTATTCAATATGAATTTAATCAAACCCCACTTTTCCCCTGGGAATATTTCAGACCAGCATATTTAGAGATTTAAGATGGCAAATTAAATTTTATGTCTTGGTGGCTGGAGTGTTTTAAATGAATGGAACTGACCAGTTTTACTAGTCTAGTATAGGCAAGATTGTCAAGAAGTGAGGGCTACTAAAGTAACCCCTTCTAGATATATTTCCATATGTGATTAACATGCGTATACAATTAAAGACTACTACCACCAAACCCTTGTTTTAATCAGTTTATTCTACATCATTTAAAATATATAGAGTGTGGTGATTTGAATGATTATGCTATCATAGGCTCATATATTTGAATACCTGGTTCCCAGTTGATACAACGGTTCGGGGAGGATTAGAAGGTATGGCCTTGTTGGAAGAGACCTGTCACTGTGCATAGGCCTTGAGGCTTCAAAAGACTTGAGCCATCTCCAGTATTCCACTCTCTGCCTACAGTTTGTGGATGAAGACATAAGCTCCCAATTTTTGCTTCACCATCATAGATTCAAACCCTCTTAAACTATAATGCCCATATTAAATGCTTTTCTATTATTAGTTGCCTTGGTCTTGGTGTTTTATCACAGCCATATGAAAGTAATTAAGACAAAGAGTGCCAAGAGAACACTGAGAGCTCTGGCTAGGATTCTGTTTAGTGATAGGAACAGAAATTCATTCAGTAGATATGATTATAGTTTAGGCTATCATTGCTAGAAAAATTAAAATCCCACCCCAGGTAAATAAATCTGTTGGTATGACATGAAGTTTAAATGAATATATAAATGAATAAGTTATTGTTTGCCCTTTCTATATTATATCAAAAAGAACCTGATTGCTACCTCTAAATTGTAGGTCACAGGCAGTGGGCAGACATCAGGAATCTGACACATATCTATCACTTAACTAATTCTGTTTCTCTCTCTCTCTTTCTACTTGTCTATATCTACTCTACTGTCTATTATCTTGCAATTATTTATCTCATTTATCACTATCATCTACCTATCATCTATAGCTATCTATCTATCTATCTATCTATCTATCTATCTATCTATCTATCTATCTATGTCTATTGTTCTGTCTACTATATTTCTGTGTATGAATGTATCTATCATCTTTATACCTGTTTCATCTATCCTTTATTTTACACATACACACACACACATAAATATATATATATATATGTATATATCCATCTCTAATCTATTAGATTATTATTATCTATTATTATTATCTATCTCTACCATATCTTATTAATATGTACTATTATTTATGTATCTTTATATACATCTCCATCATCAATCTACCCAACTCATGCATCAGTTTCTTATTTGTCTGGCAACTGATTTGGAAGGGGATCTCACCAATTGTAGATATTTTACCGTCCATAATATATCAGAAAGTCATGCTATAAGAAAACTCATCCACTTCCAGCTTGGGATGCCTGTACATGAATCATGTTTGCTCTTGCTAAATTCTCTTAGAACAATTTCCCACAGGAAGTCCTAGGAGACTGCAGAACACCACCCACCTTGCAGATCATTGTCTTGAGGATAAACAACCTGAAAAATTCTAGCATGTATTTCTTCCAGCAGGCACTTCAATTTCTCATGACTTCCTTATACCCCACATTATCAGGCCACCCTTCTTAGTTAGTTTTCCAGACATTATTCAGCAGACAAATGGAAGAAGCCAGGTCTCTGGTTTCAGGGTTTGGAGGGAGTCCTGTCACACTATTTTAAACAAATACTTAAGTATTTTGAGATTCAGGTTCCATATTATGAAGATTAAAATATTTAATTAGAATATTAAATTCAAGCTATGTGCCAACACTCAATATGTTCGTCCTGTATAGAGGGATGTATCCTGATAGCTATTTTTAAGAAGTATTTACTATGTATATAGAAGAATTAAAAATAAGACACATTCCAAGGAGGAAATAACATCAATAATTTCATCTGTACAGATTTCTGTCCACTTTTGATCATTTCTGTCAAAGTCAGTGTCTACATTTAGAAAACTCTTAAAGGAGTTCTGTGCTGTATGGGGATTCTTGATTATCAGGTTAATTGAGACTGCCAAATATTCTCTTAATTAGTCTGAAATTAAATTCCCACGAGTTCTAAGGCAATGAAGACTGTACTTAGTCACAAGAACATAGGTCATTGGTGTAGTCCCATGCTGGTCCCCTGGCTCATGTCTTTTATTAGAGGGAATTATATATACACACTCCTACTTTACGCTTCAGGGCTAATTAGTGTGTGATTAAAAATGTGTGATTTTAAAATAAATCTACAGTTAGTAAAATATTTGAATAGAGTTATTTTTCAATATATTTTTTGCAAAATATACTATTTACATTAGAAAAATTATATTTATTTGTAAAGAAATTTGTAATTTCTTTGTTTTTAATAAATTTTTAATTTTATATTAACTTTTAGTAACTAAGCACCAGTTTATATTTAGTATTATATAATTGCTTTTCAATCATTTTATAAAGAGTAAGGTTTAGATATGTCTTACAAAAGACAATAATAAAAGAAGGGTTTAAAAATCCAAAACAAAGAATAAACAAAGAATCAAAACACTATCCTGTGGGAGGAGAGATGGCTCAGTGTTGAGTGTTTCCTGCTCTTCCAGAGGACCCAAGTCCTCTCGCTAATCATCATGTCTAGTGGCTCACAACTATCTGAGACTCCAGCACTAGGAGTCTTATGCTTTCTTGTGGTCTTTATGATTATGTGAACACAGATGAATGTACAATACACACAGAAATACAACATGTAAAAAAACCCACTATTTTAAAAGTCAAGAGAAAAAAATCTATGTTTTCTGGTTCACTCATTTTATTTTCTGTCTTCTCATAGAGGAGTAAAGTTTTGCAATGTGATTTCAAAATAAATATCAATTTTTATCTATACAATAGAAAATCTTAATGTCATTTGGCCACAATATAGCTACTTTGCATTTTCTTGTTTGGAAAAAAAATTTTATATGTATCTTTTTTTCTTCCAAGTGTCTGTCATCACAATGCAGGCAGAGGCCAGAAAAGAGTGTCAGAACCTCTGAAACTGGAGCTGCAGATGGTTATGAAAGGCTAGGTGGGAGCCGGGAATGCTGGGAATCAGGAGCTGGGAATCAACCCCAGGTTCTGAGAGGAGAAGTCAGTACCTATGAGCTCCCCCTCCAGTCCTCTTGAGTTTACCAGAAGAATTTAGAGTCACCTGGAAAGAGCATCTCAGTGAGGACTGTCTATACCATGTTGCTGTATGGGCATGTGTATATGTGTGTGTGTGTGTGTGTGTGTGTGTATGTAGGGGGGAGGTATTGTTTTGATTGTGTTAAATAAAGTGAAAAGACCATCCAATGTGGCTGTCACTGTTTTTGAACTGTCTACAATAAGAAGAAACAGCTGAGTGCTGGCATGCATTGATCTCTTCTCTTCTAAACTTGACTAAAGATGTGACTAGTTTTTTCAAGCTTCTGCCTCCTTTACTTTCCTGAAGTGATGGACTCTAGCGTGGAGCTGTGACCTAAGCAAAATCCTTTCTTACTTAAAGGTGCTTCCATCAAAATATTTTATCAAAACAGAAGGAAATGAAACTAAGACATGATTAAAATTTATAATAGACTTTCTTAGAGGGCTGAATCTTTTCACTTGTACTAGACACACATCATCACCCTATTGTAGAAGCTTACCATAGACTTAGACTATTGTTTCTTGGGATTTCTTCCAGGGGTAGAATATCTTTGAAACCACACTGGTCAGATATGTTATCAATTGTCCCTTTACACAGTTCATAATTAGTAAAGATAGACAATATTTTTGTCATGGAAATTGTACTGCCATCCAGACCCCCATACTCATTAAAGAAGAATAAGCATAAATTTAAAATATACTAAGACAAGATACATTGAACATAGAATGGTTGAATTTTTCTGATATAGAAAGTACCTGTTAGGGATTTCAGAGTCTGATTGTCTTCTACATAGTGTCAAAGTGGTACCAGAACGAAAGCATTTTTTCTATAATGATATTTTTATTCTTCACATAAAGGTTCTCATTAGGCATGCTCATAATAATTAGTTTCATCCTTACTTTGTCTTTGTGTCTAATGGAGGCTCATGGTAGTTTTCTTTATTGTCTTTTGCGTGTGCTTATATGTGTATTTTCATGGGTGTTGTGAGAGCCAGAGGCCAATGTTGGCTGCTCACTGAACATGAAGCTTACCAACAGACCATAGTGAGTGAGCCCCAGGAATCTTCCCCTTCTCACTTCCTCGAGCTGTGATTACAGGCATATGCATTATACCAAGTTGAGTTTGTGTGTGTGTTTATTTGTTTGTTTAACTTGGATGTTGGGGATTTAAACCCATTTTCTCATGCTTGCAACTCAAGAATTTTATCCAAAGAATCACCTCCCTAACCTACTGTTACTCCTTTTTTTAATAAATCATGACATCTTTCTTTGGTACACAAATGATTTACATACATTCTGATACCACATAACTTTTCTTTCCCTCCCCAGTGATATGATTTTTTATGAGGTCGTTAATCTTTACAGTATGATCTTGTCTCAATCTTTAAGTGCTCCCAAGTCTTATCACATGATAATAGAGCACCCTACCTCTCTCCCAGATCAGTCCCAATCAGAAACATAACTGCTACCCTTAGTTGTCTATCTTGGGGAATTCTAAAAGTTATCATCGCATGGGACACACACAATATCTGTACTCATGATGGGATTTAGGCCAACCTCTCTAAATCCATAAGGACATCCATATATCTTTGTGGCTTTCATATGAACTATTTAGAAATCCCTGGGTATGTAAGCTGAAAAGGCCAACTATATATTTGGACTGCTCACACTGGCAAGTGTTTGTCTTATGAAACTTTTTCTGCTTCCTGTAATAGAACTCAGTGTCTCTTCCAGAACTCATGCAGAATGACTTACATAAGTAATAGGAATTTGGAGAGTTGGCCCCTGGCATTTTGTAACTTGCCTGTGGTAACCATGTGGTAATATGATTAAATATTTTACAAGCTAGTAACTTCTGATGATAAGTCATATTAATAATGTCTATTAGCATTCTGTATCTTATGACTGAATCAAATACACTTCTTGAGTAAGAAATAGTCCCAAGGAAGTTGACTACAATAGCAGATTATTGTGAAATAAACACATAAGTAAATGCAGCTTCTAAGGAGATTTAGGTGGGATGGAAATCTGTCATTTCTAACAGTGCTTAGAAAGTAGTCTAAACCCAATAGATCACTTTCAAGGGACTCACTTTCTAATTGTGTTCCCTATCTTGGACTAATTAAAATCTATAACAGTGTTTTTAGTTTATTTCTAAATCACATTCAGAATAGTAAAATATTTTGGGGTGGAAATTAAAGTCACTTTAATCATCATTGTGCTTTTAAGTTAAATCTCCGTCCATTAATGCCCAGAATCTTCATTTCCAAACTACAATCTCCTATTTCTTCTAAATGTAAATGCTGGTCTGCTATTTAGATGTCTTGACTTGGAGACTGATCTGGATCAAGTATACGCCCATTTGGGGACAAATCTAACTCTATGGATTTGCTATGAGCCTTGAGACCCACCAACTCATTATTACTATCATCTTTCCTCTTCATAGTATCTCTTCCTCTACTATTTCATATATTTGTTCATACTTCTTGAGGCTGTCTATCCTCCTCCTCTCTTATCATACAATTATCATGGCAGTAGGTATCCATCTTGCTTTCTTATACAGGTACTTAGACACGAACACAAGGTATCAGTATCATCCCTTTATCAAGCCCAGTATCCCTATCCTAGAAAGAAGAGATATGAAGCAAATACATGATGAAGGATCTGTAGGAGGTGCTTACAAGTTTTATGGTTAGCATGCCAGGGTTGGGAACACTTCTCAGTGGTCCTTGTTTTTCTTTCATTTCTAGGTGGCCTTTCACATGACTACACATTGAAGAACCTGTCCTCTAAGAACAGAAGAATGGTGGTTCAAGTTTCTGGCATCCTTATACCCATTCCTATACGGTGGTTTCTAACTCATCTTTTCCTTGTATAATAGTGACTGTTTTTTCCTGCCAGGTTCTTGTCTTGTCATCAGTATGACACTGTGAACTTTATGAAAGATGATTCACATTGTCTCTTCTCATCTTCTGGGCTTCTGGGGAAACTAGACCACTCCAGTCTATGGGTTCCTTTAACTACTGGACCCATTGCTTGATCTGATACTATCAAAGAAGGCACTGATATCTCTGCCTTAACTCCTTCTCCTCCTCCTCCTCCTCCTCCTCCTCCTTCTTCTTCTTCTCCTCTTCCTCCTCCTCCTCCCATTCCTCCTCCTCTTCCTTCTCTCCCTCCTCCTTTTCCTCCTTCATCATTTGTTTATTAGGGATCAAAGTAACATAGTAGAAAATGCAAAAGATTTGGAAGCAGTTAGGCAAGATTCAAATTCTCAGCTTGATATCAATTGGTTCCTACCTTGGATAAATTTTTCATACTCTGTTTTCTCACCTATAAGATAGGTCTAGTAGTAACCACTTAATGTCCTGTTGGCAAACACATAAGAAATGTTACAGTTAGACTGTAGAACATACATAAAAGTCTGCAGATATTGGCCAATGCTCCAAATTTTTCCTGCTTGTTAATCCTTTTCCTGACTTGCATCTCAGATTCTTGTGTCTAAAAAAAGTTAGCTCCCTAATTTCTGCCTCATTTGTGGCCCTTTCTATACGTTACTGCATTTAGTTCTTTGAACATGAAGCTTAGAGAAGCAGAACTGCTGAGGAGTCACTGTATGTGTAAGAAAAGATATCAAAAAGGCTGATGTCACCAAGATTTCTAGTTACAAAATGTTAGCCATGCATTCTAGGAAGAGAAAAGTAAAGAGCTGAACTGGTTGTCAGAAATTAAAGTCCATAGAAAAGGCTTCAGAAAGTAAAAGAAGGGTTGCAGAAAATGTGTGAAACTGACACACCAGCTTTCTGACCTATGGAATATGTTCTGATTTTACATTAGACTAAATGTCTTCTGCCGAATGCAGATGGCAGTTCATTCTTATATTCCCACTCTACCTTTGTTCTTAAGTATGTCCTCTCTGCCTTAAATACTCATTTGGATTATGTGGATTATGAAAGAAAATACAACTTAAAAATGTGTTAAGAGGCAAGCACTGAACAGTAGTGGTGACTGTATTTCCTTTGTCC
Organism: Mastomys natalensis; assembly: GCA_021653895.1. Lineage (NCBI taxonomy): Eukaryota > Metazoa > Chordata > Mammalia > Rodentia > Muridae > Mastomys > Mastomys natalensis. Next base: position 1,612,876 of record JAJTUV010000466.1, read on the forward strand.
TGGGTTTAGGGCTCCCCTCAGAGAGGCTAAGACATCAGTTCTGCAGTCAGATACATGTCTGGGGCCTCCTAGGAACATGCTGATATCATTTCACCCACCTACCTAAAGTTATATCTAACCTATTGAGTAACATAAAGTTATATCTCTGAGGTACAACTTGAGATCTACAAAGCACGATGCTTATGGAAGTGGAGAAAACAGATCAAGCTTGATGGTGCTTTCCTTGAAGGGACATATTCATGAGTACTGAGTGAATTGGGAAACAGTCATAGACTGTCCTTGCAAATCCAAGGTCTGAGGTCTACTGCAGATCAAGGAGATGGACAGGCTTAGATGATCATGTATAAATGCATGAGGCAGTCTGCTCGTGTACTGCTATTGTTCCTGCAGTCCTCTAAGAAGTCCTAAGAGCTTGCCTGTGGATCGGGATACTTCACTTTTCCTACTTCCTGCTTTTCTGGTGAGGTAGGGCCCCTTTTTAAAGCACAACCCACATGTGTCCCTATGGCCATTCAAGTTAGACTTCCTAGTAACACAGACCAGTTATTTTTATTTTCCTCTATTTTCAAGTTCTCTCTCTTAAGAGTTTACCCTAACATAAATATTTAAGCCCACAGAAAAAGCTGTTTCACTGAAGAACACAGAAATTCTCCATCGTCACCTGTCCTCTGCTAGCCCCTCCCCCACCTGCTAGGAGGCCAGGATGTATTCATTGAAAGGTACTTTATCCCATTTCTCACTCCTCACTCACTGTTCCTGAATTAACATAATTTGTTTTATTTCCAGCAAAATCTCATATTGTCAGAATTCAATCTATTGAGTCACTTCTTCTTGCTTTACAGAGCCCTCTTTTGCTTCAATTACATTGCCCTTTCCTGTTGCCACCACACAGCCTGTTCTGTTCTACTCTTCTACTCTGCTTTACATTTATCTGCTTCAATTTTAAATGGGAGAAAACTCTTTTCCTCAGGTGATCAGTTCTAACTTGGCACCTCAAAGATCAACATGACACTTGGAGCTTATAGGGTTAAATGTCATTCTCCCATTACAGAGCTTACAAAAGCATGTGCAGTACTAAAGCTGGCCATTCCACATGAAGGTATAACAGGTACATCAAACCCAGCTTCTCTAGAACAAAAGTTGACTTCATTCTCTGAAGTGGTCATCACAATTGCGAGATGGTACCTACACAACTATAGAAGCCCAAAATCTGAAGGGCACCTGAGTTACTCAACACGTCCTTCTCTCCATTCTGTTCCATCCATCGCTAATCTCCCATGTATATTCTTCCAACTTTATTCTTTTCATGGCTCTGTCTCTTTTGGTGTTATATCCTGAGTAGAGTCATGTCATATGTTTTCACTCATTTTTGTACCCTTAGCTACTCTTGCTTGTACTGTGAGTGCCTCTATAACATCTAAATATCTCAAGTATTTAAAAGGCTCTAGAGCCTGGTAGATCTTGTTTTCTTTATTTTCTTTTTATTATCTATTTATTTATTTATTTATTTACAGTCTGGATTTTATCCTTTGCCCCCACTGTCCACCCTCTGAGTGTTCCACATCCCATCCTCCCTACCCCCTGTCTCCATGATCATCTCCTTAGATGCAAAAAAAGCATTTGACAAAATACAATACCCCTTCATGTTAAAAGTATTAGAGAGATCAGGAGTCAAGGCCCATACCTAAACATAATAAAAGCAATTTATTGCAAACCAACAGCCAATATCAAACTAAATGGAGACATACTTGAAGCAATTTCACTAAAATCGGGACAAGACAAAGATGTCCACTCTCCCCATATTTATTCAATATAGTACTCGAAGTGTTAGCTAGAATAAAAAGACAACAAAAAGAGATCAAGGGGACACAAATTAGCAAAGAAGAAATAAAGGTATCACTATTTGCAGATGATATGATAGTATCCATAAGCAATCCCAAAAATTCTACCAGAGAACTTCTCCAGCTGATAAACAATTTCAACAAAGTGGCCAGATACAAAATTAACTCAAATAAATCAGTAGCCTTCCCTTATACAAATGATAAACAGACTGAGAAAGAAATTAGGAAACAACTCTTTTCACAATAGCCACAAATAATATAAAATATCTTGGAGAAACTCTAACCAAACAAGTGAAAGACCTGTACGACAATAACTTCAAGTCTCTGAAGAAAGAAATCAAAGATCTCATAAGATCTCCCATGCTGATGGATTGGTAGAATTAATATAGTAAAAATGGTCATCCTACCAAAGGCAATTTACAGATTCAATGCAATCCCCATCAAAATCCCAACACAATTCTTCAAAGACATGGAAAGAACAATTCTCAAATTCAACTGGAAAGGCAAAAAAATCCAGAATAGCAAAAACAATTCTTAACAATAAAAGAACGGCTGGGGGAAATCACAATCTCTGACCTCAAGCTCTACTACAGAACAATAGTGATTAAAAACTGTTATTGGTACAGAGACAGACATGTTGATCAGTGAAATAGAATTGAAGACCCAGAAATGAAACCACATACTTACGGACACTTGATCTTTGACAAAGACACCAAAAATATACAATGGAAAAAAGAAAGTATCTTCAATAAATGGTGCTGGTCTAACTGGCGGTATGTATGTAGAAAAATGAAAATGGACCCATATTTGTCACCTTGCACAAAGCTCATGTCCAAGTGGATCAAGGACTTCAACATTAAATCAGATACATTGACTCTAATAGAAGAGAAAGTGGGAAAGAGCCTTGAATTCATTGGCACAGGAGTTAATTTCCTAAACAGAACTCCAATGGCTCATGCTTCTAAGACCAAGAATTGATAAATGGGACCTCATGAAACTGGAAAGCCTCTGTAAGGCAAAGGACATAGTCAACAAGACAAATCAGTAACCTACAAATTGGGAGAAAGTCTTCATTAACTCCACATCAACAGAGGGCTAATATCCAATATATATAAAGAACTCACGGAGATAACCATCAAAAAACCCATACAACCCAATCAAAAAAATGGGGTATGGAACTAAAACCGAGAATTCACAACAGATGAATCTTGAATGACTGAGAAGCACCTAAAGAAATGTTCAAAGTCCTTAGTGATCAGAGAAATGCAAATCAAAATGACCCTGAGATTCCACCTTACTTATACCAATCAGAATGGCTAATATCAAAATCTCAGGTGACAACACATGTAGGCGAGGATGTGGAGTAAGGAATACTCCTTCATTGCTGGTGGGAGTGCAAACTGGTACAACCACTCTAGAAATCAATCTGGAGGTTCCTCAGAAAATTGGAAATAGATCTACCTGAAGGTCCAGCAATACCACTCTTGGGCATATAACCAAAAGATGACCCACAATGACACAGGGGCATTAGTGTTCCACTATGTTCATAGCAGCCTTATTTGTAATAGCCAGAAGCTGGGAACAACCCAGATGTCCCACAACAGAAGAATGGATACACTAAATGTGGTTCATTTACACAATTAAGAATGAGGGCATCCTGAGTTTTGCAGACAAATGTATAGAACTAGAAAATATCATCCTGAGTGAGGTTTTCTTCTTTTATTCTTTGAATATTTTCTTTTAAATTTTTGACAATTTCGTGCATGTATGTAACATACTGCAAATATATTCATCTCCCATTACCCTTTTATCCCATTCTCACACCCATAGACCTCCTCCTTCCCAACTAGTTTCCTGTTTACTTTTATGTCTAATGTTTTTGTGCAGGTCATGGGAGGTAGCCATAATGCTGGTGTTTTTTTTTATTACATCTGCTATATCTTACCCAGAAGTCACAGTTCTGCCCATCCTCCAGTTCTTGCAATCTTTCTACTCTCTTTTTCATGAGGTTCCTGGGTATTAGAGGGATTGCTACAGATGTTGTACTTAGGGATGAGCACCTGACTATCCTTCATTCTCAGCATCCTGACTAGTTATGCATCTTTTTTCTAACCATCACACACGGCAAAAAGAAACTTCCTCTGGTCCAGGTGGATAGCACCATTCAATTCAGTTGCCGAGTTCCTTGGAGTTCAAGTGGGTACCACAGGAGTTAGGCAATGGAGAGAGTCTAGGTTTGCATCTCTGTGACATTACTCAGGTGCCAGGCTCCTGAGAGTTTGCAGAGGTCCTGGCCAGGAGCTAGGGATTGGAGGCTCTGATGGCTTTCAATAATCCTTCAAAGGGGGGAAATTTCCTTATTGTGGCTGATAAGCTCCTCTAACACCACAGCCCTCAACCGCTGTCACCTCTCGTCTCTTCTTGGGTTGCTTCTCACCTCCCTCTGAGCCTCAGGGGATTTCTTCCATTCAGAGACCTTTGTCTTCTTCAGACCTAAGCCACTAGAAGAGTGATAATTCCTTTTGCACATTTTTTGAGTGAATGTCATTGCTTTTTAGCCTTTATCAGCCCAGGACTCATGGGGCAGCAATTTCAGAGCAAGGTATGTTGTTCCCGGGACTGGAGAAATGGCTCCGTGGTTAAGAGCACTGGTTACTCTTTCAGAGGATCTGAGTTCAATGCCCAGGACACACAAGGCATCTCACAACTCTTTGTAATTCCAGTTTCAGGGAATCCAGTACTCTCACACAGACATATCTTCAGACAAAATACCACTGCATACATACCGTGTTCTCCATGGTAAATATGTTTTCACAACTTATAATTTTCACTAGCCTCTGGTATCTATTCTACTAGTCATTATTGACTATATGAACATGTTCATAAGCAAATAAATATGAGAAAAGTAAAGGCAAACACATACTAAGTCATATGTTAAAACGATTCATAACTTTATCAGAAATGTTTATTGAATATGAATTTAATGTCATACATTTTTATTTTGTTTTTGATTCAATAATTTACCATGTGGCCCACATTGACCTCAGACCTGTGATTACTCTTGCTCAGTGTTGTGGTAAAGTAATTTTATAGGTATTTCCTTTCTAGAATACACTTCTCCTGCAGCTTGGCATGATAGCATATACATATAGTCTCAGCTAATCAAGAGGCTGGGGTCTGAAGATTATTGGAACAAAGGAATTGAAAGCAAGCTTGGGCAATGCAATTGAAGTCTCATTTAAAACAAACAAGCAAAACAAATGAACAAACAAAACCACTTAGCTTTAAATCCTCAAACCTTAACATCTTGGTGACTGATGTTTTCTTTGAGGACCGCTGACATAGATTCTTACATTATTTGTCTTGAAGTAGCCCAGCTGCCCTTAAACTCTGTACACTCCTGCTGGAGCCAGACCTATGCTCTATGCAGGGAAGGAGAAAGAATGATGGAGATGGAGCAATGTCTGGAAGATGTGGATGACAGGAAAGAGCCACTTGTGCTGGCAGCACGTCCCCAAGTGTGACGTTTGTATCATAAAAGGCTCAGCTTTGGGACAGAGGTGTATGTTGGGGTTCTGTGCATCCATCCAGTAGAAAGACATCTTTCTTCCTTTGTCTCCCTTGCATTTCTGAACTCCATCACCTAGGCCTAAATTCTTCTCTGAGGTGAATTTGAGTGCAAAGGAGGAATTCTAGGCCAGGACAGATCGTTCTGAGAGCTGGCTCTGTGAAGGAGTTTGATGTAAGTTTGTAAGATTATCTCTGGAGAAGTGGGATGGCTCAGGTCCAGAGTCTGCTGGCTGGCTTTCTACAGAGTCGAAATCTGTCCAGGCACAGCTTAACAAGAACAGATTTGTAATTTTTTCAACAGTTTGTCAGTCCCTAGAGGGAAGAACAATGCTTCTTGTTTCACACACTGCTTCTTTAAGAAAGAAACTAGAGTTGCTTGTGCTTGACTCAGAGATGACATTGTCTAAGAAGTATCCCTCAGGCAACTGTCTGTCTGATATTAGCGTTAACCATATTTAGGGAATTAGCAACACATATATACACTTATGAAGAAGTGAGTACACACACAAACATACATAAGATCACATATACAAGCACAAACACACACACATACATACATACATACAAACAAACATATAGAATGCACATACACTCACACATGCTCTGACACACAAACATATACAAATGCATATAGACACAAATATATAAACACACAGAGGCACTTACACATACAAGTGCATTCATAAATATACATATATACATAAAGTACAATGACATGGATATACATACAGAAATACTGTAGTGGTTTGAATGAGAAATCTATCCCACAAGCACTGGTATTTGAACACTTGGTGTCCAGTTGGCAGTCCTGTTTGGGAAAGTGTTGGAACCTTTAGGAGGTGGAGGCTTGCTGGAGGAAGCATGGCATTGGGAGTGGCCTTTGAAAAATAATAACTTCATCTTCACTTCCAGTTTATTCTGCTTCATGATTACAGCTGAAGATAAGATTTCTCAACTTTCTGCTCCAGCAATCTCTGACACCACAAGACCAAACAAACCATTGCTTCTATAAGTTGTCTTGGTTATGAAGTTGAATGACAGCAACAGAGAAGTAGTACACACTCATACACATAAAATATACAGGCTCGACATCATGAAACAAATATGGACACTCATACACAAATTTACAAAAACAGATACACACAATATACGGAGCTCAGCAGCATATATACCTATATACGCATGTACACAAACATATGAATATGGACAATTAAAGAAAGAGGAGCAAGTGGAGGAGGAGGAGGAGAAGGAAGAAGAGGGGAATGATGAATGAAAAAAGAATGTGGCCATGAATAAAGATGTGGAGATAGAGGAAAATTTGACTAGCTCTGACACACAGAGTTCATTCCCCATGTTCTTAAAAATAGGAAACTGAATGCTGGTCTAAGTCATGCAAATTCCTTTCCACAATTTTGGTACAGGTTTATTCTGCTAATGTTTAATTATCCCCTTACCTGTTGGTGACTAAGAATGTCTAAGCCAAGAACATTCTGAATTGATTCACGAAAAATAAAAACAATGCACACCAGAATATACACACTATGGGAAGTTCTTTTCTTGTAATGAGACATAACAGACATGTGTTTCTCATCTTCCCCTTAGACACCTATGAATCAGCGTGTTTGGGCTCGGCCTCCTAGAAAGACTTTTCTATGTATGACTGAAGTAAAAGGAGGACTTCATGTTTCGCGTTTATGTTCTTGTTTGCTTGGTTCATTGTTTTTGTTTTGTTTTGTATTTGTAGCAACTAGGCACAGGCAAACCCAACAAAGTAGGCATTACCACTTAGAGGTTTGGGCCTTGTGGAAGACAGCTGTCTGTCATCCATCCAGGTGAAATTCATTCTGTCTTATTACCCTATGTTTTTTCCCATTCAGTAGTGAGTTCAACCTTCAGGTGATCTTAGTTAGGGATGACATTTGGTCTTCTAGTATTATAGAAATTTTTAAAAAACAACTTCATGTGAGGAATAGTGTCTCTCCTGGGATAACTTTATGGCATGAAAGAAGTTAAGAAAAAATGGATGCTGTAATTAACAGTAAGTTACAGGTGTGTTGTTTGGAGTTTTCTAACCCATTCTCTAAACTTTAAACCCAGCTATCTTCCTTGTTCTTAGGTGAGTTGATTTGATTTTTATTTACATGGGTGACAGAGAGTGAAGAAATAATATATTTTGCAAACAGCAGGATGAGTGTTTAAAATCTGACATCGTTTATTGTTGCATCCTGGAAACCTTTAACTGAAGGAGCCTCTGACTTCCTCTTCTAGTCTGAAGCTTTATCAGTGAGCTAGAGAATATGGGAAGATCAATGGCGGTTAAGTTGTGACTGTGTCTTCCTCTTCACTCATTTTGTGAATCCATCTACTTAAAGTAGTCACTCAAGAATATGCACTCTTTAGACTTTTAAGCATGTACCATTTTTAATTTGGATATCTAAATATTAAAATACCCATTTACTATAGTATTAATAATATAAATTATAGTACTCATAATCAACATATATTGTTTCAATATCTGATTAAAATATACATGCTACATATTATGAGGAAAAAGAATAATGAGAGGTCACCCTTCTATATATTTACTTTTGTTTATCTTAGATCTTAAAATAAAGCTATACATTCAGTATATTGATCTCCATTATATTGCAACTTATATTTTCTTCCTTGCAAATATTTTAAGTTTTGATTACATGAGCGTGGTAAGATTCATTCTCTAGCATAGTGGGTAAACATGATAATCTACTGGTGTGAACAGCACATTCTTGTTTTATTAGCATGAAGAGTGAAGCAGTACTTTTTGAGATTATTGAAATTTGTGGAACTGAGGATGTGTTGCTGACTGATTGTCATGTATACATATTTGTTTATCTTAGATTTTTTCAAATCAAACTTTAAATCATGGTACTTAAATGCTTTAGCCTCCCTGCTAGCCCACAGCCCACGAGAGGTAGTGGGAAATGAAGATTATTAGGATATGGGGGAAATGGACCTGTTTAGAAATTGTTCTTTGGAGCAAATCTAATCTGTATTGTCAGGAAATCAGCAGTTCAGTTCACAGGAATTATTAGCAGCAGCTCGATTCACTCGCAAATACTTCACAAATATACCAGCAGTCCAGTTCAGTAGTGTCAGGATAGCAAACATGAATCAGCAACAGTGACATGGCCTAGCAGAAACAACAGGTCTCTGGTGAATCAGAATATGTCAGTTGGAGTGACCAGGACCAGCAGGGACAACAGAAGTTTTTTGCTGTGCCTCTGTCAATGAAGCAAACATCAGCAAAGACTAAGACATGATAACAAGAAGCACTGCAAAGCCAGCTATGCAAGCTTCTATCACAGTCTCTTGAGTCCTATTTATATTCCCTCAAATATCACATGTCCTTCCATGGGTTTGCCTCAGTATTCGAGTCTGTCTTTGCCAAACTCCGCTGAGTCTTTTCAGCTGACATCACTACTCTGCAATCTGTGGAAGTTGCCAGAAACCACGAGAACACCACCAAAAGTTTTTTGGTGCATTTCTGTCTATGAAAGCACAAAGTCCTTCATCATCTGCCCTTTCATGTGATTGCTTTAGCAAAACATCTTTTCACTTGTGCTTCAATGAAATGTACCTTCACCTGTGTCTGCTTCAGCAAAATATTATCTGGCACAACTGACTTTCCAAAGAAACCAGAAGTTTCCACTTCAGGTATGGATCTATACCTCTATACTGACACTCTTTCATAAGATACATACCCAGTCAGCCACTATCCCTGCATTTGGCACAGAATCTTAGAGCATGAATCTCATGGTTCTATACCTCTGTGATTTTTGAAAAGATGTGTCATGCAAAGCTGATGTCTGCTTCTGAGAAACCTGCTATATATGATATACATTGAAAGCATCCTCTCTGGAAACACAGATCTCTCTCTCTCTCTCTCTCTCTCTCTCTCTCTCTCTCTCTCATTTTATATCTATTTAAAAAGCCACAAATGATCCATACTGCAAACACATCAAGAGTACAGTAACATCATTTGTATAAAATATGAAAGATGTTAAAAATGGACATTCCAAAGTAGATAAAACTTCCAAACATTTTGAACTCCAAAATTGCCTCTGACTCTTGCATGGAGCAGCTTCTCAACCCTATGTTATAAAGGGAGGTTTTTTTTTTAAAGTAGGTTTACTCTTTGTCATTGCCTCAAGTATACAAAAAATTGGATGGTAATCCCCAAGTCAATTTACCCTACTACATTATTCCCAATATCAATATTTTTCCCAAACCATAAATAAAGGTCCTGGTATTTCCAATGCAGCTAAGAAACAGTCAAGAGAAAATCAACAAGACTCATGTTATATCCATTCTATCTTCTCCAATTGTTTTCATTTCTTGTAAAGTAACAGTCAAATGTGTCATCTTGTAAAAGGATTTATACCAGAGATAAGATGAGAAACTTAAACAAAGGTAGGGTTTTTGTTGAAGACTCATGACCATATAGAAGCCCAAGGCAGCTACAATGAGCAATGTTAATTATAGCAGGAGCAAGGAAGAGTTCTTGAGATCATTAGGGGTTGGGGAAAATGTCTCTTCATAAGGAAGCAGATTGGACTGTTATGGGTGTGGAATGCGACTGGGGAGAGTTTCATTTCTGCCTTTCTGAGTAGATAAAGCATGTGTTAGTGTCTGAGACACAGCTTTGCTGTGGGTGAAAGCAGCCCACTGATGACCTGGTCTGCTACAGACTAAAGGCAATTTCACAAAGATTCAGATGATCTTAGCAACTTAACTACATGCTACAACAAAGGCCAATACTCTTTAAAGGTGTATGATGAAAATCAAACTCTAGAGAATGGAAGGTTCACAATACCTAGCTTCTAGTCAAAACCCACTAGGCATAGAAAGCTTAAGGGAAACACAAAATGTTTCGGAGAGAATGAGCTGATAAAATCGAGAATAACATAGAGTGATAGACCGGATAGGGAAACTCAAACCAGCTTTATAATCCTTAAAGCATGCTGAGAACTGAAAGGACTACACAAATATTATAAGAGGGTAGGAGGCATAGGAAGACACAGTGAGTCTTCTAAGTGTAAAGCACACTATCTGGAAAAGTTTGCAGTCTCTGGAGGATGATAGTTTTTTATTTATTAAAATAATTTTGAAAATTGAAAAGAACTTATTTGTATCCAATGCACTGTGAATATATTCACCTCCATCACACACTCGCCCATCACCCAATACAGCAAAATCAGTATTGTGGCTACTTCTGAGCTTTGACCATCACCTACTCCAAAAGAAGTTTCTCTGATTGACCCTGAAAACTGTTGTTCTTGACAGATACAAACTGTATCTTTGGAAGGCAGTTTACTGGTCGATCATTTGGCAAAGCATCTGTGGTAGATTCCCTGTAGGGATTGAGATCATCTCCCCACAGACCTTACATCTATCCTGGTTATATCCAGAGAATTTATGTCACTACTGTATTAATGATGAAAATTTGTGTCACTACTGCTGCACATTGAACATGCATGTATCAGGTATATGTGCACATACAGATGTCCTCTCTGCATGCATGTGGAATGCATACACATTACATTTTCCCTCTTTCTCCTGAAGTGGAGCTTTTGTGGAGTTAGACTAGGATCATTCCCTGGTTCTCATTGCAGAAATGCCATCTTCCATCATTTAACCTTGTTTACTGTTTGTGGGACATGTGAAATATGAACTGACATTTGTTTTGCCCATAGTCATAAAGGACAGTAAAAATAATTAGATTTTTGAATACAAAACTACTAACCTTGAGAAGACATCTAGCAACATTCACTCCTATTCGATAGCCAAGTACAGTAAAAAGGACAGAATACACTTTTTCCAGTTTGATCACTAAAAAAAAAAATATTCCGTAGCACTGAATGCAAAATAATGCAGGTATTTTTTGTCACCTTTTAAAACTGAATCTAATTCTTCTCAGTACTGATTGTGATTCAAATGATATTTTCTGATAAATACTTTAGTTGATTTACTCATGGACCCAGATGAAAGCTTTATTTTCATTTAGTATTTTTATTTACTTTAAAAATATACCATTCAATCAATGTGTTAGACAATGTATTTTAAGTCAGCGTATTCGTTTCTTTCTTGGCAGACCATTTATATGACTCAAACATTTAGGTGGTGACTTTTTGCTTAAACCGCTGTTGCCAGGTTTACATCATTGTTATTCGCACAGCCTTTTACACAGGTAGTTCTTGGAAGGAAGGAACCTTTTGCTGGAGGCTTAGTGCAAGCTGTCATTCCCAAAGGAAAACACAAGGAAAAAAAATCATTTATCACTTCATCCCTTTCCTTATCAAGAGTTTCTTCTTAAAGAATGAGGCTTATCCCTGAGGCTGTTTGGAAATTGACAATTCAGGAAGAATCAATGGAGAGCTGCATTTTTGATGGATGAACCATTAGAAAATTCTATGGCATTCTTCCCATGACCTTTTCTGGAGACAGATGAATAGCCTTCCAAAGGTTGCATTTTATTTTATGTTCAAAAAAAAAAAAAAAAAAAAAAGAGGAAAAAAAGACAAACCAACCACAGTGTATTAGAAACAACAGAATCACATTAGGATTCTTCCTGAACTGAAAACGAGGATGGGGGAAAGGGGTAATGAGAGTTAGAGGAAAAGGAGGGATGATTTGCAGAACTGACCCTGATACAGGATTCTGAACTCTAGGAAGTTCTCCATCTCCTGGTAGAGAACATTTAAAGCAACACTCCTACTCAGTTAAATACTTTCACAAGCAGTAAGTCTAATTTACATAGTTCCTTTTCTGAATACATCTAACTCAATAGGTACAGTTGTGATTTTTACGGCCCAGGTAATATTAGCACACATACACAAAATTAAACATGTTAAAGTAACAACATATCAATGAAAGGATTCATGGTATCTAGAAATACCAAGATATTGATTATCTAAGCACTGATGGAATGTAAGGGATGTCTGTGGCGTAAGTCAAGAATGTTCTTTATAGGATTTGAATGTAAAAGTAGAAAAAATATCAAAATAATTTTATTAATAGAATCAAGTAATGTAGCTCAGTGGTAGAATACTTACCTAACATTTGTCCAGTCCTGGATTCTCTCACCAGCATTGCAAGATAGATGGATGGATGGATACATAGATAGATACATACATAGATATATATGTAGATAATAGATAAATAGATAGATAGATACATAGATAGATGATAGATAGATAAATAGATAGATAGATAGATACATAGATAGATGGATACATACATTGGTACATAGATAGATAGGTACATAGAGAGATGATGGATGGATACATAGATAGATACATAGATAGATTGATGGATACATAGATAGATACACAGATAGATAAATGGATACATAGATAGATAGATAGATAGATCCATAGATAGATAGATAGATAGATCCATAGATAGATAGACATAAAATACAAAATGAACCACATGTGGAGGTACAATTTTGTATTCTCAGCATGCAGGTGGATGAAGGAGAAGGATTATGGGTAACCCAAGCCATCCTGAGCTACTGTATTAGTTTCTTTTGCATTGCTGTGGTAAGATATCATGATCAACTTACAAAAGAAAGAGTTTAATTAGGTTTATGTTTCCACTGAATTCGAGTTTATGATTGTGGAGGAAAGACATGGTTATAGGTGCCTGAAATAGCATCTGAGAGCTCACATCTTGATCCACAAGCAGAAATCAGGAAGCAGCACAATGATATTGGTGTCTTTTGAAACCTTAAAGTCCTCCTTGAGTGACACATGTCCTCGAAAAAATCTATACCTCCTAATCCTTCCCAAATAGTTCTACCAACTGTTCATAATTATATGTTCATATTTATATGTTATATTCAGACATATGAATCTATAGAGGTCATTTTATTCAAGCCACCATACCTATACAGTAACTTTGACTAGCCTGGACTACATTGTAAAATCCTATCTTAATAGAACAAAACAGGTAGAATGAAATCAAAGAGTGTTGACAGTAACAGACTCAGAACCTTGGGAAGAAAAGTGGTGACAGGGCTATCTCAAAATAATGGAGAAATGAGGATGTCAAGGGACATTTAACTCCATAATAATTAACAGTGTCATAGAACATTCAAATTATAGCTTTATTTAATAAAACCTGGCTTTTTGTTTTTATTTTTGTCTTATGATTTATAGAACTTAGCTAAAAAAGCAACACAAATTTATGTTTTTTAGTACAACAATATTTCCTGCTAATATTTTGTGTATTACTTTAACCAAACTCCATTATTAAGTCCTGTCATAGCCTCATAGGTCAGATATCTTAGAATGAATGAACTATTCTGCCCCATTTAAAATCTTAAACAGTGACAATTACAAGAAAAATGAAAAGAATTTCAGGAAATGATTTAGGAGATGAGTGTCTTCCTATGATGGGAACTGTTATTGATGTTTTTGCATCACTTATGGTTGCCTTGATAAACTAACCTCCAACAAATCATGTATTAAGTAAAAGAAAGGTAAAGCAATGATATTAAGGAAAAACATGGGTATGTGTTAAAAAGAAAGTCCTCATGAAAACAATCTGCAAAGTAACAGGGGCTATAACAAAACCCAGGCACTTTTACACTGAAGATCCTGACTGAATTTAAGAAATTCTCAAGTGCTCAGTTGGAAGTCAAAACAATGAGCTATCTGAGAATTAAGTATCCCCTCCCCCAATCCATTAAAATGGCAAATAGACATGTTATGTCTTACAAAGAACTTCACTGAAATAACAAGTGAGTTGGCAAATAGTATACTATGGGGAAATTTCCACTGTAAATGTTAATTTTTTATGATGCTTTCTTCAATTCATGAAAACAATTTCTTAGTATTTCTGAGTCCAGGTTGTAAATGTTCAATCAATTTATCCATCTCTATCCTCTTGAAATTCTCTATGACTGTCAGATACAAGTCAGGCACCATGGAGGGAAAAGACTAGACAAAAGACATTTGACCAAGGAACTAAGAGGTAATTTAAGTTTACAATGGAAGGTGGCTATGTTCACATAGCTTATAAGAAATTTATTTATTAGGGAAGAAGACAGATGATTGTCTAATAAATAGTGCCAAGATATTGAAATTTCCATATACATAGACGTCACAAGATATGATTTCATTCTTCCTTCATAAATGTGATTCCAGATAAGGAGTTAATAATTTAAACTTTAGAGTGATAATGAAGGTAAGAACACCTGGAAAGAAAGGTCCCCCCTTCCAAAGAGGTGTACTATTCATGGTGGGAAAGCACAGACTCATACAAGACTCAGATGATAAAATGTTATAACCACAGATAAAAATATAGTTAAAGGCTCTGTAAGAAAAGAACAAAACTCTCCTAACTCTTTAAGATTATGATTATGTCACATTCAAGCCCAACTTACTGAGGGGAGATGGCTCAGTGGGTTCTCAAACAGTAAAACCTGAGTTCAAAACCCAAGCACCTACATAAAGAGCTGGGCATGGCTAACATGTGCTCCCATGGGGATGGAGAGACTATTACTGATACTTGCTGGAAGAGATTGTCCCAAGGGAACAAGACTGCAGGTGACAGACAAAGATACCTGTTCCCTATACATATACTTCCATCCCAATATGTACACCATGCACAATCACATGAGAGAGAGAGAGAGAAGAGAGAGAGAGAGAGAGAGAGAGGAAGAGAGACAGAGAGACAGAGACAGACAGAGACAGAGAAATACAGAATCAGAGAGACAAAGACAGAGGTAGACAGAAAAGGGAGGAGACAAAGACATTCAGAGACACAGTGAGTATTTGGATATTTTATTTATTTACATTTCAGATGCCATCCCCCTTCCCCCATTTCCCCTCCCTAGAAACTCCCTATGTCATCCCTGCTCCTCCTCTTTGCTTTTATGCAATTTTAATCACATGCAAGTATTAAGGTCAGTTTTAGGTCTAGGAACTAGCAATACAATAGATGCAAATAGTCAAGGAACAAGCAAGACAATAAAAAAGGGGGAGAGGTAGAGAGCTTTTGGGGCTGCTTGGCAAGAATCTGACATGGGCCAAGGACAAGGAAATGGGCTGTTGGCAGGAATATGACATTGGCCAAGGACAAGGAAGTGGGCTTCAGGCAGGAATCTGACACAGAGAGTATTTTAAGAAACATCCTTAATCAGTTAAACAACAATAAAATTGGGATCTCCTGGGACAGAAGCTAAGCCAGGTAACAGGCCTTGGCCTCTACATACTGAATTGCAATTCATCCATTCCTACTTCATATAATATGAGTGACAGCCTGGCTCCTTTGAGTAATCTATTTAGGAAAGATGATGTAAATTGAGGCAACTTCAAATCAGAGAGAAGAGTACTTCTCCTTGAAGTTTCAGAAGGCCTCTACACATTTTAAATTTCAGGTGCTATTTCATGAAGGATGACTAATCTGTGTGTGTCACCAGGGAACAAAATATAGTTTTGTCCCTCTTGTGGTCTCATTTGCTTTGGAATTACAGGACACACCAAGAGATTTCAGGGTGGACTTAAGAGTCAAGGAAACCCATTAGCTCTCTGAGAACATGGGATAGGCATCCTATAATTCACTTAAGCACTACCCAGAAGTCATGTAATTATCCTGTGAAGTAACTCTTCCAGTGGAATTGGAACATTAGAATATTTGTGTGCATGCTTTAAGGTTGAGTATTTATCATGCACTGATCTGTGTGCATGGTGGCACATTATCTTGCCTAACCACAGAACCTCTGAGTCCAAATGGAGTTACAAGTCTCTACACCATTCTTCAGCCATTTCCACCAAGGCTTACTGACCCCTTTGCCACATGTCCTTAGGTACACCCTTCCATTTCTGTCTTTTGATGGCTCTGTGGAGAGCACCTCTGATATCACTGCAGTAGCAACAATACAAATGTCGAAAAGCCCTAAATTTCCTGGAACCAGGCAGGGCATTGCATTTTGCTGCTGTCCTGTCAGCTCTTTTCCAACCTTGTACGAA
Source organism: Mastomys natalensis (assembly GCA_021653895.1). NCBI lineage: Eukaryota > Metazoa > Chordata > Mammalia > Rodentia > Muridae > Mastomys > Mastomys natalensis. The sequence goes on from JAJTUV010000466.1 coordinate 1,629,302, forward strand.
GAAATGTGCTCTGTGCTCCTGCTTATAGGCCACCAATGTAATCTTATTGTTGGTGTTTTGCATTCATTTTCTCCCATACTAAATCTTATAACATGCTAAAATTTAACAACTACTAATTTATTTAATGTTTATATCTAATATTATTAAGAGAACACAGCTTAAATCATTTGAAAAATTACTCAAACCAAGAAACAAGAATGAAGAAGATTGTTGTATCATGAGCAGTTGCAGAAAGGAGAGATTTTTTTAACAGTTTAGAAAATAATTTGTGCTTTAGATCGTGAGAGAGATTAATAAAGTACATAATAGGCTGACACAAGAGAAGGCAGTAGAGTGAAAATGAAGTGAAGAACAGTTATTTATTCTATTTACTCACTATTTCCTCATCAGACTGGTCTTAAAAATGCTAAAAAAATCTCCATTGCCTCTGAAAATTGCATTGTAATATGCAAAGAGTAGCTCATACTTGAAGGACAATATGTATCTGTGCTCTTTGTATTTAATTTCTAATCTGGAATTGCTAAGGCGATGAAGTGAAATCGCTTGTGTTAGCTTTTAACATTTTAGTTTTTCTCATTTCCTGGAATATTTTGGCATGAAATTCTGTTAAATATTTCCATTAAATAACTGCAGATGAAAATTTTCCATTGGCTTATAGGCAACAGTATAGCATAGTGGCTAAGAGTTGAGCTATGGTGTGGTACCTGATTGTTATCTTGATGGACTTTATACAAGTTATCAATCATTTTTTTTCTAGTGCCAGAAGGTTGATGCAGGTTGCTGCAAATATTAGGCAAACATGCTAAATCCCCATACCACTGTCTATCCATGTATAGGGTCAAAGCTTCACTATCCTCATGATCAGAAAGGGGAACCAGACTACACAAGTAACTACACCATAGTTACATAGTTTGCATAATTGCAAAACCTTCTCGCAATACAAGCATGCCAGTGTGTCATGGCTGGCTCAATGCTTGTCCCCTATGATCTTAACCATCCTAGGGGTGAGTAACATTGAATAATTTCAAGCCTTAGTTAGTTTAGGAGGTTTGCTGTAGTTGGATTCCCTTTTCATAAATTAATTATACTACTGTTTAAATTGAATGACATGCCTGGATTTTAAGATATTTTCTTCTTAGAGAATCATCCTTATGTAGTGCATTTAAAAAGTATTAAAATAAATTTTAAGAATATTCACACAGGCAACTACTATTAAGTCATCCTCCTCGTCTGCTCCCTCCTCAGGGTGGGGATAATTATTGGCACTATCACTTGTCACCTTTCTCCTCTCTACCTAAATAGCAGCTCCTTTACTGTGCAAAATAATTGTATTTCCCCATAGTGCTATTGTTCCTGTGTGTCTTGCTTTGTTTGGTTTTCTTAGTCTGACACCTCACTGCTCACCTTGAGAAAGAAATTCAGGCAGTTGGCCAAGTTACATATTGTTTGTGTCAATATTTATGTTGCTATTTTCCTGACTCTACTCGTCCTTTAGAATTAATTATTATGTTCTTAGAAGAGAACTTGAATTAGAAAAGATCGTGTTTATACAAAGCTGGGAAGACTTTTAAGGTCAGAAGACACTACAAAAACGTTTTTGAGAAGATCAACCATGTGCTAGTTTAAAGAAGAAAATATACCCGTAGACTTGGGCTGCTCCCATCCCTGGCCAAATATGACTAATTTTGGAGTAGACAAAAAACAGTGGAGAAATGCATAACTGGTTGCAGTGTTAAGAATATAAGACCCGGAGCTCACTCATAAACAGGGCATCTATAGCGACTCACCTACTTCATTGAGGCTAGGAAAACACTTACATGAGGAGGTGAAAAAAAGAAGAGCTCCAAGATGAGGAAGAATGCTGTCTTCTAACATGACATGGCTACTGGAGTCATAAACTCACAGCAGCTCTGATTCCTGAATAAGATGCGCACAAGGTCAAATCACTGAAGACTATTGTATAGATGAAATAGATTCTCTGAGTCCTGCCCTTTTCTGAGGAGTTACTGATAACTGACAGTTGATACAGGAGGTACAATAAGGCTTTTCTGAGCATGTGGCCACTGGTAGGTTTCCTGACACTCAAGGATATATGAGCAGTCCTAAATGTACTTGGGGGATTTACTAAAAAAACATGAAGTTGGGAGATGGACAGGTTGAAGAGGCTAAGGTTGAAGTTGTAATGGTCTCACATTCTGTTCCGCTATGTAACATTCATGGTCAGCCAGTTCCTGCAGACGCTCCCCATCAAGGTCAAGGATTTCCAGAGAATCTGTGATATTTCAATTCCCCTGACTGAGAAGTGATCCTTTCCGAATGCTGCTATCTAGTGTGCAGCACTGTGATGGTGGGAATCATCTTCCCTGAGACCAAATACCTGACAAAAAATAACTTAAAGGTAGAAGGCTTTGCTTGACTTATAGTTTAGGGGATGCAGTCTACCATGGAAGCAGCTGGTCACATGGCATCTGCACTCAAGAAGTAGACAGGAACGAATACTGGTGCTTAGGTAATATTACCTTTATATGTAGTCCAGGGCTCCTGCCGATAGTATATATGCTGTTCATGTGTAGGGTGGGTCTTCCACATCAATTTTTCTAATTAAAAAAAAATCCTCACATACACACTGAGAGGTGTTTATAGGGTGACTCAAATTTCAATGAAGTTAAGAATAAGGATTAACCATCATGGGAGGGAAGATCCGCCTTGATCGTGGTTGGGGACCATTCTGTGAGCTTGGGACTAGACTGAAGAGAAGGAATATAAAAGGAGAAAGTGAGTTTAGCATCAGTGTTTATCTCACATTGCTGTTTGACTTCAGATATAGCGCGACCAGCTTGCCTCCTTTTCCTGTGCCATAGTTCAAATGGCTTTCACCATTATGCCTTGCATATCATGATAGACTGTACCACTTTTCAAATTCTGGGCACAAACATACTCTTCCCCAAGTGGCTTCCTGTCAGGTGTTTTGTCATCCCATCTAGAAAAGAAACTAGCATATGACTGAGTCCATAGAAATGAATCTCTTTATCATATTTATTTGGAAGCATAATGTAACAGATAATTTTAATGCAATCTTGGTGCCATTCGTCAATATCACATATTCTTGGCATTGGTATTATTTTAGGTTTAACATGGTCAAGAAACTATGGTCAATTCAAGTTTTCTTTAATACATAACCAAGTCTTCCCTGTTCCAGACATTAATGTACTTTACAAGCAAATACCATATCCCTACATACACATTTATCTTTCTGCTTTCTGTTTTGCAAGTTTGCTCTAGTTTTTGTGTCATATTGGAATACTTGTACTCCCAAAGGCATTGAATATATTGATTCCATGCCTAAATGTAATTCAACTATGAACAGCCATGTAAGAAGCCAACAGGTTTCAAGATATACGGTTGTACAAATGCAGAGGAGGAAAGAAAAAAAATACGGATGAATATTTCAGAAATAAAATATGTGCCGAGGGAAGCTACCATTGCAAAATATGCAAATGTTGAATTTCTGGCCCCAGTTAGTGTGAAGAATTAAAAGCTGTGATGTGTAGTGTGAAAAATTCTAGGCTGATTTGGTGTTTTTGTGATAGATGATGCACAGTTAATGACAAAGCATCCTTGTTAGCATGCTAAGGACCTCACAACTGCTTCCTTGCTCTTTCTATTCTATCATTACAGGAACACTCAAGGAAAATAAATCACTCGGGAAGCTTAACTCTTGTCTACATCTCTTGGGGTTGTGTTGACTGGGTTGAAGAGTAACTTTTGTGGGAGCAAGCTAAGCTAAGCAAAAGGACTGTAGATGGCTAGGCAGTAGCAAACCACTACCGAGGTAAATATCATATTAGTGTGATGATGAAGGAATCAAAAATGAAACACACATAAAATAAGCACAAAATATTGCATGGCTTTTGAAGGGGAAACTTGTCTTAGTCTATGCAGTGGTTGGCTGCACTCAGGAAGCACTAAGTCTAGCTTCTGTCCTCAAATGCCCCATGCAAATAGATTTTTGCAAAGGTTATCTCCATGTCACCAAATAAATGGAGAATTTTTTTAGTCTTTATTTTTCACTTGCATGTTCAGCAATGCAATTTCCTGCTTCCTCAACACACACCCCTAACCAGCATCTCTATGGTATCCATGTTTTCTTCTTTTAAAAATTATTTTTACCTCATGTGAAATGTGTTAATGCTTACTCATATATATTCACACCATATGCAGAGGCCAGAAAAGGATATTGGCTCTTGTTGAACTGGAGTTACAGGCAGTACTGAGCAGCCCAGTATGGGAGCTATGAATTGAACCCAGGTCCCCTGAAAGAGGACCACATAGTATGTCCTTATGAGGCATCTCTCCTGCCCATATATCCCAATTTTTAAATTTTATGGATCATCCTGTGTAGTCTTCTCTGACTTGTTCCACTCTGTTCTTATCCAGGTTGAAGGACTCAACTACCTTTTAACTGATGAGGCCCTTTTGTTTGGGGTTTGTGACATAGACTTATATACACATGTGTTAATTATATATTTCCTCTGAGTATCGAAGAGAATCTTAAGTGCAAGCAGTCACAGATGGAATGTTGGATTTCCTTACTTCTACTACATTGCACCCAGAACTAGCCTTCCTTTAAAGTTTTATAGCTCAGGAAAAAGTATTGTCAATTAGTTATCTTCACAGAAATTTGAGTCTCCAATCAGTGACAAGCTTGAACATGGATGTTTCCCCCCAACCTTCTAGGGAGCAATAAACATATTATTAACACATCTGTACGTTGAAGAATGAACAAAATCTTCCCTTTCTAAGGGTCTCCGTTCTCATACATCAAATACAAAATATTATTATAGTTTTCTACCCAAAGAGATCATTAAGCAGGGGTAAAAATTAGACTCATGGCACAAATTAAATAATTAGCTTTTGAGACAGGGTCCCATGTAGCATAAAATGACCTCATGCTGGCTGTGTATGGGAGAAAATCTTGAATTGAAGGACTATGATTCTCCTAACTCTCTTGCCCAAGTACTGAGATAAACGTGTGTGACTTTGTCTAGTTTATGAGATATGGAGAACTGTACCAGGGTCTCATACATGCTAGGAAGGTACTGTACCAACAGAGATACATTCCCAACCTATAGTATGAATTTTTTTCACACTGACTCCAATGAGGTTGTGGTCTCTTGTAAGTATTTCTAAAATATTGGAGGCTGTGCATACATTTAATCATCACTTAACAACAGTTCCCCTCATGCGTTTTCATGCTCTGGGAGCAAGCCTGTTCTGGTAGAAAGGACCCAAACTGAAACTTCTGCAAGTTTCCTTACCCTCTCATTGTAAGTGAAATTGTCTGGGGGTTACAGGGTTGAGTGCCTCTATTAAGACTTCAAGGTGCAGATTTGGAGATTCCTGTCACACACACCTCCATTTAACTTGCCTTTTGTCTGATAAAGAAGCCAGATGGATTTTACAGACAGACTTGGATTAGCGCAAACTTAATCAGCAGTGATAACAATCACAGCTGCTATACCAGATGTGGTTTCTTCCTTAGAATAAATCAACATTGCCTCTGGCTGCTGATATGCACCATGCACCCATTGATTGAGTAAATGCTGTCTTTGTGATGCTCATCAATAAAGATAATCAGACAGAGTTTACCTTCTTCTAGGGAAGCAGTCAACCCCACTACCTTATCACAGGATTACACTGTGCCTCTGGCTCATAAAACAACAGAGTCTGGGAAACGTTTGACTGCTTAGATATCCTACAAAATACCATGCTAGATTGTTGCCCTGAAAATCTCATCTTACATAGACCTGAGAGTATTATGAGCACCTGAATAGTCAAGATGAAGGGAGCACTGAAATATTCATTCTTTTGGAAAAGCTCCTAAAGATGATGATGTCTGGGGATACTAACAAATGTCCTTCAAAGTAAGAAGCCACTAAGATGGCCTTGTTCCTCAATAATCTCTTGATTATAGTATAGCACTAGATTTTGCTATTCTGGCCAACTCTCTAGATACCTTTCCAGTTATCAGCTTTGAGAGAATTGTGGAGCAATAGAAGGCTTACTTAAAACCAAGCTGTGGAAGGAAGAACTGCCTTTCTACTTGGACTGTGTTACCCAAGTTGACTCGTTGTTACTGAACTGCCAATGAGTTTTCCAAACTCAGGAAAGCTTCAAGTGAAGAATCAGACAATATCCTAAAGGTTTTAAGAAAGACTAGACAGTTTCTGTTCGGTTACTATAAGCAAGATAGTTCACATAAGTGACTTAAGGAAGAAGAATTTATCTGGCTCACAATTTCTGATTGTTCTGACCACAGTTTCTTGAAAGCATATATTTCAGCATAGCACCGTGGCATTGGAAGACAGCTTTTCATGTTATAGTCCATAGGAAGTAGTGGTAGGAAGTGACCATGGATAGTGTGTACCCAAGGGACCTGATTCCTGTGGCCTACTTATTCAGTAGGCTGTATCTGAGGAAGCTTCCAGAACTTCCTAAAATAGGCACATCAACTGGAAATTATGCATCTAAAACAAGTCTGTGAGGAACATTTTAGGTTCCAAAGATAATGGGACAACTGCTAATGACAGCATTTTACAACAGAAAAGTCATTCTTGTTTGGATTCCAGGCTCAGGGGCAAACTGAATGTCTGACTATGGGATGATAGTAATTATGTGATACATCTTTATAAACTAGGGTTTATCTGACCTACTGAACCATAAATTTTCCTTTGAATATGCAGAGCACATTTCATTATGAAATGGAAATTGTATAAGTGAGAGAGAGGCTGTGTCTGAATAGGTATGTAGCTCACAAGTAAATTATCTAAAGACTGACTTTTTCTGTGACATAGCTCAGGCAGCCAGGAAACCTACTACTGAATCTTTGCTTCTTATCTCCAACACCTAGTAAAAAATAGAATGTTTCCAGAGAAGGGAAAATATGAATCTGGCTTACAGATGGACCTTTATAGCATGTCTCCACAAGCCTAAAGTAATGGCTTTGAGGAATACTGTATCACAGCCTACCTCTAGAATGGTGTGGAGGTTAGCGGCTTTCTATGTCAGACCTTGGAAGATGTCTTGATGCTCAGATATGCTTTTCTTTCTGGCATACATAAATCTTCATTCCTATTGAAGTGACCATCAGTGAATAGCCATCACGGTAGAGAGGAAGTCGAGACAACAGAAGTAGTCATGAGCAGTAGATCTCCTAGGCCTACTTCCAAGACTTATTTCTTCCATTTAGGCCTACTTTATAAAGTTTCCAGAATCTCCCAAAATAGAACCACAGACTAGAGATCATACATCTAAAATATGAGCCTGTTGGTGCCCTTCATACCTTAAGCACCATATGAGGCCAGCTACTAATGACAGACATATTGGCAAAGCACACAGCTGTCAAGGATGTAAGGACTCAATGCTTGTTTTTCATGCTTTGCTGTCCTTTTTCAATACTTGCTATAGTGCTGTAAATATTGTCTTCATTAACTTAATCAAGTAAGTCTCCTTCTGTATCATCAGCACTTTGTTTTCTGCCTGGACATAGACTGACATACTTCATAAGTTGCTGAAAAGTCTATCCACTCCAGGTTTTTATGGTAATAACACAGCTCAATATTAGTATCAACACTCCTCTGACTACAACTTCTAAGACTTTTCTACTCTGGTCACTTTCTACTTTCAATAAGTGTTGTAGATGATTATTCCTTCTATATATCACTTCTTCTGCAATATGGTCAGACATGTCTAGAGCTCTGCTTGCTAGAGAGAAAGAACACATAGGTACTTTCTAGTATAACAACTTAGCATTTTTCTTTATGGCTTGTCCAAGCCAATGGAAAGTTAGGTATAGGAGATAATAATTGAAGGGGCTGTAAATATAATTTTATGATTTGATCTGCCCACTTGAACTTCTACATTCATATGAGAACTATATGGCTATAGAATCAATTATATATGATGTTATCCTGAAACTTCCCTACAGCCTCAGAGACAAATTTGGTTCATGGTAACAGAGAGCTCTAGACATATTTTCATCTGTCTTCTCCCAACTCTTCCAAGATCCACTCACATCCACTCCTGTCTATTCTGTAGTTTGGTTTGATTTTATATAGGTCTTGTGTAGACAATCACATCTGTCATGAGTTCATGAGTGAGGACATACTGCTGTAGTTAGAAAATAGTGATTTTTCTTGTCTTTTCTGATCTCTAGGTTTTAAATAGATCCATCCCATCTTCTGTGATAATCCCTGAGCACTGCAAGGAAGGGGATGTCATATAGATGCCCCAATCTGTGGAAGAATACTCCTCAGACATTTATCTTCCACATTTTGACCAGTTTCTGTATTAACCACCATCCACCACACAGAAAAAAAAGAAGAAAAACTAAAAAAACCAAAAAACCAAAACCCTCCTCTAATGAATACTGACAGCTACAAACAGTTATATTTTTAAAACACAAATATTTCATAGTTTTTCTGTGTTTGAGACAAATTAATATAACAAAAAGAGCAAGCATTTAAATATATACAGGACCTGTTCTTGATCATTGTCTCATACAAATGTTAGTTGAATGACCTTAGAGATTGTTGTACTCTGAGTTTCTATTCCCTTATCTGTCTTTACATATTCATTTAACTTATTTCAAAGACTACTGGGTATAATTATGAGAAAATTTGTGTTAAAAATATCTGTAATTAGTTGTTCTCCAGTTTCTTCTTATGTTACCAGCATCTCATGAATATATACTTTAGGGCCTGGGGAGATAAATCAGTAAAAATGCTTGCCATGCAAGTACAAGGACCTGGCATACAGATATTCATGTAGAAGAGCTATGTGTGCCCTTGAAATCTCAGTGCTAGGATAGCAGAGATAGGTAAATATCTGGGACTCGGTGACCAGTCTGCTGGCTTGTGTGGTGAGTTCTAAGTAGGTGAAGAATTGGTTTTTACAAAATTAAAGTGGAGAGCATCTGAAGAATCATGCTTGAGTTTAAATACTAGCATTCACATGTATATGCATAAACATGCATACGTGTGTGTGTGTGTGTGTGTGTTTACTTTCACATACAGCATACTCATTTATCCACATTGAAATACATATATCTTAAAAGAATAAAAAAAATCTGGCCTGGATTATCAATGACTCAGCAGTTAAGAGCTCTTGCTTCTGTCTCAGAGTACCTGGGTTCAATTCCCGGCTACATAGCGGTTCACAACAATCCATGGCTCTACCTCCAGGGCATCTGATGTGCTATTCTGATCTCTGCAGGCATATGCTTTGTGTACATACATATATGCATTCAAGCAGTTAAATATATAAGATATAAATAAATACCTCTACATAAACATAAAACAATAAAAACTAGAGAAAAGGAGAGAAGAAAATAAAATACTTCCATTGCCTTAAACCTCCGGGAAAACTTTGCTGAGTGAATCGTCTAATTCTTTTCAAGTAATGTTAAAAGTGAAGATAGTTCATTGTGTTGATGCATCTCATTCATTGATCATTTTCATAGGTACTCTAATAAAGAAACAACTTTAGGTACCGCCCACTCAAATTTCATAAGAACAGTCGTATTCTCATAGGATATCCTAGGGCAAATTCTTCTGGGAGGTGATTTGAATGTTTTGATATGTCTACCCTGTTCAGACCTAGTTCAGTTTCTGATTAACTTCTAAGAAACCAGAACAATCTTTTGGAGTAAATCAGGAATGCCTTCAAAAGGCAACAAAACAAGTCTATCCCGTTCAAAAAGCACAACCAACCAAAGGGATGGGATGAATATGGGTTCTTTTATTGGCAAACTGTCTGTGTCTTTTATTTTCTGCACTCAGTGTTCAGAAAAAGGAAGCTGCCATGGCTCTAAGAAACCTATTCACCTGACATTTTATGATTGAGTTTTCTGATGCACTGGCCACTGGGCAAAATATTAAATGAATTCTGGACAAAGATCTCTGATCCAAAGCCAAGGTATCCACAACTAGCCATCAATCTGCCAAGTTCTACACTGAGTCCAAGGCATAGTGTGCTGATTTCATGGACCATAGAGTCTGTTCATCTGGGAGTCCTGCTAGCATCATTTAAGTTAAATGGGAAGAAAAATCAGTGGCCATAGCTTGTCATGACAGTAGTCTGAAGAACTGTATTTAACATGGATTGAAAATGAAAAAGACTGGACAATAGGAAACAACGTTGGCACCTGTGGATGAGCAGTTGCCATGTGGACAAATGAAAGCACAGCCCTAACGTATACAGTATGTGTAACCATCAATTGTCCAGTAACAAAAAAAAAAGTGGTATAGTTTCTATAGCAAAAAGATAAGTCACCCAATGAGTCATAGATAAGCCTCCAAAGTCACAGCAGTTTGAGATGTTAGGTCTTTTGTATAGTACCTTCAGTTTCTCACTGTATGGAATTGTCACAATATCTAAAAGGAGACACTGGCAGAATGTTAAAAAGAGATAATTAAATTGGAGAATGTGTGGGAGCTCTTATGCTTCACATTTAATAGGCTTTCCATAAATCTATTATGTTGAAACTGTTATTAAAAGGAAAGCTGTGACTTCTAACCCATGCAGCTAAAGTCACACAAGTATCTCTAGACACTATGGCTTTAATAATAAAATGAATATTTGGGAAATGTGATATGTTTTTAAAGTATGTTTACAAGGTCACACAGGCAATCGGATTTGTAGTTATTCAAGCTTCCCATGGAAATGGATCAACTGATTGTAGTGGATTATTTTAAGAAGTAAAACTCACAAAAAATACAACCAACAGCCCCAGTAATGTCCTCTTGAGAAATGTTCATCTATTTATAGTGTTCTTGGTCACATTCTTCTGGTTCCATAGCTTGTGGATAACTTAGAGTTTTCTAATCCATCTGAGCCTCTAATCCAACCTCTTTGGAGTCAAACTTTCTATTTTACAGGAAGCTGATTTTTTAAGTGAGACTCAAAGTTCTTTTTATTCATCATTTGAGAGAATTATTAGTATCCCTGGCTTGGTTTGCAACTCCCTTAAAGACAAAGGTTGCTGTGACATTTACTATCACCCTTGCCTCTTGTGAATATTTATTTTCAGTTTAAAAAAACATTGAAACCTCTCTCTTGGGAGATTCTAACCCCACAGTGCCTTCCAAAGCAGGTTTTAGTCTTTTTGCAGCCAAGCTGACTAAATGACTGACTTGGTCACATTTCCTTTGCTCACCCTTCATCTGTTCTCTGTCTTCCTGTCACTGAAAATAACCTTTGTGTAAAACATTATTTCAGCATGTAATTTTGAGTCCCCAAATCAGAGTTTCAGAAAGACAAAAGTAGACCCAACAGAAACTTCTTCAAACATCCATTAGGCTGGGTTAGCATAGGACCACTCAGCATCAAAGCAGTTATTTGAATGTTTTAAGACTGAGTAATGAAAAGCTTTGAGACTGCTCCTTTGATTGTCTTGACAACTTCTCTTGAAAATCACTTAGCTGTTTTTATTGCAGATAAAATATTTTAGTTCACAGGGAAATGAATGCAATTCTGATAAATTCTGAAGTTGTACATTTCAACTCTGGTGACCAGAATAGTAAGACAACAAGCTTACCTAAGTAATTTGTGCCTCCTACTTTTACTTGCTCTCTCTCTCTCTCTCTCTCTCTCTCTCTCTCTCTCTCTCTCTCTCTCTCTCTCTCTCTCTGTGTGTGTGTGTGTGTGTGTGTGTGTGTGTATACTTTGTGCATGTATGTGTATGTGTAAGCGCAGTTGCAGGTATAGGTGTATGTGTAGGTATATAGCATGGGTATTTGTGTCTGCACTATGTACAGAAACCAGAGGAGGTCTTCAAATGTAGTACTCTGTACCTTAACCCATTGAGACAGTATCTTATTAAACCTGTTGAGGCCAGTTTTCTAGGTAGGTTGGATGTCCAGCAAGCCACAGTGTTCACCTTGTTTCAGACATCTCCATCTCTCTTCCCAATTCTGGCTTTGCAAGGACCTGTGACTGTCCCTGGATTTTACATGGATGCCTGAAACCTGGACTCAGGTTTTTATGCTTGTACAGCAGTCATGCTTACCTTCTCCCTCCAAGCCATCTCCCTGACTCTATCTGTCTCTTCCTATTCTTATAAGGCAAAAGATGTCACCTGTCTCAGCAGAAACAAAAATAGCCATTTTCATTCTCTAAAGAATGTGAGTTGCTTGTCCTTGGTGTTTTCAGTATTTGGTCCTGTGTGGAAACATTTGTTCTACAAAAGAGACATTACAACTTGAAACATCTTCACTTCTGTGGTCTAAGAAGATGTATATCACAGCTAGCTGATTGATGATTTTGGAAAATTGGAAAAGTTTCAGTCTTGAAGGAAGAAGACAGTAAGAATGTTCATGTCTCTCTTATGGCTTGTACCATCCCACTGGTGCTGTTTTGATCTTAACAAAATGATAACACCTAAATAGCTCTTAACTTGAATCCAGCACATCACAGACATATACACTGTAGACACATACATGGTGAAATTGATGTCTACTGTAAAGGTAAGAATTTCAGTGAGTAAACATTTATCAAGTGCTTTTTAAGGAAGACTTGAGGGTACAATATTCACTGTCCTGTGTGTTGTCTATTCATCCAAATGATCAGGTTCTGATAAAGAAAACCTTGTGGTGAGTATAGACAACAGTCTTACCTTGTTTCACATAGTAGTCTAGGAAGAGGGGAGATGTTTATGCAAAAGATTATGCAAATAGCCAAGAATGCATTGTTTCCCATCCCATAATAGATCTCTCTTTATCTTTCTAAAATGATGTTCACCCAAAAGGCCTTGGAATTCTTGAGAATTCATTTGAATCAAGTGCACTAACCAAGGCAAATTATATGCCATACTAATGTTTATTGTATCTCATAGGCCACATGGCCCATGGTGCTGTAGTATGCAGGCAGATGATGTTGAAATGTTTCAAGTAGAAACTCCTTCCCCAATGCAAGGGCATTACTCATTTCATATTAAAGTCAGGAGAAACTGTAGATGATGAAAAAGCATTATTGGCAAACGTAAGTTTTGTCTTTACATGATAGTACAAGAGTTTTTGTTCTTATTTTCACCAATAACTTCTATAAAAAAGATTTTGAGCATTTTTCTCAATAAAGGAATTAGTTTGTTTATTACCATTAACAATGCAATAATTAATTTCTGCTCATTTTGAAATCATGTATTTTCTGCATATAGTTTTAGTTTTAAGACATTAATATGCTTATAACCAAAGGATAACGTATATGAATTTATTTATTGGTCTAGGTACAAACACATGACTGTCTCTTTATACATATGTAGTAGTTTTGTTGGTATGTGGTGTGTGTGTTTGTGTGTACATGCTCACACACACATGTAATGTATGTGTATGGTATGAGCATACATGTGTGCTTGTAATCTTTCCCATGCACATGTATAAATATGTACACTCTTACTTACTCCCTTATTCCCTTGATACTGGGTTCCTCACTGAACCTTCAACTAGCCTGGCAGCTGCTGTTCTTTTCACTGCTTTGTTTCGCTGTCCCTCATAGTGCTGGAGTCACAGGCATGTCCAAGGTCATTCTTAGATTTTTTTTGTTGTTGTTAATATGGGTTCAGGGAATTCGAACTCAGGGCATCATGCTTACATAGCAACTGCTTCTAGTAAGTAACTAAGCCATCTCCACAGCCCCAGAAAAGGTAATTTTGTAGTTTACCTTACAATTTTTTTTACATTACTAAGAGCAATAATGCATAGAGGAAATGAAAATGCACCAGGGTCTGAAGATGAAATTTTAGCCCTGATTCTATCTATACACTTCTTTAAGCACAGGCTCCTTTTTTTTTGGCCAGAATTGAATGAGGAAAAAAATCACCTGATCAAACACTTCGAAAACTTATGAGAATCCAAAGAATAGATGTGACTGTCCAGAAAATCCCTAAAGAACTGCTTAGCTATGAATAATTACCATAAGCAAATAAATTCAGTGCAGGGGACAGATTCATCAGTTGCTTATTCCATGGATCCAGATTTCAGTTTTCTAAACCAACATGTGAGTTGCAATTATTATCCATTCTGGTTGGAAGTATCACTGTCAATTGTATTAGTTGACTTCTTGTTGCTGTGACAAAATACTCTGCTCACAATTTGAAGGCACAGTCCACCATAGTAAGGAAGACATGGTGGCAGTGATGTGAAGTGGTTGATCATACTGGATCTATAGCCAGGAAACACAGAGAGATGATGCTTGTACTCAACTTATTCTTTTTTCTTCCCTTTTGTTAAGTCCAGAACTCCAGCAATGGTGGTACCATAAGCACTCAAGATGCCTCTTCTCTCCTCAGCTAATCCTCTTTGGAAATTCCCTCACAGACCCACACACAGATGTTTTTACAAGGTGATTATAGACTCTCACAAAAAAGATTAACCATTAACCATCACTTAAACTCTCTCTTTCTCTCTCTCTCTTTCTTTCTCACTCTTTGTCTTTTTGTATGTGTGTATGCATGTATGAGTGTGAATGTGTATGGCTGTGAGTATGCTTGTGTGTATTATAGGAGTCGAACTAAAATTTGAGATGATTTGTGCAAAAAAATTCATTTAGAAGAGAAAAGTAATATAAAGGGGCGGAGAGACAAGGCTATCTTTAGAACATCTAGGCAACTAATCCTGTTTTGTAAGTATATAATTTTTTACTTGAGTCCTGTTTGCTCAGTAATGTCCTAACCACATGGCAAAATGAGATGCTCAACAAGCCACTCTAGGACCTCAATACAGACACCATCTATTCCCCACTTAGTGTAACAGAAAGATGTCAACAAAATTGAATTCCTATTGGCTTTCCTCAAGTTACTGGCTGAAAAGCATTCCTCACAGTCCATAGTCTTTCAGTATGCATTCATCCCACAAATACTGACTCTAAACTGTATGTGAGTATAAACTTAAGAGCTAGACATCTTAAGATAACTGATATAGCCTTTGCCCTCTAGGACAACCTTCTCTAAATGATGTTGTATTGTGAAGATATTTAAATTGGCGGCATTCAATCTGGCTTTTCTTAATCAGCCGCCATGTTCCTGACTAGCCTAGGCCTGCAGCCACGAGCAGTGGCTGCATATTGCTGCTGCTCAGTTTCTGCTGTCTGCTCAGGCAACCAGAGACACCAGCCCTGCCACCCACAAGATGCCAGTGTAGGAAATGGCTCTGCTAATCTTCCACACTGTCTCCACATGGTTGGGCTGAGCCCTGTCCATCTTGCCATCCACATAGTACCTGATATGAATGAAACTCTAATGCTTAAATAGTAATCAAAGGCTTTATATGTTTGGTAATGCTCAGTAACAATATGCTCATACAATTAGAGGTGTTTCCCAATTAGCTAACCTAAATATAAGTTGTTAGCCGGGATTGCTCTCCATACCTGCATGGCTCTTTATCCTCCTACCTCTCTGCTCTCTCTCCCTTGCCTCGCTCTTCTTCTTCCTTTTCCTCTTCCTCTCCTTACTCCTTCCACCTTAGCTCCTCCTATAATGATGAATATGTATAAACAAAATCCAGTTACAGGTTACAGAGGAAATTATGGTCCTGATACTATAAAATGAGTGTAGGGAGACAATGTTGAAAGTGCAATTGATGTTTTCTGAGCTTTGAGGAAAATTTATTGACGAAAATGTTGCATTTATCCAGAAAGAAGAGGAGACCACAACATTGTACATTGAGGGGAAACACAAAAAGTGAACTCTATTTGGGGGACTTTTAGCCAACATGAATAAAAGCATGTTGGTATTGTTTAGATTTGAAATATCCCTACCTTGTATGCTTGGTTTTTAATGTAATAATACTCAGAGGTGGCCTTTTTGGGAAGATAATTAGATTCTGAGAGCTTTGACATTACCAGTGGTTTAATTCGTTGATGGATTAAACATCTTATGGTATTCTCTGCAGGTAGTGGAAACACTAGATGTGCCCTTGTTCTTCGTAGTTACTTTCCTTTTTGTGGCATTTCCAATGGTATTCTTGTGACTTTACGAAGCCATAGCTTGAAAAAAAAGAGGTTTGTGGCTTGTCTTAAGGACTAAGTCACATAGAAATTGAGTTTGCATGTAGGTGACTTCTGATGTATGCTAGACCAATGACTGCATTCCAGAAAATGCTTCCAAATCTGATGTTGACTCAATTTGCCCTTTATTTCTCCTCCCCACATTTCCTACTCTATGGAGTGAGTTTGAGATTTTCTGCAATGTCACCTCTAATTGACAAGATGGTGAGTTATACTAAGCAGTTAAAGAATACGGGGAAAAAAATCTCCCTGCTCTAAAGATTGAACCATAATGTTTAAGTTTAACATGTCAGAGCATCTGACTTCACAGTAGCATATGGCCATTCAAATCACAGTGCTTTCCAAGTGCTTACCTTGTCCTTAAGCCCTCCTGAATCATAATAGACTTTCCTGCATGCCTCAGGATCCCCTACACAACATGCCCACATTCTTTGTCAATTTATGTGTGCATCCTCATGTGTGTGTGGTGTGTGTGCTGGTGTGTATGTGTGCAGGGGGTGATCACAAGATAACCTAGGGTAGTGCTCCTTGAGTGTTATCAAACATCAGAAAAAGAAGTTGGAATTGATCACATTTAAAGAACAAAGAACAAGAGTGAAGAAGAACTAGTTATCACTGTTGGAAGGGAGTTGAAACTAAAATAGCAAAGCAAGAAAGACCCTATGAACACACCCCTACAACTTTGGAGCAAACATTCATTCTTAATAGAGACATTTCCCTTGCAAGTATTATGGAAAAGCTATTTTGATTATTATATATGTCATTCTTGATATTACTTTCAGCTAGGGTGAACACAAAGATGTGTACAAAGTTAAAAATACCCAGTAACCACATCTGTTAGCAAGAGAAATGCCCAAGAACAGGGAGTTCAAGATACACAAAGACCAATCGTAACTGTCTAGCACACATGCACTAGTGGGCTGCCTGTCTTATCTCAGAAACATGAAGGAACCAATTACAGTAGCAAAGGCCATAGTAATTGGCATTGAAAATACAATGAAAAACCTTACTAAGTAAATCTTTAAGAAATATTTATGCAATTGCTTATAGTTTTAACAACAATTTTAGAAAGCACATGAATTTGAGAGTGTGAGGAAGGGGGCATGGGAGGTGTTTGAGCAAGGAAAGGGCAGGGGAATGAAGTAATTATATTTTAATTAAAGTAAAATTCTAAAGGTATGTAGATAATAAATATTTCATGTATGTATGTGTGTATGTCTGTATGCATGTGTGTATGTATATATTTTTTCCCTAGTGCACAATGCACAATACCATTGCAATGGCTAAGTTTGGTCGCTAACTTGATATTCCTGGAACTAGAGAATCCCACTTGAGAAACAGCCCCTGTCTTATTGGCTTGTCATGTCTATGAACCTCAGCCCTCTATGAGCAGTAGCATCCCTGAGCTGGGGAGGCCTGGGCTGTAAAGGAAAGTTAGCTGACCACAAGCCTGGGAGAGAGCCCTAAGCAGCATTTCTCCATGGTCCATGCTCACTAGACCTGCTTACAACATCTAGATTCCTATCTTGAGCTCTAGTCTTAGCTTCCCTCAGTGATGGACTATAACTTGTAAGCCGAAGCTGAACCTTCCTGCTTCTGAGCTGATTTCATGTTCTATCTGTGTAGCAGAGAACAAACTAGAACAACCATAAACCATCTATTTAGAGGCAGTTGCAAGTTTTGTGTAGAACTAGGATGTGTCTTCTCTCAAGACATTAACCTCTACCACATCCTCAGATATCAGAACCCATCTCTGGTTCATCTTCCCTGGTGTACACTGTGTAAGTGTATATTCTATGAATATACGCTTTCTACTGATGGGGCTACTATGGGCATACTACACAGAACACAAGCTCTCAGATTCATGAAGGAAACTGAGAAGTCTTGTTAGGTGGCGATGAATTACTTATCAAGAGCCATGATAAGAGATATTAAGCAGAGGATGGCCTTGTCGGATATCAATAAGAGGAGAGTCCCTTGGTTCTATGAAGGCTTGATGCTCCAGTGTAGAGGAATTCAAGGGTGGGGAGGTGATAGTGGTGGGGTGGGTGGGGGAACACCCTCATAGAAGCAGGGGAGGGAATGTGGAATAAGGGGTTTGGGAGGGAGATAACGTTTGAAATAAAGAAAATATCCAATAAAAAGGTAATAATAATAAAAAAAGAGATGTTAAGTTACTTGACACCAGTGCTATATACTTCACAGCCGAGTACAGAAAGGAACATTTATATTCAGACATTTGAAACTTTCCTTCCTTTCCTTTTTTTTTTTTTTAATCACTTTTTAAAAATAACATTCTCTCTTACACTTGGTTTTCTATCTTCAATCTATTCAAATATTTCTTTTTAAAGGATTGCAGCCATAATAGTGAGAACTCAAGTGGATAGAATATTTTTACATGTATGGAATTATATTCAACTCACTGTTTTAAATGTCAGTTTAATTTAATGTTAAAGTGTAGTAATGAGAAAGTGTGTGTGTGCATCATTAATTTTTTCTTCTGTGGCTCAGAGATTTTTCAGCCCAGAGTAGATTCTTTCAGATTATCGGTATTTCTTAAGAGTCTGATTAACTTCTGCAGTGTGTATCAGAAGACAGCAAAATGAATTTCATTTAAATAACTTAGCATTCAAGCCTCAAATAAACTTGGTTGGTCTTTTTCCATGCTTGTCTTTGATAGTGTGATCAGTTTAATGGAATATGTAGATAAAATAACCAGCTTGTTAAAAACCTTTCCTAAAATAATCTTAAAATGGAACTAAATGGTAGAATAGTCTCTCAATGAGAGACCTATTGGAAGACTGAACAATGGCTTAAGGCCAAACTATTTGATGTTTCCTATTTATCAATCAACTCATTTTAAAAAGTACTGTAAAGCATACAGTGAAATCAGACACAGGGACCATCCTGATTAGGGCAGGAGCTTAGTCATTCTTAGTAGTTCTTCTTGAGGTCTCACCACTCCATTTTAACAAAGCCTGCAAGTTCTCAAAAATCCCCAGCTCACCAAGATGGACAACTGAGAGAACAGAACAAAAATTGGGAATGACTTCCTTAATTTTGGGTAGTGTCTTAGTTTTTCTCATTGCTGGGACAAAATAGCCCTCCCCCAAAGATAAGTTAAGGAGAGAAGGATTTATTTTGTCTCATAGTTGGAGATATAGATCAACATAGGAAGTCAAAGAAGTAAGACTTTGAAGCAACTTATAACTTCCCATCAGCACTCAGAAGTAGAGAAGAATGAAGGTCTTTGCTCAAATCTTATTTCTATGTAACCCAGTATCCTTCTCCAGGAATTTCTGCCACCCACAGTGGATGGGTCTTGTCATCTCAGTGAACCTATCAAGGAAATCCCTCATAGGCATGTCCAAAGGAATAGTGTCCTATATGATTCTAGGTTTTATAAAATTGATAATTGAAATTAACCATCAAAGATAGGTTGAAACTAAATATAATAAAATTAAAATACACTCCCTAAATTTTGAAGTTTGCCCCCACTTCAGTCAGTACACCTATGCAGATTCTTAAATGCATGCACACTTCACCATGACACCCAAAGCTGTAGTAAGCTTTCTGTGCTCAGTGCAAATTAGGGACCAATGCACAGAAACCACAATTCATGATCTAATTCCTAACAATCATGCTTATTGTATTAAAATACATTTTAGATTTCTTGAGTCAAAGTCTCCCTGTGTATCCATGGCTAACCTGAACTCACTTTGTAGACCCAGCTAGTCTTGAACTTATAGAGACTCTCCTGCCTCTACCTCCTGAGTGCTGGGAATAAAAGCATGTGCCCATAAATCTGGCAATGTGATTTGCTCCATCTTAGTCCCTATCAACTGTAATAAACACTAAAATTAAAAATAGGTATTACTAAGGTTGTACCTTTTAAAAATGTTCTTTAATTTTTTTTTTAAATAATGTTTCTGAATGATGATCTTTCCCTAAAAACTGTTTATCTTCTGGTGATTCTTTTTTATGCATGTATGTGAAGATGCATGTATTTGGTGTGTGTGTGTGTGTGTGTGTGTGTGTGTGTGTGTGTGTGTATACAAGTGTATGGAAGCCAGAGGGCAAGCCTGGGATTCATCCTCACAAGCCTATCCACCTACTTTGAGACAGGATCTCTTATGGGCCTGAAATTCCCCAGTTAGACTAGACTGACTGGCTGGCAAGCCCAAGTAATATGCCTGTGTCTGATTTCCCTGCTTTGGGATCACAGGGAGAGGCTCCCATACCTAGCTTCTTTGGGCTGATTAGTTTTGTTAACTTGACACAAACCAGAGTCACTTGGGAAAATGGAATCTCATCTGTGAAATTGCCTCCACGAGATTAGCCTGTGGTATGCCTGTGGAACACTTTCTCAAGAAATGATTAATATGGGAGAGGCAGTGTTGTACTGGGCATGCTGGCCCTGCCAGTATAAGAGACCAAGCTGAAAAAAAATTTGGAGAAAAAAAAGCCAATATGCAGTGTTCCTCCATGGTCCCTGCTTCAATTTCTACCTCTAGGTTCATGCTCCAAGTTCCTGCCCTGACTTCCCTTGGTGATGGAATGTGACCTGGGAGTTTTGTGATCAAATAGCCCTTCACTTCCCCCAAGTTGCTTCTGGTCCTGGTTTTATCACAGCAACAAAGTTCATTGTTTCATCATTTGAGTCATACCCTTGCTTACCCTGACTTCTTCATTATTGCAATATACAAACATAGAGATACCAACAAATAAGCCATAGTTTAGGTGGGGTGAGGGACTTCACTATGACTGAAAACAACACACTACACAAAAGTGAGCTGTGTAATCAAATGGGGAGCAGGTTTGCAGCCTTGTTTAAGAATGTCAAGGCTTGCTCCCAAGGTATCCGTTTTCATTCCCCTCCCAGGGTTCAGTCTCTGTCCTTGGTGCTGACCTTCTCCTATTTCTGATCCCCCTCACAATCAGTTCTTCACTTTGTGTCTCTATAGTTCATTCAATCTCCGTCTATAGTACATAGGGATGCAAGCTTAGCCACAGGTCACTGGAGTCCTTTGTTCTGTTTCTGCAGCATCTTACCAGGACTTGTGTCTCTGACTTGTTTTTGTCCTGCCTCCACCTCTCCTCTGGAATTCCAACTTCTGTTTGCTCATCTATCATTCTGCAATGTCCACACCTATGACAGTCTTGAATTCACTTGTAACCCAGGCTAGCCTTGAGCTCACAGCAATTCTTCAGCCTTACCCTCTCTCTTTTTCTATCTCCCTTCATGCTTTTAACCTTTACCCCACAGTCTTTTCTCTCAGTTTTATCTAGAATAATTTGTGGCCTAAGCATCATAGCCTTGCTCTGACATTATCCCTAATTAGTAATTTCTTGGAGGAATGGCATGGTTTAAAATAATAGATTAGATTGAATTTTCATGAGCTTGCCTCAAGGAACTTGTTTTTATTTCCAATTTACAAATATGAAATGCTAAGCCTACAGTTGTCAGAAGAAAATCTGGTTAAGTCTGACCTTCTTGTCAGACAATCTCCTGCTAAGAATATTTTAAGTTTCTATGGAAAAAAATCATTGTTCCAAAATGCATATTTAACTATAGCACTCAGACTGTAAACACGCCAGTTAATGTTTACAGTAGAGTGATTTGTGTCTATAGGGTAAACATTTGGTACATGGATTAGTGAGTTATTTTTAATTGTTGAAGTGCTATTGAACCATATAATCAGCTGCCAGCCTTGCCAAATACATCAATAGTTAAAAATATTGAATAGAAGCATTTTTTTTTTCAGAATGTATGTTACAAACCATAGGAGAAAAATATATTCTATAAATTAAAGGAAGCTACTTACATTTCTTCTTTTATTATTTGGTTATTTCAAGATAAAACAAAGACATCAATTTAAAATAACAATCTACTTTTTCCCAAAAGAGAATGCAAACTATTTCTCCTTTAATTTGCTAGTGGAATGGAATACGCAGTTTAGCCAGCAGATAACTATCTATCATTGTGGGGTTTGATTATAAAGCATTTCATTCTAGTGGGGTTAAGTGGAATTGATTATCAGTTACATATCCCCTTAAATCCTTGGTCAGTAATATTGGACCCAGTGTAGTGTTCTTTATCTTACCAAGACTTGCTTTCAAGGGTTCCTGGACTAAACTCCTGCTGTCCAGTCTGTGGGTGGCATCTCTGAGGCTGCATGTTAATATGCAGACCATTACCACCATCCAGAGACAGACTGCAGAGGATCAATAAGTCTCGACATGCCAGCCCTTCAGGCTCTCAGAAAGTCGGCAGCCCCCATCTTCTGTGAGACCCTGTAGGCTTCTTGATTTCCTATTCTGCTTGTCAGTGGTTTAAGCTTGCTCCAAGGTTTACTTTTCAGTCTGCATTCTCTGTGTCCCTTTTCCAAATGAGAGCACTAGCAGGGAACATCCTCAGCTTCATTGCTGTGACTCTTCTATCCAAGGATAGTCCGAGACAAACCTTAGCCCAGGTGTGTGGTGCTACTTCTGCCTGCCAGGTGACTATAGATGCCACTGTGAGATATGGCACTCTGTTTCAAATGATAACACAAAGATAGAGGAAGGAAAGGGAAATAGGCACAGTGTTAAGTGGAAAGAAGTCACCAGTGTTTTGATCTGTTCATTCTCTTACACTCATCATTGTTATTACTCTTAATGTGATTATCTGCTTTGCCCTTTGTTTATATACAGCAGCCACCATGGTTTGGATAAGAGGAAAATTGTGCTTGCAAAATACAACAGCCTCGGCTGACACCCCAATCTCTTAATTACAGACCAAGTCTTTAAAACACAAAAGCCTGTTTCACTGTAGAACCAACATGCTTGACAGTTTTACCACTGTGGAGACTCTTTCTCCCTTTCTTTGCAAGGCGATACCTCCCTAATTACAGTTTTCCTAAAAAATTTTCCACACATTTAGACCCTTTTTCTATAAAGGATGCAAATGGAAACCACCTTGTGATTTTCCTGCTCGTTGTCATTCTGACATTCTAAAGTGGAGAAGGCATAAAATCAGAGGACAGCAATTAACAGAAGCTTGCAGCTTGCAGCCTCTCTCTCATCCTTAATGGCATTTCCCTGGAAAGGGGGGTGGGTCAGTGGCCTGTGGTTTCATCAAGAGTCCAGGAAACAGCATAAACACTTTAGCCTGTTAATGCTAAAATCTGCAGAATCAGTTGTGTTTATCACAGAAAAGGTTTGTGATGGATTTTACCATTAAAATAAAAAAAAAAAAACTGTAAAAATGGATGTAGCTTTGTGCAATGTTCTCCTTCAGTCTTTATATCATACTGATGGGCATGAATAGTCAAGCTGTTCTGTGGGAATCTGGGGCCTTCAGGACTATTCATAGAAAGCTTTATCCAGGGGCTGTCAATATAGCTCAGTTGTTAGAGTGCTTGCCTAGCGTGCATGAAGTCCTGAGTGTGATGGCCAGACCAGATAAAATTAGACACAGTTGCATATATCCGTGATCCCAGTATTTGGGATGGAGAAACTGGGGAAATCAGAAATTCAAGGTCACTGAAGCAAGTCCAGGTTACATGAGACCCTGCCTTTGAGGGTCACAGAGGTGTGTGTGTGTGTGTGTGTATGTGTGTGTGTGTGTGTGTGTTGTGTGTGTGTGAGAGAGAGAGAGAGAGAGAGAGAGAGAGAGAGAGAGAGAGAGAAAGAAACATTCACACATTCACATAAATTAGAGTTCCAATTCTGGATATCAAGCCAGGAAGCAGGCAGGTTATAAGACAGCTGTATACTTGACCATTATCATGAGTTTAACATGTCAACACAGGCTGCATCATGGTATATCAAAAGTATCATCATCAAAGATGATGGTAGTGGAATAGACTTCAGAATTAACTCAGAATTCCATACAGCAAATTGAAAGCTGTGGTCATCACCTAGGAGGTGTGATTACTTCCTAGGAACTGTTGAATGAATTCTAAACTCTATTGCTAAGGTCCCCAGAGTTTCCAGAATTGAGTCATTGCACTACTAACACTTCCTGCCCACCTCAAATTGCTACTCTAGCATTGCGGGCTGGAGAAGAAAAATGGAGATGTCACTTAATCATAGAAGTCAGGTGACCCAGATTATGTGAAAAAATAAAAAAGTTTCAGTATTTCTTTAATATTGTCCTAACTGCACAGATGGGGTTGCAATTATAAAAACTTTGATACTTTCACATTGTCCCAACTATAATTAAGATGAATGTATATGATAAATCATGGAATTGATATGGGCATGATTCTGAGTCCATGGGATATCCACTGATATTTCCAGGCTCTATATTCCATGATGAGAAAATGCACCAGGGACACATGTAGAGAGTAATAGAAACAAAATCAGCTCATTAAAGAAACAGATGCTCTGAGGATGGGAGTGGGCTAGAGAGCTGAAGAAAATCATACGCTGAAAAGCACCGGCTTGGAGTCTCGGGGCTCTGTATAGTCATTTACAGAACACTAGCCTTCCTTGACATTTCTATCTATGGGTTTTTCTCCCACATCCTTTTGTTGCTTGTAGCCAGGTGAGGAACAGTTTCCAGTCCTCTGATGAATGGCTTCTTTCATATGTTAATCTTGCTGATGCTCTCTCCCTGGACGGAAAGGCTAATCATAGATTATTACTGGTGTGAAGCTATTGCCTCAGAGTTTGTCCATTCCAGCATGTCAGGCAGTTACTTACGGCTCAGTATGTTCTAAAGAGAAGTGAAACCTCCCGTCCACCAGGAAGCTCCTTAAGCTCAGGAAGCCTCAGAAACCAATCACATGCACTAGGGACCTCCCTCTCCAATCATGGCTAAGCAGTAAGGACTACTTAACGCAGTTAAGTCAAGCTGCATACAAGAGGCTTGGACCAACTTGGCAAAGACACTGACTATAACTTCTTCAAGTGCTGCAGTAAGTTCATATGTTTTACATTTCCTGAATTGTCACCCATGCTGGGGTAAGCTTTTGAGACTCAGCTGCCATTGAGTAATTTCTGCTCCTGTAAGGAACTCCTTACCCACATTCCCTTTAAATAACCCCAGTAAAACTCATTGGTTCATCATGGTAGATTTTAGAGGGATCTTTGCTTTGATGTTTTGTTAGTTCTTTATTTGGTGTGAGCAGATTTTTATATGTCTCCCAGATATAGCTTTACCCAATACTCTACTTATTTAGAAATTCACTAAAAAATAGAACTTGACATAGGGGTAATCTATTGTTCTGGTTCTGCAAAACTTACTTTTTGAAATAAAGTATTTGAAATCACACATATTGTACATACTATCTGTGAGATCCAGTTCATGCGTCATGTGCCTGCCTGGGTGTCCAGCTTAATTTGAGTTCTGTGACAGGAAATCTCCTGGTGAAATCCATCACTAAGCGTGATAGGCCCATACCACATGCAGTGTTGTCATAGAGGCAAGGCTTTGAGAATTTTTATTTTTTGTACACCTGCTATTTTGTGCACAGAGACACAATCTCTCCACTTGTAGAGGAAGTTACCTGCCGACTGCTCACACCCATGTCAACACTGTGCTAATGCACTTTTGTGACATTAAATCTGCGAAGCATGAATGAACAAATCAGACTGGTCTAAAAGCATTTATATAACGTAAACCTCTAATACTGAGCATAGAAAATTACAAAAATTAATGCTAACAGCTTTTAACAGTAGAATAAAAGCCTATAACAGAGTCCACCGGGCCTACAGGGTGGCCCAGTTAGTTAAGGTATTTGCTATCAAGACTTGTGACAACCTGGGTTCCATAACTGGAACCCACACAGTGGAAGAAGAGTTCTGAAGATTGTCCTCTGACCTCTACACAGGTGTTGTGGCACATACAAACCCATTGTCACTTCAACTCACCCTCAAAAATAAAAATCAATGTTATTGTTTTGAAAAGAGAATGAAGGTTTTGTTTATTTATTTTTTAAAAAAAAAACCTTTGTTATGTGAGATAATGTTTATATTGATAAGTTATGGTTAATTGCACAGATAATAGCTATTTGATTGTTATAAATACCAATTGTATTTTACAGTCCTAGATCCTTATAAGTAGTTTATTATTATTTTAGGACTGGATCTATTCACTTTATAATCATGTGACACTCATATTTTTTTTTAGAATTTCCCCATGACTTGGTATATTCCAACAGAAATATTTGCTATTAAATGTTTCCACCTTTGTACCATACTACTGTGTTGTTTTGCTGTGTAAAAAGCCATTCCCATAAACAATAATAACAGAATACAAATTTGGTAGAAATGATAAAGTAACTGAACAACACACTATTGTATAAAAGGCTTATCTCACTGGACACATAATGGTTTTGAAATCACTCAGTAATTTCACTGGGTTCTTGAAGTAAATCATGTTTGTGTCATTAAAATCTTCTGAAATTTCATCAGCTGAAAGAAAAACTGTAAATTTAAAAACTGATGTTCCCACTATTGCCCTAGAGTAGCCATTATGAGCATCCAAATTTTTATTAAATGCATTGGGATGGATGGAAATAATAATATGATCATTTCTTAATGTTCACTTCTAAAAGCCTGGATCATGTCTAAAGTCCACAGTTGTTATGATGATCCAAGAATTCAATCAAAATCTGTTTTCTTCGTAAAAGCTACTAAATTTTTAACTAATGTTGATAAAAATGTCTTGGGAGGCTTCCAGGTATTTATTCCACTGAGCATAACACAGCCATCTTAGAGAAATCCAGAAACACATGTGTGGATTCAGCTTGATATGACTGAAGCCATCTTGAGTTGCAACTACTATGAGTGCTCTTGAGTCCCACAGGTCAGTTTTCCTAATGTAGTTTCCACAAATGCTATAAATAAACAATTGGAGTGACATGCAAAGATATATATCTGGATCCTGCTACCACTAGCACCAGAAATGTGGTGGAATTCTGTGATACTCACTTGATATCATCCAGAAGCATCCCAATTTATATTAAGTTACTTTCCTCTGATCACTGTATAACCCATTTTTCTGGTCCAAGCAACAGGGATCAATTGATCCTGCTGCTTTCTAGGGCTCACTTCAGTTAACAAATCCCTGATAAATTCCAGTTCTTGCAATCTTGAATCTGTCTGCACCTCGGAGCTGGGCCACACACACTGTGATTGATTTGTTCTGGAAAACCACTGTTACCCTTTTCTTAGAATTCAGCTTTTTACTCACCTGTAGCTTTTTCCCCTCAGTGGCAATTGTGGTTCTGAAGATTTGGGCTTTTGAAAGTGTAATGTTTGGGTGTTTGATCTTTGGGGAATTTTGAGAAGAGATTGTGACTTTCAGAATGTTAGAGTTGAGAGATATTTAACCTTCCAGGAGTTTTCTTCTAAAAATTGAATATAGAAAGCAATTGAGGATTGTATCTTTCAAGATTGTGACCTAAACTGGGCCATTGGAATGTGGTTGATGCATAAGAGCAGAGTCCCGTAAGTAGAAATAATATTCTTATAAGGGAGCACAGAGTGTGTTTTATTTGCTCTGCCATATGATGGTTCAAGAAGACAATTGTCATCTGAAAATCATGAGTGATCTCAACAGATATCCCATGTTGCCTTCCAGAACTGTGAGAAATAAATTTATTTTGTTTATAAGTCATGCAGTCTAAAGTATTTTGTTATAATAGCCTGGATGGACTAAGACAGAGCTCAGGAGTTTTCATGCACGGTGAAATCTTAGTACTTATTTTATGCTATAGGGAATTCTGGAGAATTTTTGATAGCTGAGAGATGTGCTTAAAGTGTTACTGTAGGAAGTTCATGGTAGTGATGGCAATTAGGATATGGAGAAAGATCAAGGGATGTGAAATCATAAAGTACTCGGGTAGATATTCTGAAGGAAGTGGATGGACTATTATGGTTAGCATTCAGCACATGAATGTGGAGAGTAACTAAGAGATAAAGTCAAACAGTTTTTAGTAGGTAAATAGTTAAGAGGTGAGATAAACACATTTTCTTTTACACTCTCTACCCTTTTTTTTTCCTCCTTGCCAGTCTTTCTCCAGTTTCCTGCACATATATGACTGTGTGTCTGTGCAGGTGCTTGCATGCCATGACACATGTGTAAAGTCAGAGGATCACCTTGCCTTCTGCTTTGTTTAAGACAGCCTCTTTTGTTGTTTGCTACTTCATGCAGTGGACTCCCTGGCCCATGAACTAGGCATTCTCTTGTCTTGGCCTACAATCTCAGAGTAGAGGCTTGGGAGGATTATAAACTCAAGCTATTGCATCAAGCTTTACTTGGGTACTGGGGATCTGAACACAGGTCCTCATGCTTTCACAGGAGTTGCATTAGCTACTGAACCATCTCCTCAGCCCATCAACAGGTGTGGATTCTGGAGTAAGGATGTAAGAGTTGTAAAAAATAGTAAGGATGGAAGTGAAGATGTAGTAGAAAATAGGAAAATTGATCATATAATCTAACTGCTCATAAAGCATGGGGAATGGGAAGGGAATTCTCTGCTTTGTTCCTGTTCAATTAATTTTATCAAAATCTGATCTAAATGACCTACAGAGCAAACAATTTTAGCAAACGTAATGATGGTCAGTAATGGCTCAGGGCTGCATGGGGCTATATTGCTTTCACTATGTATAGCTTTGACTTAGGATGTTTCTAGAACTTTAAGTTCAAGTCTTTCCTCAGAAGCCGGGGTCAACCAAAGAGAAACTCTGCATATCTGGACCGAGAGTTTTGACTGGATCCTATGGTGGTTTAAATGTGATATTCCTCATGGTTTGTGGCATCTGAATCCTTAGTCCCCAGGTGGTAGCACTTTTTGGAGAGGCTTGAGAAGTGTGACCAAGCTAAAGAAAGTGCCTTATTGGAAATGAATGAGTTTGGAGGTTTCAAAAGTCACATTTTATTGATTCCCAGTCTGCTTTCTGCTTCTTATTTCGCACTCAAGATGTGACCTCTAAGCTTGCTGCTCCACCCGTCACACCTGCCACGGACAGTCAATCATCATTGATTCTAATCCTTTGGATTTATTTAATTTCAAGTATTTAATTTAATAAATGTCATTTATTTCAAAAATATCTCACCAAAGCAACTCAAAGAAGGAAGAATTTGTTTGAGCTCATACAATCCGCTACGGCAGGAAAAGCATGGCTACAGGGTAGCCTTTGTCATCCCAAAGAAACCCTTTCTATGATTAGTAAGCATAACTAATACATATCTCTCTACTTGGAGAGTACTCTATGGAGTTACGCCGTATCCAGTTGGAATCAGTGTCTCTATACCTCACCATCACTAGAGTGGAAAACAGCATTGGTTTCTTTTCCCAGGATTACTATCACAGATGTGTAGGTTTTTTTTTTTTTTTTTTTTTTTTTTTGGCCTCCATTCTCCCTCTCATCCAGACCATTTTCAATTGATGAGTTACTTCAGTTATTGTTGTAATAAAATATTGGACCAAAGCAACTCAAGGAAGGGAGGGTTTGTTTGGGTTCGTTCAGTCCATCCTGGCAGGGAAAACTTGTCACATGGTGTCTATAGTCAGGAAGCAGAGAGTCATGAATCCTGGAGCACCACTCACTTCTTTCTATTCAGTCCAAGAGTCCAGCCTACAGGAACGGGCCAATCAAAGTGGATCTTCTCTACTCAGTTAAACCTTCTTGCCTATAAAACCTCTTATAGACGTGCCCAGAACTGTGACTCCTTGGCAATTCTAAATTCATGCAAGCTGGTCATAGAGATTAATCATACAGCTGGTTACCAAGTTATAGCTCCCTGCCAAATCTCCTCATGTGGCTCCTGCTCCAGTGCCATCAGAAACCCTCACCCCTCACCTCTGGTCACCGCACTACTTCCTGCTCCACGTACTGTGCTGTGCAATGCTGACAACTCACATGTTACTCTGGTGTGGAAGCTCACCGTCTGCACCGAGACCCCAGCTGCTCTCTGTGGTGATTCCAGTTCCCATCCTTTCTCCTGGATGACTGTCCTTCACACCAGAGGACTCAGTGCAGCATCATTTCCTTTCCAGATGCTTCAAAAACCCAGAAGACTTCTCTGCAGGCCCACATTCTTGGAAACACCCTTTAAATACACACAGTCTATAATACAGTTTTCTCCCACCCAGTAGGCTAGGCTAGCGACTTAGCCCTATAAAGTGTCAATAAAAACCAAGACTGAATAACAAGAAGTATGACTGACTTGAAATAATACACTTAAAAACCCACAAGCTAAAACTGAAAAGCGAACAACATAGCAAAAGGAGACCACTCTACTGAGCAGAGAAACTCACAGCAGACTGGTCTTCGTCTAACCTTTGCAACTTGTGATTAGAAAACTAGACAGGCTCTTCCTGGCCGCCATGGTTACAGAGAGCATGTGTTCCACAGTGAACGAGCAGATAAGTGTTCAAGGTGGTAGAAAGGCATTATTCCATTTTTAAGAAGATGTGCCCGATAATTCAGAGAAGGGAGCATTTGTGTGCAGCAGCTTAATATGTACAAGATAAGGAGGTTTTCAAGGGGAAAAGTTGAAAAAAAATAATAAATGCTGAAGAGAGTTCAAACAAGAGGAAGGTTAAAGAGAAAAGAAATCAACTGTTTTTCTAGAACAGAAGGGAAGAGCCCCTTCCTCTGTGCACGTGAGTGAGTGTGTGTGTGTGTGTGTGTGTGTGTGTGTGTGTTGAATTTAGCTAATACAAACACCATCACCTTTGTGTTATTGAAAACTGAAACGAGCAGGAGATGGAAAACGAATTTCGATCTGGCTTTTGTTCTATTCCCATGAATCTTTGGAGTGGACTGAATACAATATGCAAGCTGAAACAGAATGAGAGAGGCCCGGATGGGGACAGAAAGAGGTTCAGGAAAACAAAGACCAGCCATTGTAAGGGCAGAAAGACATTGTGAGTCAAGTCCAGACATTGGCTGTGTACAGAAGTGACTATGAGGGAGCTGAATGTATCAGAAACGAACTCATCACAGGAAAAGGAAAACTTAAGCATGAGATAGGCCATGAAGAACAATGTAATTCCTGCAAAAATGGTCATTCAATACTGTGTGTGAAAGGATAATTGTAAAACAGCGTATGTGGCAGATGCCAACTACCTACATCCTTCTTGTTAACTGCAGAGCAAATAGAGAGGTGAAGGAATGGGTAGCCACCACCTTACCCATTAGCTATCTGAAACTTAGTATTGCCACTAGGGCACACCCTGGTATCTACCTTCAGGGCAGAAGAGTTGAAATGAAAATATAACAATGATAACTTATCTAATCATGGGAAGACAAGTATTCTGACTTTGAGACATTCTATAAAATAAGAGGATTTCGTTGTTCAAAATAAAGTGATTATGTAGGACAAAAAAGTTCATAAGGAGTCTAAAATGCAGAAACCAATGTGGTGTGCAGTCTTTGATTAGATATTGAATGGAGGCGACATGGTTGTGAAGGCCATTGCTAGAGCAAGCAGAGACAGTGAGCATGAGTCGAAGTTATGTGCATGTGTATGGGTGTAGATGCGGGCGAGGAACACTCTCCTTCTTAGGAGATGCATCCCAAAATCAATATTCTTAACAGAAAATGGAGGAAAAAGCAGTGTTTTCTGTACAAAGGAATAAAAGGAAGCAGGAAAAGGCATGTAATGATGAATTTAAATGAACAGATTCTCATTGCACCAATCCTTTAGTCAGTTGTTTTGTGGATTTAAACATTTCAAAAGTTGAAAAAATAAAATAAAATGAGGACCTGGGAGATGGGTTTATTGGCAAAGCTACACAGGCAGAAGTAGGTGACTTTGATCTTCAGAACCCATTTTTTTTTAAAAGTGTGTTAGCATATGTTTGTAATTCTGGTAGAAGGGAAGCTGGGACAGGAAGATCCTTGCAGCTTGCTAAACACAATTGGTGAGTTCCAGGCTGGTGAAAGATTGTGTCTCAAACAAATAGAAAGCACAAACATAGAAATGAAATCAAATATATTAACAAATCAAGGTGGATAAAACCTTGAAGATTAGACTTGAGGCTGACTCTGGCCTACACACAAACATACACATGAAAAATAGAATAGCAAAACAAAACGTTTGAGGCTAAGGTGCTGGAAGTGAAGGAAGGCTACCCCTTTTCTGAGGCAAGGAGAGGGTGAGCCTGGGAGACTGCCACCCATCTTCAATTCAGGAGTGCACTTTACCATTGCATCGTGAAGCCAATGATGGTTTTCAGGTTTCAGCTTTTATTCTCAGTTTATATAAGAGGAAACAGAAGCTAAAGAGAAGTCATGTGCTGCAGCCCAGTCAGCACAAAAGACAAAATTTAGTTCTGCCTGCTTGCAAACCACACTCTCTCCTATAATGAGAGTGGGACAGGCTTCCTGTCCTTGAGGGCTCTATAGAGGGACAGAAGGCACAGCTAGTAAGCAGAGGTGTCAATTGTGACCCATAGAATTGCTGGAGGCAAGAAAGGAGGGGCTTGTGTGGCCAGCTTCTAAGAATGATCTCCAGAACAGCAAGCAAAGGTGCCTTCCCGGCACTGTAGCAAGAGGCTCAGGGACCCCAAATCAGAGCCCCAGATCTTAACTGAAAACCACACTAGCAATCATGCTCTTGCCTGACATATAGCACGCTGTCAGTTGAGCTAATTATGTCTTTCAGAGAAAACTAGCCTCATTGTCAGCTTGACCTCAGACCCCAGACAGGATCTCCCCTGCCAGGAACCAGCCTTGGCATGGAAAGGAGATCAGAGAGAAGGGGTATCTGGGAGCTGTGAAAAGAATGATTGGGGTCAAATCATTAATCCAAGTTGACGACCTGCATTCTGACGACCTGCGTTCTGCTTGATCCAACTTTTCCAGTTTGCTTCTCTTTGGAGATTCCTCTATCTTCTCTCTCTCTCTCTCTCTCTCTCTCTCTCTCTCTCTCTCTCTCTCTCTCTCTCTCACACCTGCTTCTGTGTGTGTGTGTGTGTGTCTGTCTGTCTGTCTGTCTCTGTCTCTCAGGTCCAGTCTTTTATTTTACATATGAATCCAGTCATTTACTCCAGGTTTCCTTTAGATTATTTTATGAATCAACATCCCTTGACCCAGCCCTTTGCTTCTTAGGAGACAGCAAGCATATATTTTTTTTTCTTCACATTGCAAAAGAATTCAGAGATTTGTCTGCCTTTGGTAAGCACAGAAGATAAGATAGCTGAGTAGGACCCTGATCTGAAATTACCATTTCTACCACACCTTGGCCTAACCTCGCAGAGGACCTTGAACTCAGTAATCTGCCTGCCTTTGCATCTTTCTGAGCAAGCTGGCTCATAGTGTAGCTGCCTTTGTTCCTTTAGATTCACAAAGCCCCTCATATAATTCATATTGCCTCCTTATTTTTTTTCTTTTTTTTGGGGGGGGGGTTTCGAGACAGGGTTTCTCTGTGTAGCCCTGGCTGTCCTGGAACTCACTCTGTAGGCCAGGCTGGCCTCGAACTCAGAAATCCGCCTGGCTCTGCCTTTCAAGTGCTGGGATTAAAGGCGTGCGCCACCACTGCCCGGTGCCTTCTTATTTTTTGTACAGTTGAGAGATTATTTTCAAACTCATGTTTTTAGAGCTCTTTCCCATAATCTTAAGGGCTATTCTGAAGGTTCCAGTGTTTACCATTTTGGTGAGACATTAGCTACACTTTCAGCTCCTGAATTCATGCTATCTCAGATTATCATGGAGTCATTAACATTAGCAGAGAGAATGTGAAAATATGTACATTATTATACAAACAAGGTTTATTCCCATAGCAGCCATCAACACTGGAGGTTCACACTGGGCCCTGTTGCAGGGGCAGGAACCTTGTCACTCTGTTCCCACCAGGGCCACACCGGGTTGGGCACTCCTCTGTGCTCACCTCTTTCTACAGTGACATTGTCCCATTTTATACCTTTAATCCGTGCTGTGTGCACACCTGTTGGGCTGTCAGGTTATCAGCACTCAGGGGTGGGAGGAAATATCTGGCAATCTGTCTAGTTTGCACTAGTGTGCAATTAGTCTATGTGGTACTTGCTAAAAGTTACAGGAGGAAAAGGAAAGAAAGTATTGGGGAGAAAGGTATTTGTGGGATATACAGTTTTACCAAGAGTGATGCAGTAGATGCTCAAGTAGAGAAATGGGGAGAATAGGAGATAAAAAAGTAAGTGAATATTCACACAGTAGCTGCTCACTTTATAGGTAGTTTATAGGGCTTTGATCTACTTTAATGGGAAGTTGTGAAGATATATGTGTAAGTCTGATATCTCACAGGTATTTCTAGTTGTTGGAAGGAAGATAGGTTGAAAGAACATGTACTTCACAGGTTAGGGGTCCTAGATTAGATCCTAGAAACAGAACCATGAAACCAAATAACTAAATAAAAAAGTAAAAAGTTTAAAAGGAGAAAGACAGAATTCATATGGTTGAGAAAAAGTAGCGATGCAGAGAAAGTAGAAAAAATTGGAAGGGCTTGCTGTACGGAAACCTCAGTCACACCTGTTGTCTCTGTGTATGATTATGAGGCATCCTATAGAGGCTAGTCTCCATCATGGTGGATCTGAACATACCCCTGGCTCAAAAGTTGGACTTGAAGGAGGGTCTGGGGAAGGAGTGTCTGATTAGTTGTCACATCACACCATCCACGTGAGCTAGTTACACTCTGTGAGAATTACAAGCTACATCTGCCATCTCTCAATTCTAGACATCAAATCACACAGGAGCCATCTTACAGCTCATCCTCAGCAGACACACAATAAGGCATATCATGGTCCTGAGCTAGTGGCTGCATTAGAAAACCACCAGGATGGTTTGGGAGATAGTTCAGGCAGTAATGTTATTGTCTTCCACACACAAACACACACAAACAAACTTCCTAGGTTTGATGCCCTAGAACTGACATTTCAAAAACACAGGCATGGAGGCATGCACTTGTAATCTCAACACTAGTGAGCCAGGGCAGGAGAATCTCTGGAGCTTTCTCACCAGCTAATCTATCTTACTTTGAATCCTAGTAGTGATTTCTGGATGAATGAAACTCTGTCTCAAAGGGAAAAAAAGGTCGATGGCACCTAAGGAATGCCACACAAGGTGTCCTCCCTGAGTAGCAAGGCCCACAGACTGTTCCACACCCTCTCTTTAATATGAGGACTTAAGAATCTTTAGATCACTTTATTATCTGCAACAAACCAACCAACCAACCAACCAACCAACCAACCAACCAACAAAAAAACTATTGAAGTTCAAAGCTTCCTTTTGTACTCCTGTAGAATGGAGTAAAAAAAAAAAAAAAAAAAAAAAAAAAAAAAAATAGGGGTGTGTGAAACCTGTGTACTCCACTTGAGCTCAGCAACTTGAGAAAGACTTTATCCAAATGATCTCCCATTGCATCATTTGGTCATGTGATCTAACATGGCCATCTACCTCATCTATCTCAAGTAAATACTTTTGAACGAAGCTATAGCTGATTCTCATGCAGTGCAGTAGGTTGAATATGTTGCCATCACAAGCATCCCTAAAAGGGTCCCACTAGCCAGGGGGAAGTGACATAGGTAGATCAGTAAGTTGACATCCCAAGAAAAGCATGTATTGTATGGAAGAAATAGCTGCTACATAGGAAGGGAAGTCCTGCCCTGAAGCCACTGTCAGGTAATACATTTCTCAGAGATCAGTGAAAATATAAACAGCATTTCTTAACATTCTCTTGCATCTTCTAGGTCTATCATAAAGAAATACTGGTGACAAGCATATGCTTCCCTTTAGCATTGAATGGTTAATTAACCCTTTGAATGAGTAGGGTAGAGGTGGTGTGAAATCCAGTTTCACAGACCACAGGGAGCAGAAATAGTCCTCCCTTGTAAACCTTCTGCATGACTAGTGGGGAGCTGGGCAAAGAAAGTCTAGCCACAAAGGATGTAAACTGCTCTCTACTCATGAACTATAAGCCTGCCCAGTTGACTTCTTGGAGGAGACACCAATGGTGAAGAACTAGGGCTACACTGGTCTGACAGTTCCAGCAGAGCAGACATTTAGCATAGCAGCTGAATAAGAACTCCATGCAGAACATTGACTGTCATAGAAATCAAGAATCAAGCCATTAAAGGAGAGTGGTAGAGGGACTTAGGTAGATTTGGATCATGAATGAGAGTTTCCTGGGATGGCTGCTTCTTGCTTCCAGAAAACACTGAGAAGAAAAAAGGCAAGAAGAATTGGGGGCAGGTATCTAAACAGGATCAATAGAAGGAAGAGGGAGGACCCAGGGACCCAATAAAATACCCAAGACAGCTTCAGTTTAGGGGATCTCTATTCTTAGGCTTCTTCCATCAATGTACAAAGATCTTACTGTTTCTTTCTGCTGTTTTGGTTTTCTGTCCTTCCCAGACATTCAATTCTGTGTTCCTACCAGGGAATATGCTAGATAATCCCATAGACAAGTGTCATCATCCCTGTTATAGCATTGGGTCTGCATCCAGTTAGAACTGACTGTTACTCAGCTTGTCTCTCCTCTGCTCACTAGGATAACTAGACACTCAATGTAAAAGGTGCAAAGAAAACATGGAAAGAGCAGGTTACAAAAGGCAGGACCTTACATTGGGGTATGCTTGTCTAAGAAATCAGAGAGCTCAAATTTAGATTGAAACATTTGGTAGTTCCACTAATATTTCAATGTTTAATTTAATATTTAAGTAAGGTTTGGGGTCCATCAGACTCAACTATATAGGACATGGTCAATACATAGGGCTCTTGGCCACAGTCAACTATTGGCAAGACACTGACGTGAGTCTATTGAAACCCTCAGCACTGGCTGCTAGTCTGCAAGACTTCTGTAGTAGTGGACAATATCAGTACACCACCCAGAAGTAAAATAACCAATGTAAGTTGGGATTTTTCCTGGAGAACTCACATGGTACCAACACATCAGTGGAATGGAAAAGGAAGGAGCAAATAAGGAAGAGAGAGTAATTTGAATTAAAAGAAACTAAAAGTAATATTAACTAATTATTGTGTATATAATGTTTGAAACATGGGTAAGAAAATATAAAAAATATCTTTGAGGTAATCACTGAAATCAAATAGGGATTTAATATTAGAATTTTACTAAAGAAGTGCTAAATTTGTTAGTTATAAAAAATATAATTTGATTCAGTAGATGCTTTCCAAAACATCTAGGGTTTGCACTTGAATTCTAGACAGATTCTTACAGTTATGCTCCTTTCTGACACAATTTTAATAACATGATCCTCTTTCCAGAATTGTTCTCCACATTCACCCAAACATCCACCTTTGCAACTTGACTATAAACAACCAACTGCAGGACTCAAACAGTATCTAGGTATGTCTAGAAAATTTTTTGCAAGTGGAGGCAAGAAGAACAGAAGGCAAGGCTATCCTGGGTTGCATGATACCCTGTTAAATGAATGAATACATACAATGCACAGTCCTGTATACATATTCACATGCACACCCACACACATGTATGTAAAATTGCTCTTAGAGAAATCTGGGGGTAGCATCTAATGCCTGGTAGGTTAATCTCTTACTAGGTTATCCACCCATAATTCTTCAGATTTCATTCCTACCCTGTTCTGGGTAACTTTGAAATTAGAATCAAGCAAATTATTAATTCTTCATTCTATTGTGTCCTGACTCAGTGACCTGGAAAAGACTATGACCTAACTGATCCACAGTTTACTCTTCTGGAGCATGAAAACAATGACATCTACCTCTGGTTATGTTGTGAGACTCGGAGGTTTAACATACATAAAAGTACCAGCATACCTGCTATGAGATGGAGAATTGATCCAGGAATAGTGAAAGTCGTTAGTGTTAGGTGCACTATACAGAACTCCCATCATCCCTTCAGCTACCCTGTGGCTCTCTATTGTGCATCTTGTACCTTGCTAGTTGCACACAGCCACTACTCTGCTTTCTATAGTTTAAATGAGTGCAACCTGGGCTAAAATTACATGTAAGTAAATCAATCCTACTGTACGATCCTTTGTATCTCACTTCCTTCACTTGGCAACATGTTTTGGACTCTCTCCTGTTACTATATATGCATACTAAATATCTTGTTACTTTTCTCATTTTACTTAATAAGTACCATTCAAACATACAGGTGTCAGACGTTGTTCATGTCTCCATGAGCTAATGGCTATGTGAGCTGTTTGCAGTGTGAGGATTTTGCATTTCGGTAAGCAGATGACTAATACAGTGTTTAGCTTTTTAGAATCTGCCAAACTTTCCCAGGTGCCTCTGTATAATGCTCTGTATTCTCACTTGCACTTGGACCATACAATCATCCTTCCTTTCCCTCTCTCCTCGTTTCCTTTCTCCTTTCTCTCTTCCCCTCCCTCCCTTCTTTTCTTTCCCTTTCTCTCCTTCTTTCTATCTTTCATTCTTTTTTTATGCTGTTAATGTTTATGCTGGGCTAATATATGAGCAGTGGAGTCCCACTGTGGTTTTGATTTGCATCTGCCTCCTGACTAACGGTGCAGAACATATTGCTCATCCTTAGGTGTTTTAGGGATAGTTATTTGGTTTTGTTTCTGTGTTTTTCTAAAATCAGATAAATGTATTATAAATACTTCTCCAAATCTGTGATTGTGCTCTCATTTTCTTTTTTTTCTTTTTTAAATTAATTAATTAAAATTGTTTTACCTATTCACTCTACATCCTACTCATTGTCCTCTTCCCACGTCATTCTTACCCACAATCTTTTGCCCATCCTCCCTTCTCCTCTGAGCAGGTGAGGGCCCCCTGGGCATTATATAACATAAAAGCATTATATTTTGAAAATGTTCAATTTACCCATGTTTTCATTTTATGGTTTCTTTGCTTATATCCTACCTACAAAATCTTTCCTTATGATTCAATTAGACTTTTGTCTCAGATTCCCTCCTATCTGTGGTATTAACATTTACAAATTTTTGATTGATTACTTAGGTCTATGGGTCATTTGTATAAAACACAAGGAGAAAGGTACGGAGCCTTTTGATTCTTCAGTTGTTTAAACACAAGCTTTGTTAATTGCAATTATTAATTTGCAATTATTAAATTGCAATTGTTAATTTACAATTATTCTATATGGTTTGTAATGAAATAGTAATGAAATCTGTCTTTACATTAGTGGCCCACAATCTCAATTATAGCTTTATAATAAGTCTTATAGCCGGGCAGAATGAGGAAACTCTCATCTTCAGTTTTGTTTGCTTTTGAAAAATAACAAATCTTTTGTTCCCTTGTGAATTTCAACTTACGTTTATACATTTCTATAAGACAACATTACTCTTACTTGGTTTTGTCCTGGGCTGATGATCTGCTGGGTAGGATGCCATTCATGGAGCCCTGAGTTTTCCAGTCCACAAACCTAGTGCAATCCTTCGTTTAGTTACATAATCTTCAGTCTCCTCAAGTCATATGCTGTAGTTGTCAGTCTGTGGATCTTGTGGGTTTTGTTGACTGTATCTTTGAAATTTTAATTCTTCTGGATTTTATTGATGATAGCACTAAGAAATTTAATTCAATTATTTGTTACAGGTATATATAAATTCTTCATTGTCAAGCATTAATTTGTCCTGTGACCTTGTGAAATTGTTTGAGGACACATTTAAGCATTAGAACTGCAGAACTTTCTGCTATATTATCTGACTAAATACAGTCACAAGTCTTTTCACACATGTTCATCCTTTATGCTTCTTAGCTTCTCTCTTTACACAGGTTAAGATCTCCATTGAACATTGAGCTTTAGGATGGAAAACAGTTTTCCACTGATGTATGCTGGACTGTATGAGGAAGCAGCCTAATTCTAGAAAATAAATAGAATATTAGCTCTAGGTATTTGGATATTCTTTATCATAATGAAGACATTCTATTTTTAGCCTATTTCTTATATTAATCATAAATATTAAATGCTGTCAGATCTCCTTTTGCCTCTATTAAGCTAACTATGGGATGCTTGACTTTCATTCTTTCAACAGTGAGAATCACATTGATTGATGTTGTGA
Organism: Mastomys natalensis; assembly: GCA_021653895.1. NCBI lineage: Eukaryota > Metazoa > Chordata > Mammalia > Rodentia > Muridae > Mastomys > Mastomys natalensis. The sequence continues at coordinate 1,669,318 of JAJTUV010000466.1, forward strand.
TTGATAGACAAAATTGTATTGTCCTTTGGACATATTGATCCATATTGTCCTCTGGACAGATTGATGTATTTGTTTCACAAATGTTTGCTGAAGAGATTTTCAGTTACGTTAAGTAGAATGTTGGTCTCTGGTTTTTCTGCTTTTTTTCTCTTTCTTCTGTGTTTATCTGTTCATTATGTTAAGAGAATTCTAGATTCATTAAGTGAGTTGGTGAGTAGTCTACGAATTTATTAATTTTTTGAAATAATTTCTAAATTATAAATTGACATTATATCTTATAATTATTTCTCATAAAGAAATTCATCTGGTCCTAGATTCTTCATTGTGGCATATTTTTTTTTAAATTCAACGCAATATTATTATTGATTCTTTGGGAATTTCACACCATATACCCCATCACACTCAAATCCAAGTCTTTCTGTGTCTGCCCTGTCCCAGACCCTGTGACTCTCCCAAAAAAGCAACAACAGCAACAAAACAAAAACAAAAACTAAACCAAACCAGAACAAGAACAACAAAACCAAGTCTAGTTTGTGATACACACACACACACACCACACAACACACACACACACACACACCAGTCACCGGAGCATGGTCAGACTCTCAGTTGCTGCTGCTTAAATAGAACTGAGTCCTTTCTGTCTTAACCCCACACTAGAAGCCATCAGTTGTGCAGAGCTACACTTTGTCATCCTTATCATAGTTACGGCCTCAGGGGGAGAAGAATCATCTAGCCTCCAAGAGCCTTGAAGTGCCAGGGCGAGGGGATACCCAGGTGCACCCCCATCTGCTCATAGGAAAAAGGGAAAGGGGGGATTGTAGGAAGGGGTGACTGGGAGGGATGTAAAGTGAATAAGTAAAATAATTGTTAAATTAAAAAAAAAGAGTTCTCTTTGGTGACTTCCCATTTAGGCTCTTACTTTTAGGGAAGGTTGAAGATGGTACAGGTTGTCAGAGAAGCCTTCTATGTCTTTTTCTCAATGGTGCATCTGCAGTCATCAGTATCATTACCTAAGAAGCTTTCTTGATCTTTATAGTCAGCAGGAGCATGGCTTCCTCTGGTTTCTGGTGACAGCACAGATCATAAACATGTCCCCCAGTTGCCATAAGATTATAGACCAAGACAAGGTCTCAGAAACAGCCTTGACCACAGACATCAACCTGGATTTAGGTGGTACTGCAGGCCACTCACATCAAACAGCCACAGCAGCAGCATGATCCTTGGACATCAACATGGCCTCAGGCTATAGCTAGACCACAGACATCCAGAAATGGCCCTCTCAGCAGCAACATGGGAAAGATATCACTGCAGCCTCAGGTGACTGTGCAGGCTACTCAGGCCAGTATGGCCCCTGGTGGCAGCAAGGCTTCTAAGAAATCAACATGATCTCATTAAATAGTATTTAAATTACAGAGTCATTTTTAATATAGAGGCTATCCTATTTCTTATGCTTTTAAAGAACTTGAATCATATATATATATATATATATATATATATATATATATATATATATATATCACCCAATTCATCAAGTTAACTGGCATTATCTTTTTCCTCAGTGTATTTTCAATGTCATATTGTATGTCAGCTGTATTACTTTAGTTAGGAACAGATCAGTAACTTCTTGATCAAGAGAAAAGGAGAAGAAAGACCTATATTAAAGATCTACATTAAAGTTTTAAAAGAAATTGCCAGTTAAATGAGATTTGAAATTTTCATTTCTCAAAATTTTAGGCAACCATGGACTACATTGATGATCTATATTATTCTGGGAGTCACCAGAAGTGTGCTGTCTAACCATTCAAAAGGAAGCTTCTTGTACCTAAGACTGGGGACTTTCTTAGTCTATCGTTGTGGGGAATGTTGTCAGTCCAAGTGACTTTCTATATGTATTTAATATTTTAGGTTCATTTAAAATCATAAGATTGTTTGAGACTTTTTTGAGCAAACTTGGTGTTATTTGTCCCTTGTGCCTTCTTCTGTATTTACCTCCCTATGTCATTCTCAGTAGAAGGTACTTCCAATTTTTCTCTTTCCTTCTTTATATCACCTGTATCCTGTTCCCATACATACCAACCATGACATATGAACATTGGATAAATTATGGTAACAGTTAGTGAGAAAAGATGTAGGATTATAGAAAACTCATGAAGAAAATCACAAGGTGGCACTTTAGTAGCTTGGCCACACTGTCTTCCTGTGACTCCACTAATTAAAGAGTGAGAGAAACAGCTAATATTTATATTACACTTGTCATGCATTGGAGACTGTTATAATTTTCATTATTTACAGTTGTTCTCTCTGCCATTCTGATTGTTAGTCACCACTGTCGCTATTTTATGGTGCAGGACAGAAAGGAAAAGAGCAAAAAGGGAACATACTCAAAATACAGAGACCAGGAAGTCACGCCTAGGCAGTGATGTCCTTTGTAGCCCAGGAGCCTTAGACATGCATAAAGCAGGAAGAAGATGACAAGATCCAACTACCAAGTTTTCCTTTGATCACTCCATGTGCACTGTGTTAGGTGCAGCCACAAGTACACACAGGTGCACATGCAACCACACACAGTTAGCTGATACTATGGAACAATGTAAAAATCAGATTAAAGACAGAATATGAGAGAGAGGTACAGTGGATGATGTTACCTGAATGGAGACTTAAAGTACTTTCTAGGCAGACAAAGCCATTGCAAAATGCAGCATTGTAGGATCTGAGAAGGAAATGGGATCAGTAGGAGGAAACCTTGCAAAGTCAAAATGGTATCACCCATAGGGAGTTTGAAGACCAGTCTTGGACTGAATGAGCTGAGGAGTCGGTGGGGCTGTAGGGTGGCATCTCAACCTGCCTTTCTCCCTCAATATGGCTGTTATGAGAAAGATTAGGAAGACCAGGCAAAGATCATCGCAGTGCACCATGTCACCTCATTTCAGGTTGGCAACAGTACATTCCTCATCATAGGACACTGGGCCTCTGTAAAATATAGACCAAATTGAATCTGAAGATGAATTGAATGTCTCTAGCTTTCTATTTTCTTCATACTTTTCAAAAGGTTTGTGAAAGGATCTTATTATGTTGCTCTGACTGTCCTTGAACTCTCTTTTTCTACAGGGGCCTTAAAATTGGCATCCTCCTGTCTCTGTTACCCAGTAGCTGAGATGACAGGCTAGCACCACCAGTCCTGGCTGGTGACTATTCTTAGTGTCCTCATCCATTAAATAGGGATAATAGCAGCAGCAGGTGCACAGCATACCTGCTTGCCAGGTGTGTGGCTCTCAGCCTCTCAAGTTTTGATCTTCACTTTGAGTATTTTGTGAAATACTTCTTGTCATTTCAACTTCTGAGATGGAAGTGGAAAAACTAAGCATAGAAGTTTGAATTGTGCTCTCCACAAATATGCTTTCTGCAAAACATTGTAATATAGCAATGGTAGATGTTTCTTCTGACAACAGAAAAGGCAGGAAGTGGGGCGGGGAAGACTCCATGCACATTTGATGTGTGGTATTTCCATCTTTGGGGTTATTATAAATGTGTGACTATCTATTTAATTCTACAGTGACATAACTCTCTCTTTTTTTTGACTCAGAAAATCAATATACTATTTTTCAAGGCTTCAGTTTGACAATGACCTGTGGCCTGAGAATCAGATTACTTAAAATCAATCCTGGCTTCCCACCACCGCCGTGCAGCCTCGGGCTTGGTACCTGCAATTGTATAACATGTCTCAGATCCTGGTGCTCTGCCTTCCATGGTGTCAGTATTGGCCCCATTTTCTGATTATAGGATGTGCTCAGAGGTGCAGGTTTGCAGAGTACCCTGCCCTCTGTCCGTGTTATCTAAATGCAAAACAGTTTATTTTACTGTGAGCTGTGTGATTTACAGGCAGACCTGGAGTTCCCCAGCCACCATCTATACAAATAAGAATTTCCTAATGTAAAACTGTCCCTGTTCTGCACCTATTTTAGAGTTTCTTCTAGAGGACACCTAAGGGGCACTCTTCTATAACAGCATCGTTTGTCTTTCTGAAACAAAGCCTGCCCAGGAATGAGGACTAGATTGCATAGCATCCTCTCAGTGGCACTCTGCTCCGAGCTGGTGATTGAGATATGCCAGTATGTGCCCAATCCTCTACTTACACACATTCCAGAAAAACAACTCAAGATCTAATTTACTTGATCATTCAATAGAAACTCCTGTAAGGGAGGTGGCAATGGAAGCGAAACCAATATATAATTTGATAAGGCAAAAAAAATTAGATGTGATAAGACACACCTATAATCTCAGTCTTAGGAGACTGAGGCAAGAAAAATCTAGACTCCAAGGCTAGCCTGGATTACATGGCAAGAACCTACTCTGAATACCCCTCCCCCTGCTCAGACACACACAGACACACACACACACACACACACACACACACACACACACATACAGAGGGAGTTACAAAGAGACTTACATGAAAACATGAAAGCATCCATCTTTTTCGAGAATTAATCTCTCAGATGTTTAACAATTTGACAGTCTGAAATTGTCAGATACAAATGATACTATTTATTCATGTGTCCACTGACTCTTTCCCCTTCTCACACAAGAACTACAAAATATTTGCCCCACTCCATGAGATATACAAGTGGCTGGGTTTCCATGGTGACTTAGAGAAAATCTCATTTCTGGTTTGAATCTTTTAGTCATTCTTTTGCAATGAGACCCAAAAGATATCCTTTAATCCCCCATGGTATGCATGCCAAAAATGAGTCCTTAGTATGGGACAAAGTAGGAAAATTCTGAGGGAAAGAAAAGTCAAGTTTTCCTCATCATGATTTATCACACAGCCCAGCCACTACCTCAACTGCTCCTTTGAGGGGGTCAGGAGAGGGCAGGACTAACAGAAATCTTCTGTTGTTGGGTTTTGTCCAAGTCCTAAGTGTGAGCAAGTCCCTTATTACTGCTAGAACCCGAGGCAATAAAACCTTGAGTTCCCAAGTGTGGCAAAGACAACAAAAGCTTTTATCTGTGGGATAAATTATTAATCATCAAGATGTGTCTCCCTTGACATCAATAACACCAGAAAAATCAATTTGTTCTGGTCCAGTGTGTGCTCGTGACTGACTTGCCCCGTAATGTAGGTCAAACTTAGATTTGATGCTCTGATAACCAGAAGTTCCGGATGGATGAGGAGTTCCTCAGTGTCTATGCAATGTCAGTTCCAGGTAGAAGTGCTGGGAGGCAGAGGTTGGGGAGAGGCGGTCCACTCAGGGAAGGAGAGTCACAATTGCAATAGAGAGAAAAAAGAAATCCTCTCAGGAGCCAATAAAGCCATGACAGCTGCCACATGACTATTGTTCCTCTTACTACTGAAGGACTCGAGGGAAAGCACAGCAAATTCTAATGCTTCTGCCTCTGCTCCACTTTTGTTATAGCAGCTGATGAAAAATAAGATGTCTTTCTTTGCCCAAGAGGGAGTACAAGAATGAAAGCAGTGTGTCTTCCTGTCCTCCAGATGCTCTTTGAAACGAGAAAGGGATTCAGGCTTTAATCCATTTCTTTCTCTCTCTCTCATTCTCTCTCCTCTCTCTCTCTCTCTCTCTCTCTCTCTCTCTCTCTCTCTCTCTCTCCCTCCCTCTCTCAAAACTAACTAGCAGGCAAACCCATTCAAAATAAGCCTGAGGAAGGTTTTTCTGCCTATTCTCTGGTAGAATGCAGATCTGCAATGAAGTCCCATGGGCCTGGTGTCGTATGCCTCTGAATGATAGCCCTTGTTGATAGGCTACCTGGAGGGAAATCAGCTTATGGACTTAGGTTTTCTGCAGCTTTGCTGTATGAGTCCCTCCTGTACCTATTCACATATGTGTCCCTGAGAAGTCTGCATTTCAGGGCTTGAAGGCTGCACCAGATGTACAGCTAGGAAAAACTCCAATTCCAAAGCTGTTTGAAGCCATTTTGGCTCCCAGGCCTTGCTCCCATGGCCATCCCTAAGGCTGAGTAGGTACTGCTGCCATGTGTCATGCCTCCTTGCAAATACCCTAGATCACAACTGCACTAGATATCATCTGAGTTGTGTAGACATGCAAGCCAGGGACCCTGTGACAATGACAGCAGTCTTGATCTGGGCAGAAGTGATTATTGGTACAGACTTTCTGTCTATGCATCAGCAGATAGACTGACATTGCTTTAGGAAAGACTTGGAAGTTACAATGCTAAATCTGTATCACTACTTAGCTATTATGTTTCTTTGTGTAGTTTCCTTAATGATGTATGCCTCCACTTCTTCACCTTGAGGTATGCACATTACACAGGTAAGAACTGAATGAGGAAACATGAGGATTCCTCATTCTTGTCCCCATCAGAGATGTTCATTGCAACTGATATTGCCAAAGATCAAGCCATCCTGTCAACCAGAGCACAGTGCTATAAACACCCTCCATTGATCTTGCCAGTCAGTAGCTCACACAGGCAGAGAGTGACAATTTGTCTCTGTTCTTGGTGTCTAGATCTGGATGAGGTGGTCCCATGGCTAGAAGTCGTTTGAAGGCATCTGGTCTATTGGTTCATGGGTTGCAGCTTGTGTTGGTTGTTGACTCAGCCAAACTTTTGAAGTCCTGCTTTCCAGTAATTGAGGATATAACCATATTACAGACAGGACTTTCAAGAGATGATTGGTCTATAATATAATGATCAGGGTGGGCTTAGAGCTAGTCACTAATTTCCATGTTAAGAAAAAGGCATTGGTACACACAGAGGAATCAGCCAGGAAGACATAGGAAGAAAACAGCTATCTACATCCCAAGGAGAGGCACTTCAGACCCCTAAATCTTAGATTACCAGTCTCCAGAGTGCTGATACAATGTGATTCTGTTGTTTGATATGCCCCACCTATGGTATTTTGTTTTGGATACTTAGAGAAGAACTCCATGGTGGCCTTAGTCTTCTCTCACAGTGGCTCCTAAGTCTGTAGGTAGGTCAGGCTCTTTGCTATGTGTTAGAATGCCCAGCTAGCCTTCTTCTCAGCCTTAAAGTAACATCCTTAAGAACCAGTTGTGGTTGAGTGGGCCCTTCTATAAGAAAGAGGAAGACTAGAAGCCATTCCTTGATTAAACTTGAGGAAATTTCAGAAGGCTGTGCATATTTTGGAGGCAAGAAATTATTGTACCTACTGTTGGAAATCTTTGGCTGGCATTTGTCATTTGTATAATAAAATCACACACTGAGCAAACCACATTGCTTTTTCTTTCTAGCTTTAGTTTACATGTTAATGAATAACATTTGGTTACTTAATCTTACTCTCTGATCCTAGAAAAAGGAGATCTTCAGACCTTGCTACAATAAAAATTTAGTTTCATTTTAGACCTGCTCTATCCTGGTGGCAGGAAACTGAAAGAAATGCACATGGGAGGGAAGATGTTTTGATACCTCCTTTTCCAAAGAGCAAGACCTGTCAATCTTGTTACCAGCTCCTGTTAACAATGGAATGATTTTCTAAACTCTCCATGTCCTTTTTTTTTTTTTTTTTTTTCAGGATGGTCCTGGATGCATCCACCAAGAGATTTGCAAACTCTCAGGATTAAGCTTAAAAGCACTCACAAAAGTTAGCATGTCCATGACCCTTTGAGGAGACAGATCTCCATTTAAAGGTCTTCCTGACTGTGACATTTTACTCACTCACTTATTCAATCAGCAAGTATTTATTGAATATCTGCAATATGTCACATTGTGTACGTGTCACTGGAGCGAGCAAGCAAAATGCCATTCTTTCCCGAAACACAAAGCTTACAATCTAATGAGACAGCATTCACACGAAATAAATAGGTGAGTAAAATTGTATTGTTTACCCTGACTTTCTTTTGTGTATGTGTGTGATAGACATGGCCACATATGTGTTTAGGTGCACGTGCATATCTGTGCTCTGAATTTTTAGGTATGTGTCTAAGCTCAATGTCAAGTCCCTTCCTTGATCAATCTGCACTTTACTGAGTCAGGATCTTTCTGTTGAACCAGAGCCTGCCACTCAGCTATCCTGTTTACCTTGGGAACCCCTTGTCTCTGCATTCCTATTACTGGCATTACAGGATACCTACATAGCTTTGATGCAGGGTTTGAAAATTCAAACTCTGTTTCTCATACTTGTGTGGCAAATGCTGTATCCACAGAGATATTTGTATACTCTAATACCATCCATACCATTCTATCATCATATGTATGTAAAAGAAAACATATAGGATCTTTCTGTACCATTTTTATTTCTCCTTACAATATATTCTCTAATTCATTCATGTTGTCATGAATAACAGTCTTTTAAGAGGAATTCCTTTCCTTTTAAAAGCTACCTAGTGCATATATACCATCTCTTGGTAAACACTTTGGTTTCATAATTCACTTTGGTTTCATAATTTTGTTGTACCGTGATCAACATGGACATTCAGCTCTCTTGACATTTTGATTTCATCTCCTTTGGATAAATATTCAGTCATGGGGTTGCAGGATCACATGGTCACTCCACAGTTCTTGCAGGTACTTATGTCCATTATGATTTCTGGACCCGATCTCCCAAATTCCATCTTCAAAAGTAGTTATATATGCTTATTACTTCAAATTTTCCACAGTTTATAAGTCTGTGTAAGATTTTCAGGGTTCCCAGCATCAGGCTACAATCCAGGTTGGATGGTGTATGGATTTACCTATGGTGTGACTAGGGAAAGGCACACTGCCAAGCTCTGCTGGCACTTGGCAACATTCAGTGACTTCCAGATGGCTAGACTGAGGGTCTTGATTTCTTGGTAGCTGATATAGTAGCTGCTTTCAAGTGCTTGCCATGTAGCAGGCAAAGCATAGCAGCTTCTTTCATCAAAGCTAGTGAGAGAAAGAGTTTTCTAACAGGATAAGCTTTGGTCTTTAAAAGTACAATTCTATACCTGGAAGCATCTATTCCTTTTAGCTTTTCTCCATATTCTGAGGGTTATAAAAACTTTACAGATCTTATCTATAGGTACTTGGGAGGAGAGAGGAAAATTACGTAAGAACTTAGCAACCATGGGCTGTCCTACCAAGTTTGTCCTTTCCTTTATATTCTAACTCATGGCATAGAAATTGATCTTCCCCAGCTACTGAGAACAAAATTCCAAGACACTCTCATTATATACATATCAAGGCTTTTACACTACCTTTGAAGGTGTCTAACCTCTCGTCACTCTCCCTGATTCACCCAAGTTCCACCATTTAGCATCTATCTGGACTCTCCATCTGACTACCTTCCAATTCTAACCCTTGCCCTTTGGAGCACCATCAAAACAACAGGAAGAATAATCATATATAAATCATAAGTCAACCATGACAAGCCAGGAATGATGGCTCACATCTGTGTTCCTGGCATCTGGGATTCTGAGGCAGGAAGATTGCCATGAGTTCAATGCTAATCTGGGCTACATACTAAGTTTTAAGCCATTCTAGACTACAAAATAAGAGCCTGTCTTAAAAATAAAAGCCCCAGGAGATGTCCCAGTGGGTACGAAATTTTCTATAAAGCAAGAAGACCTGAATTCAAACCCTCAGCAAGTATATGAAAGCTACATCTGTACTTGTAACTTCCACATCACTAGAAGCAAACAGGAGGTTCTCTGACTCAGGTTCAGAAACCAGCAGAACTGCCTGGAAGAGAGCTAGACCAACTGAGTCACTTGGAAAGGACACTCTCCCACCTTTTGAGCTACCTTAGACTGTGCAATGTGTTCCAGGTGTCCAGATTTTGTCAGCTCTCATTCATCCTGTCGTGGGCTCTGATGATGCAACTGTTTTGAGTTTGCTACTGTAAGTAACCCCTCACCCATATTCTGTAAGTAACCCCAATAAAACTCATCAACTCAACAAGTTTGATTTGAGAGGTATCCATAATTTGATCTTTTGTAGGTTCACTATCTTGGGCAAGTAGACGCATACATTGAGTCTCCCCAGGAAAAGTATATTACATAACACTTAGACTTTTGAAATGGTAAATTGTCTCACAGTGCACATAATACTTACACAAATTATCTCACAGGGAAAGCTAGTTCTATAATGAAATTGGTTGATCATCACACATATCATCATATATCACTAAAATATTTCAAAATTTATTTCAGTAACATGGAGGATTGAACCTACAGCCTCATACATTCTGACACTGCCCTAATTTAATAAAATCTTTCTTTCAAAATAAATTTTAATCAAGTTCTTATTATATTATTTTCCCCATTCCCTTTCTCCTCCCAAACCCTTCTCTGCCCCTTCCCTTCAACCCCTCATATACACCACTCCCTCTCTAACTGACAGTCTCTTTTTCTTTGATGATTGTTGTTACATATATATGCAGCATTTTATAAATGCAACTCAATGAGTTCATTTGGTGCTGCTTGTATGAATATGATTTTAGGGGTGGCCACTTTGTATTGGAAAACCAATTTGAGTGCTCATTCCTGGGAGAGACTAATTCTCTCTCACCCAAAAGTCATCAGCTGCCTATAATTCTTTGGCTAGGAAAACACTTAAGGCCCATGGTACATCTCAGAAGAGAAAATAGAGACATGAAGGGACAAAGGACCTGGAAGTCAGTTGTGAGATTGTGTTGCCTGGAAAGAAAAGGGAACTTACCGCCATGATACCTGAACACTATGACTTCCTAAACAAGACTTGAATGATAGCTTGCCAAAAGACAAGCTAATGTGGAAGGGGAAACCCTCTTTCAGTAATCTTGTTTTATTTTTGATATTATAACATAATTATGTCATTTCTTTTAATTTAAAACAAATATTTGGAAACAGAGTCCTGCTAAATAGCCTAAGCTAGCCTTTACCTTTCCTGCTGACACTCCTTCCGATTAGCTTCTAGAATGGCTGAAATTTCAGACCTATGCTGCCAGACTTGCCTCAGATAGATTTTTTTTTTAAGGCTGTCTGCTACACACTTAGTTTAGCTTATTACTTTCCTTTATGATAGCATTAGCTGAATACTTGCTGGCAGTGGTCTTCTTCCCATTCCACACAGCTTTCTTATATCAACTAAAATGAACATTTGATATAGTAGGTTGATCTTTCTGTATCCTTCATGAGCCCGTCGACACGGTCAGTAGATTCACAAACCTCTACATCTGACTTTGTAATAACCCCAGTTACTCATTTAGCACACTCTTCCTTATCGTTCAATACCCACTCAGGTGTAATCTCACCAGTTTTTCAAAACCGGATCCAGCATTTCTAAAAGATGCTTTTCTGGCTCTCCGTTTTTATAAACTGTGTGCTCTTTTACCATGGGAGTCCAATGGGGAGTGTAATTAAATGAGTCACACTTTGTAATGTGTCTACAAGTGATAAGCACTATTGAAATTGTTTAAAAATCAAATTAAAAGAACTACACATTACCAATCTATGTAGTATATCCTCAGGTCCTAGCCTAAAGTGGCAATCAATGAACAAGACTAAATGAATGGAAGAAGCTGGGCAAGATGCAGATTAGCTGTAACAAGGAAAAGAAATCATTGTATGAGTCATAGCAACCTGACTAATGAAACAAATCTGAGTCTCCATCCTTCAGGCCACATCCAGAAAAGATGCCAGGGTCCCTGCTTACACCATATAAGGAACTTGTATTTGTTACAATTACTATGACAGAGTACTGGGCAAACGCAACCCAACATAGTAGGGGCTCCGTTGGCCCATAATCTCAGAGGCTTCAGGCCACCAAGAGTATAGGCATGGAGGTGAGAATAAATTGGTTCTTGGTAGCAGAAATGTATAGCTGCATTTTATTACATGAGTTGGTCAGAAAGCAGAACCTGGCCAGAAGCAGAATCTAGCTATTATCAAGATTTTTCCATCCCTAGTGGCCTATGTCTTTCCAGCTACGTCCTATGTCCTAATATTTTTAGTCCCTTCTAATAGACCGCTATCATCCAAGGACTGAGTGTTCATACCATAAACCCTTTGGGGACATTACACCTACAATATTTAACAAATGTCTTAATTTACAAAAATAACACCCTGAAATAAGAGAGGCCATGCTAAGTGGTCCTAGAGCAAGTGAAGCAATCCTGCAAAAAGAGGTATTCTGAGTACTGTCTCCAAAGCTTTTCAAACAAGCTCACTCTATGGTGGCAGAGAACTGTAGAAGACATTGGTCCAGTCGGGGAAGTTAGTGCAGTTCCTTAGTGCAGTTGTAAAAAGGAAGCTTCCTAGAAGCTTGGATCAATTGACCTTAGCAGGCTGAGTTATACACCTGCCATCCTCTTGACTCAATTCATTTGCCTATCTCATGATTTGTGCTTTCCACAGCCTTGTTGAAATCACAATTATTTGTGAATTAGGTGGATCCGAGATAATAAGGTTTTCTCTGGTATCTTTAATTATATGTAAAAGTGGCAAGATAATTCCTTCATTTAGGGTAAGACAAAGGGGATTAATTAAACATGACAAAAAAGAGGGAGAGACACACACACACACACACAGAAGTCAGATATGGGAAGGATTTCCTGTATTCAGCATTAGGAATCTCATGAGTGTCGGGAGGAGAGAATCTCCATCTGTGAGTCTTCGAAAGGTTTCTGTTTGTACTTAGCTGGCCTTGTCCATTTTTCCATCCTGTGGGCACATGCTGTGGAAACCTCTTAAGGAGTCCATACTGGTCAACTTTTCAAGTTGTATGATGCAATCACAATTATTTTCTTAAGAGTAGAAGAGTGAGCTTAGGTGGTAATTTTATGTGGTAGAGAAAGGACCCAGAAACACCTCCTCTCTAAACAAAACTATTACAAATATAAATTCTAGGAACTATCGACTGACTTTACACTAAATTTCCTAAAACAAAGAAAAAACAAACAAACAAAACCTTCAAAACCCAACACTATGCCTGAGAGTTGACTTCACAACACTTGCTAAGACTTCAGTCTCCGACCCACATGGTGAAAGGAGAGAATGAAGTTTTGAAACTGACCTCAGTAGGCATGCTGTGGCATGTCTGCACCTATTCACACACAAATAAAATAAACAAATGTAAAAAAGCAGAGTTATTTTCAAACTGAATGTGTTTTCCAATGGGGTTTCAAATTTTCAACAATCTTCTAATGAACTTTTATGAGCATTGGTCAGAAAAACCTAGAGCCAGAAAAAATACATCATGTTTCATAAAGCCTTCTGTCTTTATTTTTATTGATTAAGTTAGTGGTATAGACTTATGGGACATCCAATGATATTATGGTACAGGTGTAATGACCAAACCAGGCTACCAGCACATTCATCACCTTAAACATTTGACATCTTCCATGATGAGAACATGTAAGAAATACAACACCGAATCATAAAGTATAAAATACTTGGTGCATTTATTACACACTGTGGAACAGAACTCAAAAGCTCTAATATTTTCATCCCTAGATGCTCATGTCACCATTCCACTGTTCTGTCATTTTCTTCTATAATATAATTTACATTTCATGTATAAGGGATAACATGGAAGCATTTATTTCTCATTTGTCTGACTTATTTTCTTTTCAAATTTCATTAAAATTATCACAATTTGCAAGGTTTTAAGGCTAGGTTGTATTTCTCTCTCTGTCTCTCTTTGTCTCTCTGTCTATCTCTGTCTATCTGTCTCACTTTCTCTCTCTTGTTCTCTGTCTGTCTGTCTCTCTCTGTCTCTCTTCTTCTTGTGTGTGTGTGTGTGTGTGTGTGTGTGAAAGTACAAACATAAAGCATTTCTCATTTCCCATTGAGCTGGAGATACAGATGGCAGATGGCTGTGAGTTTCCTGACGTGAGTCTTGGTACTGAGCTCAAGTCCTCTGGAAAAGCAGCAAGCACTATTAACCACTGAGCCATCTCTCCATCCTCAAGAATTTTTTTTTGTACTTCTTTAGAAAGTTCATTATTAGTGTGGAGAAATGATTTTGATCTCAAAGCATTGTGAATAACTTTATATACTGAAACTTTTCTTAATTTATGTATCAAAACTAGCAATTTTCTGATATATTTGCTAGACTTTTCTAAGGAGATTATGCCATCAGCAAACATTACAACATCACTTCCTCCCTTTTCATTCATATGCCTTTTATTGATCTTTCTCATCTTATCTCTGCAGTAATGACATCCAATGCTATACAGAGTAGAAGTAGCCGGAAAGGGTCATTTGTTTATTATTTTTTAGAGAGATAGATTATAAATTTTCTCCATTGAGCATGATGGTAGATGTGAGCTTTTATTGATGGCTTTTGTTCTAATGAAATATGCTCTTTCTGTACCCAATGTGTTGTCTTTTATAACAAGTCTCTGGTTTCACATTGTTCTCAGTCTTCTTCTTCCTTCTCCTAGACCTGACTCTGTTTAAGTATCTATGTGAATTTTAAACCTACGTTTCATAATCCAAACAGAAGTCTATTTCTTCCTTCAGTTTTCCTACTCACAGTAATGGCCATAATTTCTAAAGTTATCTAAGGGAAAGATTCTATGTTGAAAGCAATATGCTTTCAAAACTCATCTCATCTTTCATCTTTTGTACTTCCACACCATCTATCATCATTGATCTATCACATTAGTTTACTACATATTCTTATTAATATGTTTATTTCATTCTTTTATAGTTTTCTTCAATGTAACCTTTTGTTGATTGAGCCTTGAGGACCTTTAACCCATCTCTTCTGATATCCGGATAAGTACCTCTACTTACCATGACATATGAGTGTCAACAACAACCCTGGGATTTCTTTTATACCTCAGTATCCATCCATCCAATTTACACTGAACTTGTTCACTTGTTCATGTTTCTCAAACAACCCATGCTTATTGGGTTTTTTGTTTTATTTTTATTTTATTTTTTTTATTCTTGGATACTTACATGATGTATCGTCACTTCCTTAAAGGCCTTCACTGTATGTATGTACAGAGTCAACACTAACATGTCATGGAAGTCTCAACTTACCATCTTCTCAAAGGTATTTGCTGATGTAATTGAATACAGCCTTCAGAACTGTGGTTACAACCTGTTTTCTCTAGTCATGGCCCCTTTTTCTAACACTAGAAGTTTCCTTTATTTCTGTCTTTTTCTCCTCTAATCCAACAGATCAGAGACTTCTTGCTCATCAGTGCAGAGCTGTCATATCAAACAGAGCATGCCAGCACTAAGGGTTGGTAGATTGGCAGGATGGATGGATAAATAACAGGTGCTTTGTTGCAAGTAGAATCCAGAGTCGAATAAACATAGAAAAGAAGTCTTAACAGAGTTTTACTATGGTCTGGAAAAAATGCATTTCCACTGCCTTCCCTCTTCCTAGATAGCTAATCAGCCAGGAAGTTAGAGATTGATAGAAAATGAATAAATGTATATAGAAAAATGGATACCTCAATTAGAAATAAGTGTAGGTAAAGAGACAGATATACACAGATAACAGTCTCTATGTTTTATCTAATGGAGAGAAGCATGAAGGCATCAATACATGTGTTTATAAACAGGTATGTACACATGTTTAGCTATTGTACACGTGTGTATGCATATTTTTAAAAGGTCTTTGCTAGATTGGAGTATTTGGTGGGTTAAGTCCATAATTTAATCATATATGAATTTATGGAAGAGGAATTATCAGAGTCTATTATATATCATCAGATTAAAGAGAAGAAGAGATGTTAGACCAAAATACAGAGCATATTTGCTTTTTCCAAGAACAAACACCAAAGGTTAGTGCTTGGTTCCTGGCTCATTTCATCTCCCACTTCTATCTGAAAGATTTACAGAATCCCTGAGATTCCAAAGAATGTTTGTATTCAGAATCTCTGAAGGACAAAAAGAATTCTCACCAGGAAATAAAATGACCAATACTGATAGATAGGGAAGAAACATTCTTGGATTAGTATTGTCAAAAGTTTTCCTTACTTCTTGGTATAAGAATATATAATCAGAACTCACATCCTGTAACTCAGGATCACCAGAGCAAAACCAAGTACAGTCACAATGTCTTCTCAGATTGCCAAACGATGTAGATGATCACTGAGAAGTTGGCACCATTAACAGTGAAGGTAAATACTCCAAACATATGCACTGTAAAAAATATAAAGGAGAGATCTTTAAAATGTAGTATTTTAATATAATAATGTTAGCAGGAAAAAATTGAAAATGATTATGAGTAACAAAAGCATCTACAATAATGGGGTTGGGAAGATGCCTCATGTATTAAAGTGTTTGCTATGCAAGTATGAGGACCTTAGCTCAGATCTATAGCACATGAATATAGATAAATGAACATTGCAGTGTATGTCTGTAATCAGCATCCCAGCATAGGATAAGTGACAGGAAAGTCCTTGGGTTTCTCTAATCAGCCAGTCTATGATGAATTGGTAAGTTGCAGATTCAGTAATAGACCATGTCTCAAAAAATAAGACAGAGAACAGCTGAGTTGGATACCCAATATTGATGTCTGACACCCCCTCCTCCCAACAACACACACACACATAGAAAAGAAGGAAAAAGCGACAGTATTTAATTGAATTCAGGAATGCACTTAGAAGAACCATGTGTACAATGGAAATACTTTTTCTTTCACAACAGGAAAGCACAAGATAAATAAAAATTAATAATAGGTGCAACAGGTGAAAGGAAAATTTTATTTCACATCCTCAAATATCACTTATGATTCAAGGGTTTCATATTCTGCAAATATTCTGCTTAGTAAAACCACCTTTGAAAACACCCAACTTAGAGTTGGACACAGATTTTAGTTGGAAATGAAAGATAAGCATGGTTTTGCAAGTCTTTCCTGAAAACATCACTGTAGTCAGAAGGAAAATATAGCTTACTCGGCCATCCTGCTCTTGCAGACAGAGACTGGGAGGGGCTTAAGAGCTGAATCATCTTAAAGTCCAACAACATCTGGAGTGCCTGCTTATCACAACAACTTTTCTGTTTGCCTCCCTCTTGGTGTTACTTGTTCTTTTATTTTGAATGTATTGCTTTTTAGGGCAGTTACACTGTTTAAGTTTATTTATATATAAGCCTCCAGATTTGGATATAAAATGGAGGAAATGTTTTAAATCGTTGATTTTAATTGTGTTTTTTCTTACATTGAGGAAGAAAAACTCCAGAAAGCAAAGGCTAAGGAAAACCTTAACTAAGAAGACCCACATGACAACTAGCTGCTTGACTTGTCTTTGTATCTCAATACATTTACCAGGGTGGAAAATGTATAATCTTAGCATGCCTGGAAGGTCAGAATGTATCCTGGGCTGAAAGCACACCTGCAGGGTCAAGAATGGCAATGGCAGAAATGCACACAACTGGGCAGTGGGCATGCACAACTCACCGTTATTATTACAGCTTTCCTAAAACTGTATAAAGGATCCCTAAATCAGGGCTCTGTGTTGTTTCCCTAACCCGTGTATCATGTCTCCGACTTTAATGATCTTGTATCAGCTGTAGTCACATTCCTTCTATGTGTCTTGCATTTATTGACCCACTTCAGTTTTAAATGAAGCATTCTTGATCATTTTGACCAAGTCTTGTTCTTTGGGTAGAATCTTCCACTCCTCCATCATGCTTGTTTATGAATGGCTTCTACATAAGTGTCTGGGTGTTCATGATGCTCCAATTGGTCAGGAGTTCATTAGTGAAATCTTAGCAAAACTGTGTGTGTTTTTTACAATTTATAAGTGATGCCTCTTTCACTTCTGCTACAGAAGGTCAAAGAAAGTTGGGTGATAATAGGCTGAGAGCATACTATTCTGTAACATGGCATGTTAGAATCTGAATAATAGTATAAGCAGGAAGGTCACGCTCTTGCCACTTCTCATCTTTTTTCCATATAGCTAATCATGAAGTCATAATTCATTGAGTTCCCTTATTATTCACAGAGAATGGGAACTTGCGTACTTTTACAGAAGCAAAGACACAAAAAGAAGTATTAGTAATTAAATATTGCTGCTTCCTTCCAGCTTATCCATATCTATTCATATTCATATTCATATCATATTCCAGCTCATTCATATCTATCCATTCACATGAGGAGATACTTGGATGAGCCTAGGAAAACAATAGCAACAACATACATACATACATACATACATACATGGTGGGACTGGAGAGATGGCTTAAGGGACAAAAGGTTTTTTATACAAGTGTGAGGATCATAGCTGCAATCCCTACATATAAGAGGCAGCTGAACAAAGTGGCCCTTCTGTAGTTCCACCATGCAGATGAGAGCATATTTCCAGAGTAAGCTGGCCAGTTTGACAAGGCAGATGGGTAAGCGCCAGGCTCCATAGGATGTCTTGGTTCATTAAAGTGAATAATGAATAAGGATGAACCATAAGGTCATTCCTTGGCCTCTGCAAGGCCACATTCCCATAGGCATCCATACCTGCATGTATATGTGCTTATACAATGCAACCACACATACATGCATGGTTATACACATTTCTACCTACTTTTTCAGGTCTTCATTTCTTACCAAGGCTACCATGTCACATAAAATATATTAAATTAATTTGTAGTCTCTTCTCTTGTTAATCTCCCTTTGCCATGGGGATCCCTATCATTATAATAAGATAAAACAGAGTGACATCTCCTTTCCCTGAAGCAGGCATCAGCAGTTGAGAAGATAATGTTTCATTCTGTGTGATTGGGACCTTCTTCCATGCCAAGTGGGAACAGATGCCTCACTTGCATTTAAGATAAAACTTAAATGTTTTTTCTAATGTTTCAGTGAAGGAGCTTTATGTTTTCTGCATCCTCACCCCAATTAACATGTTAACATACAAATGATTTTGAGGCCTAACTTCTCCTACAAGAATATCTTCAAAGGCTATCATTCAGAACTGTCCACTAATGTATGGGCATACTTCTCTATAATGAATACAATTAATGTTAAATATCATTAATCTTTTCACATAGGTAACTATATGGTCACTACCCTCAAATTTCATTTATTTCATCATTTTACACAAAGAAACACAATATTTTTAGAGGATAGTCAGCATAATTGTAAATCTGTTATTGACGATAGCACTTTCTTCTTCCATAATCTTAAAGTGCACACAAAATATCTTAATAAGGTCATACAGTGAGGTTGACTCTCAGTCTGTTCCAATGCCCTATTCTGTAATTATGGGATATGTTAAAAAACAAAAGAGGAGGGAGGAGGAGGAGTAGAGGAGGACGAGGAAAAAGAAGTAGAGGAGGACAAGGACAAGAACAATGATAAGGGCAACTAGGACAAGTAGGATGAGGAGGAGGAGAAGAAGAAGAGGAAGAGGCCAAGAAGACCAAGAAGACCTCCACATTTGGGGAGCCATTGTAGAAAGACATTCAAGCACTGGGCTAGAAAAGCCACCGAGTGTTCAGAGTTTAGTGAGCTGTTATTGGGAGTTGCAGGTTAATGCTAGGAGCAGGGCAGATGATGGAGGACTGGCATTTCAGGGGGAAATTTGAAAGTCCTAAATAATCTCCAGCTGTTCAATATTTTGAACTAAGAATCTGTGGTCCTGGTTAGTCATGGCCAAAGCATCATCTGTGAGTAACAAGAGGCCAGTATTATTGAGGCAAAATATTTAGGGAAAGTATTTTCTAAGAGTCAGTACACAGAAACTGTGGGACTGAGAAGCCAAAGCTGCACATTGTGCTGCCTGCTGAACTTAGTAATATTTAAGTGTCTCTTCATGTCATCCTTGTTTTGAAGACATGAAAGGGTCATATAGAGTAGCTCAGTTTCAGAAGAGACCATGAATAAAGGTGTGGCTTCAGGTACCATGAAAGCCAAAATTTGAAGGGGTCATGGAGAAAAGTGAAGGTTTGGCACCATGTGACGGGTCAACATTGCTCTCTTCAGAGCCAAGGCAATGCTATTTGTGAATGGTGCAGTTTGGTTGCTAAGACCCTAGCATTTTGGAAATGGTGGTACAATGAGATAACCATCAAGAACAACATGTTTGGAGTACAGACAACTGGTGCCTACTTAACAACCTGAGTGGGCTGTATGGCAGAGCCAAAGACATGCAACTGGCCAAGATCTTGGATCCCAGAAGATCATAGTGAATTCTCGACAATGGACACTGAATTATTCTTACTTTGTTGTTGTTGTTGTTGTTGCTGCTGCTGCTGCTGCTGCTGATTCTGTGACTTTGCCAGCGTTCTTCCTTCTTGGAATAAAAAAGGTTAACTTGATTTTGATTTTACAGGAACCCATAGTTGCAAGACTTGGGATATTTTAGAGAAACTTTAGAAATTTAGATTTTGCAGAGATTCTGGAATTTTAGGGACTTGAATATTTCAAGATACTTTGAAACTTTTAGAGAGATTAGACATTGAGAAAAACTGAACTTTGAAAGAGACTGGGTGTTATAAAGATGCTAAATTTTTAAGTATTTCAATTTGGAAAATCTGTGGGAATGTTAAGGTTAGAATGCGTTTTATACTGAGACATTGATACTAATATGAAATCTTGGGAAGTAAATAAGAAAAGAAAGGGTAAAGTTGAATTATGATGTATTTGTGTGTCAAGGTGACAAACAAGTTGACTTCTGCCCTTTATATCAACTTGAACAAAGTACAGTTATTGGAGAAGAGGGAACCTCAACTGAGAAATCTTCCTCACACAAGATTGGCCTGTAGGCATTTTCTTGACTGATGATTGATGGGGCAGGGCCACCTCATTGTAGGTGGTGCCACTCCTGGACTGATAGTCTTCAATGCTATAAGAAAGCTAGTGAGAAAGCCACAGGGAACAAGCCAGCAAGTAGTAGTATTCTAAGGTCTGTGCTTCAGTTCTTCCTTTGCGTTCCTGCCTTGAGTTCCTGCCCTGACTTCCCTTGGTGATAAACTAAAAGCTGTAAAATTGAAAAAAATAAAATAAAACAAACCTTCCCGACACCTGTCCAAAACAAACAAATAACAACAACAACGAAAACAAAAGCAGTCAGTACCTCTTTATTAACCAAAGTTTTACAACAACATTTTACCAAGATATGTATACTTTCTTGAATTAAAAACAGCATATAATAACACATACGTATGAAACACACAGAATGTTTCCTATATGTTTCATGAGGCTTTTACTTTTGGTTAAATATAAATTATAGAAAGAAAGAAAATACAGATGAGTTGTGATTTTCCTTAGGAGTTTAGAAATTTAACCCATGGCCTCACACACAATACTAATAGATAAACATTCTGGCATTAACTATATCCACAACCTCAAATTGTAAATTTCAGAAACCTCAACTCAGAGCCCTATCTTTAGTCCTTTGAAAAAATTCTAAGCAAGGAATTGAAAAATGCCTAGACAAGGAATGGCTAGTAAATTTTATCTGTTGATATATACATAGGCCAAAAATAATACGTTAAGGAAGTAGATAATTGGTAATTGGATGAAGAAAATCTTGGATGTCATATTTAAATACATAAATATTATGTAAAACATGTGTGTGTGTGTTGACATCATTTTGCTATGAAATGTTTACATAAAATACAAAATTCAGAAAGGTTGTTTTACAATTGGGAAGAATCCTATTCTTTTACAAACTTCCTTCTAACATTTTAACCTGAGATGTTAGTAGCATTGGCCTTGGAACTCATAATTACAATAATATTTGGTGTCTAATAGTACTCTACATTTGTAAATAATTTGTGTGTTAAAACATACAGATCAACATACAAAGTGATGAAAACACCTAAGGGACAGAAGTGTGACTGATGATGGATATCATCCCATTCTCGACATTTGCATGGGCATTCAGTGTTAGTCTTGTAGCTGATGCAGCTCATCTAGTTTGTTCTGAATTCATGTATGCAGTGGATCACAATTCTACTGGCAGTAGGCAGTAGTCCTCTTTCTAGACTGGGGCATTAAACATATTTCCTCAGTGAGTGTTTGATGTGTGCAAGTTTATAAGTTGACACATAGTAGAAGTAGGCATAGGATGAAACATATATGAATGAGTGTGTCTGTGTGTGTTCTATGTCTGTGCTTGGTGTGTGTTTTATGTATACATGTTTATTGTTATGTCTGCACACATACTATATATCTATATCTATATCTATATCTATATCTATATCCATATCTATATCCACAAATATCAGTGAGTGTTATGTCTGCATAGAAGTGAGGTAAGGAGCAAAGTCAGGTTTTTATCACAAAGGCCCACTTTTTCAATTATAGAAACAAAACAGTAGCAGAATAGTTATGTGTATTCATACAATCAATTCCATTAATATATAAGAAGTTGAATTATCTCACAAGGATTATCTTATCTCTAGAAACTATTGTTTTGTATTCAGAATGTCTTTCTTCTCTCAGTAGTATCACAATTTCTAATTGTTGTTCTGAGACAGCGTTTCTATGTAGTCCTGGCTGACTTGGAATTTACAATGTAAACCAGGCTGGCCTTGAACTTACAAACATATACCTATTGCCTCTACCTCTTGAGTGCTCGAATTAAAGGTGTATGTCTGCTACCATCTTTCCCTAGACCTGTAGTTACTTGAGAATGACATTTTCTTCAATGGTCCAGCCACTGATAAGTTACCTATGCTCCAATAAATAACTTCTCATCCATGCTCACACAAGTAACAAATTAAACTCAATGGGTCTTACACACTAAAGACACCTAAGTAGGCTATTTGGAAGAAGAGAGAGGGAAATAGAGGTGAATGAGAGTGACAGAAGAACATTCATTGTCTACATGTATAAAACTATTGAGCAACTTTCAAATAACAGTCCTCCTCCTCCTCCCTCTTCCTCCTCCTCCTCCCTCTTCCTCTCCCTCTCCCTCTCCCCTTCCCCTCTCCTCTCCCTCTCCCTCTCCTCTCCCTCTCCCTCTCCCTCTCCCTCTCTCCCTCCCCCCTCCCCTCCCCCTCCCCTCCCCTCCCCCTCCCCTCTCCTCTCCCTCTCCTCCTCCTCCTCCTCCTCTTCCTTCTTCTTCTTCTTCTTCTTCTTCTTCTTCTTCTTCTTCTTCTTCTTTTTTCTTCTTCTTCTTTCTTCTCTCATATACTACATGCTTAACACAACCTCCCTCCCTCTTGTTTGTTTATTTGCTTCCTCCCTCTCCCCTAGATCCACTGCTCCTCCATTTCCCTTCAGAAAAGAGCAGCTCCCCCAGGCATTTCAACT
Source organism: Mastomys natalensis (assembly GCA_021653895.1). Taxonomy (NCBI): domain Eukaryota; kingdom Metazoa; phylum Chordata; class Mammalia; order Rodentia; family Muridae; genus Mastomys; species Mastomys natalensis. The sequence continues at coordinate 1,692,418 of JAJTUV010000466.1, forward strand.
GAACACAGCATAACAAGAAGCAATAAGTCTAGGCAAAAACCCTCATACCAAGGCTGAGGAAAGACAACACAGTATGAGGAAAAGGGTCCCAAGACAGGCAAGAGTCATAAATACCCCATTCCCTCTGTTAGGAGTTCCACAAAAACCTCAAGCTGAACAACCACACCATGTATGCAGAGATCCTAGAACAGACCAATGTAGGCTCCCTGATTGCTGCTTCTGTCTCTGTGAGCACCTGTGAGGCCTACATAATTGATTCTGTGGGCAATGTTCTCCTGGTGTCCTTGGGAAAAAAAAATTTAAAAAAATAATTAAAATTTAAAAAGTGTATCCTACATATGACTCAACGTGGTCAACTCTATGATATTTAGTTTTTATTACCTATGTGATTTCTGAGATTATCCTCTGGGCACTTTCTTGAGCCTTTCTTTTTGCCTGAATTCAGCAGCAACTAAACTTGGATTTCTTTGTAATCACACCACACTACGGGACACTCATTTCAACTACGATCAGTTCTCTCCACAACTCAAGAGCAATCACTCTCCAGGATGCAGGGTTTCCAGAGCACCTGACAATTTGTTTATATTACTTCTCATTGGAACAGCTAAATCTTCTAATCCAGAAATGGGCTAGCAGAGTGTATTTGTTGTGGTGGTTTTCAACCAGACCTCTACCTCTGGGTGAATTAGGGTCCTCAGTATGTGAGTGTCCTGTGTCTCAATTAGTACTTTCTTCTCTGGAAATGTAAGTAGTTCATACCAAGGTAATGTAAATTTTCATGTAAAAATTGTGTTGACATAGCTGTTTACAAAAGTGGGTACATTAGCATATTTACTTATGAATTTTTCACTGCCCCATTCGATCATTAACTTTTTGAGGAAGGTTTCAAAATCTTTCATTCTAAATAAATTCTGAATTTTGCCTATGTAATGATGAGGGAGAGGACTATTTCTGTTCAGGTAAATTCTTCTGAAGATAAAGTATAGACAATGGGGCCATTCTTGCAAGAGTATCAATAACTGATATGATTGTGATATGATTGTATGTAATCTTAAATGTTGTCCACATTATGTACACACATACACACATACACAGAGACAGAGAGAGATATATAGAGACAGAGACAGAGAAACAGAGAGAGAGGTGGAGGAGGGAGTAAAATATATATTTACAAAGCTTAAAGGAAAACAGCAATTATCCAATGTTGCCTTTATACTACAAAGCAAGCAATTTTTGGATAGTATTTCTTTGTTTATAAATGATGGTTTTGTATATCTTCTACTTTTCTAAATAAAAAAAAACCCAGTTATCTTGCATTTTTCTAACACAATTTTCAGATATAGAAAACAAAATAAAACACCCTATTGACTAGTCACTCAGGAAATTCTGGCTATTTGCTTTCCTGTAGCCAGATATGTCCCAATCTCTTTGTCTTTCAGCACCATTAGGTTTCATTATATCTGTACTCCTTCTTTGGTGATGGGGCACTGTTGACAGGTGAGACAGTTGGTCTAAACTATGCCTTTTCTTTAACTATCCACTTTACTAGCCCTGATCTTTTATGCTTCCTTCTTTGAATTGCTTGACTATATAATTCTCACAAACATAATCCCAGTTCTTACTTGTATCAGTGCCTCCTGTTCACTGGGTACCAGGCATCTTGTCAGGTGTGTCATTTGGAAGAAACCTATAAGAGACCTGCCATCTGTCCTAGAGAGCCAGTGTTGCACCTGGCTATAGTCACCTTCTGCATCACTAATTCTAGTACTCTCTGACTTTCTGTGGTACTGAATTCTTGATTCTTGATCCATGCATCTTTCTCTCTTCCATAAAGTTTAAGACTTTTTTTTAATTGGATATTTTATTTATTTACATTTCAGATGTCATCCCCTTTCCCCATTTCGCCTCCCTAGAACCTCCTATCTTACCCCTTTCCTCCTTTTTGGTTTTATACCATTTTAATTACATGCATGTGCCTTTGGCCTGGGGCAGCCCGTAGCTGGTCTGCTCCTGTGGAAACACCAGATCCTGAGACATCCTAGAGGGATCCACTGCACACAGAGCAGAGGGTAAGACACCTTGCCCACTACCCCAAACCCCAGAGTTAAAACCGGGAGCCAGGAGGGGCTTAAGGAACTAGCAGGCACCCAAAGCCTGACCCTCTGGACTATAACTTCCCTTGCGCCTGGACCCTGGTCCTTTGGCCTGGGGTGGGCCTGTTGCTGGTTTGCTTCTGTGGAAACACCGGATCCTGAGACATCCTTGAGGGACCCACTGCACCCAGAGCAGAGGTCCTCTTGCCTGGGGCGGACTCTTAGCTGGTCTGCACCTGTGGAAACCCCGGATCCTGAGATTTCCTAGAGGGACCCACTGCACCCAGAGCAGAGGTCCCTTAGCTGGTCTGCTCTGGTGGAAACACCTGATCCTGAGACAACCTAGAGGACATACTGCATCAAGTGCAGAGGACACTTAGCTGGTCTGCACCTGTGGAAACATCGGATCCTGAGACATCCTAGAAGACCTATTGCATCCAGAGCAGAGGGAGCTTAGGATCACAGGAACACAGAGACATCTGGAATCCGAGGAGATCTGACACAAGCAAGATAACTGGAAAGACAGACTCCAGTCAGACACAGTGAGCACAGGTAACACTAGAGTCAACCAGATGGCAAAAGGCAAGCGCAAGAACACAAGCAACAGAAACCAAAGTTACCTGACATCATCAGGACCCAGTTCTCCCACCATAGCAAGCCCTGGATACTCCATCACACAGGAAAAACAGGACTCAGAATTAAAATCACTTCTCATGATGATGATGGAGGATTTTAAGAAGGACATAAGTAACTCCCTTAAAGAAATACAGGAGAACACAGGTAAACAGGTAGAAGCCCTCAAAGAGGAAACACAAAAATCCTTTAAAGAATTGAAAGAGAACACAGGTAAACAGGTAGAAGCCCTTAAAGAGGAAACACAAAAATCCTTTAAAGAATTTCAAGAAAACACAACCAAACAGGTGAAGGAATTGAACAAAACCATCCAGGATATAAAACTGGAAATAGAAACAATAAAGAAATCTCAAAGGGAGACTACTCTGGAGATAGAAAACATAGGAAAGAGATCAGATGTCATAGATGCAAGCATCACCAACAGAATACAAGAGATAGAAGAGAGAATCTCATGCACGGAAGATACCATGGAAAACCTTGACACAACAGTCAAAGAAAATGCAAAATGCAAAAAGCTCCTAACACAGAACATTCAGGAAATCCAAGATGCAATGAGAAGACCAAACCTAAGGATAATAGGTATAGATGAGAGTGAAGATTCCCAATCTAAAGGGCCAGTAAATATCTTTAACAAAATTATAGAGGAAAATTTCCCCAACCTAAAGTACGAGACACCCATAAACATACAAGAAGCCTACAGAACACCAAACAGACTAGACCAGAAAAGAAATACCTCCCGTCACATAATAATCAAAACACCAAATGCACAAAACAAAGAAAAAATACTAAAAGCAGTAAGGGAAAAAGGTCAAGTAACATATAAAGGCAGACCTATAAGAATTACACCAGACTTTTCACCAGAGACTATAAAAGCCAGAAGATCCTGGTCTGATATCATACAGACCCTAAGGGAACACAACTGCCAGCCCAGACTGCTATACCCAGCAAAACTCTCAATCACTATAGATGGAGAAACCAAGATATTCCATGACAAAACCAAATTTGCACAATATCTTCCCACAAACCCAGCACTTCAAAGGATAATTGATGGAAAACGCCAACACAAGGAAGGAAACTACAACCGAGAAGAAGCATGGAAGTAATCTTCCAACAACTCCCCCAAAAAAAGGTAGCTACACAAACATAATTCCACCTCTAATAACAAAAATAACAGGAAGCAACAATCATTTTTCCTTAATATCCCTTAACATCAATGGACTCAATTCTCCAATAAAAAGACGTAGACTATCAGACTGGATACATAAACAGGACCCAGAATTTTGTTGCATACAAGAAACGCACCTCAGTGACAAAGACAGACATTCCCTCAGAGTAAAAGGCTGGAAAACAATTTTCCAAGCAAATGGTCCCAAGAAACAAGCTGGAGTAGCCATTCTAATATCAAATAAAATTGACTTTCAACCAAAAGTAATCAAAAAAGATAAGGAAGGACACTTCATACTCACCAAAGGAAAAATCTACCAAGATGAACTCTCAATTCTGAACATCTACGCTCCAAATGCAAGGGCACCTACATACATAAAAGAAACTTTACTAAAGCTCAAAGCACACATTGCACCTCACACAATAATAGTGGGGGATTTTAACACCCCGCTCTCTCCAGTGGACAGATCGTGGAAACAGAAACTAAACAAAGACACACTGAAATTAACAGAAGTTATGGACCAAATGGATTCAACAGATATCTATAGAACATTTCATCCTAAAGTTAAAGAATATACCTTTTTCTCAGCACCTCATGGTACCTTCTCCAAAATAGACCATATAATTGGTCACAAAACAGTCCTCAACAAGATACAAAAAGATTGAAATAATCCCCTGCATCCTATCAGATCACCACGGACTAAGGCTGGTCTTTAATAATGACAGAACCAAGGGAAACCCACATCCATGTGGAAACTGAACAATGCTCTACTCAATGATGACTTTGTCAAGGAAGAAATAAAGAAAGAAATTAAAGACTTTCTAGAATTTAATGAAAATGAGGAAATATCATACCAGAACTTGTGGGACTCCATGAAAGCAGTGCTAAGAGGAAAACTCATAGCTCTAATTACATGCATGTATTAAGGTCAGTTCTAGGTTGAGGGTCTAGCAATACAATAGATGCAAATATTCAAGGAACAAGCAAGAAAATAAACACAAATAGTCAAAGAACTAGCAAGGCATTAAACCCAATTATGTGAACACTCCTGTGATCACTGTTTCTAAGGGCTTATTAGGATGACCAAAGTATCTGAGCCTACTTCCTTGTCCTAGCCCAAAATCATTATCATGTCTGAAGCCTATTTCCTTGTTCTAGCCTAAATTCTAGATTCCTGTCTAAAATTACTTCTTTGTTCTAGCCTAAGATTTAGATTCCTACCTGAAATTACTTCTTATTTCTAGCCTAATATCAGATTCCTGCCTGAAGCCTACTTCCTTGTCCTTGGCAAATATCATGTTCCTGCCAAGCAGCCCATTTTCTTGTCCTTGGCCCATGTCAGATTCTTGCCAAGCAGCCCAAAGCCTCTCCGCCTCTCCCCCACTTTTTATTTTTCATTAACAAGACTGAGCCTGTCTTAGATCATTCTGACAAGAATGCCTTCCTTACCCATCATGGAATATGCATTATCCAAAGCAATGCACTTATGTCTTAGGTTGTTAAGGCTTTGTTCAGAATCTTACCTGTCCTTGGCTTGCCAGCCTGTTAATTTAAATACTCTGTCTTGGGGTAACTTTAGTACTTCTTAAGAATGGATCCTTGATAGATAAAATAGTAAGAGCTTTCATGTCTGAATATATATTTATTTTAATCACATTTGGTAGTTGAGTTGGCATAGAATTCCATCAGAGATATTTCGTTTTCCTTTATAATTTCCAATGTACTTTTCTAGCACCTTCTAGTTTCCATTATTTTAGATAGAAATTTTGAAAAACATTTCCTTATTTATTGCTTTATATTAAATTGTTTATTTTCACTAGGAAAACCAGATGATATTTCTGTCTCTAGGGAGATCATCATGTTAATAATACGTAAAGACTTCCTCACCAGGAAAACATGGATATATATGAATGGTTTTCTGCTCTGTGGGAAACACTCAGGGCCATTAGGAAACCAAAGCTACCCAGGCAGTGCAATCTAGTCACTATCAAGTGAATCAGTTTTCTTTTTCTGCATGTGTATTAGATAAATGCCCCCAGAGAAGAAACTATTAATCAACAGAAATCGTTGACTCTTCTATCTGCATTCTTTGCATTTTAAAAGCCTATTCTCTGTATACAAACCTTTATTTTTTTAAAAAAGAAAAACGAAGCCCAATACTTGCAACAAAGAAATGCAGATCAACTAGGTCAACCATGAAGCAAGCCCCAGCAAGTACATTTTAACAAGAGCTGCTTAATATTGAGCAGAGAAGCAACACCAGCAAAGGCTTTGCAGTTATTACAATAAACTGAGAGAAACTGATATTAATGAAGTCAGGACAGACGTGTAGGTTTCAGTTCTAGAAGGTTACTTACTACTTCTAATCAATGGTTTACTAGTGTTTTAGAATAACATTTTGAATAAAAGCCAGGAGGGCCTTCTTTGTCATTACTCCATCCTTAGAACAAGCAGCTACTGATGCCAATATCATAGTCAAATGAACCTAAGAATCCAGAAGTTATCTCAGTATCCATGGCCAAAGATTCCAGACACATGAACAAATCCAACAAGGGAAGAAATCTGGCTGAATTGTAATTCAATAGCTTATGCAATTTTTCTTTTGAAAAATTAACAATTGGAAGATCTTGGGAAAATATGAAGTATGTAGCGAAGAGAGTGCTATAATTGTCTAAACCACATTGTCTAAGATTTACCTGAAGCAATTCACTGGGGTATAGACAGTAACCAGAAAAAATGTCCCCTGAAAACACCCCTGGGACTAGAAGATATCTCAGTGGGTAAAACTTGCTGGGAAATTATGACAAACAGGATTCATCTCCTAGAATCATCATGAGTGTCAGGCACTGCAGTGTGCACCTGTGGTCTAGGTAGTATCCCTGCAGAGGGTCATGGGAGGCAGAGATGACAGAATCCCTAGCTTTCAGGCCAGCTTGCCTGGCACACAGAGCATTAGTAACAAAGAGACTCTCTTACCAAAAAGGTAGAAGATGAGGACTACCAATATCTTGAGTTATTATGTGACAACACATGTGCTTGCAAACACACATATTCACAAATCTGAACACTCACAGACAGATATACTCTCTCTGTCTCTCTCTGTCTCTGTCTCTCTCTGTCTCAGTCTCTCTCTCTTTCTCTCTTTCTCTCTCTCTCTCTCTCTCTCTCTCTCTCTCTCTCTCATACACACACACACACACACACACACACACACACACACGAGGGGGAGAGCAGTTGGCATGGAGGTTGTCACCACCATAGCTCCAGTTAGTATATACATTCAGGTTGCCCACACCTGAGCTCTTGAAAGGGCTTCTTTGGAAAGATAAATGCCTGGGCCCTATTCCAGGCATTCTTTATTGGAAATCTGCATTTTAATTGGCTTGCCCAGATGGTTAAGGTGTATACAAAAGTCTGAAAAGTTGATCTTGACTTTGAAGTAAGATGGAACTGAGACTCAAGTACATCCTGCTCCAAGGGAAATAGCGGCAGGAGGTAGTTTCCAAATGATATTTGTGGCTCTCATTCAAGGAAAGGTGTGTAAACAGCATCTGCTTCCTCTCCCTGTTTCTCCCTGTCTGTTAATGGAGTTCAGGCTTTAGATTACAATTGCTTCCCAGCTTAAGGCTGCCTTTGAAATTCATTTTCATGATACTGGTGTCATTATAGATGGTGGTATATGTGACTGCATGTATTCATGCGCTAATAAGCATATATGGTAAGGCATGACAGACGCTGCAAACAAATTCTTAGAATCTGGCAATTAAGAAAGGACTGAATTATAAGAAGTATAAAAAAGTATAATTTTCAAGTCTGTTTTGTGAATAACAGGAGCTCATGTAAAAATGTCATTTACTGATTTTTTTGTGAGTTTCAGAATCCAACTTCAGGGCTACCTAAGCTTGAATCTATTTTTTTAAAAAAAGTATATTTAACTATGAGAAAATATTTTCTCCTCTCAAAACACAATTTCAGATATGTACTATGGAAGGGATAAGAATGTGAATCCAAGTTACAATTGCATAAAATTAAATTAAATATATTGAAGAGGGTAATGTACAGTACAAAAAGTGCATAGTAAATCTGGTGATGGGTAACTCTAAGCTGTGGATGGAAGGATGTTCAGGATGCTGCAAGGCACACAGAAGGTCAGCTCATGCTGCTAAGGACACAAAGAGAATGAGGAAAGCTGCTGGGAGGTAGCTGGACTCATGTGGATTCTAGAATGGAAATCCTGTCTTCTCTGTAGGTATAAAAAGAGATTTCCAATCAGAGTCACCTTAGCATTTGGAAAGTCAGTGAACATACCCAGTACACATGGTATTGAAAACACCATAACTATATAACAGGTAAAAGTATAGAAAATCTAGTTGACATACCTCAAGGGAGCAAGTGACATGTGTGAGGGTGAACAGGCAATCGTGGGCCACCAAGAGGTGGCAATCCTGCATGATGCTGGGGAATTAGATTTCATTCCTTGTGATTCTTACACAAGATATGAGCATGAACATACAATACGAAGTAATGTTCTTTGAAAGAGGATGTCTTCATCTAACTAACACCTTAATTTTGTGTGTGTGTGTGTGTGTGTGTGTGTGTGTGTGTTTGTATATTTTTGTCTGTTTTCCCCAAAAGTCTTGGGCTTTTGTCAGAATTTTTTCAATCAGTTTGATCTCTTTTTCTTTTCATCTTAGAAGACTGTGGAGACAGCACCTGGTAGGGGAGGGATTTGCTCTGTTCCATGGAGATAGAAAGTTTGCAGTAGGAGAATTTTTAGTTGTAATGAGCACAGACTCTGTCCCTAGGTATAACTGAGGGCCCGTGTCATTGACTGAATCGTTATCTAAATATCTCATACTACTTGGGAATGTTGGAGCCACATATGTTTAGATCCCTCCAGTCACTCACATACTATGTGATCTGGTCAGTGTTGTGGTTGAGATATGGAATGAACCCCAAAGACCCATGTGCTAGAGCCTTTTACTCTTGCTGAGCTTTCCAATCATTGAGAAGGGATTGGATCATACAGTCTCTGGCCTTCATCAGTATAGCTCATTATGGACACATAATTTGATAGCCTTACATGGAGGTGGTAGAAACTATGATGTAGGGAATTCATTGCAAGAAATGAGTCACTGGGAATATGGCTTTGAAGATATGTACATATGGTACAATATTCTCTGCAATTCCAGTCTGACATTCTGCTTGCTGACTGACATCGGTGAGCACCATTCCTCTGCTGCCTACCTCCACCATTTTTTCTCTCTACCACGATGTTTCTGCTCTGCTACAGGTTAGAAAGTAATGGAGCCAGTTGGTGATGGTGGGAACTTTATTTCTCTCAGGTATTTTTCAGTGACAAGTAGCACAGAGATGTCATTGAACACCTCTTGTCTACTTTCCTTTTATCAAAACTGTGCCACAATGCTTACCTTAAAACAATGCTGTTAAATGGAATCAAATTAATCTTCGTATGTTGGATACATAAGCTCAAGACAGTTGCCTACTTTTAAAGGATATGTTATTAGAGATGAGATTTATTTATTGGGCATCGTTTCCAACAGTGGTTGTCCTGATAGAAAGAAAATATTCTTCTGATAAACCACATCAGGATATCTCCCATCATAGAAAACCTTACTGATGGAATACCTAGCATTGGCTAGAGGGCTCAGCACATACATATGATTGTGACCAAGCCTAATGATAATGTAGGGTTCAATCACCAGGACCTACATATGGAAGGAGAGATTCAATTTCTGCAAATTTTTGTCTGACCCTCACATCTGTGTATGCATGCTAAACACAAAAATAGTTTTAAAAACTCTAACTAACTGCTACTTTGTAGAATAGGGAGATGAGTTTTCACTTAGTACAATTAAGGCAAGTAACATCAGGCAGTGGATGGAAAGATGTCAGTGAAGAAGGTAGACTGAATTGAACTTCTGTAGTGGATGGGAAAACAGACTCTGAAGGAAACATGGGTGCTAGAGGAGGGTTTAAAAGCATGAAGGAGACAAAAATGGCTGTTTGAGTCAGAGTTCAGGTGTAGAACCACCATAGCTCCAGTTAGTATATACATTCAGGTTGCCCACACCTGAGCTCTTGAAAGGGCTTCTTTGGAAAGATAAATGCCTGGGCCCTATTCCAGCATTCTTTATTGGAAATCTGCATTTTAATTGGCTTGCCAGATGGTTAAGGTGTATACAAAAGTCTGAAAAGTTGATCTTGACTTTGAAGTAAGATGGAACTGAGACTCAAGTACATCCTGCTCCAAGGGAAATAGCGGCAGGAGGTAGTTTCCAAATGATATTTGTGGCTCTCATTCAAGGAAAGGTGTGTAAACAGCATCTGCTTCCTCTCCCCTGTTTCTCCCTGTCTGTTAATGGAGTTCAGGCTTTAGATTACAATTGCTTCCCAGCTTAAGGCTGCCTTTGAAATTCATTTTCATGATACTGGTGTCATTATAGATGGTGGTATATGTGACTGCATGTATTCATGCGCTAATAAGCATATATGGTAAGGCATGACAGACGCTGCAAACAAATTCTTAGAATCTGGCAATTAAGAAAGGACTGAATTATAAGAAGTATAAAAAAGTATAATTTTCAAGTCTGTTTTGTGAATAACAGGAGCTCATGTAAAAATGTCATTTACTGATTTTTTTGTGAGTTTCAGAATCCAACTTCAGGGCTACCTAAGCTTGAATCTATTTTTTTAAAAAAAAGTATATTTAACTATGAGAAAATTTTTCTCCTCTCAAAACACAATTTCAGATATGTACTATGGAAGGGATAAGAATGTGAATCCAAGTTACAATTGCATAAAATTAAATTAAATATATTGAAGAGGGTAATGTTTCAGTACAAAAAGTGCATAGTAAATCTGGTGATGGGTAACTCTAAGCTGTGGATGGAAGGATGTTCAGGATGCTGCAAGGCACACAGAAGGTCAGCTCATGCTGCTAAGGACACAAAGAGAATGAGGAAAGCTGCTGGGAGGTAGCTGGACTCATGTGGATTCTAGAATGGAATCCTGTCTTCTCTGTAGGTATAAAAGAGATTTCCAATCAGAGTCACCTTAGCATTTGGAAAGTCAGTGAACATACCCAGTACACATGGTATTGAAAACACCATAACTATATAACAGGTAAAAGTATAGAAAATCTAGTTGACATACCTCAAGGGAGCAAGTGACATGTGTGAGGGTGAACAGGCAATCGTGGGCCACCAAGAGGTGGCAATCCTGCATGATGCTGGGGAATTAGATTTCATTCCTTGTGATCTTACACAAGATATGAGCATGAACATACAATACGAAGTAATGTTCTTTGAAAGAGGATGTCTTCATCTAACTAACACCTTAATTTTGTGTGTGTGTGTGTGGTGTGTGTGGTGTGTGTTTTGTATATTTTTGTCTGTTTTCCCCAAAAGTCTTGGGCTTTTGTCAGAATTTTTTCAATCAGTTTGATCTCTTTTTCTTTTTCTCTTAGAAGACTGTGGAGACAGCACCTGGTAGGGGAGGGATTTGCTCTGTTCCATGGAGATAGAAAGTTTGCAGTAGGAGAATTTTTAGTTGTAATGAGCACAGACTCTGTCCCTAGGTATAACTGAGGGCCCGTGTCATTGACTGAATCGTTATCTAAATATCTCATACTACTTGGGAATGTTGGAGCCACATATGTTTAGATCCCTCCCAGTCACTCACATACTATGTGATCTGGGTCAGTGTTGTGGTTGAGATATGGAATGAACCCCCAAAGACCCCATGTGCTAGAGCCTTTACTCTTGCTGAGCTTTCCAATCATTGAGAAGGGATTGGATCATACAGTCTCGGCCTTCATCAGTATAGCTCATTATGGACACATAATTTGATAGCCTTACATGGAGGTGGTAGAAACTATGATGTAGGGAATTCATTGCAAGAAATGAGTCACTGGGAATATGGCTTTGAAGATATGTACATATGGTACAATATTCTCTGCAATTCCAGTCTGACATTCTGCTTGCTGACTGACATCGGTGAGCACCATTCCTCTGCTGCCTACCTCCACCATTTTTCTCTCTACCACGATGTTTCTGCTCTGCTACAGGTTAGAAAGTAATGGAGCCAGTTGGTGATGGTGGGAACTTTATTTCTCTCAGGTATTTTTCAGTGACAAGTAGCACAGAGATGTCATTGAACACCTCTTGTCTACTTTCCTTTTATCAAAACTGTGCCACAATGCTTACCTTAAAACAATGCTGTTAAATGGAATCAAATTAATCTTCGTATGTTGGATACATAAGCTCAAGACAGTTGCCTACTTTTAAAGGATATGTTATTAGAGATGAGATTTATTTATTGGGCATCGTTTCCAACAGTGGTTGTCCTGATAGAAAGAAAATATTCTTCTGATAAACCACATCAGGATATCTCCCATCATAGAAAACCTTACTGATGGAATACCTAGCATTTGGCTAGAGGGCTCAGCACATACATATGATTGTGACCAAGCCTAATGATAATGTAGGGTTCAATCACCAGGACCTACATATGGAAGGAGAGATTCAATTTCTGCAAATTTTTGTCTGACCCTCACATCTGTGTATGCATGCTAAACACAAAAATAGTTTTAAAAACTCTAACTAACTGCTACTTTGTAGAATAGGGAGATGAGTTTTCACTTAGTACAATTAAGGCAAGTAACATCAGGCAGTGGATGGAAAGATGTCAGTGAAGAAGGTAGACTGAATTGAACTTCTGTAGTGGATGGGGAAAACAGACTCTGAAGGAAACATGGGGTGCTAGAGGAGGGTTTTAAAAGCATGAAGGAGACAAAAAATGGCTGTTTTGAGTCAGAGGTTCAGGTGTTATGAAAGAAAAACTTTCTATATCAAACAGCTACATTAGAGAGTAGCTGTGGTCCCCTTCAAGCTGGGTCTATGAGATATTCTCATTGCAGGATGGTATCTTTGTACTGAGGACTCAGCTGATCCATGCAGAGTCTGTGCACTCTAGGGATAAAAAAGATAGAGAACAAAACATGTGTGCACCAAAGCCTTTCATCCAGTTAGTCAGTCATCATTTGTCTATACTGTCCTAATTCATGGCCATTTCCTGAAGGAAGAATCAAGCCCATCATTACTAACAGAGTCTATTTCATATTGATGATAATATCATGCTCTTACAGTATGAACTGGGAGACAAAGCTCATGAGAGCTGAGGGATGTTACGGTACTTACTTAAATGTGGAAGGCAGTAATGTAGGATATTAAATAGTTAGGTATGCAATATTGTCTATCTTTCAGAAAAGAAGAAAGTCATAAAATAGCATAAGTATTGGGCTGGGAGATGTCTCAGTCATTAAAGTGCTTGCCTTGCAAACATCAGGATCTAAGTTTGATTTCCAGTCCTGTGCAAAATCAAACAAACAAATCCATTGATGATAGTACTTTTCTTATAACCCCAGTGCTATGAAGGAAGAGACTATCAGATCTGTGATGTTCATTTTCTAATCAACTTATCCTATTTGATAAAGTCTCCAAGCCAGTGAGAGAATGTGTCTCTTACACATATAAGAAAATTGGATGCACACTGCACCCCCACACACACACCCAAAAGAGAGCAGCAGAACGGGGGGGGGGCATTCAGGCTCATTATTTTCCGCAGTGTACCTCTTGAATGCTTCATAGGGTTTGTGTACTTTTATCCAAGGAATTCTGTTTCTTTTATTGTCATCAAAGTGTCCAAAGAGGTATCAAAGGGGTGGCTGAAAACTAACCCATAAAAACAAGTGGAAGCCTCTGAAAATCTGCATGCAAAAGCAGAGTATGCTGTGGTTAGGCAGATCCCAGTCATGTCTTCAGTCAAGCTTGCTTGATCTCAAGTGACTCCTTTGCTAGCACTATTTTTACCCCGGGCACATTTTGACATGACCTAAAAAGATATCGTTAAGCTTTCAGCTATTTTTGTTCCAAATAAAGTACTCAACATATATTCTTTCTTCTCCCCAGTATGTCAGCCCTTCTAACACTTCCTGAGTCCTATAGAAGGAAGATTGCAGTAGAAAGGTCCGAGAAGAATAAGGAATCCAGGTTGTCCAATAAATGACACAGCTTATGTTATAGAGTCATTAAAATGTTCACATCATAAATACTAAATCAAACTTACTATGCTACAACTGCATTTGACTGTTCTGGGTACAGGTAGATCTTGATGTGATGTATGCCAAAAGCGAGGAAGAATAAACAGAAAAGTCTACCAATGGCACATTTGTACTACTTTTATTAGCCACTGAGTGAAGCAAATACCTTTAAAGGTGAGCAACTATGTATGTGCACTTTCAAAGTTTCCTTTCCTTTTTGTGTTCCAGTACAGGCTGGGGAAAGATGTGCATGCCTAGAAGCAGTCCTGTCCACCATCTTTGTCATGCTTTTTGGCCATGTCTCAAAGATTGGCCAAAGTCTCAATCATTTTGACCTTTCAAACACAGGCTTCATGACCTTGACCTACAGATGCCCCCAAAGGACATGACTGTTCTATTTATCCTTTATCTTGAACCATAGCCTTAAAACGAGCGTGGCTTGGAATTCGATTCCCCTAAAGTTCTTTCCTGCTTGAATATCTATGCTTTCTGTTTGAGGAGGGCAGTGCCTTGAAAGTAATTCAAATCATTCCTGTTCTGTCTTTACCTGCTACAGATAATACACTATTCTCTACCCTCATTTCCTCCCTGTATTTGTTTTGACTCTTTATTTTTTCATTACAAAATTGAAAATACATTCTCTTCAGATGCATTTTCAAAGCTCAAACTCAAAATCACTTCTGCTTTGTCATTTAAACAGATGTATCACATGAAGAAGATTCATTTTCAATTAAATGAATAGTGGGAAAAAAAGTATTCTATGAGAAAGTGATTAGCTTCTGAAAACATGGGTGTTTGATTCCTTCTCTACCTATTATTATAACTTCTTTATGATTTCACAAACTAGTTCTGTGCCAGATTCTCTGTGGTTGTTTTTTTTAAATGAATCATAACACTTTGTCATAAGATTACTGTAAGAGTGAATGGAATCCATGCTATTAGTTCCCAAGGGTAATGCCCCACCCATGATTGATGAGGACATACATGGAACACATTGTAAGGTACACCTGAGTGTTTCAGTCAGATCCACTAAGCTAACAGCACACCCTCAGTGTGTTCACACGGAGCTCGTAATGGGAGGTAGACGATAGATCTGAACTGATCTGTTTCATTTGTTCCAGTTACCACACCGCTTCTTGGCAAAAGAAGACACTGAGAACCTCCCACATTAAATGACTCGACACTGAAATAGCAGCGACAGAGATCAGAGCTGGCTGAGGGCTGCCAAACGCAACTAGTAACTACACAGTGCACATTTAACTGAAACTGTGGGTAAGAGAGAAACTAGTTAATAACTGGCACATGATAATCCCAAAACAAAAATATTATCCAGCTGAAATCAAACACGGGGCATTTGAACTTTGGTCTGGCAGCCCTCCATTGGATGGGAATCCTCTGACTCAGCCCAGTTCTGGATCATTGTGCTCTCGTGGATAAGAAAACACTCTGAGACATGAGAAAGATGGGAGCCAGGCAGAGTTGAGAGAGTGGGAGAGAGGGAAAGCAGGTGTGGATGGTTGTGAATGAATGTGGTCAAGCATCCTGTCTTGAGGCTCTCAGAATTGCTGAGTTGCTTGCGGAAAGGAGATGGAAATAAGACATCTACTCACCAGGTGGAAAAAGATGTGCCAGGGTGGGAAACAGCATTTGACACACTTCAAAGAATATACGACTGATTGCTAATTCCTTGTCTAGTTGGCAGCTTGCCTGCGGTTCTTGCCGGAGTCATGAAGCACAGAGCTCTCAAAGGAGCCTGAATCGTCCATCATCTTGGCTTTTCGTGCATTCTTGAGCCTATCTTATAAAAAGTACATGATTCTCCATATGTCTGCTTTGTCCATCACGTGATTATTTTGGATTATTTATGGGTATTTTGGGTTGTGCATGGGGTTTTAATTTTTTTAATGAATCATAACACTTTTGTCATAGGATTAGTCTAAGAGTGAATGGAAACCCATGCTATTAATTTCCAAGGGTAATGACATACCCATGATTGATGAGGACATACATGGAACATGTTGTAAGCTACGCCTGAGAGTTTCAGTCCCATTAGTGTGTAAAATTGTTTTGCTTCCCTGTTTAAGTCTGTTTGCTTCATGGGCAGTAACCAGTACACACTATAGATGGGGATATGCCTCAGCTGAAATGTGCCTGTCACATCACACAAACATGAGGGCATTCGTACAGACGATCCAGAACCCATAGGAAAGGTCGTGCATGGTACCACGTTTCAGTAACCATAGTCCTGGAGTGCAGCAGACACAGGACAATTGCTGGGGCTAGCTGTCCAGTCAATCCAGCTGAGTCAGTGAGATTCGGGTTCAGTAAGAGACCTCAAGGTGAAGAACACTCAGGGACAATATCTCCTGCCAACTTTTGACTCTACATTTATGCTCATACCCTTGCGCGCATGCGCGCGCCGCGCACACCCACACACACACACACACACACACACGGTGGAATTGGGGAGAGAAGAGAGAGAAGAGAGGGAGGGATAACAAGAGGGAGAGGGAGTAATCTACATACTTAGAATAGCTTCAGAATTTGTGTCTTGCCTTAATCCAATGAGGATCATTGATGAGCCTCATCAAAGATCCCTTTGTTCTTATTCAACGGCAGACTATTTCTATTAAATCCAAACCAGAGCAATAGCGTGTAGGCACAACCCTTTTGCATAATCTTATCTGGGATTAACAGGGTTAAACATAGAACACTGGGGATGACTTTGCCCCTGAGACACACCTGTGAGCGAAACTGCCAAGCTGCCAGGGCAGTCGTTGTAAAACAGGGTTACACTTGAGCTACAGAGTTAACTGACAAGTTGGTGCAGAAGCAGTCGAAACTTCGCTCTTGCCAGGAAAGAGATCTGCAGAAACTATGAATAGAAGAAAAAAAAATGTTCAAGGTAAATGGAGCTGTTTGGCCTGAAGAAAGGCTGATTGTTTTTGAAAAAAAAAAAAAAATTCCCCACAGACTTGGCAGCAATTAATAGAGAAGTGATAACCAAGGTAAGAGAATGGAGATTTCAGATGA
This sequence comes from Mastomys natalensis, assembly GCA_021653895.1. Classification (NCBI taxonomy): domain Eukaryota; kingdom Metazoa; phylum Chordata; class Mammalia; order Rodentia; family Muridae; genus Mastomys; species Mastomys natalensis. Next base: position 1,709,465 of record JAJTUV010000466.1, read on the forward strand.
ATATGCAAAAGCCTAAAGTCATGTTTAATGCAAAGAAGTAAGCAAACAGTAGAAATAATTAAAAGCTGCTAAGGCATATGTCTGTTGGCTGACACATATGTTATTAAACTACAAGACTATATGGCTAGTTGCTTCTAAGAATTTGTCTTTGCCATAAACCATTCCAATGAGTAATAATGTACAATAACATTTTGTATCCATGAGGCACCGTCCATCTAGTCCATCAGAGTTTCCATACTCAGTGTAGCTCTTCAGCAGACATCTAGGTTATGACATCCACCGTGGAAGCACTTCACCTCTGCCTTTTCCAAAGCAGCTGCCTTTGGTTACCCGTTCCAGCCAGCTGTTAATAATCTGCAGATGGAGGTTGTGACACAGGCGGCCCCTTTCTGCCAACCATCAAGCTCAACATCTGGCTCGCACCCTGCCAACTCTTCTTTAGTCTTGGCGATTGAGGGATAAAGGAAGAAATGGTTGCTGGCTTTGTTTATTTATTTTAATCTCTAACTCAGTTCCTTCCACTTCTCTCCTTCCTCCTTCTCTTTCTCTTCCTCTTTCTGTTTTTTACTTACTCTGCTGATCTTCTTCATCTCTCCTCTTCTCATTCTTTTCTTCTTTCCACCCTTTCCTCCTTTGCCCCTCCCCCTCTTCTTTTTCATTTTTCCTTCCTTCTCTCTTCCCTCATCTATTTTCCTTCCTCTCTTCCTTCTCCCTAGACAACCATGAGCTGTGTTATAAGATTAATTTACAACTACCTGGAATGCCAATGTAGAAAATAGAAAACCTCAGAGTAGCAGGCAACCATAAAGTGAGGTCTAGTTGATCCCTGCAAGATTGATATGAATGTCTGCTATGGTCCTGCAGTTCTGTGGCTTCCTGACATGTGGTTTCCATAAGGCCAAGGAGATTCCATGAGCCTCCGTCATCACTTGTATTCCACCATCTGGGAGGAGGGAGGGCAAGGAGAGGGTGTCTCCTCCATTTAAGGAAGTTTTTTGGAAGCTGTAAGTTTACTCCTACCCACCCAGTAGGCGGAACTTAGTCATCTGTGTAAACCTGGCTCTAGGAAACTGGTGAATGTGCTCTTTATTCAGAAGGCTATGTGACTTCTTACAAACCAGAGGCTCCATTACTGCAAAGCAGAAAGGCAAATATCACAGAGCTTCTGGTTACACCTGCAAATGTGGCCTTTGAGGATCCCAAAATAAATAGAGTATGGATGTCTGATAACTTAGATAATTGACTAGCTCGAACATACAATAATCCCTATTGTAAAGTGGTCTCTGAGTTCCCACTGGAAAGGGATAGACAAACATCAATTTTAGATAACTTATTCATGATATACTGTAATCCTTCACAAATGGATTTGGCTTCACAAAGCTCTGATGGTACTTCATTATTACTCAGAAGTTAGATGAATTTAATTATTAATTTATATTTTTAAAGTACTTGTCTCATAAGATCATTTTTAATTCGATATATTATTTTATAATATGTTTTATAAAATAGTTATTAATCTATAATAGTTATTAATAGCACTGTTGTTAACAGATATGCTGATATCAACCTGTTCTGCAATTGTCAATTATTTCATAAAGTCATTCAACAACCACCATAAAGGTTGCAAAAAACTAAAATGAGGCTTTTACATGATTCAAGCGATGAACTGAGAAAATTTACCTCCCCACCTGAACTGAGAGTTTGCAGAGACTAGAAAATGAATTTGTTCTAGAAGCCAAGTGCCATGACTACTTTGAAAAATCCAACAGGATGCGAGTGATGTCACTATGTTTCATGATACAGTAAACATGGCCACATCGAGAGACTGTGGAGTAGGAAACATGGTGATGCATCAGATAATAGCTCTTGTGTGTAACTGCAGCTCTCCTTCTGGCTATGTATCACGCTCTGTTAAGCAAATTTGTTTCTAACTAAGAACACTAGAGAATCTCAAGGACAGAACCTGGAATGCCATTTTTCCAAAACATCCAGGAGGACTCTGAGACTTGATATCACTCCTTGGATGAGAATTTGGGAAAAATTGAACAAAACACTTGAAAAGGCACCTTCACTATTTTGAGGATGTATTCCAAATCGTCATACAAAAAGCCTTCAGCAACAGTGGATAGAAGACTAATTGACTAAAGAAACTGTGATTATAAAAATTATGACCAGATTTTTTTTTGCACTTTCTTTTGCAGATTTACCATATTTTCTTTATAATATGAATGTTGAAATGCATGTCTCTAAAGTTTGCTAATACATCTACACCTCTCTCTTCTCTTGTGCCCACTTCAATAAGTGAGCTCTTAGATCCAGCATATTATGCTGCCCCCTTCCACTTTTACAAATGTACAATTGAGCCCCTGAATCATGATTTAAGACTAAAATTTGGCAGGGAACTCAGCAGCCCATTTATTAAGTGCACAGGTTATCAAGGGTATCAGTTACTTTATATATCAAAATCTGAAAAGGTACTCCCACTGACACCCACCCATGCCTTACTTACTTTAATCATATATCACGGTTCAAAGATGAGAATCTTAGCCTGGATGGATGAGAAATTTATGTAAGGTGATCTTACTCTATTTCTGAAATTAGAATTTACTTACAGTACTGTCTAGCAAGCTGTGAATTGACATATTTACTGTCAATGGGTTTTATAATTCACCACTTCATCTTATCTTGATATGAAGAATCCATTTAGATGATTTGCATTTGAAGGACTGTCATGCTAGGGAAGAGGTGAAACTGAGTGTCCAGTGAAGCAAGAAGGATGAGGGGTTAATTAGTAAACCACACATCTGCATAGCTTTCCTTGGACTTGCCTCTCTTTATAGAAAAGAGCCAAGTATGATTCTGTGCATCAAATCATATATTTCTTTCTCCCTCAACTGCTTCCTTTAGGTACACTATAGCATGTCCACATTTCTATATCATCTTCTCTTTGTTGAAGACTAGTTCTTGTCCAAACTTTCTGCTGCTATCTCAGGAAAACTGTCTTCTGTCCCAACTACCAAGGCTTTCGTGCTGTGTGACTTCTCCTTGTGAGATTTCAACAACTATCTATGGACTCTAGATCTGGCACCAGTGACAGACCAAAGAAATAATTCTACCAAAGTTCAACTTGGTAAAACAATTAATTAATTAACTAATTAATTAATTAATGCTACTTACAAGAGTAAAGGTGAGGGATTGCTTAGAAGAATGTGGGTAACTTGCAGCTGTATCACCAAATAGCCTTCCCTGGGATGGGTGTTGATTCGTGAAACCTCAGCCATGAAGTTCTCTGCTCAACTTGCCAGAAGCATGATATTTTGAGGATCTCTGCACCCAAGAATGCTTATTGCTTATGTTATAATCTTGGGGAGGAAGGATCTGGTGAATCTTATAAGTTTTGGGGATTTTCTGAACGCTATAGTTGTTTATTTAATGAGGCTTAGCAGTCTCCCCCTAGAATGGGGTGTTTCAATTGGAAAAATATTGCTTTATAAGACAAATTTCCAAAGGACACTCTCTACTGCCTAACCTGTTCTGTTACTTGGAAACCTTGGTTGACTTCTCTATTGTTTTTTGGTTGTTTGTTTTATTTATTGTTTATATGATCTTACAAATTGAGGGATCCTCCCTTGGCTTTCTTCATTTTCTCCATTTTGATTCCTCTTTTGATATTATGAAATTATATGTATATATAATATATACATAATATATAAAATATGTGTCTATACATACATATATATGTATATTTATCATAATGTAGTAATGTACAGTAGTTTCTGACTATGTTTGACTATGTTTCTTATTCATTACTCCCTTTCTAGGCAGAACCTATTATTTCTTGCCACTGAAGGCAGACATAGAATCTCTCAGGTACCCATGAATTTCTGTCTTGCAGCTGACCATAAAGAAATCCTCAGATCTGTCTATTCATTGTCAATAGTAAATATGACGTGACCCTCATTTCAGAGAGTTCTTCCTTGTGACCTGGCAAGAAAAATATTGCTCAGGGAAGGACAGAACTTGAACAGACTTTCCTGAATTTTCCACCCAGTTCATTATCAGTAGGTATGCAGCAAGGTTCTCTGTAACACAGGAAACAGTGTTTCAAGACATTAGGCATAGTGAATCTCTTTGAGGGTCCTGGAAAGAGTCAGAGACAGCTGGATGTGGAAGTACCTAGCCTCTTCTCATATACCCCATCCTCAGTGTCTGTAACTTCATCCTTGATCATATCCCTTTTATAATAACTGACATTAATACGTAGTATGCCCCTGAATTTCATGAGCAAGTTAATCAAACCTGACTTGAGAGGCTTGGGATACTCCAATGTATAGTGATCAGTTAGAACAAGAGAAAACTAGTATGGAGCTTGTGGCTGCCGTGCACAGGGACACTAACTTCAATTTGTGAAACATAATGCAATCCCAGGCAGTCAGTGTCAATTGGGTTGGTCCAGAGGATGCCCTCAATGGCTTGCTTACAGAGAGTCTCACACTTCCTGACATCACAGGCCTGTTGTTTGAGGTGTGAGACTGAAGGACAAACACAGCTTTTCCGGAACACCCAGTCACTTGGTTGTTTCAGACTGGGTTGTCTAAGGTCACTGTCCCCAGTTTTTTATTACTAGTTCGTGTCACATTTCAGCCCATTTTACTCTGCTTCTGCATTGTCCTTGAGACCTCTGCTGGAGGCTCATTGTTCACTAGCTGTGCATGCCCAGTCTAGAACAGGCAACCACACTCTTCTCCTTTCTGTCTTCTGGATCCACTTCCCCTGTCTTCCGAACAGCAGAGTCTGACCTTCACGCCTTTCCAGCCAGCTATCCCCACATCTAATGAAGAGCCGTATCCTCTTCTCAGTACTACTGCACTTTCCTTTGAGTAGTTTTATCTGTTTCTGTGGCTTTGTCTTCTCTTTATGCTGATGCTCCCTACATCCTTTCTCTATCTCAAACGGCCACTAATTCTCTTTTGTGGTTGGTGGTGCTGTTGTTGTGATTGGTGGTGGTGCTGTTGTTGTGATTGGTGGTGGTGCTGTTGTTGGTGTTGGTGGTGGTGCTGTTGTTGGTGTTGGTGGTGGTGCTGTTGTTGTGATTGGTGGTGGTGCTGTTGTTGGTGTTGGTGGTGGTGCTGTGTTGTGATTGGTGTGGAGTTTGGTGGTGGTGCTGTTGTTGTGATTGGTGGTGGTGCTGTTGTTGTGATTGGTGGTGGTGCTGTTGTTGATTGGTGGTGGGCTGTTGTTGTGGGTGGTGGTGCTGTTGTTGTGATTGGTGGTGGTGCTGTTGCTGTGATTGGTGGTGGTGCTGTTGCTGTGATTGGTGGTGGTGCTGTTGCTGTGATTGGTGGTGGTGCTGTTGTTGTGATTGGTGTTGGTGCTGTTGTTGTGATTGGTGTTGGTGCTGTTGCTGTGATTGGTGTGGTGCTGTGTTGTGTTGGGTTGGTGTGTTGTTGTGATTGGTGGTGGTGCTGTTGCTGTGATTGTGTGGTGCTGTTGTGTGATTGGTGTGTGGTGCTGTTGCTGTGATTGGTGGTGGTGCTGTTGTGTGTTGGTGTGTGTGGTTGGTGGTGTGTTGCTGTGATTGGTGGTGGTGCTGTTGTGTGATTGGTGGTGGTGCTGTTGTGTGATTGGTGGTGGTGCTTTGTTGTTGGTGCGTTGGATGGTGGTGGTGTTGTGGTGCGTTGTGTATGTGTGTTGTAGTAGTTTGTTGTAGTCCTGATGACTCTAGATTTTAGCAAGTTGAGAAAAGTTAGTCAATACCCTGGATTAAGTGTGTACATGACAAGCATGTTACTGACTGAGCTGCTTCTTCAATCCCACGTCCTCGGTTTCCTACGTGAAATCTCAAAATGGTGTTCAGAACAAGCTTCCTTATATCTATATTTCCCAAAAGATAATTCCAAGTATTTTCCCATCTTTGCTATCTTGAATATTTGCTATTTTGAATAAAAAAAAACCACCTCAAAATTACAAAGTATTCATTCTGGATATATAGCTCAGTGGTTAAGAGAGCTTAATGCTCTTGCAGAAAACCCAAGTTTGGGTCCTAGCACCCATACCAGGTGGCTCACAAATTTATACAACTTGAGCTCCATTCAATCTGACACTTCTGACCATTGTAGACACCTGTATTACAAATGTATAATGACACACAGAGACATACACATAAATAAAAAGGAAATAAGTCTTAAATTAAAAAAAAAAAGAATGTTATTCTCACTCATTTATCAAGTTTCAGACCAGCCCTCCTACATTTTTCCAGGGGAAAAATAAATTATAAAACAAAGGAGAAATGATGAAAAATATATCAAATTAAAGTAGAATCATATAAAAATTAACAAAGCTATAACACAGGAAGAATGAATAAAAAAGCGATATGGCTGGTGATTTGCATAAAAACAAATGTAAGGCAGTCCATAGGTCAAAGCTGTAAAAATGGTCATTTGTTGGAAGTGGGCATTTATGGGAAGCAACTGACCCATAAGCTTCATTCGAGCTTTTGAGTTTAATTTTCTTTAAAGTAAAAAGAACCTTGAGCTGAAATTTGAATTGTGTTAACATGTTCAAATCACAAGACAGCCCTGAACTTTTGAATGGAGTATAATTAAGTTCCTTCTTGAAGGTTTGATGATGCCTCTGGGTTAATACTTTCCCTAAGACTCTGGCTTCAAATGCCTTTTCCTTTCTCACTGCAAATGCAGGATGAAGTAACAATAGTAACTGTCTGTTAGATCACAAAAAAATGGGGCTAGAGAGATGACTCCTCAATTAAGAGTGCTGACCACTTTTTCAGAGGACCTGGATTTGGTTCCTAGTAAACACACTAGAACAGTCAAAAACATATGGCCCTTCGGTTCCAGGGTATCTTAATGTCTCCTGAGGTACCTCCACATGTGAACTTATTCAGGCACATGGAATAATGATTAAAGAAAAAGTATCTTTACATCACTGCAAATCCTATTCAAAGATGATGAGGTAGTTGGAGAAAAAAAGTTTGGGTGGGGGGAGTTGATACTATACTTAATTTCACACAGAAGAGGTAAAGTGCTCTCGTGTAAAATTCAAATATCAGGGAGCCTTAAGAAATGCTTGGATGTGGCTGGTGAGATGCCTCAATGGATAAAGGCAAAAACATCCTGTAGGATGTTTTCAGACTTCCACATGGATGGCATTCACATGTGCATTCATTCAGGCATCCACAATTACACTCTTCCCAAAACAAGTAAATAAATATAATTTTTAAAGTATGTTTCTGTGGATGAAGAGAGCATTAAGTTAAAAAGTAGACCATACTCTTCAAATGGGGTAAAACAACTGACAGAGTATACAGCTCCAAATGCAACCAAGTATATAATTGTATTTGAAAATCATATAGTCTTTGGCAAGAAAGAAAGAAAAAGTATCTCATGATTTATGTTATGAGGTTTTTAAATGTCCATCATAGACAAACATGAACTCGTACCTCACATGAACTCGTACCTCATACCTTATTTCAGAAGAAATAAACATTTAAGTACAAGATATACAGAAAAGTATAGGAAATAGCCATAGTAGGGTTACATTATAGGTATGGGTCAAAGTCCAGAGGGTATCAGTGGAGATTGTCACTCAGGAAAAAGGAATTATTAGATCAGGGACATGTGTATAAGGATAAAAGAAGAGATGGTTTATCTGGAGACTCCAAAGCCCTGAGGCAGAAGCATTCTGAACCTTCATATGTCATTTATGAGGCTCCTGCTTTCCCAGAGTTATGGTTGTTTAGTTCTCCTCCGTCGTCTCCTCTCATTTACTTAAAAAAGACTTGTTTTTATTTTGACTTATGTCTTTGTCTATGACATTTATGCATGTGACTGTATGTGGAAATGTTTGTGAGTGTACCTATAGACTCTCCTCTCCTTTCTTCCTTTCTTCCTTTCTTTCTTCTTTCTTTCTTTCTTTCTTTCTTTCTTTCTTTCTTTCTTTCTTTCTTTCTTTCTTTCTCTCTCTCTCCATATATACATACGTGTGTGTGTGTGTCTGTCTGTCTGTCTGTGTGTCTCTGTGTGTCTCTGTGTGTGTGTGTGTGTGTGTGTGTGTGTGTGTGTGTGTGTGCGTTAGAGGCACAAGGGATTTTTGTATCCCCTGGAGCTGGAATTACAGGTGGTTATAAGCTACCTAACATGGATGCTGGGAATCAAACTCTAGTCCTCTGCATGAGCAATATGTGGTCTTAACCACTGATCTGTCTCCCCAGTCCTTCCTAGGCTTTCGTTACACATCCTATGTTTTATAACATGTAGCTCAAGACCAGAATGGTTTCTGCTTTTCGCTATCAACTAGCTTCTTTGTTAAAAAAAAAATATATATAAATTATATTGTGTGTGTGTGTGTGTGTGTGTGGTGTGTGTGTGTGTGTGTGTGTATGTGTGAGACATATGTGTGGTGGTCAGAGAACAACCTAAAGGAGTTTGTTCTGTCCTTCTAAGATGTTGGTCTGGGAGTCTGAACTCAGTTCCTCATCATTAGTAACAAGAGCCTTTATCTACTGGGCCCTCTTACTGCCCTTACCTTCTTTCATTCATTAATCTTGATTCTCTCGCTTTATGTTTTACTTTTCTGTCACAATACTTTTAAAATAATTTTCAATGAGGAAGAACTGTCTAATACAGTCTAACACCTAAAGCTACACACCATAACGATTATTGATTTGTGCTAAATAAAATGAAAACAATTAATCATATCTACAATAATCAAAACAAAAATGAAAGCCTAGGAGAAATGAACAATAAAAACTTCTTTTCCATGGAGTTCTTCTCATTAATATATAAAGAGTTCCTACAAATCAATTATAAAATGCCAACGAGTCAATAAACAAAAGGCACAATTTAAGATTCAATAATTTAATGATGAACACAAATATATATTAAGCAAGTGAAAACATAGTCATGATCTCTTATGAAAATAGAATTGCACATTAAAACCTTATGGTGATATTATGTGGGAGCAACATTGCAAAAAACAGAGTTTAATAAACATTCTTTTGGCAGAGATAGTAACTCTCCTCCATCAGGGATTAAGTATGCATAGATACAGCATAGCAAATGTAATTTAGTAATGGCATAAATATTATAAATGTTTTATCCTGCATGCCTTCTTTTAATATTTCTCTACTAGATGTATACACATACATATGAAAAGTTCCATAAACATTTATTATATAGTGACTATTGGTGTCAGCAAAAGGCTAAAAATAACTTAAATATGTATATCTAGGTCAGTGGTTACATAATTTATGAACATATTGTGGGGCTAATATCAATGAGCCAGCCCTGGTGGCTCAGCCCTGCAATCCCAGCCATTGGGAGGCTGAGTCTAGCAGACTCCAAGTTCAAGGTTACTTGGTTTGCAAAGTGAGTTCCAAGGGCAGTCTGAGCAACTTAGTGAGTGTGTCTCTCAATGAGTTATTAAGAAAGAAAGCTGGGGTGGTAGCTAAGTGGTGGAGTGCTTGGCTAGAACATGCAGGGACTTGACTTCTATTTCAAATACCGCAAAGAAAAAGAAAGATTGAACTCATTCTTATAGACATAGGTTATTATTGCTCACCGTTAAATTAAAAGTATGTAGAGAGAAACCAAATATTTCATCATTGGGCAAAAAAACAAACAAAATAAAATCCCATGTGTTCTTTTATCTTAATAACTGGCTCTGAAATGTTCAGACAAAATCTGATCATATCAGTTGCTAAAATAAAAACAAAATTCTAGTATAGATTTTCAGAAGATTTCTATGACAATGTTATCTTCATGTCCATATTCTAGGTTTGATCCAAATATGAAGAATTCATGAGGAGGTATGGTTTTCTGCAGATTGGGGTACTTTAGGCTTTGATGGAGCCTTTTTCATCTTACCTGGAGCTTCAGACTGAGAGATGATCTGTTTAGGTGGGCGGGCAATGAGAGGAGGAAGATGGCTGAACTCCACAGAATAAGTGAGGGATATCTCTGGAGAACGAAGTAAAGGCCCAGGAGCCTGGCTGGTAAGCAGAAGCAGAAAGCGCAGCTCAGAATGAGTTAAAGTGTGGTGGAAAGGAATGGAAAGGAGCTGAAGGAGACCTGAAATGTCCTAGAGTTTGAGCTCCTATCTAGATTGAGTGGAGAGGCCACAGAGTACTTTTAGCTCCTGACTAGTGTGAACAAACGTGGGCTTGAATTTGCAAACACTGGTCTGATAAAAATGTGTAAAATTGATTGATGCCAAGAAGACTGTGATGTATGAAGACCAAAGCAAACACAAGCAGCATCTCCTATCTTCTGATAATGTCACACAGCTCGTCATCACCCTCATCCCTACACCTTCACTAAAGGGACTATGATTGCAGCCTTTCTTCCGGGGTGGACCCTGGCATTTGATATTTGCCCCTAAATTCCACAAATGGTTTTCAGTCTCAATGTCCCAGTTGTTGAGCTATACTGTTTTTGACCTAGCAAGGGCCCTGAAGAAAATAGAGCTCCCATCTGTCAGAATTTCCCCAGGTTCTTATGGCTTTGCCATAAGGTGACAGCAAATTGGTAACTCCTAGACACACAGAAGATAAACAGAGAAGTACTTTTAAAATAGCTACTTGTGCATGAGGGAGTGGGATTATAAGTGTATTGGTGCCATGGCTTCTGCCCAAACACATGGAGTCACCAACCACAGACCACCTTCCCCCAGCAAAACCACCATCACCAATCTTCTCTTAAGCTTCTTTTCTCAGCGATGAAGAAGTCACAAATGCAATGTTTTGTATTTATATTTGTGAAATCTGGATGACTCGATGTGCTGCTTTACTTACCTCCGTGTTTTCAAATAGGATACATAGATTCCTATATTCACAGACACGTATGGGCATCATGTACTTAAATATACATCTTGCCATTTCACATCGTGCACACCAGTCCCACTTATCTCCCAGTTCCTGTAAATCTGCCCCCTACCCTTGTAGCCTTCCCCAAAGAAAACAATAAATAAATAAATACCAACAACAGATCTCTGGAAGATGCAGCGCATACTCCTTTCTCTCCAGGGCCTGACTTCAGGGCTCATACCAACTAATACTCCGGTGGAAATTAATTGAGGATTCCTCTTTATAGCAACATGAGCACCCATCCCCCATTGCCATGCAGCTGTGTGGCCAGCTCTGTTCTGACACAATCCAATCTTCTCCAGGAATGAGGAACATACATTATCATCTTGTGCTTCAGGAAAATTCTCTGCAGATGCCTTTAAGAGTGTCAGCATGTTTGCTCCTGAATGTCATAGATGTTGCAATTGTTCAGTTCTCAGATAGGTTTTATTTGAAATAAGTGCTCTCATTGACAGTCTGCAAAACTCCCTCCTTTGTTCTAACAAGTAGCAAGCTGACCCCCAGGCCTGCTTTCAAAGGTCAGTTGGAGGTGGAACTGTGCATCCATGTTAATCTATACATGGGTTTTACACGCCGAGGGGTGATGGCTCAGACCGCCTGGGCTGTTTCACTGTTCGAAAGAAATAACGGGCTGCAGAAACTTTACTGCTAAGAAAATAGAATGATCAGTAGCTTAATTGAGCTGAACATAAACGGCCCTATTTAAATCTCTTAAAATCTGCAGAGGAAACAAATCTCTCCCTTGTTGGATGTTAAATAAAAATAAATTGTTAGCAAATTTCTCCATGTTCATTGAGCCTCTTCCCCCCATGCCACTAAAATCAGGGGAACACGCGAGCCTTCGAGTCATTATTATTTTAAAAGCCTCTGTGAGCAAGGTGCATGGTGTAAAAAATCAGAGTAGCTTTTCTGGGAAATAAAGTATAGATTTCAGCTCTAAAAAAACTGGAAAAGTCCTGAAATGCTGACAAATTCAGATTGCTCAGCAGAAATTACCTAATGTAACTGGATGTGGTTTTTACAGTTACATTTTATTAATCTAGCATTTCACAAGCACAGATTTCTGTGTTACCTTCCTTAACCACACATTTCAAGCTGCCAAAGTCTAATTAGATAAGCCAGTATTTTCGATTAATCCATCTCTTTATCCTACCCAGAGTGAGGATCTCCATTTGCTCCCATAATACTCTTTTTTAAAAAACTTCTTTATAATCTAGCCTTTTAATTTATTTTTTAATTCTATGTATACGTGGGGGTGGATGGGTGGGTATGTACATGTGAATGACGTGACCAAGGGACAGAAATGAAGGCATCGGATTGCTTTAGAGCTGGGGTAACAGAAAGACAGAAGATCGGAGGCCACCTGTCATGGATGCTGGGAAACAAACTAAGATTCTTTTCAAGGACAGTATTCATTCTTAACTGAAACCTCTGAATAGTCTTTCCAGCCCCATTATCTTCTCTCCCTTCCTGCCTCCCTCTCTTTCTTTCTTTCTTTCTTTCCTCCTTTTTCCTCCTTTCCTCCTTTCTTCCTTTCCTCCTTTCTTTCTTTCTTTCCTCCTTTCCTCCTTTCTTTCTTTCCTCTCTCTTTCTTTTCTTTCTTTCTTCTTCTTTCTTTCTTTCTTTCTTTCTTTCTTCTTCTTTCTTTCTTTCTTCTTCTTTCTTTTCTTTTGAGATAGAATTTCACTGTGTAACCTAGGATGACCACAGGACTATCAGCATTATTAGACCAAGAGTTTTCAATGTTACTTTCTTTTCCCAGTGAGCTTAAAACAATTAATAGAAACTTATAGATGAGCCAAATACCAAGTAATACTGTACCACACAAAGAACTATCATTTTTGACTTCGAGAAAATATGATCTCTCTGATTATCATATGTAGTGTTTACATGTTTGAATTCTTCTGTGATTCATTTAAATGGCTTCTCCCTGGATGTCCAGAGACATGGTTTGAGAATGGTCTCTCAGCGCTTTTCTGAAAAGGACCTCCTCTCAAGCTGACCTTTTTGCAGGATTTTGAGAAGCTGAACAGCCCTTTCACTGTCTCCTTTAGGCAAATGAACTTACACAATTTTACTTCTGTAGGATCTTAGCAGAGGTATTTGTTTGTTTCTTCAGTGGTGATGAGATATTTACATCTTACAGATCTGGAGGCTGGGAAACCCATCTCCTATCTGCTGAAAGTCTTTTCACTGTGTCCCATGGCATGAGGGGGATGAGCAGAGCCACCTGTGTATGTGAGGGAGAGTGGATGGCAGTTCTTCCATCCCATCCTGCCTCCCTGCGTCAGCCAGCAATTGACACTGAGAATTCTGTGATCTTTCACACCATGCCATGTTCTACACTTGGAAGCCTTCCTTGTGCCAAAGCCATCTCCCTATTCCGCAGAAACATGTCATTTTTACCCTTGGCCTCTACAGGGAGTTTCTATTAGGAATTTCCCTAGAACTCGTGGACTGAAAAGGAACAAGAGAATGATTATCTGAAGATAGATCATTTATTGAGGTTTCCCTCATCTTCACTTTATCAAACAAAGTAAGAAGTCACAATTAATTCTCTTCAGAGTAAATGTTACTGCCTTAATTAGGTAATGTCACATTATTACTGTAGATTCAATGTTTTATCTCTCTATGCATATAGAACCCATACAAACTACGACATTGCTGCAAAATACCAGCTTCCTATGAAACACAAGATATGAAGCATGCTTTCAATGTATTCCTTATGGATCCTCCCCGAAGCAAATTTCCTGCTTAGAGAGTTACATGGCTTCTTGTAACCTTTTCCCTGGTTGTTCTATTTATAGTCTACAAATTTTGCCCAGCTCGGGTCAAGAACTATGTCAAACATTCAAACAATGTCACAGTGCTGAATTCCTGAACACGGCCCATCTCTTGGGCTTTGCTTTCATAACCGTCCTATCCTCATGAACTGGAGGTTTGTGCTTCTATTTTGAACCAATCTGTTAGACTCATTAGCATTCCTGTTTGCTTGTCCTACATAGCAGGAGCCCTTTCCCTCTTTAGGTGTGAGAGCAAGTGGCAGAGAATATTCAAATTATATTGGTGACCTTGTTAACAAGGAACTTGTGAGCCCATTTACCTCTGTTGGGTCTATAATTTATAAGAAAAATATAGTTTGGCCACAATGCTATCATTTTTATTATGCAGATCATTTTGTCTCATTCCAATTACGATAATAAGGAAAGATATTTTATCATCTCATTATGAACCATAGAATCCAAGCAATAACTTAAACAGTTCATGGTGGCAGTGGCAGTAATGGTTTTTTGTTTTCTGGAGAAAACAAGGAGAGAAAGGTGGTTCCTTTCTCCCTGTCATGGTCCCGGGCACCCTCTCCTTGGTGATCCTAACACTTCTGTGCTCCTCTCTCTGAACCCCAGTAATGAGCTCTCTGATTTATCTGGATGACTGGGACTATATTAACATGTTTTGTTTAGAGGTAACTGAACTTGTCCCATTTTGGTTCAAAATCTTTCTATCCGTTTCTTTCTTTTTTTATATATATTTTCATTTACTGAGCATCTATAGTGTGAATGGTATGACATTAGGCTTTGCAGCTTATACATCTACTTATATACATTCTATCAAGAATGTGCAGTGTGCTCCCTGGCATACCTGTCCAGGCAGACAGTGAAAGGTAAGGACTTCCTGTTGGGATTTCTGCTACTCATCTAACTCCAGGTTCTGCCTCTGGCAAGCATTGTAATGTTCATCAGAAGGTAAGAAAGTAAGATGATTTACAATCCTCCTCTGGGTAGTGAACTGTTCTTGAGAAGGAAGAGACTGGTGGAGCTACCTGCAGTCACCACACAGGGTGTACTTTTAAGCACTGTGACCTCCCTTGAGTCACCTATGTTCCTATAAGGAATCCAATGTATGAATTATTTTTCTAGTTGCTGGAACGAAGCAGCTCAAGAATGGATGAGTTCATAATGGCTCAGAGTTTAAGGAGACAGCTCACTTTGCTAGAGAAGGCAGGGGGCTGCAGCAGGATGCCATTGGACACGTAGTGGTGTTAGTCATCAAGCAGAGAAAGATGATCTTGGTGTTCGCCTTATTTTCTTCTTTTTATTCAGTCCAGGATCAGTCCATGATCCCACGGAGTAGAGCAATTTCATCTCTAGATAGGATCAGTCTTTCAACTTCAAATAATCTAATCTAGAAACTCTTTCACACAGGCATGCATGGGGGATGTATAGGTAATTGTAGATCCCATCAAGTTGACAATCAGTATTAATTATTGTATCCAATAAACTCATTGGCCCTCCAGGCTGAATGTCAATGAAATCCTTTTTTTGGTTTGCTACTAGTGTCTTGTTTAGAGTGAATGAATACCTGCACATACACAAACCTATACATGCAGCAGCAGCAATAATAATAACAAAATACACAAAAGAAACTAACATGAAAGCCCCAGTGCTATTAGTCTCCAACTGTGAGAAATGTAAGTCTAAAGAATGCAGAAGTCTTTGAAAGGATGTGTAAAGCCCAAATCCAGAACTTTCCCTCTCCCTTTCATTTAGAAGCTTCCTGTTGTATTATTTGTTCTCTCCATAACTATGTTCTAAGGTGAATTTACATCCAAGGGTTTGTTAAGCCTTTCCTCCCCAATCGTGAAAGGTCAAAGTTTAGGTCAAAGTTCCCTTAGAGTACACTCTCATTCACAAAGAACAGTCTTTAAACTATAACTCCCCCTGTGTGTATGTATGCGGTTATCACAAGCTAATGGCTCCATGCGCCTTATGACTCCTTCAATCTATAATTTTATGGAGGATTAAAAGCGAGATACACAAATTTGCAATAAAACCGACACAATTTATGAGAGCGTTTCCTATAAGAATCGTTAAGGGTGGTCATAAATCAAGGGTGTTTCTTCTCTCTTTGCAGCTCCTGCAACTCAATAGCAGCTACCAGCTCCGCTCCAGCTGAGCAGAGAAGAGCTGCCATTGTCATTCAAGGCCACCCTCACCTGGTCTTAATAACACCTTGTAGCAAAATTAATTTACTTTAAAAATTCCTGTTGCCATAACAACTCGATGCAGCTGTTCATGGGACTTAATGAAATTCCAGAAGAAAAAAAATGTTTTAGAGAGAAGACTGACTGAATGGAGATGAACTGCCTTTAAATAATTTTATTTAAACGTGACTGGGTGTCTGAAGGCAATGCAAGGTATTGGCCTTTGGTGTATACCTTTAATTCCAGGACAGCTGAATTTTTACCATTTCAGTTCATTCTCTCCTTTATCCCCTTTTTAAGCTGTAGGTAGCTGTAGATTCTAAGTGTGGGTGAGAACAAACAAATGAAATAGAGACTCCTTTCATTATCAAAGAGAGACTGTTTTATATTTAAATATTTCTTTTTTTCTATTTTATGTAGTCTGGTCTGTATTTGGTCTAGAATATGCATCTTTAGTGACTGTCAAACAATTTATTCTTATATTAATAAGTTTTGAAGAAACTACACTGTTTTTAAATATTGCTTGCTTATAGTTTCAGGGGCTTAGTCCATTATCATCATGGCAGGGAGCACGGCAGCAGGCATGGTGCTGGAGAAATAGTTGAAAGCTATGTCCTAATCCACAGGCAGAGGAAGAGAAGTCTTTAAAAGGATGAAAAGAGAAAGAGGAGAGAAGGAAAGTGAGAGAAAAAGACAGACACAGAGACATAGTCAGAGACAGACAGACAGACAGACACACACACACACACATACAGAGACACAGAGAGAGAGACAGAGAGAGAGAGAGAGAGAGAGAGAACAGAGAGAGAGAGAGAAGAGAGACAGAGAGACAGAGAGACAAAGAGACGAGACAGAGAGACAGAGACTTGCCCAGGCAGGAAGAAACTTTTGAAAGCTCAGAGCCCACACCCAGTGACACACTTTCTGCAGCATAGTCACACCTATTCCAAGAAGGCCACACTTCCTCACCCTTGCAAAGAGTCCTACTCCCTGGTAACTAATCATTCATATATATGAGCCTATTGGGGCTATTCCTATTCAAACCATCCCAGACACATCCTTATTATGTAGTTGAAGATGACCTTGGACACTTGATCCACCTTACTCTCCTTGCCAAATGCTGGGATTATAAACATGCACTACCACATCCAGTTTACTTTTTAACTTTCTGCTAGTTGGAATAAAGCATGTTAATTATGACCAGTTTAGATTCTGCAAGAAAAAAAGGATATTGAAAAGGCAAACCCATATGTCATTATCTGACGAGAATCACATTCTGCACACTACAGATTATTCTGGAGCATGACAGTGCTACTTCACATAGCAGTGAGTCTTTTTTTTTTTTTCTACTTGTCTAGTGGCCCAGAGTTTTTTGACTTCTAAATATGTTTAATATATTTCATATAATCTTCACGAGTATGAATTCATGCACTCATATTCATGCTTGCATATGGCGAGGATAGAGGAAGAACAGAGGAATATAAAAAAAGAAGAAAAAAAAAGACAACAGGTAAAATGCAGAAAATGAGACATTGTTCAGTAACTATTTTAATTGCATCTTCTTACTAAACATTTTCATTCCATCCCTGGTTTGCTTTTGTAAATTATTTTGTATAAAATACCCATGTCCATAGATTTTTAAAAATTTACTTTTTTTTTATTTACTTATTTGTGAATCATTAATTGGTTTCCTCGGGATAGAAATCATGAATGAAGATAAATGATCCAATTCATTACACAAAGACCTTGCCGTCTACATTGTCAGCAGCCAAGAGGGACACGATCTTTCCTTCTTGTTCCTTAGTCGCACCTATATTCAGTGGGGTTACCCTTGTAATGTTCTTCCCAAGTTACAAGTAAAAATTAAGACTCCCATGACATTGTTTTCCTCGTTACAGTTCTGAGCAACTATTGCCACTATGGTGACACCTGAGGGTCTTGCACTTGGCCAGCCAATAGCAGCATTGAGTGAAGAAGTTTCCACCAGGCTCACAGAGGTCTCCCTGGCCTTCTAGACATGTAATGCAATGCATTTTTTTATTACATCTAGCTCACACTCTAGCTGATTTTAATTAATTCTTCCATATCTATGCAAACATGGCTCCCTTACCTCTCTCTCTCTCCACCCTCACCTCCCACATATATACACACTTCTACACACACATGTATACCTATGTATACAACTTATACACACACATGTATACCTATGACAGCACTGAGCAGTGCATACAGACACACAAGTTTCAGTTATTTTCAAGGGTTGTGTGAGAGTCAGGGCAACAATTGGCATGCAGTAGTGTAAACCAGTTAAAAGAATATCTTGCTTAAACCAATTCAGACACTGTTTTGTTTGTCATGACCGCCATTTTCTTTCAAATGTCTCCATTTCTCTTGTTTAATTTGTTTGGATATAATTATAAGAGATGAGTAGCCGGGCGGTGGTGGCGCATGCCTTTAATCCCAGCACTTGGGAGGCAGAGGCAGGCGGATTTCTGAGTTCGAGGCCAACCTGGTCTACCAAGTGAGTTCCAGGACAGCCAGGGCTATACAGAGAAACCCTGTCTCGAAAAACCAAAAAAAAAAAAAAAAAAGAAAGAAGAGATGAGTAATATCTATCTACTCTATTTCCCCAGCTCAGGTCCTGGTGACTTTTCTACATAGATTCAATAATCCCATTCCTCACTTGGCTTTGTGGAGTACAGCACCCACTCTGATTCTGGACAGGGAGGAACAGACAGAGTGGACATTCCTCTCTCTTTCAAGGGATGCTTTCTTAATAAGTAGAAGGAACTACAGTCTAACATAATCATCTTATTTTTCAGGTCAGTGATCCATGGCACACTGTCAAGGATATTAAGTACCAATAAGGACAGGTCAGTTTCTTAGAGCTATCCCTGGATAGTGCTGACAAACAGAATCAAAGGCACTGGTTGACATAGTCATCTAACCCAATAGGTACACTGTAGTGATATGGCTTAGATAGTCATGTTGCTATGAAGATATGATTGATATAAAATACAAGTTCATAATATTAACTTGGAAAGCGTACAATTTTCATCCCTGAAGCTAGAGGCCACCATTCATTTGGGTGAAGTACATGCATGTGAAATTATGTATGGGGGCTGTTTGTTCATCTGAGTTTCTTGAAGATACTGGCCTTGTCTAAGCTCTTTCCTTAGTATTTCCAAGGTTGGCTCTATCAGAAAAATGTACATTTTAGAAGACACTCAGAACACTATTATGGTAGAATGAATACCTACTTATAGCACAACATAATTCTATTTGGTTCATTTTATTCAAAGCTGTTATCCTTCAGGCTGTGTGATTTGACCTGAATTATGATTTGGTCAATTCAGTAATGATCCATGTTGCAGTAGTAATCTATCCTAATTATTTTGGTCATGATTTATTATTTTCTATTAACAGTCACTCTCTTTGGAGGTTAAAATGACTCACACGTCTTGTATGCACAATATATATTCTGTCGTCTCATCTTACACGTTCTTAACATTGTTTACCGCTTGTTATGGTTGAATGGGACATGCCCTTTCCTAGTTCATGTATTCAAGCACATATTACCATATGTGGTTCTGTTTTGTGAAGCTGCGTAAAGTTCATCAGGTGAGACTAAGCTGGAATAAGAAGGTTGCTGCCTACCCCTTCCTGTGAACATGTGTGTGTTTGCATGTGTGTGTGGAGTGGTGGTGTGTGTATGTGTGTGTGTGTGTGTGTGTGTTTTGTCCTGTTCCACTAAGATATGAAGAGTATTATCCACCATGAGCTCTGCTGTGCCTTGTGTCATGATGGACTATAGGCTCTCAAAGGTCAAGTCAACAATGAACCTTTTCCCCTTTAAATTGCACCTGTCTGCAATTTTGTCACAGGGACAAGCAAGGAGTAATACATACAGTGCAGAAGGACATTACAGAATTCATACAGTAATCATTTCACCCCTTCCAGGTCTCATTTTAGTTCAAACATTTCATATCATTCAGTATATGTCAATAGTATGAAACCAGATTATGGTCTAATATTTTCTCCAGAGTACTTTATCTGTTTTATGTGCATTTTTCCACCTAATATATTAAAGTTCATATTAGTTGTTTGTTTTCGTGTAGGATGTACATACAGAAATGTGAAACAATATTAAATTTGGGGTCAGGTTTCTTCCATTTCGAAATCAGAAATGTAAATACTAATTTAATTTAATTACAGAGAAAAGTAGACATTTCTCTTGTCTTTGGGGTTTACATCCAGATCCTTCCCTTGCTGTGCTTGGAGGCCACTTGACATTTCTTAGATGTTCTGTGAGGTGAATCCTTCTCCTTGGCCAACAAAAACACTGACTAGAATGGCCGTGACTGTGGCAGAGAGGAATGGTGTCTGTGGTAACCTGAGAAAGCTGCAGTGAGTTGCGCTTAAACAAGGCTGCAGAAAATTTCTGAGAGATTTGAAGGATAAAGTAAAGGCAACAGATTGAAGACATTACATCTTTCATAGTTTGTATTCAAAATTAACCTTCCTTGTTGTGATTTCTTGAAAGAGAATTTCCTAATAATTGATGCTAGAAAGGCATGGCTGAAGTTCACCCAAAAGGATGGGTCCTAGGGCTATTAGCCTTAATATTCCAAAAAGTTCCTCACTGTGGAAAGTGTGGAGAATTGGAGAGCTGAGTCCTTGCTCACAACTTGAAAGAACTGGCAATCCCTTTTGTTTGTGATAGTCAGACAATCTAAACTGTTTGGAAGAGAAAAATCACCCACAGAAAGAACTTACACATGGCAGTGGAAAGATAGGCTAATGTTGGCCTGGGCACACTCAGAAGAATAAAGACAGATTCACAGATATCCTCAGGACTTGCATCAGAGATGCTTGCCACTTCCCCTGATAGCTTGTTCCAGGGAAGGCACTGCAACAAGCAAGGGTTTACCAGGAATTGGAAAGTCAGGCTATAACTACTATATATCACCTTCCAATGCTAAATTCAGAACATAATCAAGAATGACCACCTTGTAGTCTAGAATTCAGAAGGAAGGCTAAAGGAAGTACTAGTTCCAATGAACAAAGCCTCTTGGATGAACAATCCTGGTCCCAACATAGGGGTGTGGTCACTCTTGAAGTTTACATCATTTTCCAGACCTTGGCATTCCTCAAGGACCTACCATCTTGTATCTTTATGCTACTTCTTACATCAATCTTACTGTTTTGGAGAGCAGAGCATATGTACAGAAATCTCTTCAACTCTCAAAGTTTGGAAACTTCAGTGAAGCACAAGTTTAAGTGAGGCAGAGGAGCAAGGTAGCTCTTCTTACACTGTATCTGGGCATTCAGGAATTTCTTGGGGAAGCAAGGCCTTAGCTTTTGACTTTAAGAAAGTAAGATCAGGTTGGAGTGATGGCTCAGTGGGTAAAGTACCTGCTGTGCGAGCTTGAGAGTTCTGATTTCCATAGCTCATGCTTGTAATCCTGAAACTCTTACAACATGATAGGAGGCAGACATAAGAATCTCCAGAAGATTGTTAGTAGGCTAACTTCATTTGGGAGGCAGCAAACAACAACATAGACCATCACAAAAAGGTGAGATGAGGACAGACACTCAGTGTCAATCTGTGACCTGGACAAAGGCACTATGACATCTATGTTCCTGCACTAGCATACGTGAACACACACATACACATACATACACACACAGAGCACATGATATGAGGGGAGAGCAGAGGAAAGGTAGAGAAAAGAGAGCAAAACTAGCTATGAACGTGTATGTTTTTGAAGTAGAATATTTGATCTGTCCCCTAGGACCTCATCTTTGCCTGCCTGGGATGAGACATGTATGGAGAAAAGCACTAGAAAGCCAAGACTATAAATTTTGACCCAGGGAAGTCTATGGAGCATTCAGCATCTTGTGCACTCCAACAGGGACAAGCAAATATTTGCTCAAGTAAGACCTTTCCATTGTGACAATGAGGACTACAGTCTGTGTTCCCAAATGGCTGGAGAGGCAATAGAAGAGTAGCGTTTTATGGACTGTGGCCAGGGACTTTCCCAAGGACCAGTTCATATTCTTCTCACCATTTACTTGGCATTAGAAAGCCTCTTGATGATGGGGATAAATCCAGTGGATATGAGATGAAATTATCCCCAAAGTGGCCAAGATTAAGCTTCTAATACTTGAAAAAGGATGTGAGCAGAAGACACTAAGACAAGTCCAGCATGTTGCAAAGTTCAAACACAAGAGTGGATGGCTAAAGAGGAATCTCCCAAGTGTTAATTCACAGTGCTTGGTGTTCAGTGTTTGTTGGGGTCTTCCATGGTGGAAGCTCACGTGAATACTGTTTTTAAAGCTTAATAGCAGACCTCTGTATTTTTAGTTATGTGGTAAGTTGGGTGGTTTTAAAGCAGGATTATGAACTAGAACATATCTGGGTCAAAAAGAAGAAGAGAAAGCAAGGTATCTGAAAAGTTTCTGTGGACTTTACAACTAAAAAGTGAAGAAAGTCAGATCTATTTAAAAGCAGAAGCAGAAAGTAACATTGACTTTGTAGGTGCCCCTGAGCTCACGCATACTCTAGGTGTGGAGCCCACAAGGTGCTATTGCTTTCTTCTGCCTGCAAATCTGTTGTCCCATATCCTCTTGTTACACGAAGACAGAAACTCAAACGGAATTTGCTCGCTTGTTGACTACCACCTCCTGATACAGGGGTGGCTGGTCCTAAGGTATGTTTTCTCTCTTCTATATCCTTTCATACTAAAAAGAAATAGACAGAAATACAAAATGATTAGTATGTTGTATCAAGACAGAAGAAAGTATAATTATTATACTAAAGCAATAAATTTAAAAAAGAAAACTCTGCATACCAGCTATGCCAAAATGTTTATTATTTCTGTCCAGAGAACTTGAGACACTTATATAACCAGTTAGCAGTCTTTCAACACTGGGTGATATTTCGATTTATTTCCCTAGAGTGAAAGTTTGGAAAAATTAATGTATTATGTTTTATAAATTGCAATTTAAAAATATTCAAATTTGAAAGCTATTCTATCTTCTTTCTTTCTTTCTTTCTTTCTTTCTCTCTTTCTTTCTTTCTTTCCTCTTTTTTTGGTTTTTCAAGGCAGGATTTCTCTATGTAGTGCTAACTCTCTTGGAACTTGCTCTGTAAACCAATCTGGCCTCTAACTCACTGAAATCTACCTCCCAAGTGCTGGGATTAAAGCTATGCTTCAAGACTAACTGGTGTCTATCCTATTTTCCAAACAGGTTAAATATTTAATTCCTTTTGCTGTTACTGTGAGTAATAATTTCCAGCATCTCATTTTACAAAATATAACTTTTTAATGTATTCATTTCTTTTTATTTTTGGTATTTTAATAATAAAATAAAATAAAACAAAAATTAACACATTGGATTTAAATATGAAAAACAAACAGAAAGAAAAGACCCCAACAGAAGGCTCAAGAATTAGTGTGTATGATATGCATACCACAGAACATATGAAAAGTACAAAAATAGCCGGGCGGTGGTGGCGCACGCCTTTAATCCCAGCACTTGGGAGGCAGAGGCAGGCGGATTTCTGAGTTCGAGGCCAGCCTGGTCTACCGAGCGAGTTCCAGGACAGCCCGGACTACACAGAGAAATCCTGTCTCGAAAAAACCAAAAAAAAAAAAAAAAAAAAAGAAAAGTACAAAAATGATGTTTTCACTTTGTATGTATATGTGTATGCACATATGTGTGCATGTATGTACAAGTAGCCACACATGTGTGCATATGAAGGCCATAGTCAATCTTCAGTGTCCTTCCTAAGGATAGCATCTATTTTGTATTCTGAAATATAGTTTGTCACTGGTCTAGAACTCATTGATTGGAGGCTTGTTGTATCTCCAAATCCCTGCCTCTCCAGTGCTGGAATATTACTGTGGTACCACACCAAGACTTTTTTTTACGTGTATTCTAGGAATGGAGCTTAAGTTCTTGTGCATAGAAGAAACACTATTGGCTGAGCAATTTTCCCAGTCTTTCTTGTTTTACTTTCTGTTGGAACTTTCATGGACACTGTGGGTATCAATCGTGATATCTCTCAATGTTTCCACCCTTGTTTCCCATAAGTTTGTATATGCTAAAAGACATATGAGATGCTTGACATTAGCCATCTTGGTTTTGTCACCACTGGCCAGCTCTGAAGAAAGTACAGCAGCAGTTAGCTAGCTAATCTGTGCTAATAAAAAACTATAGCACAGAGCCCAGAATTCTTTTGTCTATCAGGATTAACTGTTAAGACTCCTACATGCTAACTCACCCACCACTTCTCTGTTAAATCATGTCTCAGATTCAAGATCAAATTACTGAGATGTAAAAATTTGATAAAGCTCTCATTTTAATCAACTAGTAAAATTATTCTGCACACAGATCACGTACTTAAAAAAATATCTTGTAACAAATAATGATCAGCTAGCTCTATAAAGCATGTTGTTTCCTTCCTTTTAGGGTCAATTCCCCAACAAAGGAGATTACTGTCCCCCTGTTTGACTCTCAGCAAAGCTTGCAACCAACATAATCTTACAACATGGCTCCTATCTCTGCAAATGTTGTTAACCCATGATGTGCCAGGTCCTGATTAGTATACTTTTTTTTAACCAGTGCTCAGTACAACACCATTAGAAAAAGAAGAGTCGGGGAAGCAGGCAAGAGGAAGTTTTTGTTGCATAGCATGTTGTTATGGTAACAAAAATACTAAACTGAACAAAAAAGCAAATGCTTGGGAGAATGAAAGTTCTGAGGACAACATCCACGTGAGTTGGAGGTGATGGCTAGATGTGTTTGATGTGTGTACACATATGTACATATTTCTCCTTCAGGAATGGTTTCACATTTTGTTTTATTGTGGAGCACAGTGTGAAGTGAAAATTAAATTTGTAAATTTAATTAAAAAACAAATACTCTTCATTCTAAACCTGTGATTTCTGTAGCTTTTTTAATTTTGAACAGCTCTCTCAGTAATCTGGTTTCCTGGGAATTTATTGTGCTTTTATCTTTAGCTTCTAGCTCATCCAAATTATTACTGTCATTCCATCTTAGTTGACAAGCAGCTGCCCTGAGTTTGCATTTTCTGTCATATTCTCTTTTTTATTAATCTTCCCTTGGTCTCTGGTGTCTTTCTTCACCTAAATCATACAAAATTAAACAAACCTTTACATTTAAGAAATGATGCTCCCCGCAGGCCTGCAGTCACATCCCCTGGAAGCTGTTATGTGGGCTGCTAATTTTAATTAACAATTAATTAATAAGTAATTAATTAATCTTGTTATAATGACCCTGAGTTTGCCTTAGAGCACTATCCCATTTCTCTAAATACAACAATGTAAATCTGAATTGATGTTCCAATGCCAGATGAGGCTAGATCCAGAATATCAAACTGAAGAAAGGATACCCAAGGAAACTGAGTTTACCCATTTGCCTTTGTGCGTTTTCTGATTTTTTTTTTTATTGGAAATTTTTTATTGGAAAATTTTTTTTACATTTCAGATGTTCTCTCCTTACCCCATTTCCCCCCTCCCTCCCAGGAACTCACTATCCCTTCCCCCCTCCTCCTGCCTCCACGTTGGTGTACCCCCACCCACCCTCCCCCGTGCCTCAGGAGACTGTTGATGTATGAAGCCACATAAATTTCTACAAGTCATATTTCTACAATCACTGAAGTCAGAAAAGCACGCATGCCCCTATTGAATTAAACCAAGTGTGATGAGGTAGAACACCATAAACTTGTCTTTAGAAATAATGCTAATAGTCACTGATTCCAAACAGATTTCAAGTTATTTATATTAGTGGGTGCTTTCAAAGATTTTTTGAGTGCAGGGTGATTCAGCTTGGTTATGGAGTGTCTTCTGAGAATATGTGAGGCCCTGGGTTCAATGCCCAGCAAGGGAGAAAAAGATAGTATTTTAACAACAAAATGCTTAATATGTTTGTTTGATATGGAAAGACTTTAATTGTGTGTGTGTGTGTGTGTGTGTGTGTGTGTGTAGGTCAGAGAACAAACTTGGGTGTCAGTCTTCACCTTCTACCATGTTTACTACTCTGTACACTGGTTGTTCATTTGCTAAGCTCTGACTCTCATCTCACTGTAAGAGTGCAGAGTAGATGTGTGCTAGCATGTCCAACGTTGTGTGAGCTCTGCAAGTCCAAACTCATTTCCTTTTTCTTATGTAGAAAGTGCATTATCCACTGAGCCATCCCCACAGTTCTATTGGGTTTATTTCAATTTGAGTAAGATTTGCACACAATAATGCTTAATAATCCTTAACCCTATAATCCATAAATGTTCTTGTCTTAGTTAGGGTTTACTGGGCTGTAAAGAGACACCATGACCAAGGCAACTCTTATAAAGGACATCATTTAATTGGGGCTGGCTTACAGGTTCAGAGGTTTAGGTCATCAAGACGAGAGCACAGCAGTATCCAAGCAGCCATGGTACAGGAGGAGTTGAGAGTTCTACATCTTGCTGTGAAGGCCACTAGGAGAAGACTGTACTCAGCCAGCTAGGAGGAGGGTCTTAAATCCATCCCCACAGTGACACACCTACTCCAACAGGGTCACACCTCCTAATAGTGCCACTCCCTGGTCCAAGCTTATTACAACCACCACAGTACTATTGCCTAATTCCATGCATTGGATGAATGAATACATATAACCATTGTTCTAATCAAGACAGTTTTAAAGAATCTCCCGCAGCCCCATCTTACCTTTTCAGTAAACCTTCAATATCTACTGCCAACAACTTTACAAGAGGCTAGAAGAAGTTATCAGATGCCTTGAAGTTGGAGTTATAAGTGAGTTGATGGACATGAGTGTTAGGAAAAGACTCCAGACCTCTGTGAGGGCAGAGAATGCTCCTAACCAATGAGAAACACTCCCTTCAGAGTTCATTCCTTTTTAGTCCTGGCGAGTATTCTATTGCATGATTACAGTTAATATAAAAAAGAATTGTACCTGAAAATCATAGTGCTCTGTTTGGGACCATTGTGATTAAAAATATTTTTGTGGACTTTTTTTCTCTGAGAAGTTGCCCTGATGGATGTGTAACTTGCTAAGAGGTTGCCAGTCTCCCAATGATGGAGTTGCTCACACCCTTACAGTGATGAGGACTCTTCTCCTGATCCTCTTCTGTGTTAGCTTCCTCTTGGTTGTAACTCATGGTACCTTTGTTTTGTATGTCCCTCGTGACTAATTACAGTGAACAGATTTCATATGTTTCTGTTCTGGTTTCTCTTTGCACTGATATGTAGTTGTCTTCCTTAGCTTTCTCAGGATGGCCAAGACTGTCTTGAAGTTTTACACTGAAGTTCTCCATGCTTTTCTCTATGGTGTGAGGGAGTATTTGAGGATTAGGTTTCTGTATTACTGTATTTATTCCTTCTTCATTGTGCCCTCTTGAAGATGTTTACCTACTACACTGAAATATCATGCAACTGTTGGGGGATTTTAGTCTAGAATTTGTACTGTGTGACAGTAGTCTATTTTTGTCTTTATGTTCATAAAACCTTTTTCTCGGTTACAGAACTGCTCAGGTCTTGGAATCAGGCAGACTCTTCAAATCTTCCTACTCAAATACATATTGTTAAATATAGAAGATTGGTAAGCATTTTGGTAAGAAGGAGTAATACATGAGGATATATATATAGTATGTATATATATGTATATATGTAAAATCTTTACATATTGAAATAAAGAAAAGTAAAGAATTAAAATCAATTACATTTGATCATGATGCATGTTGCATTCTTATAGAGTTTTATTCTTTTGTATTTTGTTTTGCTTGGTTGAAAGAATATTTGATTTTTTAAATATTAATTCATGGATAACATTCATTCTTAAAAAGTACTATTAGTGTGATTATAAATCTTTTCCTTTAATATTATGCCCTACTTAAAAACATTTTACACATGCACACTCTAATGTACAAACATGATGTGTCTTCTTCTCACTAGAGTAAAAGTGAAGACCATGCTCAAATGTGGCCATGAGACATGCTCATATTGGCTCTTCTTCTATTGATCTATTTCTGTTTTCTCTTCTGATTTTTTCTGCTGTTTTCACAGGACTTTCCTTTAGCATTATGGCTGTTTATGGATTTCTTTGTAGTAGTTTGCATATGTTTTATCAGCACAGAATGTCATGCTGACATGCCTTCCCATTCAGTGGTATTGGTATGGCACCCTTTGAGAAGTAACTTCGTCACAGGGCTCCACCCTAACCACTGTGATTGGTAAACTTGTAGAAGTACTTGACTGAGGGCATTTGTGCCTTCTTGCTCATCTATCTCCAACCCTCTTAAGTCACAACAACCCATTCACCAGAGAAGGATGTCTTTCTTGGGCATGGAATACCATGGCATAATCTCAGACCTCCATGCTCTATAACCATAGGAAATATATATGTTATTCATACTCAGTTCTTCTTCTTCTTCTTCTTCTTCTTCTTCTTCTTCTTCTTCTTCTTCTTTTTTTTTTTTTTTTTTTTTTTGGTTTTGTGAGACAGAGTTTCTCTGTGTAGCCCTGGCTGTCCTGGAACTCACTCTGTAGACCAGACTGGCCTCGAACCAGTTCTTCTATTATAGTACCACAAAAGGACTCTAAGGGATTCTTGCTTTCTGATTGTGTGGTTTGGATTAAATCACAGGAGTTAAGTGGGGGTTGGCAATGTCTCAGGCTAGGTACCCTTGAAAACAGGTTTTCCTCCATAGTGTGTAGCTGGTTTTTATAAAATTTCAAAGCTCCAGTAATCCTAGAAGTATGGAATAATGACCATGTTGAAAGTTTTACTGAGACTTAGCCAGTGTATTATTCTTTTATTTTCTGGCCTTGTAGGCTCTGTTGACCCACCATTATGCCTAGGATCTTGTGGACAATTAACCCACAAATATATGCATGAATGTTCTTCCAGTATGTTAAACTTCTATCCCCAATTATCCAATAAAATGCTTGAGTGTAGAAAATGTATGTGGGCCTCAAAATGCCTTCTTTTCTCACTATAGTTAGCCGAGTATTTCAAGGAAGAGATTTTTAATGTAGCCTTTGGGAGAGAAGAAAACATCTTTCCAGGTGGAGTGTTGCTGGGAAATGTTTCCCTGCTGCACAAGAGTTATTTGTATGTTACATTATCATGTGTCCCCTGGGGAGCTGTAGCCTCCTGGGTTTCTGGTACTTAACCATTTTATGCTCTATGTGTCTTTGTGAGTGAGGATTTTTTGGACCACTTATTGTAAATGAAATTACTTAGTAGATACCATCTCTCTTTCTCTCTCTTATCAAATTCGATACCAGGTTATATTGTTAGTTGTAATAGCTACTGCCTACTCATTTTTTTATCCCATTTTTGAGTGAATTATAAAAAGAAAACAATGTAACCACCTACTCATACCAACGAAAAATAGCATAAAGAAACTTCCTTTCTAATGAAAGACGGTTTGGATTTATTTTGAATTCACCAGGCACCGGAAATTTTAAGGAAATTTAAAATTAATTCCCCTCTCTATTTGTTTACGTCTAGGACATGCATGTTAGTGCAGCTGTGGAATTCATAATTTTATATTTCTATCACTATAATAATATTATTTCCCATGGAAAATACAGTGTTTTGACTTCTAAATATGCTCATTTAATTATGCATGGCCCAAAAGCAATTTTTTATTAGGTTAAGCTCTGATGTCTGATTAAAGTCGATAGCTGCCATCCTTTAGGGCTTTCTTAAGCATTGGCTGGAGTGAGAGCAGAATGCTTAAATTGCCTAATAGGAAAGAATTACAGGCTATCGCCATACAGTTAGCCAATATGCACTTGCATATTTAACCTTCAGATAGCTGAGACTCTGCAAGGAAAACACCACCACACTGGCTAATAAAGCCCATCTCCATAATAGTGTCAATCTGCCCTTTCATTAATAACCCAGTAAGGAGCACATTTCTTTTGCAAACATTCCAGATGGATTTCACAGAAGAATACCAAGTCGGCAGCAATGTTGTAAGAGGAGCACATTGCACACACCAATTCTTCTTTCCCACCTACTCCTAAGACTGGCAGAAAGCCCACTCTTTGCTAGAGGAGCAGAAGTAATGTCAGAATCCTCCTGGCCAAGCTCATGCAAGTAACTAAACAAACAAACTGATCTCCAGCCCTGAGTTAATTCTCAGCTCATCTTTCCCCAACTTGGTCAGGTTTTAATCACTCAATACATTGTAATGGATCACAGTTTGTAAACAAAAGTGTTTCAGATGCCAAGGGTCAGCTGTTGCAATGCAAGACAGGGGATGTCCCAGCGTATCTGGGCCTTTTGGCAGAAGCTTACATGATTTACAGGAATCTAAAGTCAGCAAATTACTCAGCAAGCATACATGAGACTATACATAGGCTAGAGTTCCGCAGCTGGAATCGTTTAATCCAATTGTTCTAAGATTTTGCCTCTAAGCGAGGGTGGGAAACTTGGGTAAGGTAAGATCTTATTTGGAAGCCTGATTTTCAAAATGGGTACAAGCAAGGCGGGGTTAACAGAAGGCATGGAATGAGGAGGAATTGGGTGCTCCCCTTATGGCTCAGGCATCTCCTGGACCACTGGCACTCCCTTCTATCTCTCTGAGAACTGTGCAATGCACATTTTGTAAAAGGTTGTTTTCATTGGTTGTGTTTTACACATATAATAATGACTTTTCAGACAGAAAAATACTTTTTAGAGTATGAGCTTTTCATGTTAAGCCAGGCTGTGTTTTAGTACGAAGTTCATCCAGTGACCTTACAGCTGACATTTATTTCTTGCTCAGAGAATATCTGTTGTCCGTATGGGTGGCTGGCTAAGACTGGATTCTCTAAGATGTGAATCACCACCCTGGAAGCTTCTTGTGGTCTCTGATCTCAATACCAGACGCCATGGTCGCTCCTGAGGGGAAAGTGGGGTTAAAGGATGAGCATATGGGTTTTTTATGTCTGCAATCAGCAAGCAGCATGTGTGTGCACCTCTGCTCACATTTTGCTGACCTACCCTTCTAGAAACTTCCCTATTCACAGGGCTCCAAAAGTCAATTTTATGACCCCGAGGAGAACAAAAAAAGAAAGAGAAAGATAACTCGAAGTGTTATTTTTACCGTCAAAGCATGGTAAAGCAGGAGCTGGGAAGGTTCTGTGGCTTCTTCTCCTTGTATAGTGATGCATGTCCTTGGGTCCAAGTTTATTTAACATTGTGTCACTAGTTTTATGTCAGTGTGACCCAAGCTATGGTCTCTGAGAGACGGAACCTCAGTTAGAAATGTCTCCATATGATCGGGATGTAGGCAGCCTATAGCGAATTTTCTTAATTAGTGATTATGGGAGCGGGCCCATCCCATTGTGGGTGGGGTACTCCTAGGCTGATGGCCCTGGGTTTCAAGAAACAGGAGGCAACCTAGAAGTAGCATCTCTCCATGGCCTGTGCATCCGCCCCGTTCCAGATTTTTGCCCTGTTTGAGTTCCTGCTCTGACTTCCTCAAAAAATATTAACATAATCTGAATGAATCTGTTAACATTTAATCTGAGTATAATCTTTTCAAATGTTTCTGGTCATAATTATGAAGCAATTGTCCTAACAAAGAAGTAGTTTTCTTGGCTGAGGTAAGGCTCTGCCTTTTATTACCAGCCTTCATTTGAATTCACCGGCTGATATTTGAGCTTTTTGGAGATGAATTTTGGTTGGTTGCCACAATCCCCTTAGTTGGCTTGCCCTATCCATATTTCAGCGTGGAGAATTGACTTTCACTCTTGAACCACTATCAACCTGCTCAATCAAGTATTCTTGGTCTAATCAAGTTATTTTTAACAGACTATTAGGATTTAAACATCAATAAATCAACCATCTAATCTATGAGTTTGAGATTGAGGAAGAGACAGGAAAAAATAAATAATCAATCCTTTTAGATGTCAACATCAAGTATGAACTATTTATTACAATCCTTAATAAGTTCTGGTCATTTTAATATAATTGTTAATTTTAAGAATTATAGTTATACTAGTTTAAATTGTAATGACTGTACTATCTGAAGTCATGAAGACATCCCAGATTGCAGTGTGGTCACTGGTGACACTAACCAATTTTGATGAAGAGGCTTGAAGGGAGACTAATATTGCTAATAGAGAAGAAAAAGAGCCCAGCTCATTTGGAAATTGCCTCTCCCAGATTGTCTATCTAGAGCTGTGACCTTCTGATGGCTCTTCAATCATTCTTCCTCTTCTTTTTCTCTCCTGGAATTTGTTTTCTTATCCTTAAATCAAACACATATATGCATTTTAGTCAACTTGAGCTTATTGATACTTATAACTAACAAAAGAAAAGTAACTGTTAACACATTGATGACTCTTGTGTATTTGTGGGCACACATGTGTTCTAGTTTCGTTTTCTGTGGCTGTGATAAAATACACTGACAAACAGCAAATCAGAGGAGAAAGGGCCTGTTTCAGCTTTTAGTTCCCGATTACCGTCCATCACATCAGGAAGTCATCGTGGTGGGCTTTGTAGCATCACAACCATAATCAGAGGCAGAGGAATGGAAGGAATGACTAGGACGGAGGATAACTCTTTGCTAGGATAAGGTAATTGGTCTGTGGACCTGCAACACTCCAACCTCTCCAAACCATTGCTGTTCTAAACAGTCAATCGGTCTGTAGATGCACCTTCCATTTCATTGACAGAAAGCATAGAGGGATGAATGCCAGAACTCACCTCACTTTCTCTTTTGCATTCAATCCAGGATTCCAGGCCAAGGAATGATGTCACAGGAATGTCCAAAGGTTTCTGTCCTAGGTGATTCTAGAATCTTGCCAAGTTGGCAATGATGATTAACCATCACATTATTTATATTTTTATTATCTTTAGTTAAATAAATTAAAGATACTTTGTATCTAAAGTAGTGATTTTCAACCTGTGGGTCATAACCCCTTTGTTTATGGTTACATCTCTAGGTAGGGTTATATGAGATATCCTGCATATCAGATATTTACAATATGATCATAGTAATAGCAAAATTACAGCCATAAAGTAGTAACAAGGTAGTGTTATGGTTGGAGGTCACCACAACAGAAGGAACTATAGTAAAGGGTCACAGCATTAGGAGTGTTGAGAACCACTGATCTAGAGTGTTTTTTTTTTTTCCTCTGAGAAGTAGCTGTTAAAAATCTGTTCTCCAGGCTTAAGAAGGTAGATTACCTCAGCATTTTCTGGGGGTGGGGAATCCTCTGAGGCTCCCAAGAATCTGGGCCACAGCCCTAGGCTTCATTGAAGTCTTTGTGCTCTGTGATTGTGTAAAGAGGTGAATAGTAGGGCAGGCATTGCTTCTCATGGTGAGCACAGGCAAGTCTGAGCCTTGTGGTTAGCTCACATTCAAATTCACTTAAAATTAGCAGCAGTAGCTTCTGTTCCTGGCATGGATTCGTTCATCAGACAGTAAAGAGTTCATACAGTCTCACTTTTTAGGATTCTAAAGGAAAATAGAAAGTTATAAGAAAATCATGATCACGGGCTTGATACTGCTTGTCCATCCCTTCCAGAAAATTGTTGAAGATACATCTTCAACAATGTTGGAGATACATCTAGAGATTAAGAATGACCAGAGCCAAAGCATTGTTTATTTTATAGTAGAAATATTATGTAACCACATGTACTAAGCTACCAAGTCCTTGATTGCTACTATGTCAAAGCAAACATTTAACCATCTAGCTGGATAGTTCATTTTAACTATTAGGATTTTGCTGATACTGAAAAAAAAACTGTATCTTCTGAATCCACCACACACATACCTCTCTTTAGCCACTAAAGAGTAAGGCTAACTCTGGAAGATTAAAAAACCAAACAAACAGTATTTGCTGTACTCAGAACTATTTTAGGTTAGGGTTAGGGTTATTTCTTTAATTCTTGGAAAGCAAAAAAACGTTTTTTTTTCCTCAATGATTTCTTTATTGACCATGAGGACCTCAGTTTTTAAGTAATTAAAAAACGTTGATACTGGCCAGGCATGTGAGGCATGCTTTTAATCCCATAACCCAGAAGGCAGAGGCAGGCAGCTCTCTTTGAGGCCAGCTTGGTCTAGGGAGTCCAGGACAGCCAGAGAAACAGAGAAACCTTCCTTTGAAAAGCAAAACAAAGGAAAGCAAATAAACAAAAAAACAAAACCAACCAAACAAACAACTAAATAAAACAAACAAAAAGTCAGTCTATATTCAGTAAAATACCACACCAACATCAGTAGAATAGACAGCAATTGCATCTGAATGTTGATATAGTTCCAATCTCATTTTTGCCAACTCAGTGGAGACAATAAACACTTCAGTGGAGTTGCAAGATGTTTCCGAGGTTGTAGATGCTTACTGCCAAGCCTGAGGGCCTGAGTTTGATACCCAGGACATACATCTTAAAGGGAGAGAACCAGTTATTCCTTGAATCCCTCCAAATAATACATTCATAATAAAATAGTTTAATTGGTAGAGATAGATTATATAGATCTCTATCATGTTTAAGATTTTTAAGTGTTAATTTCTGAGGCTTAAAGTAAGATTAAATAAAAAAAGGAAATGGAATATAAATTTAAGTATTTTTATTCCTTTCATATTACAAGGGGACTGGAATACAGTTTTGTTAAAAAAAAGTTCCTTTGGAAGTCGCATTAATAAATGTGCAACTATAGTCATCGTGTCCCGGTTGGATTAATATAGATGATCACTCTCTCTCTTATACACACACACACACACACACACACACACACACACAATTTTTCTTAAGCCAATTTCACATTTCTTAAAAATTTCTTCAGTGAGAAATAAATTAATAAATGATCTATTTTCAGATACTAAAATCTGGACATCTTGTTAGTTTCATGCAGAGCAAATAGGCCAAATTCTTGTTGCAATGTCCAGTCCTCCATTTATCTTACCTTGACCTCTGGCTAACTCTAGTTAAGCAGGCATCTTCACTTTTACCTAAGCATCTGATCTTTACGCTCATGGAGTATATTATTTAAAAAGATTTCTTCTTATTCCTCCTCTTCTCCTTCTCCTTCTCCTTCTCCTTCTCCTTCTCCTCCTCCTCCTCCTCCTCCTCCTCCTCCTCCTCCTCCTCCTCCTCTTCCTCCTCCTCCTTCTTTTTCTTCTTCTTCTTCTTCTTCTTCTTCTTCTTCTTCTTCTTCTTCTTCTTCTTCTTCTTCTTCTTCTTCTTCTTCTTCTTCTTCTTCTTCTTCCCCTTCTCCTTCTTCTTTCTTCTTCTCTTCCTCCTCCCCTCCTCCATCTCCTTTTTCTTCTCCTCTCCTCCTCCTCCTCATCATCATCATCATCCTTCTTCCTTTACTTATGGGATTATGTGAATAGGTATGTGCACACAGTGACAGTAGTCACAGAGATCTGGAGTGTAAGCAAGAATACAGTGAAACTACTGAACCAGTCTTCTATTGGTAGAAGTGTCTATTAAGAATCAAACTGCCAAAGCTGTCTCTCAGTGGCAGGACAGAGAGAAGAGCAAAATGTCAGAAAAGTGAAGAGCAAAATGTCAGAAAAGCGAGAAAGGTATATGTTGACAGAGTAAGACCATGCAGAGATTCCTCCATCTTATATTCTTGCTGAGGCAACTTTAGACCTCACCAGAATTTGATCTCCTTAATGAGAAGGCCTACAGAAAATTACTCTACTCTATACAAGAACCTAAGGTCAAGATACCCCAGCTAGCTTACCTTAGCTTCTTATAAACTGCCTACTTCAGCAGACAGACATCCCTTCCAGCTAATTGCTTATCCTGGCTTGTTAAACTGCTTGCTTGTACAATGCCTTCTTGCAGCTTCTAATGGTGATGCCAGAGCATGGTTTTGCATTCCAAGATCACATGCTCTGGACACTTGGGTCTCTGAATACCTAAGGGTAATCCCAGCCAGCTGCAATAATGACTTTCAGTTGGTTACAGCCTGTGTCTGAGTGGTGATATTTGATTGGCTCCTCTTAACAATATGACATCAGGATGTGTTCACGGGCTATGCAGATTGACCTGGGACTAGGTAGTTGATATTTAGGGCAAGATTATGGTGATTCTCATAAACAGAAACATGCCCTAGGAGATGTGCTTTTCTGGTAAACAGAAATCTGACTTTAGACAAGTTTATCCAGGACTGTCATCTTTTTGAGGCGGGAGGACACTTTGGGCATAACAAAGAGGTTGTCATATTCTCTAGGTCTAAAGCTATAAGCAGTTGAGAGCTGTAGAACAGGGGTCATGGGAACTGAACTTGGGTCTTAAGAAAGAACAGTAAGCATTCTTAATCATTGTCTCTCTAGGCCCAGAGCAGAGTCTAGAGAAACAAAGTCATTTACCAAAAGACTTTTTTATAAAAGACATATTTACCTACCTGTGATGCTTAGATGATTTTTATTTATATGCAAATGGAAAATTATTGTTTGAGTAAAAAGGACATTGATTTCATAATGCAGCTGCTTATTTGCTTCTTTCTATTTATTGTTTCCATGGAGATCTGGATTCCTTCTTTAGCAGTCCAGATTGAGGCAATCAGCGATTTTATCATATGAGATCTTTCTGGCAGCAGGTAGAATGGCAGGTTGGTTGGGGGTGGGTCTCCTTGAACTTGGGGATGGCCTCCTTCAGGCACAATCACAATCAGCCTTCCAAACACAAAGGATAGAAGTCTTGGGAGAGATGGAAACAAAAGCAACCCTACAAAACAGAAATATCTTTCTTCTTCTGTGCCTTGCTGCTAGACAAAGCTATAGCTAAAATGAGAGAAAGCAGAATATCCGCTATTGCAATAAACCATTATATTTTAAGTAATAAATGCTAATATTACTTAAACAAGAATTTCCACAAAAATCTTTCTTAAAATGTATGGAATAAGCAATCAAATAAATCCATTCAAGATCATATATTATGACAGTACTTATAAGAACATAAAATGTGAGCAGAGCATACACACCCATAATTTATGAAATAATTTTAAATGATTGTATTGTTTTTTGTATTAGCACATTTCATAACCACTGTAGTAGGTAATATCTATTGATGTGGGAAAAGAGCCATGCATACTCAGAAGACAGAAAAGCGTATGATCAAGATAATTTTGATTCCATAAACTAAACACAAATCAAGACTTGTAGATTTGTGACTGTGAGGTAGGAGATTCTATCTCTATGTGTGTCCATATTTCTCGCTGCTATATAGGTTACTGGAATTTAACATGTTCAGGAAGGGCTATAACCTGGCAGATTGGATTCATTTTCTGTTATAATACATCATCACCAATTTAGGGGTTTCAAACAAGTCAAATGTATTATCTCAAAATTGTGGGGGACAGGAGCCCAGGGAGAGTCTCAGTGGGCTGAAATCAAGGTTTTACCAGAATATATACTGCTTTGACATTTTAATGGAGGATTACTTTCTAACATAGTCATGGTTCCAGACAGTTCTTGTTCTCCAGGGTCATGACCCTTCCCCCTATCTTCAAACCCCAATTCTGCATCATCTGACACTTGTATCCTAGTCTTTTTCTCTAGAAACAGTTGTCAAAAATTCTCAGAGGTTTAGCTTAACCTTGGTTTGCCCTCACAATTCATAACAACTTCCTATCTCAGGGTTCTTACCTTACTCATATTTGTAAATTTCAGGAACTAGAAAACAGGTACTTTAGAGAAATTGCTCTTTAGTCATAAAAACAGATACTATATTTTACTGGGGTGAACTTTTCTTGTATTTAGAATTAATCTCATTTCATGCTTGTATAATTTTTACTTTCTATTCTCATCTTTTTTTTTTTACAATAAAAAAATTCAGCCCAATTCATGTTGAATTAACTTAGTTTTCTTTGCTAAACTTTAATACAATTAAAATTTAAATGCTTTTATTTTAATTTCTTTGGAAATATTTAAAGTTTTTCGAGACAGGGTTTCTCTGTATAGCTCTGGCTGTCCTGGAACTCACTTTGTAGACCAGGCTGGCCTGGAACTCAGAAATCCACCTGCTCTGTCTCCCAAGTGCTGGGATTAAAGGTGTGCGCCATCACTGCTAGGCAGAGATTTTTAAAGTTAACTCTCCTCACTTCTTTATAAATTCCATCATCTGGTTTACTATTCTTCAAAACTACTTTATCTTGTGGTTGTTTGAAGAAGAATGGCTTCTGAAGGTTCCAATAGTTAAATTTTTACTCATCAGGGAGTGGAACTGTTTTAAAGGATTAGAAGGATTAGAAAGTGTGGCCTTGTTGAAGAATATGTAGAAGGTGGTTTGAAGATTAATCCTTATGGTCAAAGTTTTCCTTGTACAACAGGATTAGAACTGCAGCTACCTGCAGTCATGCTCCCCAGTGTGTTGTCCAACTTAAAATGAAGCAATCAATTTTGTTTCTTTTATGATTGCCTTGATGGTGTTTTGCAGAACGAAATGACTAAGACATCTATCTGTGTTTGGGGTATCCTTGTTTCAAGTTTTATTAGAAAATGTGGTTTTATAAGCATTTATTTTTACTTTTAAATATGTGTATATAGTCTTTGGAGGGTATGTCTGAGTGTGGAGGTGCTTGAAGAGGGCAGAGATTTTTAAATCTTTTTGGATCTGATATTAATTATAGGCAGGTATAAGACACCTGACATGAGTCCTGGGAACAAGGGCACTATGTGCTTTTAGCATCTAGCTTCTCTCCAGCCCCAGTGTGTATGCTTGTGTGTTTAAATCCACAAATGGTCATCATCATCATCATCAACATAATCCTCATCATCACTGCTATTCAGTTGATAGTGTCATGGGTTTACAATTCTTTATGACTTACTTGCATATTATGTCTTACATTTTAGTTTCCTATTGCATTTTTAATATTGACATGTATGATTTATTATTTTTTCTGTGAGTGTGAGTAACAAACTCTCTCACCAATTGGAGGTTGAAAAATATTTTATTTCTTTACAGAATCCATGCTTTCTGTTATATTTTCCTTAGCTCTTGGAAGGCATTTCTTTTTCATAGTATGAGTCCTTTATATTGCCTTAAAAACTTTAGGGTTAAAATTATTATGGTAGATTTTTTTTTGATATATTATTACCTGCCCCTTTTTAAACATTTTTAAACTATAGTTTATCACTGAAACACTGTTGTATCACAATGATGATTGTATATAAATGATGAACTCATGAAACATAACTGTTCTGTCCTGTTTTGTTTTAATTTATTTATCTGTGTGGGTAGGGGCACTGCTTGCAAGACACAAAGAGCAACTTGCAGAAGTTGGTTCTCTCACCTTGTGGGCCCTGGGTATTGAATTCAGGTTATCAGGCTTGGTCACAATCTCCTTTATCTGCTGAGACTTGTTTTTGTTTTTTATCATTGTTCAGCTCTATTTAAAAGTAATGAGCTTCTTCAATTTTGGAAATCTATGATCATTTATGATCAGTTGCCAGTTTATTGACAAATGTATCAATATTGATTTCTCTCCATTTGCTCAATTAACATCAGTTTAATACTTCTCAATTGATCATTAATAGACTTTATAATCAATTTTTAATAAATAAACAAACCTATTGATTTAGTTATGCCATCTCCATGTACGTGTGTTTTTGTCCTTCTTTCTGATTTTTCCTTCCTCACTGATTCTCCTTGTGTCATCTTCCTTCCCCAGAGTGGTTGAGTGGTTCCTTCCTACACTTTCCTATCTCATGTAACTCTGTTGCCTCCCTTACAATTCCTTCTGCTTCTCCATGCTCCATTTCTAGTCTTTATGATTTACATATCTGTGTTCTCTTTGTCTTCCCTACCCATCGGGCTCAGTTGTTCTCTCTGAATCTGGCTTATCTCACTGAGCACAACAATTTACAGCACCTTGGTTGGTTCTTATCCTGGCTGTTTTGAATGATGCAGCAATAGGGAGATACGTTACACAATGATCTTTACCTTTTTATTCCTATTTCTATATGGTCTTGTATTGTGTAGGTAACATCCTCAATTGTGTCTAGTCAACTGTTTTGCACATATGTTGTTCTTAAAGTAAATTATTGCATCTTGTTTCTCTTGTGTTATGCCCTCTTCGTTCTGACATGTATTGGCTCTCCTGAATAATCTTATGCCTTTTTCACCTGACTAGTTTTTCACTTTACCCGAAGGTCGCTTTTCCTTACTTTAATCTCCATTAATTTGCTAACCCTGGTCCACAGCTGAAGCATTCTTTGTCATTCCCATCCTAGAATATCATTGTGTCCTGAACCAGCAATGCCTTCTCCTCAGGTAAGTGTAATGTCTTTGAGCCATCTGTAACGTACAGCTCTGATGTAGTTCTGGCATAGCACAAGACTTTTATAACGCTCTATTCTTAACTTCTCATTATTTTTAGTTTTAATTAGTTCTTTGAGAGTTTCCTACAACATGTTTTGATTATATTCATCTCGAAGCTTCCTGACTTTTCCAGATCAATTCTACCTCCCAACTCACTATTCCTTTTTTATTTTTTTTAGACCCAGTAAGACCAATTTGCATAGCTCAAATGTTCTCACCTGTGTGGTCTTCCACTGGAGTATAGCCAATTTATCAGGTGCTATACTCTTAGAGAAATCTCGCTTTTTTCCCCAGCTGCTAGCAATTGTCAAATATCTTCACAATAATGAGATAGAATTTCATGTTCAAATTCCATCTCAATGTTGGCATTTGGTCTTACTTTGACTTGCACTATCAGGCTTAGAACCTGTGGACAAGTGGGTCATAGACCTAGGGGAGAATTTCCTCTATTCTGCTAGTGGACAGTGTTAAGCCAATTACTAATGACTTATCATTAGTATATATACTGATATATATAGTACTCATTTATAATATATATATAAAATATCAGTATATATATCAATGAGTACATCATCTTTCACCTTCATTTGGGATTCCATTTGAAGTAGATGGTGATAAGTACAGAGACCCACAATAACCAAGTCTAGAAAATAAGAGAACATCTATCCTGCATGTCTTCCTTATAAAGCTCACGAATCATAAGGAAAAGGTAAGAAAGAAATGGAAAGAAAATAAGAGACAGATGTAGTTGATGACTACAAGGAAACAGTGTTTTCTGGAACAGCAGGACAGTTCATACATGAACTCATAGCTATTGTGACACATCAATACTCCCACTCTTGCCCATAAACTCAAGAAACTAAGCAGTGTATGTTACCTTCTGCATCAGCAGTTGGAAGATCCAAGACACTGCTTACCCTGCAGAGTAAAGTTCAATTCCAGGTCCTTGACCGATCTTAGAATTACCTTCAAGAATTATTCTCTCTCTCTCTCTCTCTCTCTCTCTCTCTCTCTCTCTCTCTCTCTCTGTTGTCTTGTGTCGTGCTGTGTGTGTGTGTGTGTGTGTGTGTGTGTGTGTGTATGGTGTATTCTTATGCTTGCTCCATGTTTTCAATAATTGTAGAAAGATATGGAAAATGTCTTAAAGCTTTGTATATGTATATTAAATATTGATCACAGTCAATAAAGCTATCTATAACAACAGTGCAGGAGAAGAATCATTATGAAATTTTCCGCAAGAAACCTTCCACACCCTTTAAATGAACCAACATTTAATTCACTTGAAGTACGAGCTAATGTTACCTCCATGCTACAGACAGAGGTCCACACAGTAAGGAAGCAGAATGCCTGGTTTTTTGTTTTTGTGAAATAGTATTCCACTGTTCATAAACAAGTTGAAGCAAAGACCTATATGCTAAAAGAGCTGGGAACAAGGTACCTAAAGCATTTACAGTGACTCTATGAGACTGTGATAACAAAGGACAATTAATTTAATGTGTCTTTAAAATGAAAAATGCCTTATTCTTTTGGATAACTAGTGGTCCTAGTAACGTATGGGATCATTCCTCAAAGATAAAAAGGACATTCTACTAGTCAAAGGCCAGTTTTCTTCATAACCAACTATCAAGAAACACATCTTCCTATGTATTTTAGTTTTACTGTATTTTCAGTTTCTATGGCAATAGATCCTATTCAAAACATAGTAAACGACTGACTTTTCAGCTCGTGAATATCTCTAATTCTTGGGGTAATTTTTTTCATGAAATCCACATATAATACCATAATCTTCTATCTGTGTTATGTCATGAAAAGTAAAGAGGAAGAAATTCCTTGTATATAGAATTTTTTTTTAAAAAAAAAAATCACAAAAATCTAGAATGGTCCAAAGGTAAAATCTTGCGCATGGCAGCTTCTGTGTCAATAACTTTTTAAAAGAACTTGTCAGCACTGGACGGAGGCATCTTTAGATATGCTTACTTCGATCCTGGGGGCAACCAAATCACAATGGGCTTAAAGAAGTTTGGGCACTGGCCCATTAACTGGGTTGTAAATGATTAAGTGAAATCTTACCTTGAATCTATAGTATCTTCCATATTTATAATATGGAGATTCCATTATTTCTGAAATAATTTAAATGCACAACACTGTACAATCCTACACACCAATGATGATAAATCATGAATTCCTTTCAAGTGCTTCACTCCACGTTCTGTAGTGTCCTTCACCTATCTCTCCCTTCATGTATTGTCTTCCTTTGTCAGCCACATGTAAGACTTAACAGCAAACATTTACAATGTAATCCTGCTGCTTCTCCAAGATAGATGCATTATCATCAGGAATAAAAGAGATTCCACAGCAGCTGGGCATAGGCTTTTCTTTTTTTAAACAATATCCATCTGAGAAAGAGAGCATATGTTTCCTACAACTTAAAAAAGAGGATCAGAATTACTTTTATTCTGATTCTTTTTTAAAAAAAAAAATCTTCTTTCATTTAAAATGTGAGATTTCAGTGTCACAACCTTGATGACAGTCAAACCTGTGCAAAGGCGTACATTTTATCATAGTAGGGTTCCATGGAAGTATTTTCTGCTAAGGGTGAGTGGGTGGAAGGAAGGACAAATAATATGGATTTAGAAGAGTCAGAAATTAATAAATCATTATGTTAGTAGCTCAATATCTGATGAACCCTAATTACCTCTGCAACACAAACTGTCAGGCACGAAACTGTTTTAAGTCTCTGTCTCTTAGAAGTTCCCATTACAATTTTCAAAGCAGCTTTCCAATCTGTCAGGTTTATCCGAGACAACTTAGAGCTGATTTTCATGTTGCTCTAAATGATTTTTTCAGTTGTCATAAACTGAGAGACATAATAAGCTAGGTAATGTAGCAGCAAGGGTCCTAATTAAGGTGTTCCATGGAGTGACTTTTAAGCAAAGACAGTTTCTATATCATTACATTTTTCTTTCCTTTGATTTTTTTCTGTAAGAAAAGAAAAGGGGGTGAGCCAGTACATTAATATACGCTTTCAAATACTGAGAGGAAAAGAAGGAGACTTAGCTGGATCTGACATACACAGAACAGATGAATCCAGACCCAATTAAAAAGGATGTCAACATTACTTACAAAAAGAATGAGGTGAGAAAAGGCAAAGTGAGCTGCTTAAAGGCATTTCAGGAATCATTTGAGCATCTAAAAGGTTTTGGCATGCTCCCTAAGAATTTGATAGACTGTCATTTACAGTGGTAAATAGTGATCCTACCTTGGGTGACACAGACTGCATCCTATGTTCTAAAATATAGAATGGACAGTATTTGTCTCCAATCAAGCAGTTCATAGTAAGCTCTGTGGAGATATGAAGTTTAAGCATCTCAGCGTTATTGATGTCTACACAGTCTTAAGCTCTTTCCTCTTACCATAGTATCCCAGTGCGTGTCCTATCAGCCATGGCATAAATATCGCAATGATTTTGATTTTGATATTGATGAGCACAGTTTTAAAAAACTCAATTTGTATTAATTTAAATAATTTTAACTTTACCCAGTCTGCCAAATGGATGGATGCTGCACTTTTTGGAGTAGCACCAGTCAAATGGTGCTTTACCATTGACACTTGTCAGGAGAATTATCCCCTTGGTACTTTAGATCTCAGCAAACATTTGTATGCAGAATATGAAAGGTCCATGAACACACAGTGCACAGGTACAACTTAGGCTCTGGTTGTAAAGCCTCTTCTTACACTGAGGGAGGATGTTAGATAATGAGTTCACACCAGTACAGGTTTCACACCACTGCCCGCTCCCACCAGCGTTCTAGATAGCTCTTCATGTCTACCGTTCCCTCAACTCCTTCCCTGAGTCCAGCTCATTCTTCAGCAGGGAAGTGTGCCTGTTGGAGGTTGTTTCCCTGTAGACCCTGCTCTATGTGGATCTTTCTGCCTCTGTGACATTCTGTAGAGTCACATGACTCAATGTGATCTACAGCCAAGACCTTTGTGGGAAAGAAAACACATTCACACACGGTGCTGCATTATAACAAAAGGTAACACGCCAGTGCTTACTTTATGCCTTCTCTAAGAAGACAAAGATCTCACAATGTATTTTATGATGTGGCCTTATTTTGTTAGCATTTCATATCACAATGTTGTGATATATTATATTAGTTTGGAATGATCACAAAGCAAATGTCGTCAGCAGCTACTGATATTTTTTTCCCAGAAATGTAGTATGTGCAAACATTGTTGATGGAATGTTCATAATAAAAGCAGCCTCTGTTCTG
The DNA here is from genome assembly GCA_021653895.1 of Mastomys natalensis. NCBI lineage: Eukaryota > Metazoa > Chordata > Mammalia > Rodentia > Muridae > Mastomys > Mastomys natalensis. The sequence goes on from JAJTUV010000466.1 coordinate 1,753,908, forward strand.
GAATGAGGAAAGCTGAGTTCTTGACATAACCCTTTTGCTGTGATCTTTCTGAGTTACCTCAGGCTTAGCAAAGAATTTTCAAATTTGAATTCCTGTGTTGATAAAATTACAAAGATTAGAATCAATGATGGGTGTTATTTCTTGATTCTGCCCTGTTCTTGGGCTTATCAGATATGGACAATTCCACTGGATGTATGAGGTAAACAGAAATGAAGGCTCAAACTTTGTGGACCTTACCATTTAGTAGGAGAAAATAAAAATGTATACATAGATAAACATGAAATTGACACAGGGTAGCACAAACATGATCCAACTAACATATGGATGGAGGTGTTCTAGTTAGCTCTACCTCTCACTTTGACACAACCAAAATCATTTCAATAGGAAATCTCTATTTAGGCATTGCTGAGAGCAGATTGGCCTATAACATGTTTATGGGGATTGTCTTGATTATTAATGGATGTGGGGGTTCAAGTGCATTGTGAGTGACATCAGTTCCTAGGCAGGTGATCCTAGCCTATATAAATAACCTAGCTAAGCAAGACTTAGTGAAGAAGCCAGAAAGCACCATGTCTCTCTATGATTTCTGCTTCAAGATCCCACTTGTGCCCTGCTTTGAATTTCCTCAATCATGAGCAGTCATCTATACGCTGAAATAAGCCCTGTACCCCCCTACATTGCATTTGGTCATTATGTTTTTCATAGCAACAGAAAAATAAAACTAGAACAGGAGTTCAAATGGTAGAATTCTTTCCCATTATGCATGAAGCCCCATGTCCATTCTATAGCACTGCCTAAAAAAGAAATTGGTGGCACACAGCATTTATTCTCCAAAGGTAAGGACACTCAAGGTCATCTGTGGTATAGGAAGTTAAAGGCTAACCTCATATATATGACTCTGTTCCCACTTCATGCCTCCTCAAATGGAGGAATTTATTTTTTCAAAACTAAGAAAAATTATTTATTAAACTTTGAATACAGTTGCCCATTTGGTAAACGGATCAAAGGAAGAATCAGTGCCCTAACATAGGACCCTGGGGGCGATGTCAATTTATTTGAGACCCTGCTGAGAACTTCTGTGTGTTCAGGGTCCTCCCCTGTGATGCAAGAGCTTTTGCAGATCTACATTTCAGAAAAAAACATTAATGGTTATAAGGAAACTTCATCTTTTCACTGGAACTCTGTGACAACAGATACACACTTGTACACACAAAGTACCTCATTCACAGTCACAATGAACTTGAGGATCCATTGACAGACAGTGGCAGTCTTAACCTTGCACAGTTCAAGAACGAAGAATGTGGCGATTTAATGTCACCAGTACTACCTGTGCAAGGAAAAAAGAAAAAAAATTGCCACAGGAAGCAAGTGGAGCCCCAATATGTCTGGATCTCCCTTTTTTTTTTCAATGAAGATAAAGGAACAGAGTTAGAATTTTGAGCCAAAATTATGTTTTGTGCTAATTGAAATAATATGAAATCTATGATATAATAATAAGACAAGCTGGTGAGCATATACTGGTGTTTTTCATGTTTCATATATGTTTGTTCTTTGTTATAATCAAATGTCTGACAGAAACAACTTAAAGAAACCAGAATTATTGTGACTTGTGGTTCTAGAAATCCAATCCATATGGGCAGATACAGCTTGCTGATCAGCTTTATATTGTCAGGCATATCCAATGGGTCCTCTCACATTTTAGAAGGAATTTTGTTACATGCTTAGAAGATCAGGAAGCAAAGAGCTATAGACGGAACTAGAAATGGGAACTACCTTCAAGGCCTATCCCTAGCAATTTACTTCTATCAGTTAGGACTTAGTTTTCAAGGTTCCACACCTTCCAATAACACCATTAACTCAGGACAAAGGTCCAAACGCAAGAGCCTTCCCTTCACCAGGGAGAGGAGGACTTTTCTTTTCACTCTCAAACCAGAGCAGAGGTCCATGTTCTATTTTTACTGGGCTTTGTTGGACTAGATTGTGAAAGAGATGAACATGTTTTGCCAGAATATTGCTTATGATTCTCTTCTACTGAAAGTAAGTTTTTCTGTACTACTCTTATTACTGTCCAATGAGAAGAGTCTAGCTGGGATCTATGTATCTCAGAACTGTGATGACTGCCAGATGAAAGAAAAGAGATTGGGCATGGTTTTTTGAGGATTAGCCAGGATTTGAGTAAACTGAAGGGAAAGGAACAAGAAAAGCAGGTTAAACAGCCCTGGGGATGACTGAGCAAGGCCCAGGGTTCATGGGGTGTTAGCTGGAGATAAGGATGCTTAACAGAGCCCCAATTGTGATGGCTTTGATGACTAAACTAAGGAATTTGGAATTTTTCCATGAGCAGTGAAAAGCTCTAAGAAGTCATTCTTCACAATAGGGAGAGGAGGACATTTGCCATTTATCTAGTTAACTATTCAGTGATCTCACTATCATTCAGTTTCTGCTGGGAATCAGTAATCCGGAGAAATGTGCTGGCCTTCTTTCTGCCTAATTCTGAATGAAGTGTGTGTGTGTCTGTGTGTGTGTGTGTGTGTGTGTGTGTGTGTGTGTGTGTGTGTCTATGTGTGTGTGTGTGTCTGTGTGTGTCTGTGTGTGTGTGTATGTGTGTGTCTTGTGTGTGTGTGTGTGTGTGTGTGTATGTGATCTGATGTGTCAGGACCAATTCATAAAACAGATGCCTTCCCTACTCTGAACTCCTGTGGTTGTTGTCAGTGTCAACTGAGAGGGGACATGGAAGATGATGGGGTCAAGGTCAGGAGTAAAATGCTATCTAGGTCATGAAAGATGGATACTGAGGTTCAAAGCGGGGAAATAGCTTCAAATGGAGAGAAGATTACAGAGAATCTTCAAGGGAGGAAAAATGTTCATTTCTCTTATAATCTCCTTCAACTAGAAGTATAACATGAAAACCACTAACATTTATTATATGTGTAAAAAAACTATCAAAAATAAAAACATGATAAATAAATCTAATACAATGACTATAACACGAGCTATATATGGAATTTTGATCTTTCTGGTGATTACATACTGTGGTTTGTGCCAGCTGAAACTCACATTAGGACTTCATCCCCAGAGCAAAGGTGGTAAGAGAGGATGGGTCCTTTGAAAGGTATGATGGGACATGACGGTGACCATGCCTGGCTTAACGGGGATACAGATACTCACTGCAAGGATGGTTCTTTTTTTTTTTTTTGGTAGGAACCCAAAATTATTTGGCAGGTAAGTTTATTTAAAATTTTTTTTATTTAGTTAGTTATTTAAATCACATCATAATTTACTTATTTACATAGAGGTTATAAACACAAAAAGGCAGGATGTGGGGAAGGGAATGGCACCGGAGCATAGGTGTTCAAGGGGAGTACAGATAGCTTTCAGAACAGGGTATCAGCTGAGTGTAGGTTCAGGGGACAGATCACTATGGCTCTGCCTATGATTCACTTGGCAAGGATGGGTTCTTAAAGGTTGGTGGTTGCTTCCTTGACTAGCTCTCTTCCCTCACATAATCCCTCTGCTTGCACCTGCTTGCCTTTCTGCCTTCTCACCATGCATGAGTTAACATGCACTGAGACCTTCAACCTGAGTAGAACAGATACCAGGGTTATGTTCTCAGCCAGAGTTCTAGTGCTAAATAAACCTAGTGTGTTGGTTGCTATGCTCTTGGAAAGTGAAACTCTAGATTCTGCATGGAATGTAACAGAAAGTGTTAGATGCACCAAATCAGTAGGCTCCTAAGCTCAGCCATCTCAAGGATCAATGGTATAAGTGGGGTTTTGTTTGTGTGAGTGAGCACCAGTTATGGAGGTAGAAACATGTATGTATAAGTGTGAGTTCTACAGAGGTGGTGGCAGCTTCCTCTGCTGGCTCTCTTGCTTCTTCTTTCACCACACAATGGACATGTGGGCACACATGTATGTATGCACAGATCCTGCCATTGTTTATTTGATTCTTAATAGTCTTTGAAACAGGTGTTTCCCATCAGTGCTCTTCCTAAGAGTTACCATCATCTGCCAGAGTCTGATGCTCATGTTTCATCAGGTTTTGCTTCTCTCACCCATGAAAAGCATACACATAAAGTTTCCTAGAACATCTTACCCCTTTGCCCAGTGGAAGATTATCCAACAAGGCACTGTGATCTATATACAGTGTATGCAATGTATACTACATCTAACTTTAACAGACCAGAATTTAAAACAAAAACACAAAGAGAACTTTACTTGTTTAAGTGAAGTATGCCCTTCCTATATTCTCTGCTAATACAGAGAATCTCTGCCCATTTATATTACCTGCTCCTTCCTGAGGTATGTCTGTTCTCAATACTCAAAACTTACGCCCTTGTGAAAGTCTGACAAACAGGCAGTTGAAAATATGGACAACTGCTGGGTGGAGTGTCACAGAGGACACTCATGCTAGGATCCTGTCTGAAAGCATAACAAACTATCATCAATAGTGTCGGGGACTGGTGCTTTCCCAGGGGATGGGTATCAAGTTGGGCTGGTTATTGGTTCCCTCAGTCTCTCCTCTATTCCTCATGCTGGCATCTCTTGTAGAGAGGATACATTTTGGGTGAAAGTCTTGTAGGTTGGTTGTTGTCTTTATCGCTCCGCTGGGTGGCTGCTGCAGCCAACCACTGCCTGAGTATAGGAGGTGGCCACTTCAGGTTCCATATACCCTTTGTTGTGTGTCACAACTAAAGTCACCCCCACTGATTCTTGGGTACTTCCCTTATCCCAGGTTTCTCTCTTGTGCTGGAGATATCCTGCCCCCAACTTTTCCACCTATCAGTTGCAGATTTCCATTAATTCTTATGACCATCTGACTATCTGTCCTGTACCCCAGCACAGCTGATCCTGAAACCCCAATCCCCTCCCCATTCCCACTCCTTCCCAGCTCCCTCTCTCCATCTGCCTATTATGACTATTTTATTTCCCCTTCTAAGTGAGATTCAAGTGTCATCGCTTGTGCCTTCCTTCTTGTTTAGCTTCTTTGGTCTGTGGAATGTAGCATCTATTCTATGACTAATGTCCACTTATAGGTGAGTAGTACATACCATGCGTGTCCATTTGTGGCTGGGTTATCTCATCAGGACATCATGATTGTGAAGGCACTGACTTTTGGGACAAAACAAAGCAAAGCAGAGTTGGGAGCTGAACCAGCTTGCACAGTAAGAAAGGGATTCAATGGCAGTACAGGCAAATCTCTTTGTCTTCCTCAAAGCCCTCTTTGTCCCATAATCACTGCCACCTCCTGGGCTGAGGCTAAACAGCTGAGTGCCAGATGGATCTGCACGAGGCTCCAAGAGCTCTGACATAGGCATATTTTTCAGGGTACCATGCTGGCACTTCGTGTCAGGAGAGGGCCTGACACTGTGGCTGGCCCAGAGGAAGCAGACATGTAGGATGTGATGCTGAGGATTAGGCTACCGGGACTCCCCTACCTCTGTTTTGTGATTGACATCTTCCCTACCTCTGCCTGATACCTTCTTGCTTATCTCCTAGGTCAGTTTAGCTGCCAGTCAGTCAGATGCAATGAGTGGGCCATGACTTCACAACCCGGAGTGAGGAAGAGATTTTAAGATAGGGTGTTCCAGCTCTCACATCTGCAGAAAGGCATAGAGGCTCTTGTATCCTTTTGCTCTCAGACAGATGCAGACACCAACATCAAATAGTGGTGGAGCTTGGAAGGGTCATTCCTATGGAGGAATAAGGAGGATTGTGGGCCCCAAAGGGGCTAAGACCTCCTTAAGAAGACCAAAAGAGTCAACTAACCTGGGCCCTTGGGGCTCTCAGAGTCTGAACCATCAACCAAAGAGCATACATGGACTGGACCTAGGCTTCCCCAGAAGGTAGCATAGGTAACAGATGTGCAGCTTTGCCTTCATGAACAACTGGAGCAGGAACTGTCCCAAATGCTGTTGCCTGTACATGGGATATGATCTTCTAGCTGAGCTTCCTTGTCTGGCCTCAGTGGGAGACGAAGTGCCTACCCTCTCAGAGACTTGAGGTGCCAAGGTAGGGGGATACCCAGGCCCCCCTACCTGCTCAGAGAAGAAGGGGAGAGGAGGATGGTAGAAGAAGTATTGTGAGAGAGATGATTGGGAGGGAAGTAGTGAGTGGGATGTAAAGTGAATAAGTAAAAACTAATTAAATTTTAAAAATGGTAATAAAAATAAGGAAGAAAGTAACAATGAAAAATAAAAGGAAAAAGAAAATATGGACAAAAGAACTCGGGAGTCCCTATAATTGACTTAACTGACATGCTCTTTGCCTTTGAACTGTCAGCCTGGATCATCACATTCTCTCTTCAGGTGTTGTTAGTGGCATTTCATGATTTTATCCTGGAGCCAAAGGAGACAAAGTTTTCATCTATCTTGATATTTGGAAAACTGAACTTCTCTAAGAAATCCATCAGGGAATCATTCTGCCTCTATCTAAATCTTGGAAAGTCTTCCAGAAGGCTAATCACTCTTTTTATTTTATTCCCTCTTCTACCCCGTACATATCTAGAGGAAGGGCTTTGCTCTTCTTTCTGTCATATTGATTCTTTGCTATAACTTACCTCTTCTTAACTCACTTTGTTATAGGAATTTTCTCAATTACTTATGAGCTGTTATTTGATGAAACAACCAATGTATTTAATTCGGGTTGCTTATAGGATCATAATGAAGAATTTCTTTACAGGACATGAGAAACTTACCAGTCCTACACCACCGAGGAAAAGACTCCCCTTCCTCCTAGTAACTGGAGATCCTCATCAAGAAGAATAGATTCTTGAATCTCCTTCTGCCTCCATGCCAGAATTAGGTAGAGATCTTACAGAGCTGATTGCATCTGCTGAGAGTATGATAGTGCTATGGCCATGGTGTGCCTGGAAGACACCAAGCCACAAAAGTCAACCCTTAGGGAGCTTGTACAATGTTTCTATCCTACTTGCTCAGTGTTGCCTGAGCATTAGAAAGGATGATAGATGTCTTACTTAGGAATAAGCAGTCACTTAGTTTCAGCACAGAGCAGTTTTATTCCATATTATTTTACTATTTTTACATAAAGTAAGTTATCTATTTTCTCTTGTTAATTATTTACAATTTATATGTATTATCTTTTCAGATATTATCTGTTTGTCTATCTAACTTCCCCGTTTCCTTTATTATGTGTTTTTATCCACATTCCTCTTCCCAGAATTTCCCTTCTGTTCTACTGACATTACCACAAAGCACCTAGTAGCACCTTAACTCACCTGTATATAACCACGCATGATTCAAAGTTGGGCATTTGACTCAATACTTGGCTACTGAGTCTCTTTTTGAATGTTTTGAACTTAGAATTCTGACCATGATTCAACAAAAGATGAAACTGTGGGAGTATCACTCAAGTAATATTGAGAATAGCTGAATAATGATGACAAATGTCACACTGGAGACTTAACACAATGACAGTAACACTTATAGGAAAAGAGGACACATGGCAATAGGAACAATGTGACCTTAATAATAGTAATAAATTTTTGCATGAGCTACAAGTACCCAACCAGTACCATCTCGCCAGTTAAAGAAGACATTCTTGAGAGATTCTGAGCTCTATACATCAATGCTTGTGGTGAGATGGAAATAGGAATTTGAAAATTGTTCAGGTTTTGCTTGTGGGGTTTAGATTTGGGAACATTTGGCTATTCAGTTTGGTTTTAGACTCTCTGTAGTAACTATCTCTCCCAATGAAAGTAGCTTCTTTTCTATGGATATGTGTATGGTTGGATGTGTGTACCATGCAAATGCAGTACAGGTGGCACTAAGGTCAGAAAAGAGTGTTGGGTCCTCTGGAACTGAAATTGCAAGCAGTTGTGAGCCCTTGATATAGGTATTAGAAACCCAATTCTCTGTAAGAAAGCAAGTTCCACAAGTTCTCTTAATCACCAACCAATCTTTCTATCCCCAATTCAAGTCTTTTTATGATTGGTGATGGTAAAATCTGTCCAGGCACTTATAACTAACAAAATGTTGTAGACAATGACTTAGGAAATCTGGCTAAAACAAATGGATAGAAATATCATTTTATTTTTGGAATATTTGTCAAGGGTTAAGCAAACAAGAACACAAATCTGTCATTGTTTCAAAACAATGTGTTTGTAGCCAAATCATGCCAACTATAGCATTTGGTAGATAGAGTCAGCAGAAGTATTAGGAGAAGTACATGAAGAAGGTTCCCATTGTTTGTCAAGCAGATTCACTTGCATGAAGCCCCAATTTAGAAACTCATGGCTTCCCTAGAACTGTAGCTGTCTCCATTCTGAACAGGGTTATGGTCCAAGGTCAGCACTCAAGACAGTAGGGTATGTATTAGTTCTGTAAGAAAGTAACTTACGGAAACTAATTCATAGCCATTCTAACAATTCTGAGGTGACATTTTGACCTTGAAAACTTGCCCTGTGACACCTGCAGCAGACCATGAACTGGCCTTAAGGTCATGAGGTCAGGAGAGCTGACCCTATTCCTTACCAGCTGGGCTCTCCAAAAATTAGACCCTGTATCTCTCTCTCCTAGGAAGCCCAGTAGATCTAATCATGGTTGGAGTTGGGTGGGGAGAGCTAGTCCCACCCTGCTATGTAACAACATGGACAAAAAAGATCTTTTGCAGCAGGTATGAGACCTTGCTGATAGACCATGAGAGTGTTGGCCCCACCTCTCACCTGCTGCAGCACTTAGGAGAGTAGGCCCTGCTCTTTACCTGGGCAGCACAGTAGAGCAATAGAGCATGGCCTGGTGCTGAAGGTACAGGTGAGTCTGCCCAAGAGTATGAGAGTGGGAAAGCTGGTCCTCCCCTTGCCAGTTGCCATACTTGGGTGAACTAGCCAGAGTAGTGCTGAAGAACTGGCCCTGGTGTTTGTGGGCATGGGAAAGCTGGCTGACTGACCAACTCAGCTACCATCCAGACCCAGATCTGGGGCTTTGGGCTGGCCAACCCCCAGCATCTACCCCATCTATGAACTGCTGGAGCATGTAAATGGGCTTATCCTGCAGATGTTTTATGACACAGGGCAACAACAGGATATCTGCAGGAGTTCTGGTCCAAGTATTGGTATTGTAGTGAAGCCAGATCCCTTGAATCATTGCAATGGACAGTTGCAAGTGAGGATGGACAAAAGGGTGACATACTACTGCTTCAAGATGGGGGTATCTTGGGTTTTTTGTTTGTCTGTTTGTTATAAATTTTATTTTTATTTATTTTTCTTCTGTGGGTAGAGGTTGCTAGGGCAAGGGGTGGATATGATGGGACTGGGGTTCATGATGGAGAATTCACAAAGAATCAAGAAAAAGGTTTTTTTTTTTTGTTTTATTTTGTTTTGTTTTTTAAGAAAACAAAAAGTGTAGGAAGCAGTTTTCCCCGCCATTAAAAGATGGTGCTTGGAATGTAGCCAGCAAGCATGAGTAGGCACTGCGGCTGTGGCTCATTAAAGAGAGAAGGCTTGCGCTTCCAGGTGTGGCTACCCGATCAGCCCACCTCGCATCATATGGAACAGCCAATGAACAGTGACGGTGTGGCAGCTGCTGATAGGATTAAGGCAATACATATAAGGGACTGCTGGGATGGTAGGAGAAAGCTTGTTGTAGGAGGAAAGGAAGAGGGAGCAAGCTTGCTGTACAAGGAAGCCTGAATAAACTGCTTGAAGAAGAACACGGTTGCCTTTGCCTTATTTCCGCTGGTCGGACAAGGATAGCGACAAAAAAGAATAAAAAGAAAAAGAAAACTTGAGCAGACTAAATTCTCTCAAAGACTTTGTACCTAGTAAAACAAATTCTGATATTTGGAAGATAACACTATATAAGACAAAACATATATTTAGACATTGAACACCATAATTACTGTAGAATTATCTCACTATGTGGCACATCTGAACTGAAGTGGATAAAATACAGCACATAAATGAAAAGTACCTCACATAGGAGGAAAATTGGCTAGATGGATGGAAGAGTGAAGACAATTGGTTAGAAGTCTAGTTTGTACAAATGTATCCTAGTTTCTTTTCTGTTGCTATGACAAAACACCCAGACTGCCCCACCCCCAATAAAAAAAAAACAAAAGAAAAAACCAAAAATAAAGCAAACAAACAAATGAAAACGACTTAGAGGAAACTGGGTTTGTTTTAGCACACAGGTCCAGACCTCTATCATAGCAGGTAAGCCAAGGCATCAGGACAATTAATTATGTCAATCCATAGTTAAACACAAAGAGCGATGAATGCATACAAGTTTATTGTTCAGCTAGCTTTCCCTTTTTGTTATCCAGCCCATAAATCCCAGACCAGGAATAGTGCTGCCTGTACTAGGTAGGTCTTCCTATATCAATAAAGGTAATCAGGCCAATCTCCCTCAGATTTTTCCACAAACTAATCTGATCTTGAGAGTTGCCCACTGAGACTCTCTTCTTAGGTGAGTCTGGATGTTTGTCAAGCTGATAATTAAAACTAACCATTGTGAATTGTATCCTTTTTCTCTTAGTCCTTATGCATAAGGCTAATGAATCTGTCCCTTAGCCACTCCATTGTATAATTTTACTATGAAATAATCACCACAACATTTAATAATACTTGGCTTTATGGTTAATTTTTATCTTCTTTATTTGATATTCAATTATGTGCATGCCATATGCTCAGAACAAGATTTAGAAGTGAGCTTAAAATGTCACATTTTGATGAGGATTTTCAAGTCTCTCCTTTTAGCATTGCAGGAATAGAAAAAGGCAGAACACTAGAGATGAGATAGCTATGGATGTCTGTCAGGTTAAACAAGGAAATATTCAGTATTTCAAAGTAAAAATAGGTCTAAAACTATAAGCTTTATTCTGATGAGTGTTTTGATGTAGTTTGAGATTATATTTCAAACTATAATTCCAAAGATTTACCTCTTACATATTCAATAAAATAAAAGATCCCTAAAGAAAATGTCTTACAATTATCTCTCATCAGATTTTTTATAAATGAGTTAGACACTTGATATTATAACTATATAATATATCAGTATTTAAATACAACTTTTAAAGAGCAGTTGAATGTATTACTTTTTAAACAATTTGTTTAAACCTAATAGCAGACTTTATACATGCTGAAGATTTATTAGTTTATGACTAATTCCTTCACTGTATTAACTCTTTTGTTTTGATATTTGTGAATACTTATTAGAAAACAAAGAGCAGTTATGTAATGGGCTTGTTACTAATCATATAGGAGATCTTTGAGCTTTTTCTTTGAGATAAACACGTAATTGAACAGCAGAGAGAGGCAGAAGATCAGGCCAGCACTCAGTTTAGCAAGCCAGGTGTGGTGGCACAGACTTGTAATCCAGTGTTAAGAAGGTGGACAGAAGTGGATTCCTGGGGCTTACTGGCCAGCTAACTGAGCTTAGTATACTCCAAATGTCTCAATAAAAAAGGTGGACAGCTCCTGAGGAATGACACCCAAGAATGACCTCTGGCTTAAACATTCATGTGCACACATATGCACATCAACACATACATACTTGTGTATCTGCATACATATAAACCTGCAGTGATACACATATACATAAACACTCAAATATTTCCTTCTCTACCACACAGTACATTAAGTCTATGCTTAGAACATGCTATGTGTTATTTGTATCCTTGACTATACAGATGGATGAAAAACTATGATATTTATGGGAAGAGGGAGCAAGTGTCATGGTCAAGTGTATGGAACACCATCCATGCAAGAACTGCGTGAAAAATTAGGCATTTTATGTTTGGAAGAAGATGAATGCTGAGGTGAAAGAGATGATCAAAATTTATAAATTCATGAAAGACACTGCTGACGCAAGGTGGATATGTTAGCCAAATCCTTGCATATTTGAATCATGAGGTTGTCTTTGAAGTCCGAAGAGGGGAGTTTTAGGAAAGATGAAAAGAAGTGCTTTAAAACAGTGGGAAAGAAATTTATGGAGGCTTCAAGGAGGTACAGGCTGAAATACTGTCTGATCAAGTAGGGAACCTTGGATGTCCCTATGTAAGAAAAAAAAAATGATGTTCTTTAGAACACTCTTATTTTGCTCTCTAAGAACAATATGGATGGTTACAGTTATATAATCACTTAAGATTTCCATAGCCGTGAATGAATTTGCATGCATTGAGTCAGGCAATAGCACACTACATGTGACCAAATGGACAGTGATTTTTAAATTCCTCTTTCCAGAAGAGATCATTGCTCTCTACCTGGTGTCAGTGGAATTTTGCCCTTTGCTTTAGAGTTGGAGCCTATAATACTCAATAACAGCACCTTGGTTTTGTCTACAATCAGACTACCTCCTTATCCATGTTTGGGGAGCAAGAAGGTACCCTAAGGAGACATTTATCTCCTTCCCTGTAGCTATCATATCATTGGAACAAGAAACCCCAAGGAATTAGAATTTACCTGGGAGTCTCAGGTTGGGAAAAAGAAAATACTGAAACTTGGTGTGTGCCAAAAGAGACTCTTGTCTCCCAGAAGAAGAGTTCACACAGTTTTGACAACTTGTCAGGCCTTACAGAAGAGACTGGCACAATGACAACGATGATAGCCAGAACCACTCCTTGACCAGGACCCTTTAGGATGAATACCTCTCACCCTCTGAATATAAATCAAATGTCAGGGTCTGGAAGATGGACTTGAAGTAGGAGTGGGAGGCCACTAGACTTCTGTTTCTTTTCCTAATGTGGCCATATTGAACAAACTTCCCTTCTCTGCCTTTGTCTCTTACCTTGTTTTTCTAATTGTCCTAATTAAGAATAGATGCTTTTTTAGGGCTGCTAGGGCCTAGGCTGTGACCATAACAACTCTGGTAACAAAAATCACTGAACAATTTTGGAGAATTCACCTAAGGAAGACATTAAAATCATTTGTCAAGTTCCTTGCCCCCGACTCCAGAAGTTCTCCTGTGACAACTGCTCATCATGTCCCCTGTGAACACAGACCTTGACCCCACAGCATGATTGTCATGGGAAAAGTCTCCCCTGGGAAGGGCAAGGTTTACAGCCGATGCAGGGAAAGCATGACCACTTTGTGCACTTCAGTCGTAACCTCATTTCCTCTCATTGACCTCAGACTGGCCCTTGCCCTGTAGACAGGAGATGGCAGCTGAATGGTGGTGGTAGAAGTATGGGAGACAATCAATGCTTATTCACACTCTCAAACTAGGATGCCCTGCTTTTATGAAGTGAGCCACTCAGCCACAGGCATGCCACACACTCTCAGCTAGTGAGCATTCTCTATTGAAAGAATAATTCCTCAACTTTAGTGTCCTTTCTTGTCCCTCAGCCTTTCCTCTTTTCCCAAGGCTGCCTGGGGTGAGTCAGGGACCATGACCTGGCTGTGATGTCATTGCTCAAACAGCCATAGCTTAGGAACCCACCATCAGCAACCAAACAATGATGCTATTTTCCTCATGAGCTGGAAGATCTTCCTTCAAAGGCAAATAAAATACCAGAAACTTCAGTGCCTCCTTGCCTCCTTTATATTTCTGAATGTTCTCCCTAACTCCTAAGTAGTCTTCTGGAATTTTTTTTCCTTCCTGTTTTGGCAAGAAAGGTTTCACTGGTGGTCTAGAGTGGTGCAGATTCTCTCCCAGTTGGTAATATGTCTGTTTGTTACTGAAGCCCAAAATCCCTTTCCATACTCAGTGGAGTTCCTTGGTTTTCCTCTTAAAATTTTGAGGATTTGTGTGCCTGTACATGGAGATGTGTGTGTTCAAGCTAAAATGAATTCATTAAAGAAATAAGCCCCTTCAGGGGGTGTTGCCTCTCAGTAGCAAAGTGATAGAAAATCTTAATCAACCTCACTTGCATTTATTGGCATATTTGTCCCATCTGTTCCAATGTAATTTCAGACTTGTCACCTCCATCTAGGACAGGATGTTCTTGGATTGCTGTGTAGTTTATTTAATTAGCTCCTGATACTTATTAAATGGGAGAAACCCCTTCTGTAGCTGCTTCATTCTGGAATTTGATTTTATATTCCAATATCATTATTTTTAATTTAAAAAATATTTACATGTTTGTCAATTAAATTACATGTTTGTGCATGGGCATGTGTACGTGCCAGGTTCCTGAAAGAGGCCAGAAGAAGGTATAGGCTCTCCTGTAGCTGGAGTAATAGGTGATTGTGAGATTCAACATGGGTTCTGGGGTTTGAGCTCGTCTTCTAGAAGAACAGTGCATGTTCTTAACGGCTGAGTTATGTCTGTACTCCACCAGTATCATTCATATTTCCTTCTAGCCTCTACCAGCACTGAAGCAAAGACTCACATTTTGTTAGTTGTGTATTTTTATGAACTGCCTTTAAATAACTTGAAATTGGTCCACACTCGCCATTGATAATGTAGTCCAAACTGCAGGCTTGCTTGCTTTTCTAATCTTAAAGAGTATTCTGGATTTTGGAACACATGGATGTAATTGGATAGCTCAATTTATAAGCATCAGAAGAAAGAAGACAGGGGGAAAAATATTCCTCATGACTGTCTGTCTTGGAGAACCAACCCATTTGAATCTGATGAAAGGGGATTTTGATTTGTGCTCTTACTTAGTGTTCTCCTAGCAGTTCAGGTTCAAGTATGCCAGGATCCTACAATAGCATCAGTACATAAGGGTCAAGTAACAAATATTTTAGGAGTAGTGAACTATCATTCCTCCGTTACAGTTTCTCAATTTTATCCTTCATGCAAAAGTAACCACAGACACAATGGAAGTGTCAAATGATGGTTGCTGTGTTCTAACAAAAAGTGTGAAGAAAAAATAAAAAGAACAGTTCTTGTGTAGAAAGGGTCTGGCTAAGTTGCTGTGATTCTTACCGACCCCTACCATTTTTTTTTCTTTCTACCCACATATCCCTAACCTTAATATACTGAGTAGCTTGAATGTAGGTTGAATACAAAAAAGGCACAATTCATTGATTTCACTTTCTGTCCTGTTAGAGAAGGATCATATAAGATACCAGGCTTAGACATACTGTTTTGTGATGGATTTTTCTAGGGGAGATGTAGCGCACACACACACACACACACACACACACACACACACACACACAAAGAGAGAGAGAGAGACAGAGAGACAGAGACAGAGAGACAGAGAGAGAGATAGAGAGAGAGAGAGACAGACACGGAGACACACATACACACATGCACACACATGCACACATATACTCAGGGGTCCCACAATAGACCACAGTATAGATCTAGCCAAAGTCCACCTTGGTAAACTAATGAGTTTTATTGGAGTTATTTACAGGAATATGAGTGAGGGCTTATGCACAAGAGCAGAAAGGACTCAGAGAGCTGCAGCAACATGGCCATCAATGACAGTTCACAAATACCTGAAACCTGCATCCCCTGCACAGGCTGAAGGCAGCACACTAGTCTGACTGGTCCTTTCTCAGTGAGCCAGTAAGACTGAACCTCCTCTAGGCATCTTGGCTGGGTTCTGTTTCTTTTGGGCTGCATGGTTGTCTTTGCCTCTTCCAGGTGTCTGGGCTTATCTCAGTGTCTTCCTGGCAGCCAGGCCAATGTGAAAGTGATGCTCAGAAGTCTTTACTCATTACTCTTGGGAAGGAAGGATTCTAGTGAATCTGATCAGTTTTATTGACTTCTTGCTGTTTTGTGTTGCTAGTTTGTCTTTAGGAGGTTCTGTGTAGGATTCTTCAGTATCAAAGAAAACTGCTGAACATATGCAGCTAACCAGCTTACTGTATAACATTTCTAATGTAGCCATGCCCACATGAGGTGGTAGAAGGCAGGGTGGGGGTATACAAAAGACTGAAGAAAGTTATAGTTGTAGTTAGGCAGCACAAAGTGAACATGGCTCTCTGCCTGTGTTCAACAAGCTGAAGAGAAGGTCTTGTTCTTTCTACATACTATTTGTGACATGTATTTGCTTTCCACCAAGGTTCTGTCAACTGTCTCCCAAAGTAATGAAAAGTAGTCCACAAAGATTCTCTCAAAAGATGCAACCAAGCTTATATTAACTAGATCAACCATTAAGAAAAAAAATAGAAGCAATATTATTCTCTCCAAATACACTCACCTCTAATTATGCTTTCTTTTTCTTGGAGGGGGAAATTTTAGGCAGGTCCTATCTGTTCTGCACTCATATTGAGGGCAACACAGACAGGCCAATCTTGATAGTTCAGATTATCTTTCAATAAAGGGATTTCATTCTTAATTCAGGCTAGAAAGAGGAGCACTGTGTGTGTGTGGCGGGGGGTGTAGCTTCTCAATTGTGTAAGTTCATGCTTAGGCTGTACTTTGAGAACAGGACTAGAGGGATGGACACAGTCAGCCAGGTTGATGTATGTTCACTCCAAAATGGCAGTGCCCTGTTTTGAATGTGAAATGAGTGTCACCTCCCATGTAGGATCACACAAGTAAACGTTTGGTCTTTACCTGGGGTCATGAGGTGGGGTCTAGCTAGAAGAAGTAGATCTCTGGGGTTGGTCTTAAAGCTTCTTCATCCAGTCCCATTGCTCTTTGACTATTTATGTTATGTGACCAGGCCTCTCATAGTCCTGTAGCCTTCTCCACTAGTATGGACTGAGTCCTCTCAAACTGTATGCCTCTCCAATTGATCTCTCCTTAAGTTAGTTTTCTTCAGATACTTGATCCCAGTGGTGAGAAAAGTAAGCAATCCAATGCACTTGGAAGTGATTCACAGACACTGCTCCTTTCATCTCTCAGATGTCACTTGTGACTCCCAGATATGCACCTAGAGCTTCCAGGCGCTGACTGTGTCTTTTCAGTCCCCTCTACCATGTTCATTTGGCATCCTGCTTTTCCCATTGTTGAATCTAGTCTCCATGGATTCTTTTTCCGTTGGCATCTTTGTTAATAAGGCCTGTGCATCAAACTCATTGAAACATGAAAGTCTCACACTCTACAGGGTTAGAGTCAGCTATATTACTCTCAGCAAGAAGTCAGTCAGTTCTGACAGTAGCCTCTTTCCATCCTGATGATTCAAGTTAGAACCCTCTCTTTATCCTCTTAGGCATGAGTCAAATAGTATTCACTATCTTCTCAAATCACTTGGGATATGACTCAAGATCTTGAAGTGAGTTTTTCTGGAAGCTTCTATAGTCATCCAAAAGTGTTATAGGAGGAAGTTCCACAGTGTCCATTGCAGTATAGAACAAAACACACATGGATGGGTCTTCTTGGACTTCATTGTTCTTCATGGTTGACTTTATCATCTTCAAGTATATAACACAGAGACAGGTGATGTTCCTATACTGCTAGGAGCATCCATCTATTCTCCCATGCCCATCTGATGAATAGATTTACACCAGCCATCATCAGCCTGTGAAAGTGATTGGTGCCTATATCACATTGGTGATGGCAATAGTGGATTAGGGAGCATTCTTTAGGACAACTTTGACTAGTCTACCATATAGTGACAGTTTTATGGA
Source organism: Mastomys natalensis (assembly GCA_021653895.1). Lineage (NCBI taxonomy): Eukaryota > Metazoa > Chordata > Mammalia > Rodentia > Muridae > Mastomys > Mastomys natalensis. The sequence continues at coordinate 1,771,338 of JAJTUV010000466.1, forward strand.
GCCATCTGTTACACAAGAACGTAGGGTCTGAAAGAGAAGGAATCACTTTCTCACATCCAATGGTCCCTTTAAGAGAAGATGATCACAGGCCATTCAGCTTCTGCAGAGAGTTCTATAGTATGGGGACACAGAAGAAGGATATGGGGCTACAGAAAAAGTATCTTAGTTAGGGGTCTATTGTTGTGAAGAGACTCCATGACCACAGCAACTTTTATATAATAAAATATTAATTGGGGCTGGCTTACAGGTTCAGAAGTGTAGACAATTGTCACCATAGTTGGAAGCATGGCATCACATAGGGAGATATGGTTCTGGAGAAGGAACAAGGAGTTCTCCAATTGGATTAGTGAAAAGAGAGAGTGACAATGGGCCTGGCTCGAGCATTGAAACCTCAACCCTCCTCCCCTCCCGTGACGTACTTCCTCGAACAAGGCCTCATCTACTCCAGTGAAGCTATACCTCTTAATAGTGCCACACCCTATGGGCCTATGGGGAGCTATTTTCATTCAAACCAACACAAACAATTAAAAAGATCTATATACTCTCAAAGGTTGTACAAGTTTATCAGCTAGACCACTAAAAGTTGAATATCTGGGTCAAAGACACATAGACATCTAAAATGATATTTCCAAATTTCTCTTACAGCATTTATAGGAACAATTTCATCAACAGTACATCTAAAGTCTAATTTTTTCATGTTTCCAAAAATAGAATGCATTCAGTTATGAAAATGTCATAGAAAGAGAATTTATACCCAATCAATAAAATATGAGAATAGCTTGATCTTGTCCTCTCTATAATTTTTTTTCTTTTCTTATATTTCTTTTGGGAGTGGTATCAGTGTAAGGATTCATGAGACAGAATTTTATACAACCCAAGCTGAATTCAAACTCAATGTACCCAGGTCTTGAACTATTAATCTTCCTGTCTCCATTTCCTAAGTCCTAAGATTATACAAATGTACCAACAGGCAGAGTTTTTATTTTAAATGCTTAATATATGTTGTTTTTCTTAAAATGGCAAACATTTGCAAAAATATGTACAACTGTTAAGATATTAAAAATATAAATTAGATCTTACATAATATCCTCCTTTCCATATAATTATGCATACTTTAATATGAATAAAATATATCAATATAAATATGCATACTTACATAATTATAGCTAATCAAATATGAATGTCTCTGCATAGCTTTATTTGTATATAAACAATAGAGAATTCTTTTATGAAGCTTTTTCCTATGGTGAGATCACTTTCCAGTTACCCATAAAAATGTATTAATAGATTATATAGCTAATATACTTCAACAGGAAGCAAATGAGCTCATGAAAATATTTATGCTGAGCAAGCTTTGACTTCCATGTTGAAATGTATCCTGGAGTGTATCCTTTAAGTTGTCATGCAATATATTATGACAACACTTTTAAGAAGGTGTGAGTGTTAAAAAATGCTATTAAAATAATAACGACCAAGATCTATGGCCTAACAACTTTAAAAGTTTGTTGGTTAAGCAAAAATTAAGTGAATTTCTTTGCTACAAAGCCTCTACACATCTTAATATGCAAATAAGAGCTTAATTCTCCCAACAGAAAAAGTTATCAGGACGTTTGCCCAGTTAACAAAGCAAATCCCTTCCATCATGAGACTACATCTATTTAGGAACTGTGTATGAAAATTTATAGTACTCAAGTAATTTAAATACAAATGCCACATATCCTGAAGTCCAGCTGAGAACAATAGATATATGGCTTTCTGAGATGAAGCTATTAACTACATAGAAAGTCACATGCCCACTGGAAAAAAATGTCGAATTTCCCAATTCCTGAGTGAAAAAAGTAAATTAATTCCATTTAATTGGCACTAGGACAAGGGAATTCTTCATTAACTTCAAGTCTTAACTTCTGGTGTATACAACATCTAGAATCAACTTAGCATTTGCATATTTATTGGTAATTTTAAAGTCTCCTCCACTTGAGTAATTATTATTTAAATCACATTTTAGTACAGTCTAGTTTAGTCTATCGTTCTAAAATATGACCATTACTCAACAACTGAAGCAGCTTTCTTTTCTGCTTTGTCCTCTTTAGAAGTTTGGATATAAAAGTTGGACAGAGATTATCACATTTTCTTCTTCTCCAGGTCAGGAGTAATTATCTATATTTAATCTATACTACTTATTTGATTGCACTTGATCATACATTCACCTGTTAAATGTTTCCTTGGAATTGAGCTTCTTGTACCTCCTCTAGTCATTTTGTACCATGCTATCATATCTTATTCAGTTCTGGCTTGGCACTTTTAGAGATCAGAGAAATGTTATAGCATACAAGACAGGTTCAATTAGTGTTGATTACACAAACAATTAAATGAGTATATTGCTGAAAGTTCTGCTTACAGTTGCTCTTTATTCTTTGATAAAGTTCCATGTGACTAAAATTGTAGTTCTCTGTATTGAGTTATTCTAGGTTCAAATGAGTCTGCTATCCAGTCTTTCTTTTGTGTGTGTGTGGTGTTGGGTCCTTTTGCATTCTAAGCAAGTACTCTCCCCTTGAGCTATACTGCTGGCCCTCAAAGTTAGTACCTTGAAAACTTGAGTTATATACAGATGCCTTTAAAATAAAGTAAAAGTTCTCAGGGAATTACAGTTTTGATTTAGGCAACTGATAACATGGTATTAATATTAATGTTAATAGATATGATATATTATATGCATATAATGCATAAACTTTTATAAAATACATAAATTTTAAGCTGCTTATAAACACATTCTATTTATATATGTAATAAAGAACAAGTTTGTGCAAGGATATGATTTAAAGCAAGCAAGCTTCAAATTAACTCTACTTAATATGCCATTTTGAGTTTGATATTAAGAAAATGCCACTCAAGATATAGGCATGGGCTGGGGAGTTGGCTCCATAGGTAAAGTGCTTCTGTGCAGGAATGAGGGCTTGAAGCAAAACACTAGCACAAGCAATCACAGCTCCATCGAGGTGGAGACTGGAGGGTTCTTATAGGGCAGCTAATCTAGTTGAATCAGAAAGCCCAGGTCCAGTGGTACTCCTTGTCTTGAAAAATCAGACAGAAAAGAACTGAAACACTCGACATTGACCTCTTGTCTGTGCCCATTTGTCCTCAGAAATACCTGTATACACATGAATGCATCCACTTTCACATACAAAGACACACATTAAAACGATAAGGCAACCCTGTAGTTGTGACAGAGTTACAGCAACAGGCTAGATACTCTCGCCAGTGAGATAGAAAGGTAAGAAGTGAGAAGAAGCGGTGATTCCTCTGGACATCCTTAGATCTGCACTACAGCCAGCAAGTGCTCTTCACACACAGTGTGATGCTTCCCACTTGAGTTAATGCCATCAAGAAATCCCTTACTGGCCTGTCTAGGAGTTAACAGAACCTAGAGAGTACCATACATCTGTTCTTAGGTGCCTGTCTTATGGGTGATTCTAGATCCAGTTATACTGACACTAGATAATAGCCATCACAAATCTGTGCACAGAAAGCTATAATAGTAAGCACCGAGAAACTACAATCATCCATGGTACCAAATTCATGATCCTAGCTCTTCCCTCCTGTTATCCATCCCATTGCCTCTTAGGACCCATTGATTCTGACCCTGAGCAGGAAGTGGTGGAAGGCTAGCCTCTGGCTCTTGAACGTGAGCAGATTCTGAGACCGCAAGTGTTATGATCAGAGAAAGGGAAGACAAGACGACTTTTCAGGATTCTTGTCATCCACACAAAGACAGTCTGAGGATCAAGAGAGTAATGATCATGATTGACTGCGATACAATATTGCACAAATGTATAGGTTCCAATGAATCTAAAATTGAAATCAAAACCAAGAATGAAAAACTTTTGCAATGTGCTTTTAAGAAACTTTATCATTTTTCTGTGTTCATATTTGCACATGTCGGCGTACCTGTCTACGGATGCACATGATTGTGTGCATGGAGAACAGAAGAGAACTTCAGATGTCATTCCTCAGGCACCCTAAACCATTTTTTAAAAGGATTTGTCTTAGGTCTGTAGCTCCTGAAGTAAGTTAGTGGAGCTGACCAGTGAACTCCAGATCCCTCTGCCTATGACTCCCCAGAACAGGAATTATAAGCATGCCATCATGCTTGGCTTTTTATAGGGGATGTTCTGGTCATCTAACTCAGGTTTCAAGGATAGCATTTTAATAACTGAGCTATTTTTAGTCCACAAATCATTGTTTAAAGTAGCAAGTGTAGAGCCCATCATCTTTTCCAGTACTCACCTATATAAAACTGTGCTTCAAGTTGGGGGGGGGGATGTTGAAGAAAAGTTCTTCGTAGATTAATTCTTAGAAGCTAAAGAAGGAATTGGAGCTAATGCATGGCAACATTGCAATCTCTAATAACATTAAGATTGAAATAGTAGTCAGGAAGGCTGTGAGACCCATTGGGCATACAGCTGACTGGGCAAGTGCACAGTGATGGAGGTTCATGGTCAATCCCTACAGCATTATGGTGAACACCTAGAGACTATGGCTCTAGCTGGAATGGTGAGCAAGTCATGGCCATCCCACAGGAAATTCTAACACTTCAGCCCTGAAACACACACACACACACACAAAATCTTTCTTTCTCTCTCTCCTTCTCTCTCCCTCCCTCCCCCCCTCCTTCTCTTTCCCTCTCTCTCTTACTGTCTGTTTTCAAATCTGTCTGAGCCTCTGATCCACAGAGAGTGTGAAACAAGCAGGCATCTTCAGTCTCCTCATCCCAACATTAAAAACATAAAGCTATGGACTATGAAGATGGCTTAGCTGATTTAGTGCTTGCCACACAATATGAGGGCCTGAGTTCAGATCTCAGCACCTGTATAAAACACTGAGCATGGCAACCCACACCTGCAAACTACTAGGCATGTCGAGACAGGCAGATTCCTCGAACTTCCTGGCCAGACAGTCTAGCTGAATCAGTGACTTCATATTTAGTAAGATCTTGTATCAATAGACTGACAGACAGACAGTCAGTCAGTCAGTCAGTCAGTCAGTCAGTCAGTCAGTCAGATAAATGATATGAGAAGTGATAAAGACATCCTATACTGACCTTTGGCTTCTACAAACATAAGCATGCACATTCACACATGCTTGACTGACTATATGCACACAAGAATGAAAACAGGCCAATGTAAGTAAATAAACTCAGTTGCGCTGCTTTATTTAAATTGATGTATCCAGGTAAATGTTCATACATTTGTCAGTGTAGAAAACATTGCTGTGATATTTTACATTTGGTTATAGTTTATCTTTGAATATGTGTGCATACTTTAGAGTATATCTTACCCTGGTTGTTAATTATTTTATTTGAAAAACTTTCTCTGTATTTAGACTTTCTAGAGTATTCAGTTTGGAAAGTAGATTTACATACTGTGGTTATTCTTACCATACCTGGCACTCTTCTCAAAACTGAATAGAGTGCCATTTTAAAAACTTACATAATTCAAAGTCAATAAAATTAAATTATGATTTCTTTAACTACAAAATTCATACACCCAGTGTTCAATAACCACATGTATAAGTGGCACATATTTCCCATAACAGGGTGTGACTTTGTTGACCAACTTACAGGAACACAAAGGATCAAGAAAGGATAAAAGATAGTAGCGATGTGCAAATAACAAAATCCGGAGTGTGGAAAACTATAGGGTAACGAGTCTGATTTGTTACAAAATAAATAGGGAAAGTCCAAAGAGAGAGAGAACCTGTAGGTTAAAGACATTTATCCTTCCTTATACCTGTAGATAGCGTAGTCCTTACTCTTCATCAGACCATTACTAAAACCCAAAACTGTCAAAATGTAGAGAACAACTGACCTTGGATTGCTCAACCCTAGAGATACATCTAACATAACCCTTATACATGTAAGGGCCAGGAAACATCACAGAAGGAACGGGGGAGGGAGAGTGTTAGAGCAGAGGACCATTATGTCTGTTGCAAGATAGAGTCTTGTAATTGTGACAGGAAACTGCACCCCAAAAATATTATGGATATGCCTGCCCAAACAGTACATGAATAATGATAACATCAGGTGACATGCCAGTGTGGATGGGAGAAATCTCACAAGGCCTCTCATTCCTAGATGAGCTATAGGCAGTTAATGGCTGCTTAGAGAGGTAGGAGCAGCCTTCTCCTGGAAAGATTGGATTAGTCATCCAATCCGAAGTACTCAGCCCTAAACATGTATACATATGAGCAACACTAAATGAACTCAATAGGTTATATTTACATGTACAAGTGTGAATATATAAATAGAAATAATAATTAAGGAAGAAGTCATGAATCTGAGAGGTTGTGGAGGAGATATAAAAGAAGAGGTGGGAGAGGAAGAGGATAAAATGATATAAATACAATATCCATGTATTGAATTCTCAAAATGATAATTTAAATAAAAAAGATATTTAATTGATATCAATTAAATGTAATATTTCAAATACTCAATATTTCAAAGTAACAGTCTGAGGTCATATTCATATGAATACAAACAGATGCAAGTATAGATATTTAAAGTAACATAATTTTAATACTTTTATCAATAGATTATCATTGCCAATTTCTTAGATATGGTAATGAGATTGTTGTACTATTTGAAAAGACAAAGGTTTGTGCTGGTGACAGAAAGCCTGAATTTATCTCTAAATAAAATATTGAATCTAAAATCTCCTTCAAAATTACTATAGGGAGCAAACAGGAGACTATGTGGGATTTCTAATGTAACAAATTGGCCTGGGTTTGTAATTGTTGAAACTCAGTGATGGGTAGGTATGCGGCAAGGTTATTATAAAACTGACAGTATGCTATACACACATTTTTGTCAATTTAGTCAAGCGTTATAATGGTATGCAATTATATTTTCAAAGGTTGTCAATCATTCCTGCAAATTAACATGAAGTCTTAGATTTTGATTAAGATATTCCAGAGGAGAATTACCTGAGTGGTATGGATGCCAGGGGAGATACAATGGGGCCATTTATTAGCCAGTGCATGAGGCACAGAGCTCCATCTCCCTACTGGATCTGGCTCAGGGAGTCACTCAGCTGTGAGTACATAGATTCAACACCTAAACATTTAAACATCAGTAGCAGTGAAGGCTTAGAAAAGAATGCAAACTCATTGCGGGCTTATTCCTCACAGGTGAACAAGACCAAAGCCATAGAAAGATGACTCTTACCCCCGGCTGTTGCTGAGCAACCCTGGGCATATGTCAGGGTCAGGACCTGAGTTTTCCTGGTTTATTATGTTATTTTGCAAAGATCTCAGATGCCACCCCTCAAGTGGATTCTTTGCTGACCTTAGCAAAGGAAATCTGAGGTCAGTTGACAGCTGTTTATATTAAAGAGAATTTAAAAAAAAAAAAAAGGTGTTTTGAAAACTTTGTACTCACACCTTTAATTCTCTCAATAAAGGCAACACTTAGATTTCTTCACTGAAATACATACGGGCATCATTAAATTGGACCAGTTTAATGCTGATGATGGCCTTGATTGTTTCAGAAGGCTTGACCTGCACCACAACTCTGTCTGCTATCAACTTGAGTCACTTCCTCTTGTGTCAGCACTATTTTAAGAGGATCAATGAAGGTTTAGGAAGAAAAAAGGCCCTGTCATCTGATCCTAAATGGATGAAATTAATTAAGTTCCTGGAGCCAAATCTATGACACTTTTTATATATTGTTGCTTTTTATGGGCTGCTGCTGACATTGACTCAAACAAAAGATGCTCCTTTCAACCGAGAGAAATAGATGCCTTTCCAAAATCAAGTTTTCATGGTTAAACTTTCTTAGTTGCCAGAATAAAATGCTGGTAGCATATTTCTTGTAAAATCTTTGAACACTCTGAGGATATATTGGCACATAAAATGTAAGCTACTAGCAGTTGTCAAATAGAGGCTCTTTGTGAGGGTTTTACTGTAAGATCTTAGTAGGTTTTATATAAGCAAATTAAGTATTACAATGTGTAATACAAACTCTCCCTCAGCAGTGTCTCTCCATTGAGGAGTCTGTCTTGTGGCTTTGTTTCTTTAGCTTTTGCCTGGTTTCCAAAATGTGGACGAGAGAAGGGTGGAACCTGGAAAACAGAGCAGGTTCACCTTAGATCTGCCCCAGCAGTATGATCCCAGAGGAGAAAAACTGGGGCATGTATACATTTGCATTTTTAAAAATCTCACCTTCCTGTGTTCCAAAATGCATTGTTTGCTTTTGAAAAGCTGAAAGACACTGACTCACAGATGAGAGATCTCACAAGTTCTTGCTCTGGCCTCATCAGAGGATGATCTGATCAAACACACACTTAGGACAGGAGGCAATCTGCTAACTAGAGAGATGGTTCCCACTGAAGGCTGCCTATCTCAGAGATGGCTTCACTTCTTTTCTTCTCTCAAGGTATGTAATGAAACTTTAAATTAAAGGGTCAATCTGTAAAACAAATCCAAAATAGGTCATCATGGTTAAGAACAGGGTCTGTCTTAAAAATTCTTCAGTTAATATTCTGCTACACAAGTACTAGATATATTGGACACCATGGTCTTTCCAAAGGACCCTAAATTAGGCCATTTCATTTGTGTATCACAGTTTAGTTTAAAGCAGACCTTACTTACTAAAAATGGGCAAAAAATCCATTTCTGTGGAGAAAGATGCAACAAGATAAATGTATGTTGGCTTGAAGCAGCCCCAGCACCCTGCATGTCCCTCCTCCTGCACACTGCAAAGGATCAGATATGTTGTCTTTATTCAATCAGACCTAAGGGTTCATATAAAACCTAAGTTTCTTCTTTATAAACTATGGCAAGAGCTGGAAAATCTCTCTTATAAATGAGGTATGAGACATTATAGATCAATTTAGCAGGCAAGGCTGCTGAAGTCACAGGCCAGAGAGAGGGGAGTAGTAATTTTTCAGACAGTGAACGGGGGGCAAAAACCAACTTCAGATCCAACTAGTCCCTGGCATCTGGAGGTGCGTGCTTTTGTGATTCTGTTGTTTTGATATGCTGCCTTTGGCACTCAGCTAAGTTTCACATAGCTGAGTACTGGATATAATTACAAAGATACATTACCCAAACAATAGACAAACTCAGGTTCATGATTGGAGCAAATTGACTGGTGATCATGTGAATTTCTGGGACTTTCTCTTCTGGTCCCTGTTACTGCATCTCGTGCCCACAAGGCTACTCTCATCAGATTTCTTGTATCATCCATGCCTGTTCATGGCCTGAGACCCTACCAGATGAAAATGGAGAGTATAGGGTCTATCTCCAAGCTACAGTGCTTAGTTCTATTTTGGTACAGTTTTGAGTAAGAAATGTTTACCACATGCCCATGTTTGAACTTTCAAATGAAATTTTGATTGTGCTTTGATTTGATTAAGAAATTCCAAGAGCACAAAAAAGTCAGATCCTTCAACTGACATGAGAGAGTGTTTCTGGAAAGGTTTAACTAATAGGGAGGACCTGTACCGAGCATGGAGTAGACAGCATCATCTCATGACATGAAGTCTGGGCCTACATTAAAAGAGATGAAGGAGGAAGCCAACAGAGGACCAGCATTCTCCACCATCTGATTCCTGGTCCACTGAGATGTAAGCAAGCATCCTCTTAGTCACTTACAGCCTAGTGCCATGTATCAGCAAAAAGTATGCCAAAAGAAATCCTATCTACCCATGTTGGTGTTGTCAACTTAACAAGATCTACAATCACATGAGAGATGGAATTCTGGGCATACTTGTGAGGGGTTATAGTGATGATGTTAAATGATATGGGAAGACCCCACTTAATCACTCTTGGATCCATTTCCCAGGAGGGGATCCTGGACTGTGTCTGTTGAAGAATGTGAACTAAGCACTAGCAGGTGTGAATTTATCCACATTTTCTCTACTTCTTTACCACAGATGCAGTATAACTAGCTACCTCATGCTTTAGCTGCTATGACTGCCCCATTACGATAGACTATATCCTTGACCCATGAGCCAGAACAAGCTCTTTCTTCTTTAAGTTGCTTTTGTTTGGATATTTTTATTATGGTCACAGAAATATAATTAAGATGCTCCTTGCTTTTTTACCAGATATTTGGCTGTAGCTACAAAAAATTTAACCACTAGAATCTTTAGCTGGTGGGACTATTTTAGGTGATTCTAGAAACTTTGGGAGGTTGGACTTGGCTAAAGGCAGAAGGTCACTAGAGTCAGTCTCAGAGAACATAGTATCCATGGCTACTGGCTATCACTTTGCTTCCTAGCTTGCCGTGGAGTGAGTTGAGAGGTTTGCCCTCTTTTCCTCATGATGTATTGAATCCTCTGAACACAGGAACCCTAAAGTCAAGAACCATTCTTCCTTTAAGTTGCGTTAGGTAACACTAGAAAAGCCAACTGAAGCCCTCTGTATTAAAAACAAAAACAAAAAAATATTAAAGGAACAAGAAATTATAGCACTCTGTGCCCTTTTACAGATTTCCCACTGTAGAGCTGTGAGATACAAAGGGTTAATTTTGTTCATAAACTCAGTGGAAGATGGCAGCCAGCCTGGCTGCTGATGTTTCTGCAGTTCTGTTTACTTGTGGGTCTAATCTGCTCAGCCCGGTTAGGAGACTTCTATGCGATCTTTGCATAGATCACAGGCTCCTTCCCTGGTCAGGCTCTGAGTGATTTACAGCATGGTGCATTGTATCTGTTTCTCCAGTCTGTAAAATCCCTAGAATGAAGTGAAAGTTCTCCACATATCAAAGTCTGACATAGGGTAACCATCTATGTAGGGAAGGGAATAAATTTTCGTAGACCCTGGGCTGTGACAGACACAAAAGACATTTCTAAGAGAAAAGGTTCTTGGAAATTGTGCTTAGGATGGAGCCTGAAACAGAATGTGGTTTCTCTCTGTGCTTAAGGTTATACTGCTAAAATTCTACTCAGTATTATGCATAAAGTACAAGTGCAGGTCACTTCTGTGACCTGAGTTAGCGCTGTCGTAAGAAACAGGGTGTTTAAAGGCGTTATGCAAGCCACTTTAAAAGCACCTCCCTGGAACTGCCTTTTTTTCCCCCTCTTGGGAATAATGAAACATTTTTAGGTTCCTATGGCACCTGGATGATTGGATACTTCCAGATAATTATAATAACTGAAGGACAAGGGTTGGTTCCTCTGTATAGACATGAATGCAAAGTAGAAAAGGCCCACATGTTCAAAGTCCAAAAGGAGTGCAAACAGAGGCATTGTGGAAGTCCATAACACAAGAGACATCTTTACACAGCTCACTCTAGGATGTAGCATCTCTTCCTCATTTAAAGCATCTTTCCCTAGGTTCTGGGTTTACCAATAGAGTCATATGCCTTTAAGAAGCCCTCAAGTTGCCACATGAGTTACAATGGCATTCTCTAGTCATAATTAATAGAAACTAGACTTCATGGCATTTTTGGAGTTTATAAGGCTGATAATTTAATCTTCCTCAAGTGTGGTGAGGTAATAGAAATTTGTCATTCAAAGATTGGAGATGAGGAAAAATATGATTCTAGAATAGTGATAGTTATATGCTTTATCATTGCAAATCATTCTTTTTTTGTTTTTTTTTAAATAGTTCTAAAAACTAAACTTTTAAATGTTTATACCTCAAAAGCAATAATTATGCCATTCCAAAGCACACATATATTATCAAAACTTTATACCTCATACATATATATAACTTTCACTTGTCAGTTAAGAAAAACAATAAGAAAAAAGGAAATAAATCATTCATAAGTCATTGTATGCTTCACAAACCCATCTTCTGACCAGTACCCCTTGCTTCATTTAGTACGGTGCTCTCTTTAAGTTCCCAAGCTGCAGGCCTTTATGACAACCGCCTGTGACTTCCTCTCTCCAGTGATGGCCATGAATCATTGTTCTAGCTGTGTGGCAGCAGAACGGACCTCTGGCTCATCAGAGGACATCATGATCGTCACAAACATTGCAAGCAACTCTTTGTATGGAAGATTTTCAGCCATGCCAATGGAGTCTCAAATTGCTTCATGTTGTCCTTGCTTTCCTATGAATGAGATCCTTTCCTAGCTGAATAGAGATCATCTCATACTAACCAATATGGATGCTACCAATCTGTTTGTTGTTAAGTTTAAAAGACATATATCCAGCAGCTGTTTGGAGTCACAAAAGGCATAGAAACCAGCTCAGCTCCAGGTCTACCCAGAAGAAATATTTTTTTTCATGTTTATTGGAAAGTATTAGGGAAATTGGATTAAAAAGCACACTATGCCCATGATAGTAGAAGAGAGAAACCCCACATATGTGTGACTTTTCTCATCTACTCAACAAAAGACATGACAACTTGCTGGAGAAGAGGTTTATTTTGGCTCACAGTTTTATGGTATGAAAAGCATGGTGCTGAAGAAGCTAGATCCACCGTGGTTGGAGCTTGTGGCTTGCTCATTTATATCCTGTCAGACAAAACCCAGAGAGCTGAGTCTCCTAGAAGAGTTGGGTTTAATTTTCAGAGGCTCGCCCAGTGACCCACCTCCACTTGCCATGCCTCTTACCAGAGAGTTTCTACAACCTTCCAAAACAGGGTTATCATCTGGGGCTTCTATCTCAAGGAGATAGGGTAGTGGGAGGACCATTATCATTCAAACTGTAAGGCCCACTGTCATAAAATGGTATTTTTCAGGTTTAATTGATCAGTTTATTTCACTGGATACTACTAGATATCAGGGCTTACGTAGTGTATCATCTTCATTAAACTTAAGCATCATTAGTGCTCATGTGGGTATGTTACTTTTCCTTGAACGGTCTCAAGCCAGAACAAGATAGAGAAGTCTGTAAATTGAGATGTTACCCAAAAAGCTAACAGCCAGTGTCCCTAGCCTACATTACACCAAAGCTGGTACTGAGAAGGCAGTCAAAGACTTTTTACTTGATAGCTATATGGAACAAGGAGTGTCACAGTATTAAAGAATTATTGGTATTTTTCCATTTTATCTTTCTTTTTCTAATAGGCATATTTTAATATAGTCCCTACTATGGGTTTTTGAGAAACAGTCTTTTTTTCCCCCTGATGTTACATGCTCTAATTTTGAATGTGTTAGCATGCAATCTGATAATAGTAATGTTGGTGACGATAATTAATAACCATCATGAAGTATGGTGAGACGCAGCAGATCATGCTCCCCAATCGCTTTTACTCTGTTCCTCATTTAATCTTCACGGCACCCCGGGAGGATTTAACATTTGTTCCATTTCACATTCCAGGACAAAATCCAAACCAAACATGGCATTTTCGGAAAATCTTGCATTTCTCATTCCGTGGACAAAATAGGTAGGCTGACATTTGAAAATATGTTTACCCCAAACTGATTTAGTTTCAGGATAAATGAAAATGTTGTGGCGAGGCGGGCTGCAGGGTGCGGGGGAGTGGCATACTGGAAGCTTCACAGCTCCAGGCAAAGGGAGGCAAACCCAGAGAGAAAGTGATCTTCCCAGGCAGCCATGTCTTCCTCCAACATACTCTGGGACTCATGCAGTTGCCCTAAGGCTGGATTTGTTGCCTGAACCAGAACCGTCCTCGTCCTCTCGGTGCACTGTTCCTTTTAACATTCCATCAAAGCTGCCAAGGGAGCCACTTCTTCAGGCTGCCCCAGCATGTGCATCTGTGGTTCCTGTTTTGCAAGAGTTTCTGAGGTTGTCTGGCAAGCCCATTTGCAAAACAGGAAGCCAGTTTCAAATGAGCCTAGGTATCTCACAAAAAGAAAAACCTCTATTGCAACATGCATGTTTCATTTTAAGGACTTCTATCAACTCAAACTTAAGGAGATTTCAACTCAAGAGTTCTATCATTAGGAAAGTAAAGAGAAACCTTTAGAATTAAGACTATACATCTGAGCTGAAGAGATGATTCAGTACTTAAGGGCACTTGCTACTCTTTCTGATGATCTAGGTTCTGATCCCAGCACTCAGATGGTGCCTTACAACCATTTGTAATGTCACTTCCAGGGGATCTGAAGTTACTAGACACACATGTGGTGCCTGGCCTTATACCTTATACGCAGGCAAAACAGTCATACACATATAATAAAATAAAGGGATCTAAAAAATAGCAACAACCAAAAAATGTATCCACACATGAAACATGATGGTGTATGCCTGTTTTCCCAGCCTGTGGGAGGTGGAGACAGAATGATTGGGAGGGAGTTCAAGGCTTACCTGAGTCATATGAGGCCCTATCTCAAAAAGCCAACAAAAATAATAAATAATAATAACCAATAATTAGAAAATTATAAAAAATTATCTTCTGAAAGTTTAAAAAGGTAATAAAAGCCATTATAAAATTATCTTGGGTGTATATTTTAATTAACTGCTAGATGAATATTAATATTTCTCTTTTGTTTTGTAAGACATTTATTCTTTTTAGTGTTTTATTTATTTAGTGTTGGGGAGAGTGTGTACTGGCCACAACGCACAAGTGAAGGTCAGATGAAAGCTTTCAGGTTTTGTGTGTTTCCTTTTCCACCATGCGGGTCCCAGAGATCAAACTCAGGTAAGCAGGCTTGGCAACAAATATTCTTCTTAGAGGAGCCATCCCGCTGGCCTGAGAAAAGCTATTTGTTTGACATACAGCCTGTATATTTTCCAAGTGCAGAAGTACAGCGCCCTGCCATATCTATGAGCCTACTGCTCATGATCTGTGGTTCTTTCTGTACGTATAGTTATAGTGTACATGCATACTAACTGATCATTCATAGAAACTGCATTTATGTGTGGTGGTTTCTTTGCTATAGAATCTAAGAGTTTTAAGTATATAATCAAGGCTTATGTCTTCAGTTGAGAAACTCATATCTTTAAAATATCCAAACAGGCTTTAAGAGCTGAATATATTCTTTGATCACCATGGTTTCCTTAGAAAAGTGACTTGGCAACTGCCCCAGGAGTTTCTTCTCTAGATGGTCTTCTAGCTTCTGTTGTACCTATTGCCCAAGGTGGTCCCACCAGAATTGGACTGCACAAAGCCAGTGGCATGAGCTGTTTAACAAAGGAGAACCAGAAAGCTGGGTGTACTAGGAAAAGCAAATCTCCTCCTGGATATCTGAACACCAGCAGTGATTATTAGTCCTTAGATCTTAGATCGGATCATGTTGAGGACTTTCACTGAATTTGAAAATATTTTCTTGTAAATGTCATGTACAAGCCATTCTTGTCATAATATGCCCCAGGTTATAAACATATCAAGCATCTTAGGAGGGTAAAATGCCTGTGAATGTTAAATAACTATTCCTCGGTGAGGTGGGTTGCTTATCTCAGAATCACACCAAATCATATCTGATTTAATGGAAAGACGAGAGTTCCGTGAACATACCGTGTAGCATCCTCAGGGAACTCCTAACTAGAGGAAAAGCTGACTTCACAGTCTCAGTGGCACTGAGTGACCACTTCATTCTCCTTGTGCCAGAAAATTGACCGGAAACAGCCACTGTACTGTGGTAAGGGGGTGGAAGAGTGTTCACGTTGAGTGAAGAGGTGGAAAGGGAGGGTGGGTATAGTATGCTCTCCCAGTGGCCCTGAGGTACTAGATCAATGAGGAAGGCAGAGTGAACAAAGGCCAGCTATTTAAGTAGAGCCAGACCCTGAATTACATTGATACTTTGCAGAGTTTTGCTTTTTTTATTACATATAATGGAAAGCTTCTAGAGAATGTAAAATGGGTTAAGGGGTTCATGATGGATAATCATGGCGGAAAGAAGACTCCTGAGTGTTTTGAAGGTATTTGTCCTTAGGAGCTTGCAGCGGGGTAGCTTCTAGTTTCAAAACAGAACAGTTAGAGTCAGCAAGCCTCAATGGGTCACAGCAAAGGGAGGAATTGATTCTCGGACCGGCTGGGTTTGAAGGGTGCTCAGTGTGTGCTGCCCATTGTTTTCATCTCTAGACTTGAATGGCACTGACATTTAAACTCCACTCTGATGCTTCATTTACTATGTGTATTCTGGTGACTAACACAGAGTAGCCATATTCCTTGTATCTCATAACGTTTCTTAAGCTTAAATTATCTCTGAGTTGTGTGACAACTCTAGTGTCACATTGTCTAACACTTATCTGATCATCTGCTTATTAGCTAAGCAGCCTAGACTTCAAAATAGAGATCCGGGTAGGGAAAGAAGATCGGAGAATACCACACATCACAGAAAGAAAGGCTTGACAGATGGTGCTTCGAGGACAGAATTAAAAGGGTGTGATGTTCGAGGTGCCTCTGTTAGATGGTATTTCCAGATGTCTAACTTCTATAAGACGTCAATCTAAAGTTTGTTTTTTATTGAGCAACCTGACTGATGAGAAAAAAAAAAGTCTTCAAAACATTGAAGCAGAAGTAAGAGTGAAGTAAAAGGGGGTTGGAATGGAGAAAAGTGGAAGCAGGAGTATGAGCACCTATGGGAGGTGCTAATGCTAGAGTTTGTATGTGCATTTGTGTGGATCTGGGCTGTTAGTTGCTGTCAATGCTATTCTCCATTGATTCACCTATGCATGCCTGAGACATCATCATTTTTAATTCCAAGACCCATGCTCCTTTTGACCTTTTGGAATGGCTGCATTGATCTTTCCCAGGAAGCAGATGATGCTGTTGCTTGGTTGGGTTGTTTGGGTTCCATGTAGGTTGCTTTTTGAAGGAACCAATTCAGCATACCTGCACCAGCAGATTGCTATGTGATAATCATTAGCAACATAGAGCTATTATACTTAACCTTTTTAAGTGTAAAATTCACATTTTTGTTGTATTCTTCATCCAATAAACAGTCTCTAGTCACTTGTTTGAGGGTACTATAAAGGATTGAAGAAATTGCAGAAGATTCTATCAATGGGAAAGCATGCATTAGATGGTGTGAGAGTAGAAGTTTAAAGGAATCCAGAAGTAGTGTCCAAATTTAAGAGACTCAATGAGACACACAGAATGTATCTATTCTGAGAGAGTAGCTAGGAAGTGTAAAGAATAAACAGAGCAGCCAAACAGGGGTCTAAGTAAGGGATAAGGACACTCAGAATCAAGAGACCAAAGCATTGGCCGTCTCCCACTGAGCAGCTGCTGAATAACTTTTTCTCCCACTGTGGCTTCTGCCCATCCCCATCCTGTGCTCCTCTGCTAAACCTTCTTCCCAGAAGCATCTTCACACTTCACCAGATCATCCTTGGACTCTGGTCAGGAGTCTTGTCTATTGACACCTTGCCAAGTTATACTCTCATAAATAAGTAAATCAAGCAAAATGCCAGTGTCTAAGGAATAAGAAAAAAGGAAAAAGTTGCCTGTAAAGGAAATGTCCTATGAGATCCATAGGGCCACTTGTCTTGTGAGATCCATAGGAACTAAAATTCTGCAATACCAACAGAGGAGTAAAGGTTTAATTATTGGGAGATTTTGTTTTCTCTGAAGCAAATGCTAAGAGCAGATATAAGTGAACATCTAGGACAGAACAACTCACTCAATAAAAGGAAGTGAACAAAATTCATAGACTTAATTCAGAGGAAATTAAGTTCTTTATGCATATCATAATCAATAATCATATGCAACAATAAATCAAGAAAAATTAAATTGAAAACACAGAAGAATAATATATTAAAGTAACAATAACATTGGTTGTTATTGCTTATAATTTTTAAAGAATGTTTAATATCAGGAATAAAATTGAATGTTCTGTATAGATAATCAATGGAAGAAATTATAAAACAAGTTATTGATATTTGATAACTGCATTGGATCAATAATACCACAGAATCCTTCTTTACTGACCAGTAAACTTTCATAGTGGTTATCCGGTATGTCCCACTGTCTCTTGGGGTGAGATACTTAGAGCCTCTTCCCACCTCTCCACTCACATCCAAGATAAAGCCCATGCAGCACTTTAAATATCACACACTTGGATAGAGTAAAATGTATAAATAAATACAACACAGAAATGTTATTAAGAGGTCACTTCAAAGTACATAAGAAAGGAAGGAACCATATGCCATGAGGACTGTGGAAAAAATATCTCCAGTGGACAAACAGCCAAATGATAACTCACAAACGTTGAACAGCCAGTGCAAAATTCCTCAGTTGCTCAACCAACAAAATACATACATTTTAAAACATTCAGGTGTAACTGTTTTGCTTAACAAATTTGAAGCTTTTATTTTCTTCTTATATTTTCTTCAGTCCTTCAAGTTCTTTCTTTCCCTTGTTTCTTTAAGTAAATCCCTCTTTTTTTCTCAAATTTCACACAAGTGAGCATTATCATTCACTCTTAGCATTTGTCCAAGTTGGTACAGAGTTCACCAAAGGTATTTTCAAGGTATTTACCTAAAATTATTCATGGTCCTTGCTCTAGTTGTTAACTTTGTAGTAGTATAGCCTATTAAAATAATATAACTTGCCTTTAGTGATTTATGTGCAACAAAATTTATTCTAGTTATATAGAACTATTGACATAAAATGATTAAATGATTTTACTCTATTAAATAAAATATCATGTAGCCATCAACAGAATTTTTAAGATATTTCTAATTACATGCAAATGTAAGCTACAACACTCAGGGCATTATGCTCAGTAGACAACCTTCTTACTGGTGAAATATATTAGATAAATGTTCAGGTAGCTTTGAATGGGAATTTCCTCTGAACATTACAACACATAAAGAAAGATTTGAATACAAACCCACCTTCAAAATAATGAGTAGTTGTTGTTTGTAAGTGCTACTAACACATGCAATGGTTTTAGCTTCCATTTTTGCCCATATTTTCCAACATTTCTCTAATAACCATTCATCATTTGCTAAAATGTCAATACACAGAATTTTAGAGAGAGGTTTGTATGATGAAAGAAGTCTGGTTTCTACTTGTTCTTATTTTCCATCTTCTCTAAAGGGATCCTGGTCTCTCTGACTGGGTTTCTCATCTGCAGAGCATTTCAAGCCAGAGAGGACTGACTGTAGTCTGGACTGAGCTCGGAAGGGATGCTGAAAGCCTGACCTTTAACAGGAATGAAGTCCACTTGGGTGAGGGATCCTCTGTGATATGTCTGTGAAGCCCAGGAAAACAAAGAGCTCTATGTGAATTGTTCATTTGAGTCATAGCACAGACTGCTAAGGACTTGAAGATCTTTTTTTGCAAACTCTTCAACTGGATGAAACTTCCTGATGAAGTAAGGAACCACACCCACACACGTGGTTATCTGGTGAATTGTGTCCCTTCAATGTTCTTATCCTGAAATCTTTAGCCCTATTACCTCAGAATGTGGCTGTATTTGGAGTAAGCATTGTAAAGGGGGTTACTGTGATATAAAGTAATCAGAGCACGAATTCATCTGCTGCTCTACTGATAAGAAGATGAGGTCAGGACACAGAGGAAAAACCATAGGAGGATGTGGAGAACCTCAGAAGGTGGCTGTCTACACCCACTTCCCACTTGATGACTTGGGGCTTTTGTTTTCAGAATGGTGAGATTATACATTTCCGGTGCTTAAGCCAATTATGGTGTTTTGGTATAGAACTCCAGGAAATAGTGCATGCTTCCAAAGCATTTCCATGACCTGTATTACTAAGTTTCATCTCTTTACTCTTTGGCCATTAGTACCAACAAGAAAATAATTATGTTGACACAAGCATTTGATGTGACTCATAGCAAAATGATGGGTGGTCCTCATGTTCAGTTTTCACATAGTGTGTATGGTTTGTGTTTAAAATGTTCTGATTAGTTATTGTCCCTGCATGGAAGGTGCCCAGCTAGAAGTGTTGTTTGAGAAAGTTGGAGAGATGGGGCTGCACTGGAGGAACTTGGTTCCTGGAGGACAGTCCTTAAGGGTTAGAGCTCAGCTCTTGCTCTGGCATTAGCTTTCTGTTTTCAGTCTGTTACCAAGGTAACCCTGCCAGCACAGAATTAGCCACACTAGCCGTCATTCTTTCTTACTATGAGGGAATTACTGAACTGTAACCCAAACTATGTCATTTTCCCTTGCTTTTGTTAGGCATTCTATAATAACACTGAAAGAACTTGCTTATACAGAAAATTTATCCTCAAGTGGCTATGTGGCTGTAATAAATCTTAGCGTGTAGTTCATCTGCCTTTGTAGAAGGGATGTGGTAGAATTTGGAACTTCATGTGCAAGAAGCCTTAGACTTCTAAAAGTGGAGCTTAAGAGGAGAAAGAAAAGAATGACAGTAAAAATATGGAGACTGAAGACTAGGCTTGAAAGGTTTAATGGGAAGGCTCTATTTGGAATTAAGCTAGAAATTATCCATGCCCTATTTTGACTAATAATCTTGATATATTCTATCTATGTTCTGAAAACATGTATGAGGTTGAGTTCAAAAGCAATAGACTAATTTGTTTGCTGTAAGAAATATAAGGCATCATAATTCAAGCTGCAGTGTGATTATCGCTCACTATCTTTGCTCAGATTTATAGTGAGTGTGGCTAAAACAAGGGGCACAATGTTATTTACAAGGTGTACAGTTTGGTCAAGAAGAGGTGTGAATTTAAAGATGTTGCTGTGATTGATAAGACAGGTTAGGCTAAGAGGCTATGACTGTTAAAGAAACAAGTATGGGAAGATGGGAGGATCATAAGAGATAGACATCAAGAAAGACTGTTGCAAAATAGAATCTTCTGGATATCACAGGGCTCTTTATTCATGAGTTCACAGCACTGTGGCTGCCTACACAAGACCTGCACAAAATCAATCCAGTTATTATTCTAGTGGCTTCCAAGTGCCCACCCCTACCTGAGAGCTATTGGTTTTTGGTGATTGTTGGGGCTGGGTGAGTCAGTTTTCTTCAGATTATGACCTCTTCTTGATTGCCCATGTGTCAGTGGATGGGACTACCACTATGCACATGCAGGTAGTTGTAACTGGACCCAGTGCATTCTAAAAAAATCCAACCAAAACCAAAACAACATTGGGATGTGGACTTAAGCAGTATCTCGGAGAAGTTGGAGCAGGGGTAGGTGTTAGTAATGAACAGGATTACATTGCATACATATGTGAAATTATCAAAGAATAGATAAAATCTTCTTTAGAATAAATAATCACAAATAATGAAAGCAAAAAAGATGAGTATCACTCAAGAGACAGCAGGACCTTCTCACTGGGACAACAGCAAACTGACTTGAGAAGGCTGGGGTTTAACAGTGCAATCCCCCAAACAGAGTGTGTAAACGAAAGGGTCTCTGTTTCTTGTGCCTTCTCTTGGACTCTTTTTCTTCTATTTGGTTGTTTTGTTGTTGTGGTGGTGGTGGTTGTTGTATAATTCCAATGTGTTAATTTTTGTTTTATTTATTTCATGATTGGTCTCTTAGAAGACTGTTTGTTTTCTAATGATATGGAAAGAGAATATCTGGATTGGAGGGGCCATGAGAAGGAACTGGGAGGAGTAGAGAGAAAGAAAATCATAATTGGTATATATTATGTGAGGTTGAAAAACGTATTTTCGTTAAAAGGAAAACAGAGCAGTGTAATCCCATTTTTAAAATTTTCATTGGGGAACAGTTCATGAAAAACAAGTTCCTGAACAAAGAGTACATCAAAAGGGTGCTTTGTTCCAAATTGATCACGTATGAAAAAGTCTTCTCAAGTTTAGCCATAAAGCACTCAGAGGCCACTGATGCGATGCTGCAGAGGCATCCCCAGTACACCTTGATATGGAAGCAGAATGTGGCATCATCCACATGGTGCAATTTTGTAGATGTATAGATAGGAAGAGTTCTCAGACTGTGAGACTGATAGTAAAGTTTCAAATGACTAATATGGCCAAGCCGCAAACATACAGTGAAGTTGTAGTTCCTGAAGAATCACCTACAGAAATCAAGCTACAAAGGTAAACCCTAAGTTGTCACATAAACCTCAGGATATTATAGATGCTGGAATCATAGTACTTATTGGGGAAAAACAGTGGGCTTCCAGTCACGACAGTTGATGAGAGAGTATATGTATTTTACAGGTGACAGATTCAAAGGAAGAGGGTTGACCAAAACCATTAGATGTCAAAGGATGCATGCTAGTGCCTCAGGTGCTACACAGAAAGCTAAAGGACTTACTGTTTGGTGTGCTGCTGTTTTGGGTCTGGGCTAATCTTTCCTTGCCATCCTGGTCCAGTTGTTTTTCTTTGAATTGAGAAAGTTTACTCAGTTCTTGTACATATTGCAAGTATTTAATTTCTTATTTTATTCTATTTTGCATGGAATCACAATTAGGAATTTATCAATAGCCAAAAAAAAAAAAAAAAAAAAAAAAAAAGACTGTAGACTTTATAGAAATGGTGAAGCTATTCAAATTTCAGAGACTCCTAAAGTTTAACTAAAGCAATGTTGAGCCATAAGCCTTTGAATGTGAAAGGTCTCCCACAGGCACATGCTTGGGCATTTGATCACACCTTATTTAGAAGTTGAGACCTCACTATAGGAGGT
This sequence comes from Mastomys natalensis, assembly GCA_021653895.1. NCBI lineage: Eukaryota > Metazoa > Chordata > Mammalia > Rodentia > Muridae > Mastomys > Mastomys natalensis. The sequence continues at coordinate 1,793,772 of JAJTUV010000466.1, forward strand.
AGGTCGCTGGAGAGTGGGTCTTGAAAATTGTAAATCATCTCAGCTTCTCCTCTGGATGCTCTGAGAGTATACTGGCCATGAAAATGTAACACACCACACTATAAGTTCATACTACTATGAAAAAAATTTATAGCCAACATGCCTTCCTCTCCATGATGGAATACATTCTCAGACCTATGAGCTAACTGAATTCATTCTTTTCAAAGTTATTTTTCCTGAATGTTCTGTCAAAGTGCTGAGAAAAAAAATCACTACTAAATGATGAAATATGAATGATGAGGGGTTAGGACACACACACACACACACACACACACACACACACACACACCCCAGAAAAGACTGGGAACTGAGTTCAACATTTTATTTCTCTCAAGGGTCTGTTTAACAACAAAGAAGTTGGGGAAGATGGTCCATGTTAGATCAATCTGCTTTCCAATGGCTGGCTATGCCTTGCTTTATGGTTCATTGACCAAATCTCTCAATCCAGCTCTTCAAAAAGCTGAGCATGGACCTTGGATTAAGCTGATAGATGGACCTGGATACACCCTTGCAGAACTTTAAAATATTATATCCAGGAAAAACAGCTGAGAGTATATAGCTTGTCATCAGACCCATGAAGGTACCATAATCCTTCAAACTGTTTCGAGTCATAAAGGAGCTTCTGACACAGCTGCTGTAGCATAGAATATTTTCATTCCTCTCAAACATGTTAAAAGACCTCATGGAGATGGAAGTAAGCCCTTAGCTGACATATGAGGGGTAACTTGGCAACATGTGTCTAGTCTGAGATTTGGAAACATAAAAGCAAGTGTCAGGAAAATTCCATGTAGGTTAAACATTGATCAAGCAACAGCCTTTCTCTGTATATATCTAAAGCTGGAAGGCTCAGCAAGACCCACTCCTCTCTGAAGTCCCCTTTTTGATCAGCCAGTATGACTCATGGATTCTAGCTCTGACACAAATGCCTCTGGTGAATGCAAACTACCAGGAAGCAGGATATGACATTCTCCAGGGGTGCTCCAGGAAGTTCTGCCAAATTTGGGAAGATTGTGAAGCCACTAAGTCATAGTTCCGGAACTCTCCTCAGACTGAGCAAAGAAATAAGCAGATAAAAATCTGGGCACTCCTGAGATAATTGGGGGCTAAACACTGATTCCCTGTAGCCACTGTAACCCTGCACAATGAGAAATTCTCTGCAGTTTCACATGGCAAACTTAGCAAGCCTTCATGTACACAGAGATCTGATCAGTGACTGGGAAAACATGTGAGTGAATTCAGATTTTACAAAACCCTCAGTCCACAGCTCTACATTCTGAAACACATACTGGACTCACAGGAGTAGAGAGACAAGTTAGATAACACAGGCAGTGGAACCTTATTCATAGGCTTGAATTAACTGGTAATGCCCAAAATATATTACAACTCAATTGTAATGTAGCTGATGAAATGAAACATTTCATTATTTTCTGTCCAAATAGTCTTTTGTCTCCTCCTCCCTGGCCCCTTCCTCCTTCATCTTCTTCTTCATCCTCCTCCACTATTGCTTTTAGATAGAATCTAACTTTGTAACTCTCAGGCTAGTCTATAATTGCTACATAGCCCCATCTGAACTCAATTTGCAATTCCCCTGCCTCTGACTCCAAAGTGCTTGAATCATGGGCATTATGCCAGGACATTTGTCTTGTTTCTTTCTTTTCTTCTGAGGAGAAAATTAATGTAGAAATTACAACTTGTCTTTCACAGTATGCATTGTTCAATTGGGATTCACTTTCATGAAGATCCTCTAATGTAAATTACAAAATATTGAATAACTTGATAAATCTGCATGCCACAAGCATTACCTTCACATTGCTATTAGGTAACAATGATAATTGCAGTAAGTGTCTCATTTGTAGGTGAAAGCACCTAAGAATGCTTGGTCACTTCATGAGATTGTTAGGAATCTAAAATAGAATCATGGTATTATGTGGGAAGACAGTCCTGAACTGAGGTACAGAGCAGGCAGGGGACATGCTAGTCCCACACAGCAAGCTGACATCCTTCAACATCAGGATCAGGTCGCCATGCAGTCATTCTGCTCATCTCAGAAAACACAGATGGTGCTGACAGACAACTGAAACTCATGCCAAGCAACAGTAAAACACCCTTCTCCTCTTGAAGCTGCTGCTGAGGCACTTGGGGATTCTCACTCTGGTTCCATCTACTTTCCTGTCATTTACCAGCTGGAAAACCCATGCATGCTGTCACCCCATGGAAGCCAGTTATCCTGTCTCTGCTCATTGCCCATCTCTGGCAGGTGAACAATCACATATCTCATGGATGAAGCCAGGATTTTCAAAGCTTGTCTATGAAAAAGGCTCAACTGTTCTTAGCATTTAATAAGGCTTCATTTAGGGGTTAGTGGCTGCATTAGTTACTTTGCTTATCAGAGATGAAGATCTGAGAAAACAAATCAATACAAGAAAGATCTGTTTTGGTACATAAATTCAGAGGTTCAATCCATCATCTTGAAGTGTGAAAGAATTCACATCAGAGCAGAGATCATGTTTACAGAGAAAAGAACTTACAGGAGAGAGTTAGAGCAAGTTATAGCCTCAAAGATCTACTTCCTCGAACAAGGTCTCACATAGCATTTCCAGAACTTCCCCAGATGGCACCACCATCTAACAATTGTACAATACATGACCCTAATGGGAGACATCTCACATTTACACTGGATCAGAATTAGCATGCATAAAGATAATTCAATGTAGTCTTTGAACCTAATAGTTAAAGATGAAGAATACAGATATAGGAGAAAAATCTGGAGTATGGGGAATACATGGAAATAGATAACTAAACGAAGAGTAGTAGTTTCTCATGGGGAGTTTCTGAAAACCAAACATGTCTGCCACATTCAGTTCTTAGCATGATACTAAGTATTCTAAGAATATCAGAGCCTTAAAATGTTGTTTTTAAAAAGAATCTCAACTGGTTGATTTTTACCAAATGAACAAGCCAGATATTGGGGTGAAAACCTACTAGCTCAGAGAGACAGAGAAAGCATCTAGCTGACTTTCCTCTTCAACCAATGTCACAGAAAGAGCCTGTTGTCCTTCTCCATGGTCTTAAAGCCCCTCTTAACTGATTGTTCCTCCTTTTACTTCTTGTGTGTCTCTCTATCTGTCCTCCCTACTGCCTCTTGCTCTCTATGGTTTTTTTTCCTATGCTCACTCCCTTTCAACTGTTTGTTTGCTCTGCCTCTAGACCCATGGTTGACTTTATTCAGTCTTGTTTACAATAAACAGAAAGCTCTTGGATTAAAGGTGTGTGCTAGAGCTGGGCCATACCACAACTAGAGACATGTTTTTCCAGTATACAATTTTGAGATTCACAGTGTGATCAGATATCCTGAAATATTATAATGCTTACATCAGAGCAATGCAAATACAAATATGAGAGACTGGGTTTCTTTAAATTGTATAGCACAAATACAATATGAATGACTGAGAAGGGCCAAAGCCACCCAGTGAATCTTCTTGGTGGTGGTCAAATTTTAATGAGTTCTTAAAATGTTGGTAAAATATTGTGAAGCAAAGTAATTGAAGGAGAAGCAAGAATAGAAATTAAAATAATGGATCTAGACAGGCCGGGGAATTAAACAGCAGAAAGAAATAAGAAGTGTCAGTTCAAAATGGAGGATTAAGTCAAATAATTCAGTGTTGAAAATGGCAAGCTCAAAACATTGTACCAAATTGGCATAAAAGCATAATTTTTCGAAGCATCTTAAAAATTGTTCCAAATTCTATGTTGATCCTAAATATATCTATCCCTGACACAAATGTGTTGGTTCTTTTTTTGACTAAAAGAAGAGGAATATTTTTAAACTTAGAGAGAATTAATTCTCAGTTCTTCAAATCTGACAATTTGATATGATCTTAATATTAAGTTGAAAACTATATTAAGTAGCACAGGTACAATATGATCTCAATTAGAATTAGGCATTTCAGAGTCAAAACAAGGTCCTACTCTTTGTATTGTTATTACTCTTTTATGGAACAACTGATTTACACTTTGAAAGCCTCATACATGTATCCAATGTGTCCACTCTCCTTCTCCTTCCCCCAACTTCTCCACATGGTCCAAACCACCAGCATATCTCCTTACTAAGTTCATGAGTATTTTTTCTAATTTTATAATCCAGTGAGTGCAATTAACATTGCACATATATGCATGGTTATGGGACCATCCACTACAGGCATGGGCAACCTGCCAGGAACAACCCCAAAGGAAAAGTGATTCGCACTCCCTCAGCAGTCATTAAATGCTAATAGCTCCTGAGGAAGAGGGAGAATCTTATGGCACCACATCATGCTGAAATTTTTAACTGACTTGATTTTGTGCACGTTTTGTTTAAGTAGCACTGCTGCTGGGATCTCATGTGTGTAACAGTCATGTTTTGTCCTGAGAGCAACATTTCACAGCACTCTTCCCTGTCCTCTGGCTCCTACATAGCCTCTCTTCTATGATGTTCCCTGAGCCTTGGTGGGAGTAATTGAAAAGATGTTCTGTCTACAACTGAGCACTCAATGTTAACTGTTCTCAGCACATTGAACAGTTGAGTCTCTATATTGATGACGATCTCCTTAAAAAGAAGTTTCTCTGACCAAGGTTTGAGAGCAATACAGCTCTGGCTATGTAAATAATAATATGACCTTTGGATAAACAATAGCAACAGATGTCTCTAGGGCCTAGCCATGGCTTTTAACTGTATTTTCAATATCAGATGTCAATTTCCTCCTTTGGAGCAGGCATCAAGTCCAATCAAGAGAGGAGTTGGTTACCTCTATAAGCAGTGTGAGTAGTATTGCACTAGAGGACACACATCTTGCCTCACAGATCAATGCTGCAGCATGCAGCGGGCTCCCTATGTAAGAACATTGCTGTCTTCTCTTCTCTAGCAGCTTGCATAGTGTCTTTCAGCACCAAGGAAGTTGGACAGCAGGAAGAGAATTTCTTGGCCATTCCATTTTTAAGGTACTATACCCCTACTAGTCAGGCTATTTTAAGGAATTCACTTTCTCATCAGTAAAATGTGGGTGATAATAGGTTCTTACATCTAGAGATATAGTGAGAATTAAAAGCCCCCACACATAAAAGGCATCTCTGCATGTGACAAGAAGCCTACAAATGCTCATGATTTTTGTGCCATGAGTTAACATAGAATATAGTGACTCTTATTGATTCGGGTTTTTTACGACAAAATTTAGTGAATAATTACATAGCAGGAGCCACATCAAAGGCTTAGAGCTGAAAACATAAATAGATGAAGCTTCAAGAATTTCAGTGTGTGTTTGAATAAAATGAGACCCAAACTGTTCATTATAGTGCATGCTATGAGGCAATTCATGAAATATCTTTAAAGTCCTGTTATTGCAAGAAGATCCCATCCATCTTTAACTCACAGGAAATTAGGTGTATATTCCGTTCAGAGACATTAATGTTTACTTGGTTATGTCTCATATACGGGCTCATCTTCAGAGACATCCACATTTTAAGATAAAAGTTAGGACTATTTCTGGGGACAGTGGTGGGTTTAGGAGGAAGAAAGGAGATGACAGCACCTGGCACTGGGTCCTGTCTTCTCAAATAAGGGAGAACATAGTGTACCCAATGCAGGGTTCGTCATATTATGCAAAGCTTCTATACCACACAGAAGGATACAGTAAAGGTCTACAAAATGAGTACCATTGACGTTTCAAAGTGAAATCTATCTCTGCAGACTTATGTGTGTGAAGGCATGGTTTCTGGTTGTCGGTGCTCTTCTGGAATGCTAGGAAACCTTTAAGAGGGGGAACTTTACTGGAAGAAGTAGATGGGTAGGTGTCAGGCCTTGAATTTTTTTAGAACATCCTTCCTTACTATCTGTCTCTGCTTCTTGAACACCCCCATATGGGCAAACAGTCACAGGCTCCTGCTACCATAGCCTTACATCATCCCTCCCCTGCCATGGTAGATTGATAGATGTTTTGCCTTAACCTATGAGGCAAGGTAATGCCTTACTTTTTAAGTTGTTCCATTTGAGTATTATATCATAGCAATGAAAGAAGTGACTACCATAAGCCCTTATACAAAGAGTAAAGGCTAGTAATTCTTAAGACAACTTGGGTCGTCCCATAAACAGCCTACCTGAAAGGCCATCATTCTGCACTAGCTTAAAAAAAGGGTTTCCACACCTGTATATTATGAATTGGAGCTTGTCCTCCCTTTGGATTGATTATGGGGTGAAGGTGAGCTAAGGTGTGCTGCTCTCAAGATGAAAGTAAAATCAGCCAGGACATGACACGCCAGGGGCCACAGAGGATGCACTTTGGACAAATAGAAAAGTCAGCTCATTACAGTTTTGAAACACAAAAACAAGAAATCAATGGTCCAACCTCAAAGGTGTAGCACGCAATCATCTTAGAACATTCAAGATTGATTCCTTACGTGGATTACATTATGCTTGCTGGGGCTTAGGAGCAATTGTGCCCCACACCAGTGCTAGAAGAGGGAGCTGGGCGTGAAACTATAAGTAGCTGAAAAAATGCATATTCTGAAGATTCTCATTGGCTATCTCAAGTGACTAGCATGGTTTCTATCTGAGTATTTTGGATTTTAGCAAAGGACAGCATCAACACAGCTCCCGTAGGAATATTACAGGCTTTGTGAATCTTTGCTGTCATAATGTCCCATCCTAAACATACACTTTCTAATATCTGTGTCACCAAAACAGATATAACAGACATTAATATTCATGTAGTCCATGGAAATGAGATGCTACTGTGAATTATGGACCTTAAGGGCATCTCTCAGTATCCATCCAGGTGACCAAAGACTTCAACATAACTCCAGCTACTTCACAAGAAATAGTTCAACTAACAATGGCTGTGGAACTCTGACCTCTACAGCTGACCCACAAGGAAAGGACTTAGCTCGTCTCCTTGTTCCTTTTTAATTATTCTTCTTTGTTTTATTGTATTTATAGACTGTTTCTGAAAACAGAACCACTATAAATAACAAAAGTTAAGTAGTTTGAATATCAAAAATCATTAGAAATATGGGAAGACATGAACACACACTATAGCCAACAGAAATGACTGGGCAGTTAATTATTATAGGTCTGTTCTCTCCTGCATCTGATTTCTTGAATCCTAAAGCACATGAAATGTCATATAGCACTCCATGGTATTTAGATGAGTTTTGCTTAGTGGTATTGTTTTCTTTCTGCTTGTGATTAATGATAGACCCAATACTAAGTACTATATCATCTTCTTAGAACATGATAACTTGAGCCACTGAGGTAGCACCGGGAATTATTGAACTTGAGGAAGCCTTAGAGCTCATGTTTGGGTATGTTAGTGACATTTCTTCTTGTGTATATTAAAAAAATAAATGGTAGCTGGTCAGGTAGATAGCAGGATGTAGAAACCGAAGAAATTTCAATGACTTTCTGGTAAAAGTTTTGCTTGGAGAGTGGAGAACTCGACAAGAATGATAATGGAATCACTTGGTGTTCTTTACTGTGTCCTACAGTCATGTTCCAGCCAGACACTATTGATGTTACTCTCGGCTATTTACATTTGGCGACAGTTCAGTGACCTAAATGTTATTAGGTTCAAGTCCTTGTCACTCTAAGAGTCTCACTTCTCTAAACCTTAAACAATTAAGATTCCTGTTGCAGACCTCTGCAAAGGTTAGGTTTGTTTCTAATATTATAGAAACATTTACTTGGGGGAAAAACAGACTCGTTTTAAGAATTGCACACTACCTTACTGTGCTTTAGAAGCTTTTTAAAAGCCCAACTTTAGTTTTGCTTGTGTTACAAATGCAAGAGACTCTTTTATTTATGCATTTTCTTTGACTGTACAATGAAAATATAGTTGTGTAAAATGCCAAACGTGAGTCTAAGTAACTGGGACTTTTGTGGGTCTTAATGACCCATTGGGTGAGGAATTTCACTTGCTAAATTGGTGGGACATTTGGCTAGACCAGCCAATAACACATAATGAGATGCAAAAAATAAAATTCAAAGCCTGCCCTTAGTAAGTTTAGAGGTTAATGAGGATCACATAGCCCTAATAATTTTGATGTTTTTATTAATTTCAGTAGAGTACTGCTGATAATATACTTCACACAATTATTAGTACTGCATAGGAATAGTTTTTCCTCTACTGTTTAAATACATGTTCCTGTATAGTATTTTGAGTGAATTCAAAGAGGACAGTGTAGGAGATACTCACCAAAGGCAGCCAAGAGTGTGTGGAGGAGACTGGTAGCAGGGACAGCAACATGCCATTTCTAATACTGAAGCGAACAGCATATCTCACTCTTAATAAGTCTTCAAACTTAAGGGACAAAATGTGTATCATATAACTCCATATATTTTACTAAGCTAAAGATTCAGATGTCCAAATATTTTTTTAAAAATTAAAGCAAGCTTGGTTCTTCACAATTATTATGTAGATACTTTTTTTGACTGAGCCTTTTCATGGGAAAGTCAAGTTACAGCATATAAACTATTTCTAGTTGGACCACGTTTAAATAAAAACAAATTAGTGGCTATATTTTTGAAAGCTCCTTATATACAATTATCAATATTCCCATTTAATACATTTATAGTCCTTTAATGTACTTTCCTTCTTTTCTTTTGAATATGAAATACCCATGAGTGGCCCTTCCTCATATCTGGTCCCATATATAGACACTGGACAAAGTAGCAAAGTGTGCTTATGATACCTTCTGTGGTAGATCAAAGGAGCAATGCCTCTTATAGGCTCAGACATGAGAACATTTCGTCCTAGATGGTGGCACTATTTGGGGAAGTTAGGTTTAAGAAGCGCATCTGAAGGAAGTAGATGACTGGAGATGGGATTTGGGAACTCATAGCTTTAAATAATTTCCTGTTCAATCTCTGCTTCATGCTGTGGTTGAAGATGCAAGCTCTCAGCTTCCTGCTCTGTTGCTAATGTCTGTTGCTTGCTGCCATGCTTCCCTGCCATGATGAGCTGTTTTTCCTCTTGAAGCCTAAATTCTTTTTTTTTCCTTTTTTAATTTTAATTTTTTGCTTATTCACTTTATAACCCGTCCCAGTCACCCCCTCCCACAATCCTTCCCCATCTCTTCTTTTCTGAGTACCCCTCCTTCTGTATCCCCCACCCTGCCACTTTAAGTCTCTGAGAGGCTAGGCTTCCTCTTCCATTGAGGCAGATGAGGCACCCAGCTAGAAGACCATACCCATATACAGGCTGCATGTTTTGGGATAGCCCCACTCCAGATGTTTGAGACCTACATGAAAACCAAGCTGCACATTTGCAACATATGTGCAGGGAGGCCTAAGTCCAGCCCATGGAGCTAGATCTGTGTAGACTAGGTATGCTCCACGGTTGGTGATTCAGTCTCTGAGAGCTCCAAGGTTCAGGTTGGTTTACTCTGTTGATCTTCCTGTGCAGTTCCTATCTCCTTAGGGCCCACCAGCAGCTGACTCAGACAGATACAGACATCCAGAGCCAAACAGTGAATGGAGCTTGAGGACTCTAAATTCTTTTATAAATTGACTTTGGTTCAGGTGTTTTATTACAGTAACTGAAAAATAACTAATACTCCTTTGTCTTCATGATTAAACAACCAAAGGCCAATGTTTTTCTGGTCACTTTCAATGAACAGGTTGATATTAGGTCTCAAACCCAGGACAAGTCTCACTCAGTACCTGTGGCTTCTCCCAGCATTGCTCACCTCACCTCCTACCATTAACCTCTCCTACCCCAGGGACTGGACATCAGCTTCCCTTCCCTCAGTCAGATTCCTGAGTAACTCAGCCATTTTGGCTATGTTGCTCTCTTATTCTCCTTGCTTAGGTTACCTCTCTTGGTCAGCGGCTCCCCACTTGTTCTCACTCCCAATCTCTCCTCTTGTGAGAAGAATTTTATGGTAGATATATGATAGATGTATGAAAGAAAGCAGGCATAATGAAGAGGCCATGCTAAACATGGCTAGCACACTAACCAGACCATAAGAGGACCATGTCTTGTTAAATGAGTAAATATTGCCAGGAGCCAAGTAAGGTAGCTCAAGTGGGAAGCAGCTGTCTGTCTGTATATCAGGGATTCGTGTCTCAGTTTCTGAGCACTGTCTAGAAGGTTTATGATTATTGCACTAAAAGTGAACAAGAGAAGACCAAAATCAGGGAGTCATCTCCATGTTAGACAATGTTGGGGAGGTTGAGTAGAGAAATCTTTTGTGTACCCACATGTGTAGTGTATGTTGGGACCCATCAAATTCATCAAAAGAATATAGTTATATAAGAAGGAAGAGATGCGATCAACTGTTGGATACCAACCTAGCTAAAGATTATCATGCCTGTGTAATAGGAATCATGACCACAGGAGTCTGAGAAATAGTTAAAATTGATTCAAGTTGCTATCATCTATTAGGTAATTCTTTTTCAATGTTCAGGTTCACAGATTCCACAAATACACAGAATTAGCTTGTGTGATAGTTTCGGATATGACAATTTAAACTCCCCTAGAATAACCAAGAAGAGTAAAACTTCTCGTATGCAAATTTAAATCCCATGATGCAAATAGACTGCACATTTGTGACAGGACAGATAAGCTACTACTGGGAGCATTAGCTGTATTGTAAGTATCCTTAAAGAGATGTGTATCAGCTTATTCTGGGAATAAATCCAAGCTTACTTAGATCTTCACGAAATCAATTGTGCCACTTTCCAAGAAGAAGGAATCATCAGAGTTGAAACTTTGTATGGTGTCTCCAAAGATTAGAATAGCTTACCAGTGTACATCGAAGATTTATATACCTTAAGCTTCTACCAAAGAAGAAGCTGTGTTTTCACAGCGGTGTGCACTGTGCATGCATAAACAATCAAAGCTAAACTGGGAAAAGGCGATGCAAACAGCGCTGCTGTAGACAAAAAGGGTTGGTAGTTACATTATTTTATAATCCTACACACAAAGGACTTGAGAGTATTTGGGAAGAAAATTGTCCAAATTAAAATAAAAGGAACACATTTTTAAAATATGACGTCTGTATATACACCTACATGCTTAAGCACACATATATACATTGCACACATATATACACACATAGTTTTCCTGACCCTGGACTGAACATTGTTCCAATAATTAAAGCAATCATGACAAAAGCAGCCACCTGGAGGACAATAAACCCTGGACTCAGACAAAGAGCTACAGGCAGAGTTCATGTGGTTGAGAGGGAAGGATGCCTTCTTTCTGGACTGAACTCAAGTGAGAGAGACAGAGAGATGGGTCAAGTAAGGGGACAGATGAGAAAAAGGAAGAGGAGTAAATGGAGGAAAAGAGAGAAATAGACAAGACAGAGACAGAGAGCACCTTATAATATGATTCTTCAAGCAAGGATCAACACTGTGATTATGCTATAGTAAGCAATTTGACAAGACTAATCTCCACCTCCCTCCCCAACACTGGTCAAATTCAAGTCATTTTATTAGGGTCAGAGTTCCTTATAAAGGGACAACCTGAAACTTCTTAGGTGTAGAAATTCATTGTCTGTTATGTGAAACTTCATACTGGGGATATTCTAATATTATGATTTGGATATGAAGTGTTCCCCATAGTATATTAAACACAACCCATGTAGCCACACTATAATATCTGGAAACTCTAGGAGTCTGGATATACACAGAGGAAACAAGTCCCTGGTGGCAGGTCCTTAGGGGTATCATGTCTTTTGCCTTGTTGTGATCCCTGTCTGCTTTAGCTCAAGAACCTGTGCCTCACACTGGACTTAAAATCAATAGTATTATGAGTTGAACCCTCTAAAAGAATGAGCCAAAATAAATAATTCATCTACTTAAGTTTGTCTCTCAAGTATTTTTTAGTCATATGATGATAAAGCTAACTAACAAAACAATTATCCAGCAGCTATCATCAACACGCTACCATCAACTCAACTGGAGATTTAACCATATTTGTGATATGTCAAAAGGCTGTGCTGTACAATTATCAACTGAATTGAAGCCATCCTGGAGGTTGTTTGCCATGAAAATGAATAGTCTAATTGCTCTTTTAAATTATTTAAAGTATATCATATGGGAAAGTAAAAAAGATACAGTTGCAGCGCGTGGATCCCACTTGGTAGTAGATAATGAAATACACGGGAAAAAAATTAATTCATTTCAATGCTTCAGGCTCTTTGCAGTAGTGATGTTGGTAGATCAGAATAGCTTCAAGTTGAAAATGGATAACCTAGATTATATATTTTCTGGTCTCATCCTTGGGTATTAGATTCCATCAGTTTATTGAGCTGGGATCATATCAACATTATACATGAATAACTGACAAATACAAATATCAAATGGAAATTAGAAAATATTCTATTACTACAGAATCTGGACAGTAGCCAAATTCAGTTGACTTTATCACCAATACATAATAACAGATGATTATGGAAGAGTTAGCCACAAGGAATGTATGGACCTACCCCCAATTACCCCCCTGTGTCTGTGTGTGTGTGTGTGTGTGTGTGTGTGTGTGTGTGTGTGTGTGGTGTTTGCTCATACACGTTGCAATGCATGTGTGGAGACTAGGGGTTGATATTGAGTAATTTCTTCAGTTGTTCACTGCCTCATTGTTTTCAGATAGGATTTCTCACTGTGGTCAGAGCTCACCAATTCAGCTGAGACTGGCTGGCTGGCATGTTTCATGAAACATCCCATCTCTGCTTCCCCAGAACTGGGGTTTCTGGAGTGCACCAGGCTTTCTATATGGGTGCTGTGGCTCTGAATCCTGGGCTTCATGCTTGTGTGGGAAGCATGTTGTCATTTAAGCCATCTTCCCGGCCTGGCCTTCTGCTGCCTGATTTCTGACACCTGGCACACTCCACATCTTCCTGTCACGTGAGTGCTGATCTGTACACTGTGGAGCAGGAGGGCAGTATGAGATCCTACTGGCCATGTGGTTCTTCTTTGAGGGTACAAGGTGAATCAAAGGACAGATCGAATGGATAGAATTGACAAAAAAATCTCTGAATACAGGCAGTAGGCATGAAAGGCATGTAATATTACTGTTAAATATTAACTTGATATTATCAACTTTAAATATTTCTATTCAAAATACTGGTGTGTGTGTGTGTGTGTGTGGTGTGTGTGTGTGTGTGTGTGTGTGTTTAGGCCAGAGGTCAATTTCGGGTGTTAATTTTCTAGAGCCTTTGCTTCTTGAGAGAAAGTTTCTCTCTGGGTACTCACTGATTAGACTAGGCTGGCTGGCCACGGAGCATCCAAGGATCCTATTTCTGCTTTCCTAGTTTCTGGGATTGTAAGTGCACATAACCATGTCTGGCTTCTTTTCATGGGTTCCGAGGGTTTAATCTAGGTCCTTGTGCTTACATGACAAATATTTAGGCAACTGAGCTATACATCTAGCCTCAAGAACACATTGTTCTTAAAACATTCTGGAAACTACAAGCCAATGGAGGTTTGATCAAATGTAACTTTGTAAAATTCCTCCTGGACTAGAAAGGTGGCTCAGTAGCTAAGAGTGTTTGTGACCTTTATAGGACATGAATTCACTTTTCAGAAGACTCATAAGGTATGTCATAACATTTATAACTTACCGATAACTCTAACAAGACCCAATGCCATATAGCCCAGGAATTCAGTTACAGCTGGTCTAAATGTAAAGTAAAAGGCAACTATTCTTGTTGCATTCTTTGTTTTGAGTGTTTATGCACATTTGAGCAATGATCAGATCCTCCTGAAGTTTTCTCTCTCTGGAGATTAGCTTTAAAGGGGAGACCATAAGATGCCTCATAATGACGAAGCCTTACTTTAATGCTCAAGGTTAAGATCAGCTCAGGGAAGGAGAAGGAGCATGTAGCTCTGACCACATATAGCAAAGGACACAAATTGATTATAATTTGGGCTGAATCTGATGAGAACTAGGTTGTGGTGATGATGTCTCTAATCACTCTAGCTACAAAAGTTGGTTATTTTTGAAACAGAGCTTCCTGCTGTTATCTGACAATCTAAAGAACACGCAAAAGATTCTGAGTGGAGCAGGAATTTAAACTTGGCTGAATTTCTGTCTTGATCATTTCTTTATTCTTTCCTCAAAGACTTGGGGATATTTTGCTTATTCTATTTATATTCTTTTCATCTTATCAATTAGAATGAACTGGTTGGACTAATGGATACATTTACCATAACATGGAAGGAAAGGGTATTTGATCAGTGTCTAGGTAGGTGGATCATACTTTTCTTGAATGTATTTTCCTATCTATTTCTTTGTCTCACAAACTTTTGGTCTGTAGCCTTTCTGGCATGCTTGACATTAATTACGCTTATCAAACTGTCCTGTGTTCCTGAAGCATTAACATGGCTTTTGATACCAAAGAATTTGACCTTTATTGGGTCCAACAAGACTACCAGTAGTTCCTCCTTGACCAAAAGTCTGTGGGGGAGTTTCTCACTCCTCTAAAAAGGACAAAAAGTCTTGATAAGAATTTCAGGGCTATGAAAGACTGAAGTCAACTCGTTGGATGCTGATAGAGCTGTATGAGTTGCTGGGAGCAAGTACTCCAAGGAATTACATCTTCACTATGATAGAATTTTGTGCCTGATTTGACAGCCCAATAATTTGCAATAGAATGCTTCTTAGAAAGTTTTCTGTATTTATTGTGTAAATTACTAGTAGATAGCTCTTATTGGCATTTGTGGCTATTGGTCCTGACTCTGGCTCTCTCTTGGGATACATTATTAGTCTGTCATCTTAAAATCTTCAACCTAATCTTCTACTTTTGTGGACTAGAAACAGATAGGTTATCCTACATCATGTAGTAAATAGCTAGGTTGAATTCAGTACAAAAGAAAGTTTGCATGAAAGAAAGCAAGATCATATGTGTATGTGTACATCTATGTGTGTGCACACATATGTGCATAAGTGCATGGGTACACATGCACATGTTTGTGATTCCTACATACTTGATCATTGTACAAAAGGAAAATTATGGAGGGAACATTGGGGAAAAAAGAAGAACCTTTCAGAGAGACACAGATTTTAAAGTGGGAAACCAAAACAACATACTTTCAATGTGATTGGCACTTAACATCAAAGAACCACCTAGTTTTGGAAGCTGTAGCATCCTGTGAAGAAGGGAAACCAAATCTAAGGGCATATACTAGGAAGGGATAGGCCACCATCTGAACAACTATAAAGGAGAAAAATCACACATCATGAAGATGGAGTGGACACAGACACAGCTGCTCAGAGGTATGACTCAGGTCACACAGATTTTCCTATGGTTATCTTTATCATTTTTGTGTTTATTTTCTTTCTGCACTTTTGTTAATAGAATGGAAAATAGAGAAAGAGAAAGTAAACCCATCCCCTAAAGAGAGACAGTGTTTCCGACTAAGTGTTTAATTTTCTATTATTCTGCAGCCGTTTTAATAGATCCCTCTCTGTAAAGGCAAACAATAATGTGAGAAAGGAAATAAAAGTAATTATTTATTTTTTGTTTGCTTCCATTTATAATGTATTTCTCTGTTGTTTCTAAAAGAAATGTGAGACCCCCCCCCCCAATTGGTCTTGGTTAGTTAACCAGATGGGAACTAAACTGTTAAACACTCCATTGAAAATTAGAAAGACTTTTATATTCATTCCTCCTTTGGTTACAAATATATTATTTTATTATTCATTGCTAAGTGATTTTCATGATATTTCAACTTGTGATCAAAAGAATAGCAATAACTATTTCAGATTCCCCAAATACTATCAAATGAAAGTCATTACATACTGACACGACCCTGGATACAGATGACAGAAAACACACATGTGACATTTAATAGGCATTCTGCCAAACAGAGTAGCGGGTGCCCAACTTGAGCCTTGTCATCACCAAAAACTATTTCTCAGTGCAAGAAGGAAATGAACTGCAATGATAATGCTAAGAATGCCTTTGTAATATTTGAGAACTAGATTTATCTTGAGAAAACTTTGGTTAGTGGGCTAGGAAGAAATGCAAATAAAAATTTGGAATTGTTTGAAAGGATGAATATAGGGCTCATAATCTAAATTGATGCTCTTAGATTGTACAAGTCCAAAGAACATGTCCTGAGATGAAAAATTCAAAAGATATTTGAGAGGCCATAGAGCAAAGATGGCTGTCAAAGGCAAAAGGCCAGTCTTGCAAAGGATCAGAAATTTTTCAGAAGTAAAAGACCTTTTCCTTTGACTTTGAAACATTCATTTTTACTCCAGGGAAATTACAGATTTCTTAGAAATGAGCTCTACTGGAACAGCAGCATGGAAAAATATCTTCACCACAAGTAAGTCATTTGAGAAACAACTCAGTTTCTCAAGTATGTAGAGCCATTCATGTAAAATGCATTTGACTCATCATTGGTTGGAAAGCTATATTTAGTGGTGATGCTGGAAGGGTATTTTTGGAAATAGTGAAGTGCATAGAAGTTTTAAAGTGTTGAATTCATTTAGGAGACAGCATTTTTCTTTCAGAGATATGCAAAAATGGTCAATACTCACCTGAATCTAAAGCCTTAATTTTGACACCCCACCCCATTACTGAATGCTGCTACCTAAAGGATCTACAAGTCATCACAGCAGGACTGAGATGAGAACCACTCCAGAATCCTTCCAGGATGCACAGCAACAGTTTCTTGGAAAGTATCACAATTCCAGAATGAGAAGACCCCAAGGATCCCTCTCCTTGTCTACCAATCTCAACATGGACCCTAAAAACTGGGATGCAGTCCCATCACCTAACCACAGTCCACACAAAGCATTGATTGAATGTTTCTTTAAAAGCCACCTTCCTTAAGTGCTCCGAAGCTCTTCTGCTTTATATTATATCCCAGAGGAAGTTAGTGAGCTCAGGTTCGGCAGAGGATGGGGGGAACCCATAACACTTTACAAGAATACAACACTTCTGGCTTAGATTTAGATGTAGTTTCCTGAGCTCTATGCTGACTGCCCTTCAATGAGTCTTCCTCTCATGCATTTCTTTTCTACATGACAGATTCAAAGAAGCATCACCTTTCTATGCACAAACCATATTTGCTCAAACATTCACCTGACTCTACGCTGCCAAGTCTCAGCACTTCTTCTCTCCAATAGTTTTTCCTTGGCACTCTGCTGGGTGTGACTCATGATCCCATTTGCAGATGTGCCTTCTACTGACCACATGATGTTGACAAGTAGCTATCAAATTCCCAAATCCAGTCAAAGTACTAACCATATATGCAGGGAGAAACAAAGACCATGCACAGATGTTCAACTTTTTTACATTTAAAAATGAAGTTTTGGGATGGGGACATAGCTCAGCTGGCAAAGCACTGACCTCGTATGAACAAAGGCCTAGGTTTGGTCCCCATCAACAGCAAAGCTGGATGTGATTGGCCCTTCCTATAATCTCAGCACTTAGGAGGTGGAGGCAGAATATCAAAAGTTCTTGGCCATCTTCAACCATGTAGTGAGTTCTAGGATAGGCTGTACTATTAAGACTGTACCTCAAAAGAACAAAATAAAACAAAAGTGAAACTTTATTTAAATATGATTCAAAAAATATTGTAAAGCATAAGACTAATGTGAGACTTAAATATTTGATCACTTTATACTTTACTTGCTAGAAATTGACCTTTATGAAGGTAGCTATTCTAAGGTTCATATTTAAAAGGTCATGTATATAAAAGTATGACAAAAACCATGTTAAAAATTTACTCTCTAAGCCAAATAGCCTGGACTTGATAACATTGTATCCACCCCCTCCCCTGTTTTGTTCCATTCCATGCTCAGCTGTTTTTATGTTTTATTTTTCTCCTATACAAATAAGATATATTACTATGACATGGATATATTTAGTTATCTATTTTGTTAAATAAATGTTTAGTTCATTAAGATTTGGTAAGGAATGCCTGAATGCCCACAGGATGTGCTCCATCATGGAAGCTGTAAAATAAGGAATGTGAAATTCCAGATACACAGTGCGTCTGCTGACATGACAGATCCAGACCAGATCTGTCAGTGATGGAATTCTGAGCCCAATGAGGACTAATTAAGTGCAGGCATGTGAACTTCCCAGTCCCTCTCAACATCCCTAGGCTCTCATATGGTACCACAAACATACTTTCAGAAAGTCCTGTTGAATTCTGGCTTCTTGAAAAACATTTAAAAATCAGACAATGAGACAATGACGTATGGGTTTCATCGAGTCAGGAAAAGAAATCACTCTCACAACAAAAGATATGCCACTTAAGATATTTCCTTAAACAACCTAATAGTGAAGTTTTAGTAGTCATTTAATGTGACTGGTAGTTGAAGCTTGTCACATTATGGGGTGGGACAGTATTACCGAACAGAAGGTTCATCAACGTAAATAAACAATTTGAAGTATGCAAAATACCCAAAGGATCAACTCTTTGACCATGCTAGGGCCATGCTAGAAGATACTATTTCTCCCATTCCTGCAGTGATCTCATTGATAATTCAAAAAAGCCCCTAAGAAATCTGGGGATTTGCTGTGCTTATCTGCAGTCCTGTAGGGATGTCATTAAGATTGACATACATAAAATTCCTGACTTTCTCATGCATTAAACTTTAACTTGTGAGAAAGCAGAAGATAAGATGATGCAGATGCCTGCAAAACAGATGTGTTCAGAGTTTAAGACTTGTTGCTCTCTGCTCTTGTCTCATTAGCCCCTTTTGTGATGATTGGCTACATTCTTATGGTTTATAAGTTTCTCAACTAATAGATAGCTCTCAAATGTATACTTCTACCTTAGACCTCTCTTTTATATTCCCTATAATAATACATCAAACCACTTATGTAATGTCTCATTCAGATGATCTGTGAGTATTTCAAAGGTCCCCTGTGGAGAACCAAGCTCATCCTTGGATTGTTGCTTGCTTGCATTTTAAATGGCCAGCTTCCTTTTACCTCCTGTAAGATTATTCAAATGTCATCTACTTGATGACAGCAGGTTCACCTCCCTCTTCCCATGCCTCAGTGTATCTCCAGCTACCTCACATACTCTGGGATTAAATACATGGCCTTGTACCTGGTGGACAAGTATTATCCTAACTAAAATACAACCTCAGGCCCTCCAGTATGTTTTTAAACCAAAGGTCTTTGCTACTCACAGAGAATCTATAGAACTCCTTCGACTTTTATACCAAAAATCTGCCATAAAACAGTTCTGGTTTTGTGTTTTTCTTTTTTCCTAACACTTTTCTTCAAAATAGACCTTTAAAACCTCATGAACAGAAAAGAAACAAAACACGAGGAGAAGTAAGCTTGGCAATTCAGAGTTGAATGAATATTATAGACTTGGGCTCAGGAGTAACACCGTTTAGGGGAAGATTAGTGTCACCATTCACTGCCTTGCAGTTTTAAGTAGCTTATTCCAGGATGCCGTGTTTTCATTTTCTTATTTGTGACATCTATGGACAGTTGTGTGGGTCACATGGGAGAATATAGGGAGAGCTTAGGAGACACCTGTCACTACTCACATGGTATGAGCTACTTTATCACCTTCCAAATTGATAAGATTTTATTGCAGAGCTTGATATTGCAAGTTTAATATCAAGAATGACACAACTCCCTTTCAGTAAAAACATTTGAGTAGTTTCTATGGGGACAAACACACCCAGGCACAAGAAAACATGACTGTGCCTTAACAGGTTCCTGTCACTAACACAGTCCAAAATCTTTGCTATTCCCTCTGGTCCCTGAACACAGGTCAGAAGTTCAAGACATCAATATGGATACAAATATCTGTTTTGTTCTAAAATAGACAACTGGCAAGGCAGGAGGAGGGAAAGAAATGGGAAGATTTGTCTCTCCTATACCCTGTATGTTGGTTTTGGCGGT
This sequence comes from Mastomys natalensis, assembly GCA_021653895.1. NCBI lineage: Eukaryota > Metazoa > Chordata > Mammalia > Rodentia > Muridae > Mastomys > Mastomys natalensis. Next base: position 1,813,674 of record JAJTUV010000466.1, read on the forward strand.
AGAGATGGGCTTGAAGTGAAATTACCCAGACAGTACACTGAATGATTGCCCTTCTTCTTTCAGAGTGATTCTTGAATGTGGTGGGATTTTGTAAACTGGAGAGATGGGTGGATTACTAACCATATTTTCATAACTCACAAAAATACTCCCACTACTTGATATGGTTCTTTACCGTCGGTGTTGATTAAAAAGAATATATCATACAAAAGAGTGGCAAAGCCTCTGAAGACTGACGTTGCAAAGTTAATAGAAGTGTGATGAATTGCCACTAAAGGGCAATGGGGCAGTGTCCTCTTACTTCACTTCCATTTTCTTGATGCACTGAAGTGTGATTCTGTGCAGAGCAGTGTCATCTCCTTGACACAGTATTTCATTGAAAGGGTGCTATAACACTGATCAATCTATACACATGCCACTGTGTGAGTACAGTGTCCAGAAGTTTTATGCTTAAAGAAATAGACTTTTTGAAATAAAACACTGTTCATAGACACCCGATCATGTGACCAATTGAAAATGTCTAATATAAACATTAACCAAAAGTAAACAGGGCTTGATCACATAGAAATTTGTTCTGACTTGTCTGTAAGATTGAGCACATGGAATGTTCAATATTTTTTTTATTGATATGGGTTTATAGACACATTTAATGAGAAAATAAAAGAGGCACTCATTTAAAAATACTAACATGTCATGTTTATTTGATTGATTTGTTAAAAACAAGCTGACCTTGAGTTGCTTTAAATTTTCAAAATCCTTTCGTCATCAGTATAAGACTAACTTTTTTTATGTTGTCTCCTGCTCAGAATAGAATTTTTCAAATAGTTGTTTGATTCATCTCTTTCATAATGTAATATACACAATGTATATAATTTTCCTGAGCTTAGAGATTATTTGGTTGGGTCAGTCTTTTATCTAATCCACTGTCCTATCTCACTGATTTTTCATGATCTTCTTACTATACAGGCTTTATTATTTACTACGTGTATATCCTTGTTTTACCCTCAGTTAGATGAGTAGTTGGATAGTCTTTGAGATTTCTCTCAGCCGTGAGCTTTAGTAGCTATAAAAGGCCTTTAGTGTGAAAATATTCCCAGGTATTATGGTATATTTGTCTTATTCAATAAGGAAATTAGCTGTGGATATTTACTCAGCTGGTTAATCATTATTTCCTCCATCTGTATGTAGAAATTACATATAGTATGTGTTTTGTATGAGTACCTACATATGTGTTGTATTCATGCATGCTTGTTCTTATCTATGAGAGTACAGGCATATCCAGGTAGTCATACATGTCTTTTCTTTGTATGTGTGTGGAAGCCACAGTTTGAGGTCACATGTCGATTTAGATTGCTTTCCACTTTCTTTATTAAGGCATGTCTCTTACTAAATCTTGAGCTCACTTTCAGATAACAGATAACTTGCTATGAAGTCACCTATCTCTGCCTTCTGAGCACTGAGATTTGAGGCTGGCTAGTTTTTATGTGGCTGTTAGAAACCCAACTGTAATCAATGCGTGCGTACCAAGCACTTTGTCTGCTCAGCCATCTCTCTAATCCTCTTCATATTATTTTTAAATGTCTCATCCATACAAAGACACAGGTGAATTGTGTGTGGTGTGCAGCCATACCTGGACACCTTGCATCCTTGCAGGCTCTACCTCCTAATATTTCACAAAGTCCTCTCGGTTCATTCCCAGTGCACTGGGTCATTTTTCTTGCCATATTAGAGTTCTTCTCTAGCCTTTTGGTATTCATCAGGGTAATTGTTGGCCATGCCTGTGTTGACCATCTGCAGTTATTTGCATTGTTTGAGTTGCATGATCTTCCCCTTAGTACTTAGAAGAGTGTGTTCTAATTTGCTATGTGGCATAGATTTTAATACTAAGCAGGATGAAAGTACTGGCCAAGTGAATAGCAATATGGCAGATACAGTTGCCTAAGTGAGCATCCTAGACACCACCCAGGCAGCTCTTTAGGAGAAAAGGTTTTAGGAAAAAAATTCCCCATGATTCAGAGTCTAATTTTCAATCTTATGACCAATGGCTTTACCAGCAATGAGGATTTATACATTTATGTTACTAAGATGTTAGGGGTTCTAATTCTGACTGTATCTAAGAAAGAGAGCCAGAAATAGGGAACACAACTGAACCCGTTAGTAACCAAGTTGTATCTGAGAACTTGGCAATACAGCATTTTTTTCTTGTTTCTGCCTTTTGGGAGAGAGAGAGAGAGAGAGAGAGAGAGAGAGAGAGGAGAGAGAGAGCACTAACATGAAAGAACATGAAGTTCAGTGTAGGTAGGAATGTGGAAATGACAAAAAAAGAAGAAAAAGAATATTAACAATAAAATATATGAAAAACTAATAAAAAGTAAATTAACTATTAAAAAGACAAAGAGGGCTATGAACTATTAAGTATCTAAGATATATATAGATTAGGTCAGGTATAGTATAGATATAGGTATAGGTATAGGTATAGGTAGTAGGTATAGGTATAGGTATAGGTATAGTATAGGTATAGGTATCTCCTGAATTAAACCTTAAGTGCTCTGTTTTCTCACAGAAACCATTTCCTTAAAGACAGTTAAATCAAGCCCTATTACTCTGCACTCTGTACACAGCTACACTCTTAGCTTTTAACTGAAATCTGGCTAGGACATAGGGAAAATACTTTGCAGACTAGCCCTGACATTTGAAGACACTAATGGAAGAAATCTCATCAGACAAACGATTTCTTTTCCTGATAGAATTATAAGGTTAGCGGAAATGGGAAACACAGTAGATGGCATATAATATGTTTATTTTAACAAATAATTGACAGAATATTTTTCATGACATTTTACTTTATAAAGAAATTCAAAATACTTTAAGATTCATTATGAACATTTGAGTTTGGAAGTGCCTACACTACAGTACACATGGAGAAATAATATAACTGCCACTTGCAAGAAGTAAAAACACTAACCTTTAAACTACAGAATATCTGATTTAGGAAGGAGAGGGGACAAGTCACAGATAATCTTGACAAACAATTTAAACACAATAAAAATCAGATAACCTCCAAAAACAAACCTTAGTGTATAGAATCATACCCAGTTCATTATATGAATTCATGAAGACACCAGCCAGGTTAAAATGTAGGAACATAGAGATCCCTTGTCTAAAAAAAGTTTATGTATCTTCATGTGTATTTCTCTGTGTGTGTTCAAGTATGCAGTATATCTGTGTATGTGTTCACGTGTCCAGTTAAATGTGTGCACCTGTGTGTGATCAAATGTGAAGGTACATATAGGTACCTTTATGTGGATGCTAGAGTATTATGTCAAGTATCATTTTCAAGCATGTTGCCTACCTCCTTTGAGATAGGTTTTTTCTTTAGCCTAGAGCTCTAATGACTTAAGATAGTTTGTCTGACCAGTGGGCCTCAGGGATCATTTTCCAGCACTAGGATTAAAAATGTGTGCTACCACACCTGGCATTTTAACATGGATTAAACCCAGGTCCTTTCCCTTGCAAGACAATGACTTTACTGATTGAGCCATCTCCTTAGGCCAAGATCAGTTGGTTTCATTTGATGTTTTACTAATGGTGAACAGTGCCTCCTCTTGCTGGATGACTATTGTAAGTAAGTGCAGAAAAACCCATGTTTATGTGTCATGGGCTTGGCATCTGTCTACAAAAGTATGGAGTTTGCCTGGTAGAGGTGCGGCATTTTCAATGCAGTCTTGTAATCTTGCTGTACGCATTTAGGTATATAAAAGCGGATATAATTCACTAGTTGAGTTCATGAACACATCAGCCAAATTCAGATGCAGGAACAAACAGATTAGATTGATTTATTTTCTGTCTATCAAATGGAAAAATGTATTCAAAACTCATATTCTTTTATAAAAGATAAAATTATCATTATAGATTCAGAAATTTCTTGGAAAATAGATAAAACAGAACAATGTAACTAAAGTTAATACCACTTTTAATAGGTCCATGATTCTTCTCCATAATGTCATTCAAGGGTCTCAGTTACAAAATTTTCTCCTCCTTTTGACCTTCGAATATAGGTCTGACTTTAATACATGTCTTTGTAAGGTGTGTGTGTGTGTGTGTGTGGCGCGCGCGCGCGCGCATACATGCATGTGCGAACATGTGCTCAAGTGCACATGCATACACAATAGTGCACAGGTATGTAACCTGGGCATGTGGATGAAGTCTGGAGAGGTCAAAAGGTCATCGGATCTGCCCTTCTATTGTACTTCCTTTTAGTCACAGATTCACCCTGTACCTGAGGCTCACAATTTCTTGGCTATGCTATAAACTAGGAAACCCCATTGACTCTCTTGTCTCTATCTCCCTTGGAACTATAGCTACAACTTAAGTGGGAAGCATGGGTCCAGGATCCAAACTGTAGCCCTCTTTATTGGTCAGCAAGTACTCTTGCCACAGAGCCATCTTGGAAGCCACCAAAATCTTAGCCTTAATCCTCTTTTATTAAAAAAAAAAAAAAAGTAACACCAACATATTTCTTTCTGTTCCCTTCCCAGAAAAAAGTTAATAAACTAATGAGTCCTATGAATTGAAATCAGGAAGAATTCTGCGGGATTACAACATTGGTAGGATAATTTTCTCTTGTGTCATTTGTTGGAGACAAGGTCCAGTAAGTCTTTTGTCTCAGAATCACGTATTGATAAATCAGTTCGTGAAATGTTCATGAAAATGTGACTAAGCTGAAAGCATGCTTCACAGGTGACACACATCTACCCTCACATATCATTATAGAGGTGGTCCAAGGAAGTCGAGGTAACCTAGCACCAAGAAGTCATTCAGGGACTCAGTCTCTTGTCTCTTGGTGCTCCACTTTCTCCAGAATGATAGCTTTCTAGCCCAAAGAGACCACTGATCACCTACCAGTATCCATTATGTGTCAATCATAGCTACTCATTGGCCTTCTGCCCTTGAGATTCAGCCATATCCAGTCTGTCCTACAGAGGAATGACTCATCTTTCAGTGCCACTCCTACAGCTGGGACTGTTTCTCACCATACAAACTCAGACTCCCTACCTAGCTGCTGATGCTCCCTGCCTTAATCCTGCACTGGCAATTAGGAGCCCTCCTATCCTCCCTCACAGACTTCAGGCAGCAAGCACAGGACCACTCCTTTGAATGCTCTGGCTCCTGCATCCTTTTTATCTTTTGTTAAAAAAAAAAAAAATAATGCCTTTCATTTCCGTTCCTCTAGACTTTGTGTTTGTGTTTGAAGTCCTTTTCCTGTTAATGACCTCACAGTGGATGTTCCCCTTAATTGAACACAAAACAACAAAGCCAAAGACATCGCCCTCCTGCATCTCATGCCTGTTAGTTTCTTATTAAAGTACCATTGGATGCACAAACAGCTGTTTTCAGCGACCTTTTTAGTTCTACAAAGAAAATATAATGGTTAAACCTATTAAAGACTCTAGCAAGCAGAATTGGATGTTTTCAGAAATCCTCACTCCTGGTGGGATCCTAAAGAATAAGAATATATATTTGGGGAAAATATCAATCAAAAATATTCCCTTCTGTCTATGTGATAAAATGGACTTAGTATAATGGCTTAATCCTTGCACTTGGTCTAAGAGCCTTTGATCTCAACTATTCCAATAGCCCAGGCACAAAAAGCAAACGTTCCTTTCAGAATGCCATGTTAAGGGCAGAAGGTAAATTGGTAATCAGATTCTCCCACGGCAGAAGCTTTGCCAACAGACGGATGGCGAAACAACCAGGGTCAGCAAATCACAATCATTTGCTTTCAAAACTCTCTTGGTGGTTAGCTGTAGGCAAGCATCTTCTATTTTGCTTTCTCCTCTCACTTCAGGGTGCTTTGTCCCTTCTTCACAAATACTATTAATATTTGCCTTTTTTGCAATTGAAGGTAGATATAGGTGTGATTTATCTTGGGAGACACCATTCAACACATTATCTTCTTTAAGTCTCCATTGGAGATGCTCTTGTAGACTATGGGCTCTGGCTTCAAATGCCTACGATGGATTTGAACATTTCTGTTCATCTGGAAGGTGATAGCAAAGTATTTTCTTTCAGGTGATTATATCTGTAATTAAATTATTTTTTAATATATTACAAAAATATGACATGTCAAGGTGTCTATCCAACATTTGACATCACAATAGAACATAATTCTTTACAACTGTGTTGGGCAGCATTCATAGCTATCCCGGAAAACAAGCTGTAGTCCACGGGCAGCAGGTTTTACCAGTTTTCAAGGTTCATGTTAGATACTTCCAGGTTCTACGCCTCTAGGAGTAACCAACCATTCCCAGAGTAGCTGATTGGCTTGAAGATTCACTCTGTGAGACTGAAGCCATGCTGACTCTGTTCAGGTGAATAAGACCTGAGACCGTGGATCTGAAGAAAAAAACAAACAAACAAACAAACAAAAAAAAAACAAAACAAATATAATTGCTCTGCTAAAGGAAAATTCTACAGGTGAATTAGTTCATCTGCTTTATGCTCCCAGCAGGTTCTGCTTCCAGCTACCCAAAAGAGCCCTCTGTATACACATCAGCCAATTTTGATATGCCTTAATTTTGATATGCCTCTCAGTGGTTGGGCACTTCCAAACTTCCAAACTGCTAGCACATTTTCACCTCCAATGTTCCTGAGTCAACTTGCTAAATCAATATTTTATCTCTGTTTCCTTAGACCCATCAGAGTCACTTTCCCGACTTCTTACATGGCTGGATGCTTTCTTTCCTGCAGCTCTTACCTCTGATCCCTCTTCTTCCCTGTCATGGAGATTCTGCCTCTCCCTCCTCTCTCAGTCTCTTGCCCTGGCAATTTAAACGTCCACCCTGTCTCCCTTTATTCTCAATTGAAGCCAGCTGGGGGCAGGGATCCTCAGGTCTGGAAGCACGGGCCTTTGGGGAACCGAAATACGACAAAGCATTAGAACCAATTCTCAAAAGAAAATAACAATAAAATTATTCCTAAAGACATTCTGCTATACTCATAGACCAGGGTCTCACTGAGCCATCTTCTGAGAAGCTTCTTCTACAGTAGATGGGAACTCATATAGAGACCCACAACTGAACAATGTGGAGAGAACGAATGACCCTGGAACACTGAGTCCTAAATGGGATGTCTTCACCAACTCTCTCCCTCCAGGGCTCTAGACACTACAGGATGTCTACTTGTGTGTGTGTGTGTGTGTGTGTGTGTGTGTGTGGTGTATACTCTCCTTTCTAGTGCTCTGTGTTCCTTTTTTGTTATTTGTTGGTTCAATTTCTTTTATTCTTGTTCTTTTATTTTTTTTTTTTTAATTTGCCTGTTGGATTTCTTAATGGCTTGAGGTGGGATGGGTGGGAAGGTAGAAGGGATCTAGGAAGAAATAAGGGAGAAAAAATGATCAGAATGTAGCATATAAGTTTTTAATTAAAAATGGAAATAAAGAGCACATAGATTGCAAAGTAGTGAAGCAACATTTCAAGATGGGAGTATGGATCTGAAACAAAGTCAGGACTGACAGTGGATTATTGTGTTAGAGTATTCAAGAGCCATGGTCATTACTTGGGGCCATGTGTTTTACTGAAGTTGATGTTGGCTATGGGTTTGCTATAAACTGCCTTTATTATATTTAGGTATGTCCATTGTATGGTTAATATCTCCAGAACTTTTGTCATAAAAGGGTATTAGATTTTGTCAAAGACCTATTCTGCATCTAGTAAGATGATCATGTGATATTTGTCTTTCATTATATTTTTATGGTGTATTACATTTAGGTGTTTCTTCCTTGGTTTCTATTGGCCTTTCTGGTCTGTAACAGAGTGTGGTGGCAGTGGGTAGCAAATTCTTCAAGGATGCTAATAGTTGTGACTCTTAGGAGTTCTGATTAGATTGTGGTACTTGGTATTGGAAGCTGACAATGATGGAAATGAATTAGACATGGGTGGGGGCTAAAATGGGAGGACAACAGGGTACACAAACAGGATCTGCTTAGTCTCCTGAGAGTGGGAGCAAGATGGAGGGTGGAGAGGCCACAGCAGCTGGGCCACAAAAGAGCTATGGATGAGATTTGGAGATTGGATTGGAATGAGGTAACGATATGAAGATCACCTACCTGCTTCTCTGGCCTATCTACTTTCCTAGCAGGTTTGGGCAGCTGGTTCTCAGAGAATACCTGGCAACAGTGGAAAAGAGACTCCTCCCTTCTAGCTTCCCTCCTTCCCTTAAGAGATCTTCATTATCTGCTGAAGATAGGAGCAGGGATGAAGGGAGGGCACAGCTACAGAGCTGGGATAAAACTGGAGGATTAGATTTGGGAGAGGAGAGAGATCTACTTTTCTGGCCAGAGTGGCTGTGGGGCCTTCTTCTAATGGGGGTTTAAGAGTAGTGGGAAGAGTTTGTTTGCTATTAATGTAGAGCATCTGGTTCTCAGTTTTGATTGACAGACCTAGATTGCAGGGCCTCTGCTCATTGCCTAAGTTACTTCCTATAGTACACCCAACCTTAAATATATGTACACTTGATTATGTCATAAAATGGTAAATAGAATTCTCCCTAAAATTTCATTATGGGGACATAGTTGTGCATGTACCTCAAGCCAGTTTAGATCAGACTTATTTCTCGTCTGTGTTTCAGAACATGCTTGAATAAATAGAGCTTTATCAAGTTTTGATGAATGGAGAGCTTATTTCCACTCTTTAAAGCAAGTGCTCATTCAGGTGGGGGTCCAGTTTGCCAATAAGTTGCTAGGTGCATTCTTCAGAGTGGGGTAAGTACAGAGCCCAAGCAAAGTATGAAGTCCAAACCAATAAACTATTTTCTATGCTTGCCTGCTTCGGAGACACATTTGGAACTCTAAAGCAAGTCTAGAATAACATTATTAGAGTCAGTAAGACCCAGACTAGAAGGAATATTGAAGACATGAAAATATCTCGTCAGGACTGGGAACAATTTGGACCTCAGGAGGAGAAATCTCCTTTGCTTTTCCTTCAACTGCTTCCTGGTGTTAAATCTCCAATTCTACTTTGGAAATATTTGGATAAATGGAAGAGTCTCTGTTGGGAAGGAACAGCTGCTAGGAGGGGTCAGAATTATCACAGAAATGCCCATAGCATTGTAGAAGATCATGAAGTCAGACATTTGTCCCCTTAGATCAGAGCAGCCAGCTTTTAGGCCTATACAGAATGCATGCATTTATAGTAAAAGCTATAATAAAAATACTATCTGAAAGTCATGTTGAAAATCACATTTGGGAATATATTTGCTCACTTTGTGGCCCAAAACAGCAAAATTCTCAGAGGCAAAGATAGCAAATGTTTTATTTATGCTTCTAAAGTCTTATTTGTAGCCATGTATGATGCTATAAGCCTATAATCCCAGCTACTGTAGGCTGAGGCATGAGGATCACAAGTTCACAGCCAACCCAGGCAGTTTAGTGGGGCTCCATCTCAAGATAAAATGAGAAAACAACACCCGGGATGTAGTTCAGTAACTGATGGAGAGTTCACCTAACATACGTAAAGGCCTGGGTCCAATCCTCAGTGTAGCAGTAATATAAGTAAAATAAAGTTATGTTTTCTCCAAGATATATATAGAACAAATGACAATTGCAAGTTTGTTTCTTTTTATGAAAGTTATCAATATATTTTTATAATCGGTTAAAACATAGGCTATCAGTAAACAAAGCCTACCATAAAACAAGATTAATTTGATCTTCATAATTGTTCTTACTGGCTTTTAAGCCATTGCTGTACATCCTCAGGCCCCACCACAACTATCTTTGTCTAGGTTAAGCAGTTTTCATTCCAAGACATAAGGAGCACTTGTTTGTACTCATGATCTCATACCTGTACCCCTTCATAGATTCCTCCCTTCTAGATTCCCTCTTTCCTTTAAGCCTTATACATTAAATTTCTCATACCTCCCCATGCATTCAAACGCATGACTGGCTTACATTTATGTTCATCACACATGGAAGAACAGGGTTGTAGATCCAGTATGCACTGTGGTAGATATATAGAGTGATACAGTGCTCCATGTGAAACACACCACTCACATATCAAGAGATGGTAGAGATGAGCCATCCCTACTAAATCCTTGTGTGACTGCAAATCACGGTCTGGGAATCATTAACAAGAACATGCCTAGAACAGGGGGTCATATAAACTTTCACTGTCCTTGTAAAGCTGAGCTGGCTCTGTAGGAACCTGATACCTAAAGTAAATGAGGAGATAGAAGAGCAGCTTTATTGAGTCTCATCATTGCCTGAAACCTGGTCCAGATAATAGAAGATATATTTGATTTCTTCATCTTAAACACAGATTCTTTGGAACAATATTCTTGTGGTAGAAGAAAAACAGAGTTCAAAAAGCTGAGGTTCTCCTTTGCTTTCCTGTTGCTGTGACAAATACAAAGACTCAAAACAACTTTCAGGAGGAAGGGGATTTGTTTCATCTTACAGGTTCACAAAAGTCAGAAACCCAGAGGCCTACACTGAAGCAGAGACCATGGAGGAATCCTCTCTACTGACTGGTTCCAAGGCTCTCTCATTCAGCTATCTTTTGTTTTTAAACTTTATTCACATATTTCTAGATGTAATTTACTCAGTTCATATAATGCTATTTGTATGTATATTTAACAATAATCTATAAACATTTGTTCTTATACCCACAGATAAGTATAGTCCTTCCCATTTATCTAGGATTCTTCTATTTTCAACAACAGATACCACTACAGGAAAAAAAAAAAACAATATAAATACTCAGCGGTAAAGTCTGGTCACAATGGACACATCTACAAAACACTTCCACACACATAATGTTGAAATAACATTATGGAAGAGATGACAGAAAGATTTTAACAGCAAGAGGATTGCTGAGTTTTCTGTGAAAATGTGTCTCCTAGAAACATCAAAAACAATGCCTATATGGTCTTACCAACATGACTGCCCAAATATGAGCTGAACACGGATGACACTAATGGACATGAGAAGCGGGATGGGGAAAAGCTCATGAGGTCTCAATGGACACAAAGAACTAGAGAGCTGAGGAAAGCTTGGAGCTGGGGAGGTGCTCTTCTCCTGGGAAGAAAAGTAATCCCTGAAAACAGCTATCTTCCTTATGTAATCTAGTCCTACCTACCAGCATGGTGCTGCCCACCATGGGATTTCCTGTTCTGTATCAATTAGCAATTAAGAAAATGCCCACAGGCATTTCCAGGCTAATCTGATGGAGGCAATTTCCCAACTAAGGCTCCCTCATCCTGGATGATACAATTTAAGACCCAAAATTAGCCATCACTGCTGCTGTTCAGACTCTTAAAACCTAGGGATAGTTAGTGCACCCATTTACTGAGTGTGTTTTGTAAAAGAGGAGGGTGCTTTATATTCTCATCTACTTTATTTTTAGAATGACCCAGTAAGATAGTTGTTTATGTCATACTCATTTTATGTATGTCAAAACCAAGACTCAGAAATGATGTCACTTAAATTTTCATGATGCAGCCAGAACATTAATGTGTTTATTCTTCTTAGAAAACTGTCACTTCTGACAGGAGGAAGCTTTAAGAGCTTCCAGAACGCTGGTGTACTCTCAAGAGCTCTTAGTAAACCTATCCATCAGTTTGTTCCCTTCTAAAGTAAACCTGAACTACTCACTATACCTGTTTCTCAATAGGAATTCTTCTCCTTTCGAAGTGCAAAAACTAGAACTGTTGCCATGGGTGGTACTAGAGGAATGCAGTAGGAGACATTTCTCCTCATCCATAGCACAGGATTTCCAGCATATGCCAGGAATCCTGGGATGTTTCGTAGATGAGGAATGGCTTGTGCTTTTCAACTCCTAGCTGACAGCAGAGAGACTGTGTGCACTGTTTCCTCTATTGACAATTGTTTGTACATACTGATGATACTGGTGTTCAGGTTGATTCTAAAGAGCAATGGCCAACACATGAGCCTTCATCTATAAGCCAGTGTTGAAAACATATAGATGTCACTCAGTTTTGTTTCCCAAATCACAAAAAGCCCAGTTTCGAATTATCCTCTGGGTTTCTTTAATCATTCATATTCTGAAATATTTTTGTCTTGGTTCATTATTATTTGAAATTTTCTTTCTGAGAAATTAAAAAGAATGATGTCTCGCTTCCCAGTGTTTTCATCTTCATGGGGGTTGGGGGAGATGCATAACTAACTAAAAGAAAACCCCATAGCTTACCCTGCCTAGCTTGCAACAGATAGCTTTCCTGGAGTTCAGCTGTCTGCACACTTTGCTAGTGACATGAAATGTGACTTTCTGTCATCTCTAAGGAAAGGAAAGCAAAATGTCCCTCTCTGTTCCATCACTGACACCTGTGCTGGAAGGACAAGGGCATCCTTGAACATCTTCTGGTTTTGGCCATTTTCCAGGAACTTACCCAAAGATTTTCAAGAACAGATGCTCTTAGGTCCCTCTTCTCCTCAGCCTTCAGTAAGTAAGCTCCAACACTTGTTTTCTCATCATTAAACCAAAGCATATGGTCATTTTACTCAGTCCCTTCATTCCTAGGTGTGCATGTACTGGTAGCTTCTCTCCAGCCATTAGTTTCTGAGCCAAATCGTGTTATTTTTTAAATGTCACTACTTTACTACTGCTTCCCTCATTTTTCTTTCTTGCCTTTTCAGATGTCATCCTTCAAATTTATTCAGTCCTTTCAAAAACAAGAATTTATTATGTACACTGTTTTCTATTGATTTTGTCAGATAAATAAACAAAAAGAACATCATCCCATTCTTAGAAGATTCTTTATAAATCAGTTGTAGTTGTTCAACACTGACAAAAAAAAATGGAGAGAAGCAACTTATAGGAGAAATGTGTGTGTGTGTGTGTGTGTGTGTGTGTGTGTGTGTGTGTGTGCTCATCTATGTGATCTACGTGAGTACATGTCTCACCTACCATCACTGTAATTTTTGAGGCAGGGTCTCTCACTGAATTTGAAGCTCTCCAATTTGTTAGACTAGCAAAACAAACCTGAACTTCTGTATCTTGCTTTGTCGTGTCCTTGTATAGCAAATATTTTATATATTGTGCCACTTCCAACAGCCTGCCTGTAAAAATGTCTTGTGTTCATGATTTCACAGGTTTGGATTCTCTCTTTCTGGGTCTGCGGTGGAGTAGAGCATCATAATGAAGAACATATGATAGAGATAAAATTATAGATATTCGGTCAAAGAAAGAAAGAGACTGTTCCCTAAGGGCATGTCTCTGAGGTCTCACTCTCTGTAGCTCCACTAGGTTTCCCCTCCTAAACTGTATCCAAATAGCCCATTGGATTATGATCTAAAAAATAGATTTATGTGGTACTGAGGGAGAGCACTCATGATCAAAACACATCTCAGAAACATACCAGTTGTCTAATAAGACTTGAGAGCATGGTCTCTGATATAGGGCTTAGATACAAGCAATAGCAGATAGGAGTAGCTATTTGTGGGACCACCAACATGGGTCAACCTTTAAATGTACTTAAAAGCAAGCCTGAAGTCCAAGTTCTATCCATGGAACCTACATGGCAGAAAGAGAAAACTGAATTATCTCTTACAGGTTCTCCTCTGACCTCCACCCACATTCTCACACAAAATAAATACATGAAGAAAAGAATTTAAAAGATAGCCATTTAGACTCTTCTCATATAAGCTATAAGGCATGTTAATATGGACAGGGACAATCCCATGGGGCTTCAACTACCAACAACCAAGGAATGCTGAGAGCAGAAATAGTTCCCCAAAGAAGAGCACACTGACTGGTATCCAATGCCAATGGTCAGTCCTGAAAACATACACATGACTCACATCCAGACTGTGCAGGTTATACTTATATATTTAAATTCATATATCTACATATATGCAATAACAGTTAAATAAATCAAAGCTGTCTTAGTCATTGTTCCATTGCTCTGAAGAGACACCATGACCATGGCAATTTTTATTAAAAAAAAAAAAAAGCAATTTAATTGGGGGTTGTTTATAGTTTCAAAGGTTAGTCCATTTTCCTGCTCCAATAAAGCCGTACTTCTTTATCCTTTTAAACTGTTTCACTATTCGGTAACTAAGCATTCAAATATATAAGCCTATAGGGGCTCTTCTTATTCAAATCACCACAGAGGCCATGATTTAACAAAGAACAAAGAAAGCATTCATGAGAAGAGATGGGGAGGAAAGAGAAGAGGGGAATGATATCATTGCATTTTAATTTAATTTAATTTAAATTTATCATTGCATTTTAATTTTAATTAAAGGATTAAAATAATTGAATATGTAATGGATTAATAGCACCAAAATTTTATTGTTTTACATTTCAAAAGAAAATACATCTGAATGGAATTTAAAAATATGTCTGAGTGGAACTTATGGCAAGGTAACACCCTCTACACTTCTAAGGGCAAACCTGTTTCTGATCTCTTACATTTCTATAATAGGAATGCTGTTATTAATTTGGAAAATCCATTTTGTAAAGTCACAACTCCTAGGTTTTAGCGCTTGGGACTTGGGACTTGGGTATCTTTGATAAGGCATACTGTTACTGATCATACTAATTCGCTAGGCCAATTCCCACACTCATACAATCAACAATTAGAAAAATTAGAAAATTGGTGCTTTCCTATTATTAAAATGGGTAAAATTCTTATAATGTTATATAAATAAAGTAGAGACGAAATTTGCCTTCCATGAAAAAATGAAAAATGTATTAAGGTATTTGTTAAATATTTAAAAATAACTGAATAATGAAGAGGGAGACAAGCCAATGAAGGATAATTATAAATGTATCTGCACATGCGCAAAATGTACCTGATAAACTCATCCAAAGAAATATGGAGATTAATTGCCCTCTCTCACTGGTTCTGAGGTGCCAGCTAACCTGCTGTCAGACATGGAACTGGCCCATGTGTCACGACTTGGCACAATTAACAACCAACAGCTCCTGAGGAACTGCAGCTCAGCCGGCAGCACCAGAAAGTATAACTTGTCAATCAATTCTGAAGTGAATCTTCCAGAGAGCCTCAGATGGCTGTAGAGCTCTGAGACCGAGAGACAGAAGACTAAGCTATGGTATACAGAGTTAATTCACATCCTAGGTAAGCGATGTGTTGTCTTATTCTGTCACATTTCACCTTCTTGTTCCCAGGAAAGCCGCTTCTGAGAATGCTAATGACCACTTTTATCCAGTCTAATTCCATGTCCCTGCTCTGGAAAGCATCAAAAAATCCCACAGCTTCTAGAACCTCCAACACAAGGAAGGTTTTGCCTCTTAGGTCTTGGTTCAGTTTGTGTTCATTCACTGTTTGTCCTTCCAGACTCTAGAATCTAGAGCAAAGCAAGCATATTGTTTCTGTTGCATTGATATTTCTTCTGAATGAAAACATTCTCTCCCTGAGGGAGGAGGGAAACTAATAGGACCCTGGAAGCTAATGAAAGTGATAAGACTCAAGAACCTCAGGAAGTTACAAAATTATCAAGGCTCTTTCCTGCAGGAAATATTTGCAAGGGTGCTGCCTGCAAGTTTTCCCTAGATACAGCTCCTATACATCATCACCCAGACTTGGGCATTCAGGCCAGCAGCTACTTTTAATTCATCCCTAGTCCTATAAGTAACTCTTCATTCATGCTTCCCTAAGTAACTTCAATAAATCATTTCATTCAACAAAGCAGACTTGGTTGGGGATGTTTTGGTGGTCTGTTCTCAATGCCTTATCTAGGACAAACTTGCCCACTTTTCTCCAATAAAAGTCATGTGACACTTCTTGGGAATCACACATACAGCAAATATGTGCTATTCATATAGCTGAATAATAGGACACTGGATGACTGTAACTTCAAGTAGTTTAGAATATTAGACTCATTTAGGTTAATTTGCAGAATATTATCTTGGGATAATCATGGGAGTTGGGTTTTTCATTCTACCATGTGTATTCTAGGGATGGAACTCAGGTCATAGACTTGGTGGCAAATATTTTTCCTGCTGAGGTATCTCACCAGCCCTCTACATTTTCTTTCTTTCCATGATGCCTGATTTAATATTATTTAAATTAAGATACATTTAAAAAGCCAGGTATGGTGTGATGGGCACCTCTAATTCCAGTACTATAGAGGTAGAAGGAATTTGATCTCTGTGAGTTCAAGGGCAGCTTGGTCTACATAGTCAATTCTAGGATATCCAGAGCTTTGTCCATCTCCAATGAACTCTAAAACTGCAGAACCACTGCCCTCAGGAACTCATAGCAGCACAACTGCACAAAAGCAAGATGGTTAGCATTCCACCTTGAGTGAGACCTTCATCCCCAGTTGATGAGCTATTGACTGTTGAGGGTTTCAGGGAGCAAGAGAACCACTTTTCTGGTAGGCTAACCATGCTTTTGTAGATGCCCTGCCCTTCTCAGTATATGGGCAGCCAAAATTTAACTCAGTGAGTCATTTAAAAAAAAGATGTAAAATTGTATAAGGGTTGGTGATGGATCCGTGTGGGGAGAGGGAGAGTATGATCAAAATACACTGTATACGTGTATTAAGTTCTTTAATTATTATATTCATTGAAAAGAAAGGTTTCACATTTAGGGGATGAAAATGATAAAAGCTTAAAGAATTTGTATCTCTAGAAATTCAGAGCAAAGAAAGCATATTGTTTCTGTTGTGTAGATATTTCTTCTGAGTTAAAACATTTTCATGTCTTTAGTCAGCTGATAATCGATCAACAATAAATAGGGAAAGAAGCCACAGACCTGAATAAGAATAGCTCTTTAAATGTAAGACTGGTGTTGTATCACAGGCCTATAAGCCTTGATAGACATTCTAAGTTACAAATGCTTATCAAGACTAGTTTTCTAGAATTACAAAATATTATCAGCAAAAGGGGTTTTCAAGATGGCATAGTCTAATCCAGTAATTTCACAGATGAGAGAACTGAAGTTAGAGAGAGTAAAAAATTGCACCTAATGTTAGGAAGCCATTTGAGGCAAGGTAAGAACCAGAATTCAGTTTTCACCGAATTGGTAATATTTCTTTTTTGTGTACTTATGAAAGACAAAAACACCCATAAGTTGAAATATTCTTTTGCCATATGTTTTATCTCTGGTGCAGACATGCAAATCAAAACATTTAAAATATATTTTATGTACTTTATATATTTTTTATTTATTTTTTAAATTTTATATTTCCATATTTTCTATATTTTAAAAGCTTTAAAAATATGCACTGCCCTTGAAGAGATGGCTCAGTGGCTATGATCACTTCCTCTGCTCAAGTATGAGTATCAGAGTTTGAATCCCCAAAGCCCACATGAAAGGGCCAGCACAATGCTGTGCTTCTGTAACAACAAAGGAGTCCCAGATTTCAAAAAACATGGTAGAGGGAAGGACTGACATTCTATGTTGTCTTCTAATCTCTATACAAGTCCTGCAACAAACAGGTGCCTGCACTCACACACATGATTGTGCATGTGTATACAAGCATTCACATACATGCATATGTGTACAGAGAATAACATAGCAAATTAGAGACTATATGCTCTTAAAGATAATAGACTTCAACTGGATTGTATTAAAGCACCAGTGCCCAGGGAGCCCTAAATTAGCACATAGTGTCAGGTAATCTCTCTGAATGTTAGGGATACATGGTAAAGTGATCTTGGTGGTCTGTTATGTTAAAACATAATCCTATAAACTTCATCTCTAAAGATGCCCTTGCAAGGGAAAGCAGCCACTGGGCACTGTGGTCAGGCACAGTTCCTAGGCATTCTCACTTTGCTTATGTAAATACCCTCAAAGGACTATTTCTTTTCTATCTGAGTAGGATGAAGGGCAGGCACATTCTGTTTCCAAAATTGACTGTATGCACACATCGGCAGTGTCAGGGATGTAAAGGACTGTGCTGGAAAACCCAGAAAAATCTGCCAGCTGAATTCACCCACTGAGGCAATCCAGTTTGATAGCCATTAAAAAGCCATGCAGAGTCCAAATGCCATTTCAAAGGGACTTGCGCTTACGATAATGACATTTGAAAGTCTCAGAATTAAAGGTTGTTTACCAAGATTGCCTTATTATAAAATAATAGCATCTAATGGATCATACACAGAAAACAAAATTTCTTTTTAGTTGCTTGAAAGGGTTTCCTAAGAGAATAGACAGTGTAAGAATCACTGTACACACACACACACACACACACACACACACACACACACACCCTTCAAAGGCTTTCAGGAAATTCAGGGAATCTTAAATACAGTCAATCTGAAAGAATTTCATAAAATACCCAAAACATAAAAGTAGAAAATTTCTGCAGACATCTAATTTAAGCTGGACACCAAACCCTGTAATGAACCTCCCACAAAGAAATAATAGTATACAATACATCGTATATGTTCAATGTGTGCTCCATTTAAGTACAGGATTGACCTTCTGCCAATGGAAAGGATGCTTAGCTCCATGGCAACAGTGAACGCAGACCACAGTGGTATTTTCCAAGGCAGTACTGGGTCTCAGGGGGGAATTAGCTGTTATACTTGGAGGCTATAGCATCTGACATACAAGGGTAACACTCAGGTTTCTCCTTGAACATATATGTACTCTTCTCTTTCTAGTCACAAATTCTTTGTGCTTATGTGGTGTCTGCCATTCTGAAAAGATACCTTCCTCCATAATGTGATCACCATCTGTGTGGGTGTAATATGAGAGTCCCTTAGGCTCCGAGGCTTTTGGCATCTGTTAATCCTAAATATGTTATTTGTGGAGTTCTTTAAAGGTTTTATGTCTGTGGTCAACAAGATGAGGATTTGACACCCATGTGAGGTTTTCAGCAGATAAGGACTCAATCTATCTATATTCTTCAATAAACTGAGAATCAAATCATTCACTTTTAAAGTCTCCATGAAAATTACAAAAGGTAATCAGTTTCACCAGACCTCATGCATGAAATAGTGTGAATACAAAATAAACATAGCTATTCTTGTTATTGAGACACACTTAACTTATCTGACGTGTGTGTGTGTGTGTGTGTGTGTGTGTGTGTGTGCGCGCGCACGCGCCACATTTCTTTCTAAGAGATACCAGATGGTAGGAAGCACATTAAAATATATTTTAAAAAGCATTTCTTGAATAAATTCCCTATGGCCCAATACAATTTTAATCAAATTATTTCATAGGTTGTGAGGTACCCTGAACTTGGTTACTACTGTGTCACATGGATAATAGAGCTTTTAGATGATTAGTGTCTACATATGATATTTGACTCTATGTGTGTATATGTGTACATATGTAAATTTAACCATTTTAAAGGTCTTTCATGAGTAACAATTGTAAGCAAAGTACTTCGGGATTTTTATTTTCTCTGAATAAAAATGAAGAAAAGGAAAACTATTGAAAGACAATATTCTAGCAAGTTTAATGGCCACAGTAAGAGCTTCTTTGACTAGGCTAAAGTTGCCAAATTAGCAACAACTTAACTAATGAATCCACAAAGTTAACAGGCATTTAAATCCCTTCTGAGTCATAGATTCTCTTTAAAACAAGCATAGCAAGATACCCATACAGTATAATAAGTGGCACTCACATTTCTGTGGTAACCAACAGCTGTCTAAAGGACTTGCAGAACACTCAACAGGAGGGAAATCATGCAGGGTACTGAGAATCTAGCCAGCTTCCCAGGGCTAGTGACGTCATGGGTATTAGAAGAGAAGCCACTTCTGTCACTTTGCTAGAGCAACACAGTTGCTTACTCCGATTGATCAAAAATTAAAAGCAGAAGAAAATGTCAATTCCTCTGGTTAATACCATCACCTTTAAAACATGTATTCATAAAACATGTATTCAGTCCTAGAGAATGATTTGTCGGGACTTGGGTTTGAATCTCCCCAACACCCACACCAAGTGTCCAAAACTGCAGTGCAAACCATGCTTATGCATCCAGACAGCCTTGGAGAAAAATCTCAAACAAATCAAAACTATTTTTTAAAAAAGTGATGACTGATGACAGTGCTCTAATTGTGTCCACAGGAGTATGTATGGAGATACTATCTATACATTTAAGGTTTTCTTTATTTCTTTGACCTTAAAATATTTTAACTTTCCTTCTTATGCACAGAGTTCAGTCTGTCAATTATACTTATAGATCTATTAATTGTTAACCCTGTACAGTAGCAGACAGAGTCAGTGAGGTCACTGACTGTTTCTGACTGTAAGCAGAGTTGTAGGTTCAGTGAGAGGTTCTGCCTCAATGGAAGAATGTGGAAAAAATGAGCATAGTCATCCAGTGTCCTCCTTTAGCATCCAAGCACATATGTGGATACACATGCGCGCGCACACACACACACACACACACACACACACGGGAGCATATTCTCCTCAAAACACAGATGATAGATAGATAGATAGATAGATAGATAGATAGATAGATAGATAGATAGATAGATAGATAGATAGATAGATAGATAGATAGATAGATAGATAGATAGATAGATAGATGATGATAGACAGATACATAAATAAATGTAGAAAATTGGGCTTCCAATGTTTTTTCTGGATGAAAGAAACAGGCTACCCTCTACCCTATAAAGACTGTTCCTAAAACCCTTTGTATTAGAAATACACCAAATGCGTTTATATAAATCATTGCTTAGTTTGAATTTTCAAAAAAAACCTCACAAACCCCATAAATATAATAATATTTACATTTGTAGAGTTGATATCTGTCTGGAACATTCTTCCATTATGCCTGTTTCTTTGAGCAGTGCCCAGTCCCCTAGAGACAGAAGTCACATTTCAAGGCTTTGCACAATAAGTTCTTCCACCATCAACTTGAAAAAGTAGATGTTAATGAATTCCACAAACCCCCAGGTTTTCTCAGTGACCTGATGCATGGAAAGAAATATTGACTTCCAAATATTGTATGCTTTTGGAAAACAGTTTGTATGCAATTTCTAAACATAACAAGAACTGTAGAACATGTGCATGCACGTCTGTTTCTTTCTATTATTTGATAGACTATACTATCAATTCAGGATCCTTTTCTTGTTAGCTAGCCAATACTCCCTTTGTTTCATCCTTCAAGGCCTACTCCCAAGTTCTGACATCACATGACACAGTTTCTATGGAAACAGTGGGTTTTGTGCAACCTCTAGGGGAAAAAAAAAGGGTGATTTCCATTTGAAGACTTCAGAGTAGGCTGCAGTATCCTGTTCATAAAGAACTGTAGAACCAGCATCTTAAATGTCATTGGCACAATTCCATTCATATTTTACACTTCTTTCACTGCATGTTATTGCAGTAACCTTGGGACACGCTCTGGAACAAAACTGAAACTTTACAAGTTTGTGTAAAACAAGGTTCATGCTTTGAATCAGACCATTTATCCTCAGAATCCCCAAACAGAGCTATTTTGAGAAGATTGAGCTTCTTCCAGTATTAGTCATATTTTAAAAAAAAAAAAAAAAAGATATCTTGGTATCCATATGACTGACTTCACAGAAGATGAAGAATCAATCAGATAGTCCCCAATTTTATCAACTCCTGATTTTGAGTTTTGAAGATAAATTTGGATGTCTGGTTTATGTGTCCAGACAACATTAGAGAAAATCCCAGAAAAGAAATAAAAACTTAACGGGCAGAGGTGACACACACCTTTAATCCCAGCACTTGAGAGGCAGAGGCAGGCGGATTTCTGAGTTTGAGGCCAGCCTGGTCTACAGAGGGAGTTCCAGGACAGCCAAGGCTATACAGAGAGACCCTGTCTCAAAAAACAAACAAACAAACAAACAAACAAATAAACAAACACTAAAACAGAAATAAAAACTTTAAAAAAAAAAAAAGACTACTGATGATTCAACTTAGTAGCAGTTCCCGGAATGTGAATGTGGGAGGGTTTGCAGGCTAATATCTTTATCCCTGATGATTCTTTCACTCTTTGACCTTAAAACATTTAACTCTCCATTTAAAGCATAGAATCCATATTGTCAATCATAAGTGTAAAGCCTATTGGTTTGTAAAAAAAAAAAAAAAAAATGAACACAGGCACATACTACTATCCAGATTAAATAAATAGTGGAACATGTTCAATATCCCACAGACTTTCCTATCACTTTCAAATCACACTTGTTAAAAATGTATTGTTTATCCAGGTTTATTGATCTTACCAAATTTGGAACACTGTATAAATAGTATCATTTGATAGCAGACAGAGTGTAGTAATCTCCCAGTGTATCTGATGGTCACATAATCTAAAAGCCTTTCCAGGGCTGTCTATGTCCTTTGATAAGAATATAATGCAATTTTAGGATGATACTGTTATGGATGTTTGAGCTAATGCTATCTCGGGGCCATCACAAATATGACTCCAAACACATTTTCATAGATGTGCTTTGGTCGTACACCTTATGTGTCGGTGTACACATAGGAGAGGAATATTTGATCCTAGAGTAAATGTTAATTGCTTTTTAGTAAAGCTGCAAAGTGTCATAAAGTCATTGTACAAAATTAGAAGCAGAGGATGTCATCCTTGACAGCACTTAAAAGCATCACAGATTTTGTTTTGCTTTGCTGCTTTGCTTTTTTTTTTTTTTCATTTGGGTGGGTGTGTGCTGTTATCTCATAATTTATTCATATTACTTTCTATGCACATACTCTGATCACCTTCATTGTTGATCAAAATCTACTCATCTAGAAGGAATGTGTGTGCTTGCATGTGTTTGCATGTTTGTGGTGTGTGTATGTGTGCACGCGTGTGTATACGTGTGTGCATTTGTATTTAATGTTTTACAAATATTTGACTTTTCCAAAATCCTAGTTCTATGAGTATACTTAGAGCATCTATTAGTTGATCTCCTTTTATTAAAACAAACAAACAAGCAAAACTGGACCAGTTACTATTATAGCATAAGTGGATACCATGCATCTATTTTTTCATATCAACTTACAATGGCACACTTATAAGAAATATCAGTTTCTATCAATTTATAGCAAAGATTACCATGATTTTGTATGACCACACCATTACATACATGCAAATTACACAAACATATGGATGTATGTTTACTTCTGGATTCTTTATTCTATGGTATTTGCTTATTCATTCATTTATTATGAGACCAGCTAGCACCACAGGATTTTAATCATTGGGGATTTATAATAAATGTTTAGCTAGCAGAGAGCAACTTCTTTAAATTTGCTTTTGATTTTTAAATTCATCACTATCCTTTAAATTTTTAATGTTTTTCTTAGAACCAGTGTTTGAAAAAAATACAGTGAGAAGGTTATAAGAGAATTATATTAAATGGTTAATTAATTTAGGCTTATGTACAATATCAGTTCTTATAGTTCATGAATAAGATATATCTGACTAAAAGACTGCCTGAGGAAGGGAGAGTTTTCTTTGGCTCACAGTTGGAGGGTGCAGTTTATCGGGTCCAGAAAGGCATGTGCGGCAGCTGGTCACATTGCATCTGCAGCCAGGAAGCAGAGAGAAGTGAGCACTGACGCTCAGCTCATGCCGTTAGATTCAGCTGTGAACTCAAATGCATGGGATGGTAGCACCCATGTTCAGTGACGGCCGTCTCTTAAGTCCTGTTTAAATGACAGCTCCAATTTCATTCATAAAAATAAGGTTATAAAAGTTTTCTCCTTCTTGTCCTCACTGTCTTGATCTTAAGGGACTTGCCCATTTCATCCAAAATTTGCTTTCAAAACAGTATCCGTAATACTTCATTTCCTAGATTCCAGAGCCTGCAAATATCTTTGTTTATATGCCAAATGATTTATCAAAAATTAATTTATAAGTTAACTTAATGCTCTTCATTGACACTTTTTAATTTTATAACTGAATAATACTTCCTTTCATAAAATAATATTAGTATTGGAATAGGTCAAATGGGGGTGATTTTTAAAACAGTAAAGGGTTGAAGAAAACAAAAACAGAAATGGGAGCATTCATTTCAAAGTTACGTTCTTACAAGGCAGAAGTAGAAAATTGAATATTAAAAAATGGTTAAGATCAGGTTACCTTAGGCAGGCTGTTTGAGTGCAAGGATTAAGACAGAGGAGAATTCATGTTCAGGTCAATTGAAATTGGCCAGTTTGGGAACTTGGCTCTCCTTTTAATACTGATTTCTCAGAAAATCAGATAAACAACTCAGTTTCAGCTTAGTGGCTAAAATTTTTTGGATTAGTGATTCCATTTTTATTTTTATTTCATTCTGTTGGGATCAAGAGGGAAAGCTTGGTCCAAAAAAAAAAATACCTTTTTATAATTTTTATAGGGAGATCTGGAGCCAAAGGAGATACCTTATTCCTTTTAGAATGGGTATTGATCCAATTTAAATGTCGTCCTATCAGTGATCAAACTGCTCCCCTCTAGACCCCCATCACTTAAGGTTCTACTATTTTGCACTACTTTGGGTGCAAAACTCCCAACCTGTGAACCTTTCAAGGCCCAGCCCAGTATGAAGGAGGAGAAGGGGAGACAGTTAGAAGTCACCCCACATATGAGAAGCGGTCATGGGTGAGATTGTTGCCAGAGGTCTACAACCTTGCATGCAGATGCCTCTACAGCAAGAAAACACAAGGAATCAATCTCATTCTCCCAGCCTAGATAAGGACCACGGTCTTGATGATGCCTTGATTGCAATCCTATATTGGTGGAGGAGGTGTGGAGAAGGAGGGATGCTGGTTCTTTGCTTTGGCTCTCAGACCATCACTGTTAATTCACTTGAAAAATTAGTATATTTAAAAGGCCTAGAGGTTTTGGAGCTGAAACTGGACTTCAGAGAAATGATGCTAAGGCTTCCAGTCTATACCGATTAGAAGAGACTTAACCACAAAGCACTTCACCAAGCTTAGAATGGATGGAAAACTTCTACTCCTCTCTACCTCCAAAGTGACCTAATGAATTTTCATTATTTTCTCTTTTAAAACTGCAAGATCTATAAAAATCTCATTTGAATTTAATACAAAAAAAAAACAAAGAAAAAAAGCAAAACAAAAAACAAACAAATAAGCAAAAAATATAGCATTTAAGAGGCAGAGACAGGTGGATCTATGTGAATTTAAGGCCAGCCTGGTCTTCCTAGCAGATTCCAGGACAGCCAGGGCACAGAGGCAGCCTGGGCATAGCTGCTTTTTGCCACAGAAATGGACTGGTTAACTTGAGTCACAGATAAACTTACATATATATGACCTTTTGACCTTTGTCCTATGGCTTCTATAAATTGCAAAATGGCCCACATCCGTGGCAAGGACCAAATTAGAATTCTTTTCTCTAACATCTAACATGATATCAACCCCTGCCAAACTAAATAAATTCATCTTACTTTACCAAATTTTATTTTTAAACTTCTTTAAAATACAAGGAACCTAGATAGCGTGTTTATAGACACAACAATAAGACACAATGGCAAGGCTATGGAATCATCCAATCTGACCACAGATAACAGCATAGAAATATAAAATGTGGTATGTTTCCATAATGAAAGATTATTAAGCCATAAAAGAGAATGGAATTCTGTCATTCACAGCATTAGGGATGAAACTGGAGGATGTAATATTGGGTTTACAGAAAAATAAACACTTTGTGGGTTTGGATGATTCCATAGCCTTGCCATTGTGAGCAGTGCTGTACTTTCTTTGCCATGACTTAATTCCTTTAGAATACATACCAGTAATGGGATTGGCAGATTAAATGATAGCTATATTTTCAATGTTTAAAAAATAGTTCTTTCATGGGTCTGAGCTAGCCCCTCTGCATTTATAGACACTAATACAGTGGAGAGAGAGAGAGAGAGAGAGAGAGAGAGAAGAGAGAGAGAGAGAGAGAGAGAGAGAGAGAAGAATAACACTGGTCACTGAGGCTAGAAATCGGAATGAGTAAAAGTTTCCAGGAAACAGTTAGATAAGAGAAATTACTACATGTATTTGTAATCATGAACAGTATTTACAGTCTACAATTGATTCCACATTTGAAAATAACCAGAAGACTTTCCCAAACATGCAGAAATGATACAGGCTTAAGAAGATGGAAACCTACTGCCATGCGATCATGGTCCATTGCATACTGGTGTCAAAGCATACACTGGATCTCAAAAATACTGAGAAACTGCATGATAATGAAAGGTTTGTAAAAACTCATTTCATGGTAATGTAGCAATGACAAAAGTTCCAACTAGCAGAATAACATTTGCATACATATTCCATTTCTTTAAAGTCTTGCTGTTTTTAAACAATGATGAGATTATTTATTATATCCACTGTTCATGTGTAGAAATAAAAGAATTTTCAAAAATACATTTGCTTATGTTCTTTTACTTGCATGTATCTCACAAGATTTCAAATGGATTCAGAAGATTTGGAGTTGTATACCATTGCCTTTTTGCCCAGAGAATGTAAAATTTTTTCTCAGACAAACCCCACAATAACTTCCTAAAATAGTAGGTAGGGAATGTGGCTCAACATGTTTTCAGCCTAAGCAGGTTTATTTTTGTAGATTCATGTGTGAGTCATGTCTATACTATTATATTTTTTCTAGAACAATTGGCAACATATTAAAGAACTTCCCTTTGACAGCTATACCCTATTCCCAGAGAACAATTTGGACAGGGCTGAGAATAGCCAACACTGGAGCTGGAGAAGGGGTTCAGCAATTAAGAATTCTTGTGTCTTTTGCCCAGAACTTTGATTCAGTTCCTAGCACCCATGCTCACAGCTGCCTGTAATTCCAGTTCCAGGATGATATTTCACCATCTTCTGGTCTCCACAGGAACTGCATATACACCTTGCACATAGCAGATGCAGACATACACATGTACTTTTAAAAAATTAGCCAACATTGACTAGAAATGGTTGTAGTGCTGAAGTCTAGCACCCCTTTGATTGCTATTGGCCTTTTCTAACTCATCTTCCAAGGTCTCAGGACTCATCAGCACCTGAAACTTACTGCATTTCCACTTTTCATTTCTATACCACTAGTTCCTTGTCTTCTACTCTCCCCATTCTGCCCTCCATACCCCGACAGTTTCCCTTGGGCTTAAGTTCCTAAAGTAGAAAATAACTGAAAAGGGGGGTTACAGCTGATACAATGACTCATGTATGGAAAAGTAGACATCCTTTCTCCATGGAGAAGCACAATAAAGTCACTTTCTTGAGGAAAGATAGCTTTATTCAACAGGAAGCAAAACCACTTTCCCTGCTGTTATTTCCCACTGGGAATTTCCAGGAGCAAGTGAAGATACCACTGTTCTACTATTCCTTCACCTAGGAAAGCCACATGAGTCAGAACCATGAGTGTGGTTTCATCCACAGACTTCTTTCTCATGGCTTGAAAATGTGCTTTTGCTGAAAAACACTGGGACGAGTCCCAGAATTAAATACTCTAAATAGATAGGCATGGAACAGAACATGAGAGTAATTACCCTGTAAAAGCTCAAATCACCACATCCCACAGCATCCTCTGGTTGTTCTGAAGTCCAAGTACTTCGTAGAGGCGAAAAAATATATCTCACTGTCAATGCAATTGTTTAATGAGGTGTTGACAAAGTTGTAGTGATGGGGGTGGGGAGAATCTCTGAGAAGTAGGGGAAATCCAGAAGCATCACAGGCCCAGCCTTCTGCTTGGCTTTGACTATTTCAGTGCAAGGGAAATTTGACTCCTTGGAAGTAGTTCAGGGCCTGTCTTTCCATGCTGTCGGAGACAGAAGTGACAATGCTTATCCATTGTTTTATCATCCGTGTTTTGGGACATGAGCCAGACACTTGGAAACTCTAGGTTTTAGCATAGGATATTTCATGAGAGAATTTGAAATAAAGCCTTCTTTAAAGACTTCTTCTGTGATGGAAGTATTCTGAAAGGTGGTCAATTTCTAGATTAGGTAATGGACTTTACTACTGAGTAAAAAGACTAGTCCTTTTTAAATACACAAAGAAGCAAAGAGCTGAACACTAAAGTAACAGATTTGGTGGGAGAATCCCTTAGATGATACAGGGCTCAGAGGGTCAGACAACCACCTCCAGATAGTGACTTAATTATTCAAGTTTCAGTTTACTCCAGTGAAATGGAAGACAGCGATACTTGTTTGATATCAGATGAGCACCTTTCTAAGAGCAAATGAGATGCCTCTATCAAAACACTAGCTACATGTTACTATGGATTCTGTGGCATTAGCTCCTGTTTATAAAACCCAATTTCGGGCTGGAGCAAGCGGGGCAAGAAGGAGAGGGAGAAGGGAAAGGGGGAAAAAAAAGAGCCCAGCCTCTTCATAAAAAAAAAAAAAAATCTCTGAAAATTGTTTCAAAAAGAGTCAGTTAAATCAAAATAAGCTCTAAAAAATATTTTTATACATTCTCTGCACTATAGTCATAGAAAACAATCCTAATTGTAAATGTAATGTGGCAATACTCTGGCTGTCACACAAAGGCTGGATTTGCAAGGTATATACTATCAAGGACTGCTTAAAAAGTTTTGCTTCAGAAGGAAAGTTGGGTATAGAGATTAGATTGTTCTGAAGATTCCAGTCACAAAGCTATGCTGTTGGAATCTATGTAGTTAGGTGATTCAGTCGCTCCAGCTGTACAGATCTAAGCCTCAAGATCATTAAGCAATTCTTCCCTCTGATTCATGGTTCCCTTACTCACACAAAAATGCCTTCCTTCAGCACTTCTACTAACACCAGTATTTACAGGCTTTATTGTATTTTCCCTGATCATTACGATATGTAATAATGCACAAGATAGCTACATCATATATATATATAATTTTATATATATAACGATATGTAATGCACAAGATGACTATATTGAATATATATTCCTGCCCAGCATGCTTTACATCCACTAACTAGGCTGTACTCCCAAGAGGTTTCACAGTTTCTAAAAATAGTGTCACCAGCTGGAGTCCAAGTGCTCAGATACAAGCCTGTGAAGAATATTTCACATTGGAATCAAAGCAAGAATCTTCAGTTGTACAGTGTTCATTGTTTCTTCTGGTATATAATATCTAGAAATTTGTAAAATTATCTTTTGGCTTGATGGGTATGATTCAAGGTTTGGACTCCTAACCATGGTGTCACTTGTCTAGAAAGAACCAAGGAATAATTAGAAACAATAATGTGCTTCCCAATTGAGCAGAGGTATTGTACTTCCTTTATGCATTGACCCCACTGTAAATTATAGCTTATGAACCCATCTTACTGGATACAGAGCTATACCCAGCCTGTCTTCAGTCTGAGCCATGACCTATCCCCATCAAATGTTTGTGAGTGCTGCAGAGACGGCTCAACCATTAACATACTTGCTGCTGTTGCAGAAGACTGAAGATTTGCTCCCAGGCCTTGGCAAGAACCAGCATACTTACAGTATATTTTTCTCTCTCTCTCTCTCTCTCTCTCTCTCTCTCTCTCTCTCTCTCTCTCTTTCTCTCTCTTTCTCTCTCTCTCTCTCATTCTCTCACTGTCTCACACATATACATACCACAGACACACAACATACACAGGCATGCACACATATAAACAAAAACTAAATATTAAAAAATTATGAATTGGTGGAAATGGCCAAGCTAAGTGAACTTGATCAAAGATACATTTGTGCATGTGTTTATATATAAATTTAGATATGCTTAAGCAGAGGCAGAATTATAATAGTGCTATTATTCAGATAGATGGAGTCATGGAAAGATGCTTTTCCTCCTTTTTTATTTTTAATTTATGTCTAAACTCAGAAGCACTTGAAAATGAAACAAAGTCTCCCTCTTCAAGTGCCCTGCAGCCTGGACCCCTGGATCCCCACAGCCCCACACCCCTACACCTATGCACCCCTGCACCCCATCGAGAATAGAGCAGCAAAGTCCTGTTTTCTGCAGCTACCAGTAGCATATTATCTATGTCTGATATCAAATTGCACTGTATCTAATCACTCTATAGAGCTGATCGATTCACTAAGTTAACCAGGAATGTATCCAGCAATTTATTTGTTCCCATCAAAATTGTACTGGAGAACTATACTCCTCAACTCCATGCTGGCGGTATTTAGAGATTCTCTTTAATTCACCTATGAGCAACTGCCATGAACAATAATATGGTGCTCCACGCTGCATCACTGCAGTCACACTCACTTGGCATCATTTATGAGTTGTAAATGATGGTCTGTGATGTGCTACATGTGCATTTTTTCTTAGTGTTCACAATATCTCCCTCCAAAAACAGGGTACTGATGCTTCCACTGAAAAATGGACAAAGAATTTGAGGCTCAAATATGTAAATTGCCTAGAGACAAACTGAATTTTCAAATAGCTAAACTCAAAACTGGGTTCTGGGGTTCAAAATCCAGGTGTTTGCAAAGCAAACACTGGACTTTCTGAGCTCTCTCTCTAACCCAGTAGAGTGACAGTTAAAAATTAACCTCACAGCTACTTGATTGCTTCAAAAATGTATACTTTACAGTTGAATTCAATGGTTGTGGTAAACAAATGAGCTAAATAATTATGTGAACTGATATGCTACAGAATATTGGCCTCTACAAGATGGCAACACAAGGTATTGATCACCCTATCCTTAGACCTGAAAATGCAACCTCAATATATATATGACTTTTGATGACAGATGGTGGAGGCAGAAAGCTAGGACCATCATGTAACCCACAGGGGCAAGCGCAGGCATTAAAGATAGGAAAGCACATGTGGGTTGAATTCTCAGGTTCTATGCATAACATTATTGCAGTTTTTCTCATAAAGCACAAATTTGATGCAAAGATTATTAAGAATTTCCAGGTGGGAAATCAACGTATTATACCCAATGTGGGCTTTCTTTGTGATGGAGTTCTCTTGCTTGTGGTTGCATCCTGTGTAGCTAAACCCACTTCAGACCTCTGCCAGTATTCCCACACCCATTTGTTCTGGCCTCCTCCAATAAAGAAGCCTGAAATTCATAGAAAGTATGTCTTCTACAAACTTGTTAAGTCACATGACACAGCTGCCCAAACTTGCACAGTTGGATTGGGGATACCATCGATTTCCATCATAGGAGACATTCACACACAATTCAGTTCTTCAGCTTTCTACATTCTAGTATCAGAAGCATCAGGAGCCTTCTTACAAGACCTATTAGCAGAGAAGGCAACCCTGGCTGGCCCATGACTGTCTCCTCACCTATTTTGAATTCCAATGTAATGAATGCCCTCATGATGAATGATTCTATTCTTGTTGATGGAGGGAGATGTTTCGTGTTGTTTTCATGATAAAATGAAGGGCAAAATAGTAGATGACAATTCCATGCCCAAACACCATGTGTTCATTAAATTAATAAATTTGACCTAAATCTGTTTCCATACCTGTATGACAAAATTTGATCTAAAGCTGCCTCTGTCCATAGGGAACACCAACCTAACTTAGCCTATAAATAAACTAAAACTTGATTTAAGAGTATGTTCTTGTAGTTGTCAGGTTTCTCTAGAGAAGCAGAATTAATAGAATAAGTGTGCACCATGGAAGGGATCTGCTACACTGGCTTGTGAAGCAGAGGCTGGGTAGTCCTAACAGTAGCCCTGTGCTTACTTGAGAGGTTGAGAAAAAAGCTTCATTTCTCGTGAAGCTAGATGTCTCAGGAGTCCCAGCCTGATGTTGAAGGCCTGGCATCTTCCAAGAGAGCTTCTAGTCTTCAGTCCATGGAAATCTGAAGAAACTAGGTTCTGATGTCAGTGAAGTACAGAAGCCATGGTAGCAGCAGCAGAAGAACAGACACACTCAGCAGCCAGAAGCAAACACAGGTAGGACAAAAACCACATACTTTGGCATTGGACCTGCCTAGTCTAGGTGTGGGTCTTCTCCCCTTGGTCAACTCTTCTTGGAAATGCCTTCACCAATAGGAATCAATCTCAGTTGATTCCAGAGGCAGCCAAATTGACAGTCATGATTTACCATTCTCAGTTCTCTAACAAGTAGCTAAATGTCAACCAATTATAGTTCATGTCCACACATGCTAGATATCTCATTATGTAATACCATGTCTGCATGTTACAAACCTGAACAAAGGAGCCGATTCAGAGACAATCTTTTCCTCTGGATATATATCCTGCTCGTGTGGTATATGTATGTGGATTGAGTTTAGAACCAAGCTGGGTCCAAAATGCTGCCTGAGTGTAGATCATTTTTATGCTTAAGTCATCTTTAAGCTTAACTTGAACATTCGAGTAGTAATATTGATTGTTTTCTGTCTCCACCAATCATAGCCAGCAAAGCCACTCACTGTCGCCTTTCTTAAAGTCATAAGCAGTGTAGCTGTTCTGATTTTAGCCTCCTGCACCGCACTTCATGTTTCAGAACTGTTGCTCTGTTTTGCACCAGATTTTCAACCTTGATGCCATTTTCAATATCACACCCTTCCCAGAGACATGAAGTGCCAGGTGGGGGTTATCCAGGGGGACCCCCACCTTCAAAGAGGAGAAGGGGAGAAGAAAGGAGGATGGATTGTGGGAGGAGGTGACTGGGAGGTGGGTAGTGAGCAGGATGTAAAGTAAATAAATAACATTTTAAAATTAAATTAAATTCAGAAAAGAAATCTTTGTTCCCTTTGAAAATAAGTAGGATTACCTGGGTCCGTCTGGTATCATGGACATCTCGAAGAATCTATTCTGGGTACCAAAAAATGAGCAATAATGGTTTACTTTACCTTAAACAGTTGCTTTGTTTTGCTGAAGCAAGACAAAAAGCAGTGATCTTTAAGGCTCTAATGTGCAGCCCAATCCCATATCCAGAGGAATGTGAAATACCAGAGGAGAAAAATAAGCGCCTTGTTTCCATGGAGACCATGGACTCTCAGTATCTTTTGAAGCCTGCTGACCATCCCTGGGCTGCCCTCTTTTTAGACCATGTCTTTTCAAACTGACAGTGTTAAGCTGGCACCAATATGGGTCCTAGACAGTGGGAATTGGTTTGGCTCTGTGCTTTTCTTTCTGTCATTCTCCTGTTCTAAGGTGCATCAAATCTTTGTTTAAATATATAGATGGCAAGAAATACACTGACCATGAAAGTCCTCACTTGGATAAACATGGTACATACAAACGAGCAAGCTTGGATGACACTATGCAACACTGGACAACAGCCTCACATATTTAAGGGCTCAAGGGAGAATTTCCCTCTTGCCCCACTGATTAGCAGAACCTCATCTTAGCCAGGTTAAGTTAAATGGCACCCATGCAGTGCAGTTTCCCATTGAAGTCCAATAACAGAAGCATCTGCCACCCACTGTTTCTGCTCCTCTTCTTGAGAGGCCCAGTGCCTAGGCGAAGGCATCAGCACCTCCTGAGTATGTACTGTCACAGAGCATCCAGGACATCCCGTTCTTTGTTGTAGCTGATGTACTTTATCGTTTGGTTTTATTTTTCCATCTGCCCATCTCCTCTTTGTAAGAAACAAAACAAAGCAAAACATATGAACCGGGCTATTTTTAATCAACAACACACAAAGAGCTTCCAATGCTCAAGCTCATTGCCATGGAACAGCAAGTTCATTCAGAAATCCCCCTCACTAGGGAGCAGGGAGATGCCTCGGAGGATCCTGGGATCAACTTGCTAGTTAGAGAAGCTAGAGTTGGAGAGTTCCTGGTTCATCAAGAGACCTTGCCTCAGTTTATAAAGGTAGAGAGTGATCAGGTATGACAAATGAAGTTAACTTTAGTGTCTCTCTCTCTCTCTCTCTCTCTCTCTCTCTCTCTCTCTCTCTCTCTCTCTCTCTGTCTCTCTCTCTCTCACACACACACACACATACACACATACACACTTCCACACAAAAGCATGCTACCTAACACACATATACACATGCAATAACACAGATACATAAGATAAAAAAATTAAATAAATTCCCCATCACCTAGGAATGATAATGAAAATGCATTTCATCTAAAATATAAAAATATAAAAGTATATGTAAAAGTAGTAAATAACAGAACATAAATATATAAAACAATCCTCTCTTCATGCTAACAAAATAAGACTACAATGTATTGTTTGTCATGTAGTATTTATAGTATTCTCAGAGACATTTGATATCAATATGATACAGGCATTTAAGACAGTGAGACATTATTTGACTTCATTCAACAGCTCTGTGAAATATTATCCTAAAAGAAAGTGCTGATGGAAGTCATGATGTTTTTTAAGAATATGATTGGAAGCTAGAATTAAATTCAGCATTGCCTTTCTCTAACATGTTTTCCTTGAAAATATATTTTACGGTGACAGTCATTGTGATATTATAAGATCCAAAGGGCCTCCTCAGAGTAAAGACCTCGAAACTAAAAATAATGGCCCGCAGATGCCACTACAAAAGCCCCAAATTACCCTTAGCTCATCTAAAACTTGATCCCCAGATGCTGTTAGAGCCAAGTTCTAATATATGTTAACACTGCATTTTTACCAATTAAAATCCTAATGAACAGTTATAAATAACTAAAGCAGCAATATTTTGGGGCTAAGGTTATGTAACATAGCACTTGGTTAGAATTAAAAATTAATAGACATCTCACCAGTCCTTGTAGTACAGGCCAGGAATCTCAGCTACTCAAGAGTTTGAGGCAGGACATTGGCAAGTTCTAAAAGAGTCTAGACTACATAATCTAGGCAACTCAGTGAGAAAATGTAAAATGTGCTGTAGAGAAATGGCTCAATAGTGGGATATTTATCCAGTATGCACAATGCTCTAGGTTTAATTCTCCTTCCAATTAATTAATTAATTAATTAATGTGAAGCAATCTGTTGGGGCTGGAAAGCTGGCTCATCAGTTACAAGCGCTGGCTTTTCTTCAAGAGGACCCAGGTTTATTTCCCTTCACCTACACAGGGCTTCTAACAACTCTTATAACTTCAGCTCTAGTGGATCCAACACTCTCTCAGAAGCATACATGCATGAAAAACACCAATTCATACATATATTTTTAAATTAGCAATCTGCATCTCAGCTTAAATGGATCACATACAAGGGACTTATCAAGTGGCTCATTAATATTGGTATGGCTTAGATAAGAAGTACCCTCCCCCATCAATAGCTAGTAAACTAAAGATTTTTCCCTAGTGGTGACTCTATTTGGAGAGGAGCTGAAAAAATTAGAAGTTAGCATTTTGCTGAAGGCAGCAGGTCACTGTACAAATACATATGAAGCTTTCACTTAGTTCCTAGACTTTTTCTTTTCTCTTTGCTTCCTGCATGTCATAAAATAAGCTCTTGCCATCATGATGCTATAGGTCAGAATCAACAGAGTCCATCCATGGAAGCCTCAGCAACCATGAATTAAATAAGTCCTAAAGATGTCTGTGTCAGGTATTTCTCTTAGGAAATCAATCTTATTAACATCATTATGTCAATATCTGTATTTCTTCCAATTGTATGAAAGTCTAGTACATACAAGTATTTGTCGTATATATGAGACAATGATTAAAATGATGAGGTTTGTGGTTTACTTATTTGTGGTACTGTACTTATAATCATTTCTAAGGTATATTCAATGGATGGTCCCAGAGAGATGCCTTAATGGTTAAGTGTGGGTACACTTCTTATGAGGGACTTGAATACAGTTCTTAGCATCCATGTGGGGTGACTCATAGCTGCTTATAAATCCAGTTCCAGGGGATCTAATGTCTACTCCTGATTTTCACAGATACCTACATTCATGTGTGCATATCCTCCCACATATACTTATACATAATTAAAAACAAAATAAATATTTTTAAAAGTGTACTTCTTTTAATTAGGTATATAATATTATGTATTCATAAATATAAAGCTTACTGTAAAAGAGTGTTCTTTTTTTTTTTTTATAGCAGAAACAGATGATAAATCTCTGGTTTCCTCCTACATTTGGCTGTATCAAGATGCTACACAGCCGGACTGACCTGCATCATTTGAGTTTTTATAAGGACACTGGAATGTTCACACAATGAAGTCACTAATCGATTCTTTCTCATATACTATTGTTAAGCAACACATACCTGCAACTAAATTATTCCCTTTCAGGTCAGCCATGATCTTTTGAAGGAGTCCCAAACAACTGACATCTATTCTCTTTCTGACTCCCGAGACAGAAATACATACATTTTAGACAAGATTAAAATATGAATTACAATCTTCACATTATCTTCATGCATACATTCTCTCATTTCCTGTTGGTAAAATCACGTTTTAAAATTTAACTCATGTTTATGTTTCAGCACCCTATATCTTCATCTTAATTTGCACTTGACATCTTACCAAGTTGCATTTGAAAAGGCTGAGCAGAGCCCAGAAGCCAGAAGCCAGAGGACATCTGCTAAACCCAAAGAGAGAGCATCAATCTGGGAGTAAAGACAGTCGTGTTCAAGGTAGAACCAAAGAATCCACCCGAGGAGCAAATAACAGATTCCTCAGCACAAAATAGACTTGTGAGAAACTAATTGCTACAGATTTTATCATGCCCAAAATAAAGCACGGAGAAATATCATGAGCATACTGTAATGCATAAAATCTTGACACTCATGATAAAATACTCAAAATACACACTGGAAGGATGGAGCTTGCCTGTAATGTTAAATTCTGCAAATTATTCCAAACAGCGAGCCATATTTGTGGCATCACATTGAACTGGGTGTGAGAGGAAGAGAAGAAACAAAAATAGACATTGTTCTTCCTTTTAAAAGTAGAGCCCAGAAGGTGGGTTTGGAGCCACAGAGACGCTGTGTGGGCGATGGTGGCCGAGAGTCACATACTAGAGCTGCAGAAATAAAAATGGCTGAGACAGAAAAGAAACTTGGCCGAATGGCCCCTTACTGAGACACAGGGACCAGAATCTCACACACCGTGTCTCCCCAGCAAAGGTCGGTCTTTGGCAATTATCACAAATGACTGTTTATTGCTCAGTAGTTTGAAGGAGGTGGAGGAAAGACTGCATTCCACAAACTGTATCTCTGGAAAGGCCAGGTTGACACTGTAATTACCGGCCTTTCTCAGATCCTACAGAGCTTTCTGAAGAATTATTTTTGCATAAACTCCTTGCTCATGGCAATTCCTGAACACATCATTCCCTTGCTATTATTTTCCTTGAATGGAGGAGTCCTGCTGGGTTAAGAGTTTATTGTCAAGCTTGCTCAGCAGCCTCAGTGTGGCTGTACACTCATAAAGCAGCCCCGTGCCGGGGAGATGGCTTGGTTGATAAGGTGCTTGCCTTATGAGCACCAGGACCTGAGTTTGATCCCCAGAACCTGCATGGAAAAGCTGTGTGTGTGTGTTGACACATGTTTGCAACCTCAGTTTTGGGGAGGTAGAAACAGGAGGAGCCTCTCTGAGCCTTGTTGGGTAGCCTATCTACTCCTATTTGATGAATTTCAGAATAATGTTAGACTATGTTTCAAAGGAAAATAAACGATGGATGGCATTTGGGCAATGATACCTGAGATTGTCCCCCGGCCTATACACATACATGCACACGCATGTGCACAAGCACGCGTGCACGTGAACGTGCATACACACAGACACACACACAGTGGGGGTAGCAGTATATCTATAGTGGATTTCCCTGTCCCAGCTCAGTTGTTCTATGCTAATGGCACAGCATCCAAAGCAATGGAGTATACACTGAAAAAGTGAGGGGAAGAGACTCCATAACTGCTGAATTTCAACCAGAGTGTTATGATGCCAACAGTGAGTCCCTTGATTATATTGATCAGAAATGGAAAGTAAGAGTAAGCCAGTGGATTTTACAGAGAGCTTTGGGTTTGGAATGAGAGTGGTCTCATCCTCAGATGACCATCAAGTGACATGATGGGCTGATATCACTGGGCTGATACCATGTTATTTATTAACATTGATCCTCTAATCAGAAGCTTCATGAATGGTATGTGCAGAAAAGCAAAAGGAATATAAAGGCTCAGGCGAAATGATGGACTTCTGTGGTTTCAGTATGGAAAGCAGAATGCAGACTTGGTCTGTGGAAGACATCTGGTACAGTTTACGTCACACCTGGGAAGCCATTCCCATCTCCTTCTCCCAAAAGTTCTGTATAGCCATAAACTAGGGAGAAAAGGGCCAGTGGTTTCGAATTAACTAGACCCAGGAGTTTAGTTGAAGATATTTTTGTTATACTTGCAATGGTGTTATAAAGGAAGTCAGTTCTAGTCTGAGACCCTTCAAGAATATTTTTTAGAGGCATCATGGTACCCAAAATGTTTCCTTTCTCTCTAGCCTGCATGAGAAAAAGACATTGGGCAAACAATGTGGTGTTAACAGTCAGTTGCATGGTTTCACAGATACCTGGTCCAAACCATTCACACAGAGAGAGACTCATGTGCTCACATACACACAGATGAAAAAACACAATGATATATATGAAACTACACACATGTGTGTGTGCACAGGAGTTACACCCAAGCCTATTTTTTAAAAACGAGAACAACAGTTCACTGGTTGTGTAATATTACAGACTGAACCCAGGCCTTGGCACATGCTAGGCAAATACTCTCCCACTGAGATACCTCCTTGATCCCTCTAATTCTTCATATTGATTTTTTTCTTACACTCACAATCATTTGTTTCAAAGTGACTGTGTCTCTCATTTCCTGGCCTTATAGAACTATCTGAGTTGCCCATTGTAAATGACCCATAAACATTTTAAGCTACTGGATGAGCATCCACTATTATCTTTAGTCACTTTGTCATGGGAATGTCTAGGATGGTGGTGAGAAATGTAAAAGCAAATGATGCAGGTAAATACACCATCTGTAAGTACCACAAGTCATTGTTTCCCTGTGCATGGTCTGACTCAATTGTTTACTTAATGGAGCACAGCAAACTTACAATCCTTGGTTATATGGGGTGACATCTTTTTTTTTTTTAGTACAGGTAGCATCACAATAGCACCCATAGTTAGACATTTAGAAGAATGGTTTACTGAAAGTTTTCTTCCCTCTTGACCATAATATGACAATATGATAATACAAATAGTCTCAAACATGTGCTGTGATGTTTTAATACGCTATCTCTGCCATCAGTTTTGTTTTTTTTTTTTTTAATCACACATAGTAATTCATGGCAGGATTTTCTAGTTTGTGGCATGATTACAAACTTTATGCAAAAACAATGGCAGGTTGGTACAGGTTGAAGAATTACACAGACAAGGCGTGAGTATGACTTTCAGGTTGATGCTTGCTGGAGACGAAGAAGCAAGTGACAGCAAGAAGTCCAAAACTCTTCCCACATCTCTGCTGCTCCAGCCACGATCTAGTGAACACTCAGCTCACACACTGCCCGGTGATGCTGACTTTGAAGGATCAGTGGTACAATGGTCGCCTTTTCTCTTTCTCACCATTACCATTTCCCATGTACACTGGGAGATGCTCTATCATCACTCTTCAATGCAACTTGTGAAATGAGGGAAAGTTCTCTGCTTGAGTCTTCTGTCAAAATCTGTCCAATAATAAGCTGAGCTACAGCCTTTCCCGTAGAAAGTAAGATGAGGAATAAAAGTCACCTTGATCTAGGCTGCTGCAGAACGGATGTCATTTCTACCCCTAATACGTACTATCTTTGTAATCTAACAACTGTTTCAAGGGATGTACACATATGTCTATAATTCTGTCATTACAAACAGTTCCACATATTTGTTCTATTGTTTTACATATTAAGCATTGTTGCAGACAGAATGTTGACCTTTCCTCTGCATTCATATATCAAAAATAAAACTCCCATAGGCCGAGAATGTGTCTCTATGGAATGACTTTTTAAAAGTCAGGCGGGCTGTAACTTCATGCAGTGGATAGCGTTAAAATAAGGGGAGCTTAGGAACAAGTGAGATAGCTCAGAAGGAAAAGTGTTTACTGCCAAGCTGGTAACCCAAGTCCCAGTCCTGGAACCCACCTGATGCACAGAGAAAACTGTGTTCTTATACTTTGCTCTGGCCTCTCTACACTCACCAGGCCATGTATGTACCTACCCCACATCCCACAAAGAAATAAATTTAAATGTTTTAAGGACATTAAGATATATATATTCAATGCCAGACTGTGGTGGCACATGCCTTTTCTTCCTGCAATTGGGTGGCAGAGGCAGGGAGAACTCTGAGTTCCAGACCAGGTTAGTCTAGGACTACATGGAAAAACTGTGTCTTTAGAAACAAACAAACAAGCAAACAAATGACACACGCATTCTCAGAAGGAAGCTTATGTGATAACAAAGAAAAATATGGACATAGACAAGTCCAAGAAAAACCAGCCATGCTGACATCTTGAACTTAGATTTCTAACCTCAAGCACTCAAAGAACATAAACATAATTAATACGTCAGCTTCATAAAGGACTCTGGGTACCCTGCTTTGCTTTATCTCTTAACACACCTAGGTGTTGGTCAGTACCAGGCTAGTGAGCATGGATGGGCATCTAGATTAATCCAAGAAGTATTTTCCGTAATTTTGTAGTAATAGATAGGTCACTGGAAAATGCTTACATCAAAGCTCAACTTTTTTTTACAGTCCCTGCTACTGCACATGGAGGCTGAAGCCGTATGTGGCTTAGACTGTATCTTCAGAGTGAGAATTCATGTTTTGGAGTCACCTGCTAAGCAGCTGACATTATATTATTTTAGAGCATATTATATATGCATATAGTATATATTATTATACTTTATACACTAGTAATTGAAGGCTTACTTTCTAGATCTCATGACCAGTTATAACCAATTGGATTTGACCTTGTATCTGAATAGGTTCAAGCCTTATACTTGAAATGGTAAGATTTTACATTTAGATTCTAGAGGGCAAAAAACAAAATCATATATGTAAGTATATTTTATTGTTTATTTTGGGCCACTGACTGACATATAAGGCTTCTTAATATATGTTTCAGAAACCACAAAACAGGTTGGATGCAGGGGTTGTTCTCAGCCTTCTGTGAGTCTTACTAAAGTAATCAAGAAGCAGCTCAACCAGGAAGATATTCTCAACTCTACAGAGTATGACTTCTTACGTTTTATATTCCACATGACTCATTCATGACTTCTGTTTATGATTTATGTTCTTTCTCTGTCATGACCACAAAAGGCAGGGATTTTTGACTCCTTTGTTTAATACTGTGTCTCATAAAAATCAAGAACAGCAACTGATTTGTGGAAGAGCAATAAATTTTGTTGTACACATTTGAGATTTCAGTGTTACTCCACATGTGACATTGTCCTAAATCCAGTGGATGGTGATGTGAGAAATATATGATGCCCAGCCTTGGAAAGGCTTGTGATGACTCAATGGGTAAAAGCACTTGGCATCAACTTCGATAACCTGAATTCAATCCCTGGGACACACATGACAGAAAACCAGAATTGACTTTCTCATGTTTTCTTCAGATCTCCACTCATGCCCATTTTTTTTCTAAAGAAAACCTACTGTGCAGAGTGATAGAAAAGATCAAGAGCTTGATTTCTCATGATTTCCTAGCTTCTTTGAGAAGAGAGAGGTATAGGAGAAAAGTGAAAAAGAAATAGAGAAATATGACTCAGAAAACAAAAGGAAGAGGATAAAAATAAATAAATGGACACATGTAAACTGTTTCCTTGTTTACAAACTGGCTTGATCACACCATTCTGGACTCTCTGCCTAGGGAATGGTGCCACCCAAAATAGGCTAGGTCTTCTTACACCCTTCAGAATAAACAATTCCTCACAGATATGACAGGAGCCAATCCAAGGCAACATCACATTGAGACTCTTCACAGATGATTCTAGGTTGTGTTAAGTTGACATTCTAACCATAACATATGATACTGTTGCTTTCTTTATATTTTCAGATACCAGCACAATGCTAGATTTAATGGATGTGTCATCAGAGTTAGATAACCATTCTTTTAAAATTCAAGGTGTCCTTCACTAACTGTTCTCTGTCTCTGGTCTACTTAAATTGTTTTGTGCCAAGGTTAAAATAGTAAAGGTTTTGGCATTTGAAAAGAGGACTTAGTAGAAAATTTAATGCTTAGCCTGAAAGGAGTAGTAGAAT
The DNA here is from genome assembly GCA_021653895.1 of Mastomys natalensis. Taxonomy (NCBI): domain Eukaryota; kingdom Metazoa; phylum Chordata; class Mammalia; order Rodentia; family Muridae; genus Mastomys; species Mastomys natalensis. The sequence continues at coordinate 1,855,645 of JAJTUV010000466.1, forward strand.
TTTATGGCGGTCAATACTCACTCTAGGGGCTACTTTTGCATGTCCTTCCATTTCCAGTTTAGTTGATTCTCTAAAGGCCTGGAGCTCAGGGTCTGAAGAGTGGGCAATGTTCTCTTTTTCCTTAGAGGTAATTCTTTCATTTTATCATCTTGCCTTAAGCATTTGAGAAGATGCTAATTAAATAAAGATACCTTCTAATGTCATTGCTATGAAAGTGAGTGAATGCTAATAATACTATTGGAAGGATATGTGATGACTTGTTGTCCCTCACTCTCAACAATGTGGATGGCTGACAAAAGAATCTTAGCTTTGATTACAGTGAAAACTAATAGCATAAATAAAAACAATAAAACACCAATAGTTACAAAATCAAAATGATATAATACTAATATTACCAAAATTTTTATTGTATTTATTTATTGTGGTGCTTATATGTGTGTAGGTACAAATGTGTCTCACATCTGGAGGGCAGAAGACAACTTGCTGGAGTGAGTTCTCAATTTCTACCATATGGATCATGAAGATAAAACACAAGGTATCAAGCCTGGCAGCAAGAAGTTTTGCCTGCTGTTCCATCTTGCTAGTTCATTACTAACTATTTTGCATGGCATTGTCCTATATTTTTAAAATATGTAATTTGAATGAACCACCCCAATAATCTTGTGTAAGCAGCAATTTAATTGTCAAGATATAGATGACAAAATGGGGAACAGAAAAGCTAGGTAAGGTCATGTAGACTATAATTAATAACAACAAAAAGGGGGCCTTTCTTCTGCACACAGTGCACATGTAAACAAATAAAGGGAATACAAAAAAAACTTAAGGACATTAATATTGGAAATGACAGATCATATAGAAATAGGATGCAGAAGCGTATATATTTAGATGCTGACATTTTCCTCTGCTCTGACTTTGGAAATGTAAACAGGATACAATAATGATGCTGTCTTCAACTAACATTTAGATGTTTATTGCATTCATTTAGATTATTTTTAAATTGCATTAAAATATTATTTATAGGGGCTAGAAAGACAGCTCAGTGGATTAAAGCATGTGCTGCTCTTGCAGAGGATCTGAGTTCATGTCCCACGCAAACAATCAGGCAATTCACACCCACTGGAAACTTGATCTCTAGGGGAATCCAGTTTACACACACACACACACACACACACACACACACACACACACACACACTAAATAAATAAATAAGTAAATAAATAAATAAATAAATAACTGAAATATATAGAGATGTTAGTGGATTTTTGCAGTTGCCTTTGGATGTTATGCATGAAGCACATGTACGCAGTCTTTACTACATATAAGCAGACACAGTTGAAAGACATCAGACCACATTCTATTAGAAAGAACACTTCAAGAGAGTGATTCGCTGCTGGGGATCAGATTCACAGGCCATAAGCTGAAATGTCTGAAGCAAATACTAAAGGGTTGACAGAGACTCTAGGACCTTCAAACCTTCCAGCCTCATCCATAGCAACCACTGTTACGGATGTGGTAATAACAGCTCACATATACCACTGTTTGTGGAGCTCAGACGACGTTTTGGTAGTCATCTTGTTTTGAGGCAGGGTCTCTCTTGTTTCTGCTGCTGCACTGTGTCCCTCAGATATATGGTTTACAAGCTTCTGGCTGACTCTCCTGTCACCACCTCCTATCTTGCCATAAAAGTTTCGGGATTACAAGGTTGTGCCAGGACATCTGGCCTTGACATGGGTTCTGGGGATCAAAGTCCAGGTACTAGGTGTGCTTAGCAAGTGCTTTACTTGAATGAGTCATCTTAAATTGAGATGCGAGTCAGGTGTGGTTGGAGTACTGTAGTCTCCGAACTCAGGAAGCTTAGGCAGGAGGATTGCCAAAAATTAGAGGCCAGTCTAGACTACATAGTGAGATTCTAGCAACAATAACAACAAACAAAAAGAATAGATGAATTAATAAATGAGCAAATACGTAAATGAAGGCATAATTAACATGATGTGTTAAAGTATTCATAGGGACTGGAGAGATGGCTTTGCAATTACAGTACTTGCTGCCCTTGTAGAGACACATTTACAGTCCCCGCACCCACACAGCAGTTTTTAAAAGTGTAATACCAGTTCCAAGGGAGCTCATACCCTCTTCTGGTCTCTGCACAGCAGGCATGTGCATGGTGCTCATAAGTACATGAAGACAACATTCATACACATAAAATAAAAATTATTTTAAAAAGGAGTTGGGAATTCTCATTCTGGTTAAGACATGGAAGTTATAAGAAAGATATACGTATGCACTAGAGTTAGCCTTCCACCATTGTCAGTAATATCTGAGCTAATAAATCCATAAAAAGACGAGGTTCATTTTGGTACATGGTTCTATCCCGGGGGAGTTGTTTTTAGACTTTCTGTGAGAACATACATCTCAGCAGGAACTTTGTGCCCAAGCCTCACAGCTATGAACAGCTTAGCCAGAATGCAAATGAAAGAAAGGAATGGAACATTTCCCATCATGGCTTTCAAGGCCACTAATTTGAATCTGAATCTGAAGACCTTCCATCAAGCCTGGCTTCACAAAGCTCTACCATAATACCACCAAGATAGTGCCAATTTTTAGGGGGCAAAGTCAAGGTTCAAATGATAGTGTTATTTTAATAAGGAGAAATACTACAATTGTCTATCTGTCTAGTGTATATATGTAATGTATAAAATGTATATAATATATATAAAACAATCTATATAGTATGCATGCATGTATACATATATGAAGAAAACAAAGTGAATAAATAAAATCAATTCATTCAACTGCTTTTTAAATGATTTTTTATTTTTATTAGGTTAATATTTAAAAAAAATTCTATTGAAATAGAACCATCATTTAAAGTCTTCTTTTTCTCCTACTAGAATAGAAGTTGGCAGAAGTCGTATTTTATGCGAACATTTTTCCTTGGAAAAGTTTCATAGCCATGACAGTTTTCACAGTGAATGTGCTCTTTTTACATACACTATTTAAATTCCACTTTCCTGTTGAGATCTCAATTCCACCTTCTCACACAAATTTAAGAATCATTTTCTTTAGTTCTTCATTTCTTATATCATCTCGGCACCCTAAACTTAAACTCAGCACAAACCTCCTCCCACATACAAGAACTGAATGAAGAAGAGAGTCAAAATGCAAACCATTGTTCTCAGTAAGCTATCCATAAAGCAAAAATAAAAGAAGATGCACACATATTCACACTTGAGCTTCGTAATTTAAATCACTAAGCAGTCAATGCCATGAGGAGAAAAAAGCCAGGTAAGAATGTCATCTGTGGAGGAGACTCCATAAACACACTAGCGAATGTGACAAAGGCAGACAGGGAGACTCCTTAGCTAGAAGACTCCACATTTGAATATCGTGGGAAGGGCCCTGCCAGGGAGATGTTTAAAATTCAGTATGGCATTTTAATTAAATTACAACTCTGAATTAGACATAAATCAACTTAGACCCACTTTGGCTTCATTTTTAGCACAAAGAGCCTATCATCTTTTAACATTTCATTCAAAGCTAATTAAATATGAATTTATGGCCCCGGGTACCTGGAAATACTGGGGAACATTCAGAACTTGCTGACCCACTGGGAAGGTAACTATTTTGAGGATCCTAACTGAATGTCAAATATTTGCTGCAGCATGCTGCTTCACGGAGCTAAATGTGTCTGCTGGGTGTGTAAACACGTCTCATAAAACACTCATTGTTTCTTTCCATCCCTGGTAACAGTGTAAATTCACTACAAACTGAAAGTCTCTGTTTGCCACCAACACGGTTTCAACACAATGACTCTGGTCCTCCCACTTCGCAACCCTTGGCATTCCTGCTCCTTGAAATAGAAAAACATGGTCATTGCTTCTTTAGGCAGACTGTTTTTTCCCCATTCTGTCCCCAGCAGAACGGTGCTAAAAAAGATTTTCAGTTCTGAGTATGGGTTACTAAATACATTCTCGGGTTAGAGAGAAGAAATACACCCAGTATTGATGTTGTTACCTCCAGCTAATTTGATGACAAGCCATGTGCTCATATAGAGCATGATGCTTGCTTGTAATTCCAGCATGAAAGTGGTTGAGGCAAGAGGATTCTGAGTTCAAGATCAGCTTTGTCTACATAGTGAAATTCTCTCTTAACAAGATGACAAAGAAAGAAGGGGGAAAAGGAAAGGTAGTTGGGAAAGATAAGGAGGAAAAGGGGAAGGAAAGAGAAAATGTTCTCCTGGAATCACAGGTCTAGCGATACAACAAGAAAAGTACTCTTTTCAACAGCGGCCACATTTAGGAAGAAATGCAGGAACCCATATTTAACTAAAAGCACTGCTGTGTATCTTGGGAGAGAATAGCATCTTTGATGTACTCAAAGAATGATCTATCTTGAAATAGACAGCCTAAGCAACCTTTCTGGCTTCCTCAAGTCCCTCTACACTTTGAGAGACTTTAGGAGGTCCATAGACAAAATATTTATAGACTTTTATAGATGACTAAGAATGTAATTTCAAAAATTTTTCATTGGAGCAGAATGGCTTTTCATCCAGGACTCATGTGAGGAGGCGACAGAGACCTCGGATATAGTACAAATAACAGCAAAGGCACATGAGACATTGGAAGAAATCTGGACTAGCTACAGGGAAAGGGCTTTCACAGAACAGCCCCTGCTTCAGTCAATCAGAAACATCCTAGACCAGCGACAGGTGGCTTTTAGCTTGGCTCTCAGAGACAAGACCGTTGAAATGCTGTGCCAATTACCCTCTGATTTCGGCTTCACGCTTACACAACTCATATTCCAAAAATATTTGTTTTGCTTCCTAGTTAAAAATAAATAAAATTCCCTTTCAGAACTCAGTGCATAGTTTGCCCCCCCCCAAAAAAATACCATCATATGGTCTGCAATCTGTTTCTAGGGACTGAAGTCTCCCCACTTAGTATGGGACACAGAAGCCTCTCTCTGAGTCTTCACTCCCAAAAGAAGTATGATCACCAGATGAATCTCTCTCACCAGAACCAGGAGCTACAGGTCTTTAATCTCAGATACTTGGGAGGCTGAGGTAGAAGAATTGTGAATCCACAATTTGCCTGCACTACAGGGTGAGTTCAGTGCTGTTCTGGGCAACTCCGTGAGACTTTGTCTCAAAATAAAAGGCATAAATAAGGTTTATTATATAGGTCAGCGTAGACTACTTACCTAGTGTGTTCAAAACCTAAGTTTCAATCTCCACTGTTTCAAATACATAAATGTAAATTAGTACAAGTGTATGTAGTAGAACAAGCTTTCCTACATGGTTGAGATATAGTCACACCAGCAGAAATGTTGATGTTGCTTTTCAACCTCTCTGAGATGGAGCACACGCTGAAAACCAGGCTGCCTCTCATGTAGCCAATGCGATTCAATGTAAGTCATCGTAAATTGTAGTCCTCTGAGCTCCTTTATTGTTGATCATTTTGAAGCTAAAGTCAACCCACCCTACCCCCACCCCAGCCCCAACCCCACCCTACCCCACCCCCAACCCCCACCCCGCTTAGGATTTCCCACTTCCCTATGTTGACATATTGGCAATAGAAACCTAATATAGTGCCAAAAGGAGAGGCTTGGCCACATTTAGACCAACACTTATTTCAAAGGTATGATCTCCAGCCATGCTAAGAAAACATCAACATTGCCTCCCCCACACTCCAGAAGCTGGAAAGAAAATAAGTTTTTCAGCTCACTCCCATAGAAACATGTTCCTCTTTTTATTCCATAAGCAAAATGTTAGGTATTCCTCACCTTGTCACCACATGCCAAATTCCTCAAATATTGCCACAGACTGTGAACCCCCACACTTCCAGAGAATTAGAGGAGGCTGGAAACAAACCAAAGCAGTGTCGTCCCGCTGAGCCCCACCCTGGAGGAAACATTAGTTTCCAAGATGAAGTCAAAGGATGCATTGGGGAGGAATGCCTGCATCTCCACTCTCCCAGCTTTCTGGACCCCTCAGTGGGAAATGTGTGTTTCAATCAGGACTCTAAAAAAAATAAGATTAGAGTAGCCACAGTTTGTCTGCCTGGATTCTCGGGAACTTTTTTTTTTTTTTTTTTTTTTTATTTGCTGTTGGCAATGGCTCAATGAGTCATACAGTTCACAAGCAATTTTCACAAAGGGGGAACACCTCTCTACGTGAAATGTGATTCTCCTCTGAAGACAGACTGTCAAAACATGGTTGACTCATCACTTGCTGCGAGCCTTCATGCTTCCTACTGGAGCCTGCGCTGAGCTGGCTTTAAGCTTTGAGCCCTCTGAAAGGCAAGCCTGTTAAAAATCAACAAGCTAAAATACCTTGGACTTCCATCTCAGTAAAACCAATTACCACCTACCCTATGCTCAGGACTGTGTCACAGGAAGCCTCACCTGATTTGGGTGTTTAGAGAGTAAAGTGCCTAGCTGAGCTAAAAAGGAGAGCAAAGAAGAATGGGAGGGGTAGAGATATAGGAAACAAGGGAGTAGCCAGGAGAAGAGGAAAAGAAAAGGAAAAGGAATAAAAACAAAAATAAGAAAAGGAAAACGTTGGTAAGGGAACGGAACGGCATTCCACCATGAGAACTCATGTAAGAAATAAGCCAATGAATAAGTAAACTGGGGAGGCAGAAGACACAGGAAGATCCCTGGGGCTTACCAGCCACCCTGCCTAGTCTACTTGGGCAAGTTCTGATCCAAGGAGAGACTCATGAAAACAAGTTAGTAGCTATCTGAGACACTGCATCCAAGTTTGTTCTCTGGCCTCCATTCTCATAGACCACATGTGTGTGCATATGTACATACACCTGCCTAAACGCACATACCACCGATACCCCCCCCAAAAAAGAGCCCAGAAAAGAAACTAGAACAGTGGGATGGGGAGGAGAACGAGAAGGAAGGGAAAAGATTTAAAAAAAAAAAAAAAAAAAAAAGCAGAGAAAAGAGACTGGTTTAGTTTGTACCATGACATAAATGTTGTAAGGGTAGGGTACAGGTGGAATATTTTTCTATTGTTCTGATCCTTAAAAATCGCCATTTTTAGCAATACATTGCTAACTGGTCTTGTCTAATACTGGAATATCTACACTCATTAGTTTGACTCTTGTCAAACACATGGAGCAGCAAAAGCATTTGCATTTTTCCTTCATGCTTAACAAGTTCAGGCCTCCCCACTAAACATCAGTCTCCTCTTCTTTCCTGGGCAGCCCTGACCATCCACTTCGTCCCAGGTCTTATTTGTAACTTAAATGAGAGCCTTTTTCCAGAGAAAGAAGACTCATATGCTGAGTGTCAGTTAGATGCGGTCAGGACTGGTTTGGGTTAGATGATTCAGCTGTTTTGTGTGTATGTGTGCATTTCTCAAGATGCTTTCTGAAAGTCTTGTTGAAAAATATCTTGTGTGATCTTGTAACAAATTAAACAAAAGACAAGCCACCGAGGGCTGACTATTTGAAAAGTCTAAACCACAAAAACCTCAGATTCCTGCTGACCTTCCTGGAGGAAGACCGGCCTGGAACATCAGTTAAATTGTAACTTTCCTGAATTCCAGCTCACTCCCTTCATTCCCGTGGGGAGCTTAATGAGAACTAGTGGGAGGGAGACCTGGCCGCATTTCCAATAATCCTAAGGTTCATTGTACTAAATGTGTTTAAAGGATTGAAGGCAAATGTGTTGTCGCCGTGGCCTGTATCCAGAGGCCTCGATTGTGTTCCTCGACATTCCTTTGACAGCTTCAGTTATCAATTAATTAAAGGCTAGAAAGATGACCGTATTTATTTGTTTTAATGTTAGCAGCTAAGTAATCCCTTCCTATGTGTTTGCTGTGACAATTAACAACAGTGATTCACACATCTCACCAAACGCTATTTTCTTTTCCAGCAGCACACGCCCACATTTCTTCGGTTGCTTACTCACAGGGAACACAATAAGAACCAGATCTGTTTTTCACCAACCAGAACTCCTTTCCAGGCCTTTCCCAGACTGCATCATGCAAGTGGAATTTCCAGTGCCCCCTCTTCCTCCCTGTTGTTATGTTGCTGGTAGTGTTGCCACCAGGTGTTTTCCTCTGGACTAAAAAGGAAACACAAACCTAGGCTTTCTCTGATCTCTTGGGAAGTTACCAATCCAAAGAACCATTTATTTCCAGGACAGGTCTGTGCAGCCCTGTGATGGCTGGAGTTCAGTTACCACCATGCCAAGCCGTAGAATGTACAAAGTACTGCCTCTCTCAATCTCTCTCTCTCTCCTCTCTCTCCCTCTCCCTCTCCCTCTCCCTCTCCCTCTCCCTCTCCCTCTCCCTCTCCTCTCCCTCTCTCTCTCTCTCTCTCTCTCTCTCTCTCTCTCTCACACACACACACACACACACACACACACACACACACACACACACACAGCTCCTTTCTGCACAATCCCTCCCTCTCTCCCTCCTTGTCATCACTAAGAAAATCCCCTCCCATCTGTCTGGGAAATGTTCTGCCCTGAGGAGGGATTGGCAAATTTGAATTTGCAGTTTCTCTAAGGACTAGCAATGACAGCATTAGTCTCTGGCTCTCAGGGACGCTGGTGTGTTATTATTGTTGCTGCTTTCCTTTGGAGAACTCCTGGGTCCCAAGGCTGGAGAGCTAAGCACGCTCAGAGAAGGAGCAGCACAACATGTTTTTCCAAGAAACATGAGACATTTCCATTTTCCAAGTCTGGCTCTACCCTCACCTTTAGGTCAACGTTCCTCTGTCCCTAGGCATCTGTACTTTTCAGCTCCTGCTGGTCTGATTCTTCAAGGACTCATGTTTCACATCCAGTGTCCTTCTTATAGAGTTAAACAAATGCCTTATTAATACCACTCCTTATGAGCTAATGCATGGGATCTGAAAATGGGCATGTTCAGTTACCCTTTCAGTATGTATCACTTTAGCATGAAGAAGGAGGGGAGGAGGAGGAGGAGGAGAAGGAGGAGGAAGAGGAGGAGGAAGAAGAAAAAGAAGCAGCAGCAGCAACTCAAACAAATACTGAAGAATTTCAGTTTACATTTAAACAAAAAACCACAATTTCAGACATTTAATAATCTGTGAGCAATTAAAGAGATAATACATTTACAATGATGTAAGTCATAAAAACGCAAATACTATATTTTGTATGTTTTAATCCATATATGAAATTTAAATATATATTATATATACAGATAGTATAATACTTTATAAAGCTGAGGATTTGCCAGGAAAACTGAAAACAACTGTTCGTTATATAATTAAGAATGAAATCTAGTGTGAGCAATTGGCTCACTGAGTTAAAACACTTGCCACCAAGCCTGATAACCTGCGTTCAATTTCTGGTACTCTCATGCTAAAAAGAAGAGCACTAACTTCTCTAAGTTGTTCTCTAATCTGCCCTTGTTCTCCACTGTGGCATGTGTACACCCACACACAGACACACAAATAAGCAAGTAAATAAAGAAATAATGAAAGAATGAGCTCTAGTTCCTCAAGTAATTTAAAAATATATATTGCTACTTGTTACTGAATACAGGAATAAATGCAAAATTTATAACATAAAATTGTGTTCCATGGAAACATACTAACAAGTCAGTCTCAGATCTGCAATCATTAGTCTTTCTTTCAAGTTTCAACCAATTTAGAATTAACTTTATTTGAAATGTAACCTTATTAGAAAGGTCATCTACTCTGTAAATTTTGTCCAACAAACTTACAGTTTAGAATCGAAACTCTGAGTGAGGTGTAGTTGTTCGGGCCTGAAATACCATCAACTGGGAGGGAGAGGCAGGAGAAGAGGGAGTTTAAGATCATCGTCACCTACATGGCCAGTATGAGGCCAATCTGAACGACATGAGACCATATCTAAAACAAACAAACAAACAACAAAAACAGAAAAATAAATATGATAACAAGGAAGGAGGGACAGACTCAGAGACAGAGACACAGAGAGACAGAGAAAAGAAGGATAGATGGTAAGCAAAAAGAAAGGAAATGTAACTGTGTATGTCCCCTAAAATCTACCGTAATTATTCTCCACCATGCTCCAGTGCATCATATGTTGCCGAAGCCTCCAGAGGTGAGACTATTTCCCCTTGTAGCCACCTTTTAGCATATGCTGTAAACAATCCGGTCAGGAGCTGCACAAGGATCAACCAGAGTGACCATGAATCCTCCATTTGTATGCTGCAGTTCCTGTCTTCTGCAGTTCTTGTCTTCTATACAGAACCCAAGTGCTGTAACAGGACTTTAGTGGAGCACCTCCTTACATGCACAGGTAAGTTGATTTCTGCTAACTTTCTAGTACCAACGTTTGTATTATGCTGAAGTTAAGTTTTTCTGAGCAACACTTGCTTCCTGCCATTGCTTTAAGGGAGATAATGATTGGTCTCCAGCTGTTACATAGGAGAGACAGTAAAGCATTTGGTCACACAGTATCAAGGCCCAAACTGCTGCCTCTAAATGGCAGATTATCTTGTACCTATGCAGGCAGAGAAGAGCATATAAAAGCATCATTGTACAAATGCACATTGGAAGGACAGTCATAAAACTATTACGAGCTTTACCTTACAGTTGACAGAAGGTAAGGATTTGTGAAGTAAATCTGCCTAACTTTTGAATATGCTCTCTATTGGCCATACACATGGAGCAACCCTGACAAACTGGGTGTTCCCTAGCTCTAAGGTGCAAGTGTCATTAAGCTAATCCCAAGTGCCACACATAGATGGTGAGAAAGATGCCTGAGGGGCTGACTTGGCATCCAAACAGACTGAGAGTGTGTGGCTTCGAGCTGAGCTGTTACATGACATTTCCCGGGAGACTTGAACAAATGTCTATTCACTCCAGAAAGGCCACTGGCAAAAGAAACAACTCCACTCAACTCTAGTTCAGTGAACCAATGAGCTTTTGAGTTACTTAAAGAAGTGTGTGTTAACTGAAAGCCACATCACTGGGAAACCCAGCACAGCATGAGTGCAGAATTACGAAGCTGCCTCCCTGGAGCTTTGTTGCATATGGAGAATGATTCTCAAAGCTGTGGTTTTGGCTTAGCAGTGAGTCCATTAAGCATAGAGTGAGGGGGAGTAAAAGAATTAAACAGTGAGCAAAAGTAAGATGGTAGAGCATCGGACCAGACACTTAAACCACCCAGCAGAAACAACGGGAGGAGTCATCTGACAACCTGACCAATTAAGAGGATCCCAGACAGAACATCTTTGTCTGGTTGTCACTTCCATTCAACTATTTCCACCAAGAGTGTTGTTATACCATGGGATAAATGTAGCTAACATCTCTTGCTTTGGGAAGGTACCTGGCTTATGGCTTACATCCCAGCTGCATTCTCTTCTGTTCTCAAGGTATGGTATTTATACCCTTAGCTCTTTTACTGGTCTTAGTTCCTTTTCCAATAGGGCCATCAGGCCAGCCTGTCCCTGGGCAAGTGGTCTTGGAGGATACTCAAAGACAAACTTACCTGGGGTTGAATTGAGGGACAAGGCAACACAGTGAACTTAGACAGCACATGCCAGTTTACTAAAACAGTATATAGTACAAGCTCCCTGACTAACGTTCAGGCAACTTCACCAAAGCAACACTGCTCCATTTTCCTCACCCATTGAAAATCACTAATTAACTTTAGGGGATGTGCTTTCTGAATCTCCTACATTTGATGAACAGGAGCCTTTCCCAAATCTTATATCCTTCCTTCTTACTCCAGGAAGAAATGTTTCAATACCTAAGATTTTCTCTCCAAGGCACAGGAGTTTGTATCTGACATTTTTCCCCAAACTCTAATGTTTCTATGTGTCTGACTTTCTTCCCTTATAAAAATGGAATAGTCATTTGCCTTATCAAAGCCTAGAGAAGTGCTGAAAAAAGCCAGGAAGATAATAGTTAGGAAATTCTTTTGAAAATGACATTAAGTATATTGCTGCCACCATCCACTTGTGAAACTGTAGTAGGAATGATTCAGAACATAAATGTCACTTTAACTAGAGTCCCCACTCTTCATATTGGATCATCTAGGTAAGAGACCCCCATCTCTAATATCTTGTCACCTACCCCATCTAATCAAACCCTTTCATTCCTCACCCCACCCCACCCCTACCCCCATCCCAGGTAATACCTGAACAACATGACCCACTTTCCACAATTCCTTTAAAACCTAGTTATTCCTAAGTGCTTTCCTGTCAGTTTTTTCTAGTCACTCCTCCGTCTTCACTATGAATCCCCAATGTTCCTTGTATTTGAAGTTGAGCACAATCTTCTTCACCTATGGCAACATCCTCATTGCAATATTTCATCTTTTAAAAACAGTCTTCTTTATCACATTTACCAAGTGTCTGAATGGATTGTTCATCAGCCGTGGAGATATTTAGAAATTGGTCAATCATATGGCAGAATAAACTCTGTATCCTAGAGTCTATTAAAGGTCTTTAAACTCCTGAACACCTTCATTGTCTTCGGTTCTTATATTTCAATTTTAATTGATTTATATTGTTCTTCAGGAGACAACAATTCTCTACAATACGACTCAAGATTGTGGCTGTCAAAAGAAAGTCTAAAGGAAGAGTATGGACGTCTGAGATACCAGTTGACTTCCTTCCAAGATCACACTTCTCCAATATAAGTTATTTGTATAAATAAGAAACATTGCTTGTTATACCAAATAAACACTAAGTCCATAACAGCTGAAAATTAATAAAAATATAAAACAATTAAGTGAATGAGTTAATGTTTACATTTATGCAAAAATATTTTCTATTTTCCAAATTCCTGCCAAGACTATCAGAGAAGAGCAAGGAAGGGTGGCTCCTAAGAAGCTTGAAGCAGCTTTCATCTTTATGAGTGTTCTTTTTATCTTTAGCCCATGAGTGGGCCCGTTTAACCTAACCATGAAACAGAAACCAGTCCTTTTCTGTTACCACTTTCTACTTTGGAAAAAGTAGAAGCTAACGGTGAGTCTAAATCTTTTCCCAACTTACCTAATAAAGCTTTGGGTTACCATATTGGCAACACAAACTTCACTCCTCTACAATTAACTAAGCAGATTTCGAAATAAAGAGTACCCAAATCAGAGAGATAATGACAGAAGAATAATTGTTATTATGGTGCACACAACTTACATTTGCTGAAAAGAATTGATGTGGCTATGGACTTAAGGAAAAGAATGGGGGATTTTGGAGCAACTTTTTACAGATTTCATAGGAGTGAAGAATTGCCTTGTTTGGGTACAATCTTTTCAAGGCCATAGTGTGAATAGCCTTGGAAGGTGTATTGGTCAGTTCTATGTCAAGTTGACACAAGCTAGGATCACTTGAAAAGCAGGAATCTCAATTGAGAAAATGCTTCCATATAATTGGCTTTAGGCAGATTTGTAGGGCATTTTCATTATCAATTGGTATGAGAGGATCAAGTCAACTACGGGTGGTGTTAGTCCTGATAAGGTTGTTCAAGCAAACAGCTTGAGCAAGCTATGAAGAGCAAATCAATAAGCAACAGTTCCTCCATAGTTTCTGCTTTACTTCCTGCCTCCAGGTTCCTGCCTTCAGCTGCTTTCCTCAGTGATGGAGTGTGACCTGAGATCTGGAAGCAGAAGTAAACTCTTTCCTTTCCAAGTTGCTTTTAATCATGGTGTTCTACCACAGCAATATCCTAATGAGAAAAGAGGTAAAAGCTGGATTTGATAGGAAACTGGGGCAAGATTTCCTGCATCCTTGGGGACATTTTCTGGAGGAAAAAGAAGGCATGCTTACAACCCATCTGAAATGATTTGGCATTCCTAATCTTTTGGTTGTACATTTATAGTACTATCAATGCTGTTTCTAATATTACCTGGTCTTTGTTTCCTAGCACATAGGAACGTTTTAGAGGAACCAGCACAGAAACAAATGATAACATTAGGCAAATGACATTACAGGGAAGGATAAGCCATCCTTTACCTGGGATTCAGGAACCTCAGATCTTCTGGCAGTCACCGTGAAATAAAGACCTTAACTTACAAGATGGAACCCAGATGTTCCATAGCACTTAAAGCAAAGAAATTATATACAACTAGAAAAAAGACAACATGAGAGGAGATCCATTTTATCTTTACTCAGAACCAGAACTACCTCATTCTAATTTGCAGGATAAAAATGGGCAGTGAAAGCTTACTTGCTTAAGAGGCTGAATCCACCTCTTTGTCTGAAGCTCAGAAGCACATGGCATGGCAGCCACATTTCAGCCTCTGTATTCTTACTATGTATACCTTTGGTTGTCTCTGATATAAATTCTACTGGTTTAATTTTTGTATTTCTATAATATGTTAATATATATAGCTATGCATGGTAACCAAGTGATTCCTTAAATATTAATGAGGCTATAATAACTCATGCTTTAAAGTATCACAACACAAAAACAATATATATATATGTTTAAAGCATATATATGTTAAAATACACAAGGTTATTGAAAGCCTTAAATAGGCCCGTTGTGGCAGCAAGAAGCAAAATCATATACCACATATGTCTAGCCTACCTGAGAGTGGAGGGATGATTTAAACCAGATCCTCAATATCTGCTACTCAGGAGATTAAATCACAATAAAATCTTCTTATAAATTATACAAGTGGAAATATAACCTTTGGGTTAAAAAAAAAAAAACACATCAAAAGCTAATGTCACCTCATGGGTACAACAAATGTTATCTCAGCAAAGTGACTTCATGAAAACTCAGGGCTTCCAGTGATGGGATAAGGCTGGCTTAGAGTAATTAAAATAAATAGTGCTGTCTTTATGCTTTGCGGATTCAGTCAGTTAGTTAAATGGAATCCCTGCTGGGTTTGCTTCCTTAAGAATCGAGCTGATACATGTAAAGACAAGAAAGGTCATTTTTCCATAAGCAGTTTCATTGTTTTGACTTTAATCTGAAGCAAATTACCCTCCTTCCATAAAAGTGAAGAGGTTTAATAACACAGGGTACTTTTCAAAGTCAGAAATGTAATATTATAGCAACTTATTAAAGTCACATTCAGCTCATGTATCTGTGTATTTGATTATAGGATGGCTCTTTTCAGTTTATATGTTCATAAGAGAGGATGGCTGTGAACTTGTGATCAGCTAAGAAAACAGACTCAGGACCTAGGCAATTGTAAAGGTGAAATTACCACCTTTACATGAATAAGAAGATCTGCCATATTACTCTCTTTTGATAAAAAAAAAAAAGAAACAGTATTCACCATAATGGATTCATATAAGTTTTCAAACACTCAAGTCTTTATAAGTGTACTGCTCAGTTATTCATCTGAACCAAATGCAGTGTCTTTGTTTGGTCATGCAGTCTTATCACCATACAGTCCCTGTGTCTCACAGTATTTCTGGTGTAGGTACTGTAGGAATTAACTGTGGAAAATGGAACCTATGAGTTCATGTCAAAGATGAGATTTACAACTAAGTAGTTCTGCTTTCCCAGTCAACATAGTAGCAGAGATCAACAACACAGTTTTACATAGTCAGGAATGTGGTAACTGGGCTGAGGAGACAGCTCAGTGGACAAAGGTGTTGCTTCCAAGCCTGACTACTTGAGCTAAAATCTCTGGAATTCGGAGTAAAAGGAAAAAATCCACTCAGGCAAGTTGACCTCTAAGCTCCACAGACACTCTGTAGCACATGCAAACACATACCACAACACACACAACACACACACACACACACACACACACACACACACACTGTGAGGACTAAACTTCAGCCCATGAATCCATATCTAAGCCATAGTTGTTGGTGAAGACAACTCTATAAGTCAAGTGTTGATGGCGTCCTCAGCACCAGTCCAACTGGAAGCCAAAGAGTATAGGATGGAGTGGAAGGATAAAATGAAGGCTGCTGTCCTCTAGTGGTGACCTTTTTCAGAAGGGAGTTGTATTCATATAGGGGAGGCTATGAATATTTAATGTGTAAATGCATGCCTAGATAAGAAGGAACAAGTAAACAGAGACTGAGAATGTAGAACATGGTCAGTGATAAAGATAAACATCTGGATATATCACAAGTAAATTGTATTGGAACGTCATGTGTGTGGGTGTGGTGTGTACACATGTTTGTATGTATGCTTGCATACATATTGCATGTGTACATATGTAATTGTATTAATGTGTATTTGAGTGTGCATGTATATGTGTCTATATATGTGTCCCTGAATATGTGTGCACTTGTATGTATGTCTGCATGTATTTGTGTATACATGTATGTTTATTTGTGTATGTGTATAAGTATATGAGTACACATACATGTATTCATGTGTGCATATATAGGTACATATATGAATATGTATGTCTATATGTGTATATGTGTGCATATAGATATATATAAATGTGTGTATAATTATATCTTGTATATGTGTGCAATTGGTATATATACATGTGCATATATGTATGCCATGTGTTTATATATGTGGGTATACAAATGTGAGTGTGTGTGTGTGTGTGTGATGTGTGTATTTTGTGAACCTGGGTCCAGATAAAAGGTTCCTGAATATGATGTTAATCAAAGCAACAATGCATCTAGAGTGGAAAATACACTGCAATTTGGGAAACAGAAGCATTTTGTTAAAATAAAACCAGATGGAATCAGGTCATAAACTGTAACTTTATAAAAAATTAACTGGAAATTAGCTTCCAATAAATAATTTGTACTCCAAAGCTTTTAGGTTTTATTATTGTGTGGCCTGGAACTCAGCAAGGCTGTTCAGCGTGCTTGAGAATGACAATGGCGGACAGCTGGTGCTACAAAAGTAAACAGTGAATGTCACCATAGAGAAAACAGAGTGAAGTGACGGAAAATCCTGAATTTGGGGCTGGTGTTGAAAATTTGGCCATGAAAAATACTGACTTGGATTGTTAAGTTTTGTGGTGAGGATAGGGGTCAAATGTGACAGCAGGCCAGTGTAAGTTTCTACCTCATAAAACAGGGTGACTATCTTCTGAACAATGATGCCTGCTGCTGATCTCTGGCCTCCACATTCATGTGCATAAATCAACAGACAGACAGACAGACACAGACATAGACAGACATAAACACATACAGAGACAGACAGACAGACACAGAAAGAGACACAGACAGACACAAACAGAGACAGACAGACACACAGAGAGAGAAGCGGAGACAGAGAGACAGAGAGGGGGAAGGGGAGGGATAGAGGGAGGGGGAGAAGGAGAGACAGACAGACAGAATACTATTAAATCCCAGTATTTTGATGCACACATTCTATAAAAGTTCATACTATATCCTATGTTAAGTAACATTGTGTCAAACCTCCCTTCCCACAACCTTTGTACATGAAGCCATGGTTCTATAACCAAAACCACACATTTCAGAGTTTTCATTTATTTCCAATTTTAAAAGAAGTAATATGGCATATTCACCATAGTTTATTTAATATTATACAGTAGAAGTCTGTTTCAAAATACATTGATATCTTACATTCCACTGTGTACATATTAACATAAATAAACTTTATTTATTGACAGACAGTTTAGTAATAATATATATATTAGGTAAATTTAAGTTGTCAAGTTAATTTAGTAGCAAATTTATTAATACAATTATGACTGTTAGTATGACTAATCTTCTTGATTTTGATTTCAAAATTAGCAGGAGCATAATTCATGCCTTAGATTTAGTTTTCACATTGAAACATTATCAGAGTTTAACTCGATACCTTACATGAATAGATGTGTTCTTGGGCAAACAATAGAAGTACTTCCCTCACATTGGAAATAGGTGTTTAAAGTGCCTATCCCAGTGCTGAAGAGATGGTCAGTGGTTACGAGAAACAGCTGTTCCTCCAGTGGACCCACATTTGAGTCTCAGCACTCACATCGTGACTCACAAACATCTGAAACTCTTAAGGGGTTAGATTCTTTGCTCTCCCTTTCCCCATTTCTTTTTGCTTCCTTGGTCACTGTTCAGTGGTCATGGACATGCATGCAGAAAAAACAAAACTTAAAATTACCTATATCATTAGGAGAATAAGAAGGGAATTATAAACAGACTAAGTAAGGTACATGATACCAGGTTTCAAAACATAAACACTATTTTTCATCGCACAAATGAACATGTATTGTCACCAAGCTACAATGAAAACACATACTATCCCTCCTATAAAGAAAGGTATTGGAAGTGGTGTTTATGTGTTGTTTAGGTTTTTATCCACTAATACATATCCCTGTTCTCTTAAATAAAATGTAGTTAGATCAAAATGAGAGAAGTTCAGTTAACAGGTAAAAAGACTATACAACCATTTGGAATATATGTGGAAAGAAAACCCTAAAATCCACTTCATCCATGCTCTAAGGATAGAGTAGAGCTGATGTTTCCGAATGGTTGAGCCAAGCATAGGGTGGTGGAGTTCTTTTCTCTTATGTTCATATCAATTCACAGGTTTTGTAAGTTGCAAGTCATAACAATGATGCTGATAGTAATGAAACAATTACAACAATATAAAGAACAAAGCAAGGGGTTGGGGAGATGGGTCAATGGAAAAGTGCATGTCATGTAGGGCTGAGGATATGAGCTCAGCCTCCAGCACTGAGAAGAGGTCAGGTATGGTGGTGTGCACTGGCTGGGCAGGTAGAGACAGGAGGATGAATGGAGTTCATTGGCTGATCTGCCTAGTACAATCAGGGAGCCTCGGGTCCCAATGAGAAATCCTCTCTCAAAAACCTTCTCATATAAAACCTGTGAGGCCTGATGAGGAATGAAATCCACAGATGGTCTCTGCCTTCCACACAACACAATACATGTGGACCCATATTCAACACACACACACACACACACACACACACATACAATTTATTTAATGATTTATTCCAGACTTAAGAGTATCTTATTATATGTGTCCACAAATTCTTTTCAGAAGTAGGTGGTTTACAACACTTCTGGTCTAATATGAAATAGACTGGTTTCCTTACAGGTACAGGAGTCTAGAATAGCTCCCTGACACAGCTTTTTTTTTTTTTTTTTTTTTTTTTTTTTTTTTTAAGAAGACAGCCATATTGCTTGTGGGGTGAATTAGGAGCTAAAGAGCCATCTAAGTTCTCTGTAACCACTTCCCAGCTGGATTAAGTACTCAACAATGCAGAGCGAACCCAAATGTTATTAGCAAATGAAGTCCTATTTTATCTTCTCCCTATGCTTGGATGTCAAATTCGACAGCAATTTGGAGAAACCCTGTCTCTCATAGCTCCCCCATCCACTGCACCGTCAGAGTGGCTCATTTGTGAAGCTTAGGGTTTGACATCTTCCAACATGATTTAAGTTAAGTATGTTTAAACATCCTCTGTGTAAAGGAAAGGCTGTGTTAAAGCCCCTGACTTCTTTATCTGTATGAGGGAATTGGAAGCAGTGGAAAATGGTGTGGATTGCCTGAGTTTCTGAGATGTTCAGCATTCCAGCAGGAACTGGGGTCTGGGGCTCTATGGGTGAGAGGGTGGATGCCTGATGCGAATGAAGAACCCTCCACCAGGAAGGTTCTTTTCTGTTGATAGAGACTCATGCTGTGTACAACTCCTTACAGAACAATGATGAAAACACCTGTCACCTGTCATAGCTTTCCTATTAGGGTTCAGATTCCATGAAGCCCTCTTTGATTACAACATCATAATAGTTCTGGCTTAGCAATGGCTGCTTAGGAATGGACAGAGCTAAGGAACAGAATGAAGAGCAGAGAAGAAAGAGGAGGATGGACCAGGTCTGAGATGTTCTTCAAGCATACTCTGTGTGCTCTGTCCACGTACAGAGAGGTAGCCTTCAAGCTTTGACCTTTTCAGGATGGATATGTGCTTTAAGGCCTAATGGGGCTTTTCAGGGAATGCTGGAAAGACCAGGAGCTCTGAGATCCTGCTGTAACCTGTCCAGGGTCCTTTGTTCTTTCAGGTCTTGGCTAGTTAAAACATGTGATCATGCAGTCAGTCCTTGGTTCTGCAAGTTTAATCTCCTCCTTCAAAGTGTGACTCAGTTCACAAGTGCATGACCTTCTGTGGAAAATGGTTTTTGGCTTACAGGGGTGATGACAGGAATCGCTCACACTTCTCCTGGCCTTCATCTAAGGAACTTTAGGTACCTTCTCTGATATCATTAGCTGTGTAACTAGCTTGGCCTTTGTGATTTAATCAGTAAAGCGCAATCAACCTGGAACGATTTGAATCTTAATGACACGCTCAGGGCCACATGATGGTTATTGACAAACCAAGAGAACATAAGAATATCAAAGTTCAAGCAGGGTGTGGTAGCACGCACCTGTAAGCCCAGGCCTCTAGAAACTAGGATAGACATCCAGAGAACTCTCTGGATCTACATGTCCATCCCCACCCCGCTTGGTGCTAGAGTTACATATAGATTAACGGAACACAATAAAGTGTCCAGAAATAAACCTGTGGAATATAGTCAATGTCTAGTAAACCATCATGAATGTCCAAGGAGAAAAATAGAGACATTCCATAAGTGATGGAGAAAAAGTGAATATTCACAAATTAAAGAATAACATCAGACCGTGATCACAGACCACATACAACTACCCCGCCCCCCAAAAAAAGACAGATTAAACACTTAAACACAGGACTCCAAACCACAAACCTATGGGATAAAACACGGGGGGGAGGGTAGAGATTTACACTACTTGATCGCAACAATGAGTATTTGGCCATGTTACCAGAAGTATTGGCAGCAAGTAAAAATGCATAAATAAGTAACATTTTAAAAGCAAGGAACAAGCAAGACAACTAACAGAAAAGAAAAAAGCCATGAATTAAATATTTGGGAATTGATACCTCAAATATTTAAAAAGGTCCTATTATTACACACAAACAAAAAGAAGACAAAAGTACAATAATCTAATTTTAAAATGATTCTACTACCTGCCTATTGCTCCGAAGAATACATATAAAAAGCAAACAGGTGTAGCTTTTTATATGCATTTCTCTGAGTAGTGCTCAGTCACAGTGATCTTAAGGGAAACTGAAATTAAAAAATAAGTGCTTTATGCCATTTGGGGAGATATAAATTAGAAGAGCCATTATGAAAACAGTATAGAAATTCCTAAAAAATGTATTAAAATAGAAATCTAATAATCCAGAAATCACATCATATATATATATGTGTGTGTGTGTGTGTGTGGTGTGTGTGTGTATGTATATGTGTTATGTGTATATGTATATATATGTTTATAATTATTAAATCACTATCTCCTGTATCTACTTCTTCTATAATCAAGCAAACAAATAACCATCCATAGATAAGAGAGTGAAGGAATTGAATACTACTCATTCTCAAAATGAAGGAATTATTTGCAACAACATAGATAAATATGGAAGATTTTCTTCAAGTGGAATAAACTTAGCACAGAAACACAAACAAACAAAACAGTATACTTATATGCAGACCCAGACATAGTTCACTTCACAGAAGCTAGAAAGAGAATAGAGTTTGTTAGTATTTGAAGTTGGAGGGAAAGGTGCACAGATGTGCGTCAAAGAATACAACACTCCAGTTTCACAAAGTAGTTTCTGAAAATCTACCATGAGGTGACTTGTCTACTGCTAACAATAATGTATAAGGTTCACAATTCCAAGAGTATATATCATGCTAACCCTCTTACAATAAAAACAAAC
Organism: Mastomys natalensis; assembly: GCA_021653895.1. Taxonomy (NCBI): domain Eukaryota; kingdom Metazoa; phylum Chordata; class Mammalia; order Rodentia; family Muridae; genus Mastomys; species Mastomys natalensis. Next base: position 1,877,284 of record JAJTUV010000466.1, read on the forward strand.
CAATAACAAATAGATGAGAAGAAACCTCAGGGTGTAACCAATGCTTTCATGACCTTCATGGTAGCCATTGTTTTATGAGTGTATACTTAACCCCAATTTATCCAATGTATGCATTTTTCCTATACAATATGTTGCACATACACCCTCCTCAGTAACGTGGAATTGTGAATAAGAGAGAATGAGAGCAGTGGGAAAGAAATCCAGTGATATTATCCCACCACTTTCTGTGTGGACAACTATGGAACCTTTCTGTAAGTCTCCATTTGTCAATGATAGCTGAAAATAATAAGAATGTTGTCATCTCCATGTTGAAAAGCATAAATGAGGTGATATGAGTCTTAGCATTCTTACTGGTACCACCAGTACTCCTGACTCTGTTTTCTTTGCTGTAATAGGAATGATAAATAGTAACATGGTTATTAATGTCTTCAAATGGATATTTTCCAGATGAATAAATTTAAAAAAAATATTCCACAATACTCATTTTTTTTTTAGCAGAAGCAGAGACGCAGGTAAGTTGAAAGAAGCTTTTGCTTGAGGAATTTTTAAAAGCGCATTTCCAAACACAAGCAGCCATGAGGGAATCCATGAGATGAACAAGAGCATTGAACCAGTCAGATACACTGCACCTTGTAGCTCCAATCAAGGGTTTCATGAGGTGCAATTTTATGTTACTTACAAAAACATAATCCCGAGACTGGGAGTAAATATTGCATAACTTTCTCTCTTATTTTATCTCAGGACCCTTCTGTGTTTTGTGTATATTAATGGATAATGATAAAATTAGAATTTGTTTGCAGTCATAAACTTTATAAATGTGATAGCATCTTATCTATTGTAATGAAGAAAACGAAGAAGAAGGTTCCTCTTTTGTGCTTCTTCCTATGACTCATTTGTATTTTAGACTGCTTGAATGGCATGTCCTCACTGGAGTGCAGCTTCCTCAGAGAGCTCATCTGTTATAATGAAAAGTCACTCCCTTTGCTCAGCACAGTCCTTCACCCTCTCTTTCCCAGGACATGCATGTCCCACTCCCCAGAAGCAGCAGACCCATAATTACTCTGAGGAACTCAGTGTGTATCCATGCCTTCATCACCTAGCTTCTTCTTTTACTCTCATATATTTAGATATTCCTGTGAACTTACACATCACTAAAATCATTCTCTGTTACTCTCTCCAATACTGATTTAACTCTTGGACCAGTCACAGAATCTAGAATGGTAGAGGAAAACTTCCCTTTCCCCCAGAATCTGAGGTGACCACTGTATACCACTCCACTGCTAGGGATTTTATTCAGTTGAGGGAGCACTTGGTGTCACATTGTCTCTTCCTGTCTATCTATCATTTCAGTTTAAAGTTCACAAGGAAAGATGCTCTAGGAACAAAGGAGAGTCACAGCTGGTGTCTCAAGACAATAGATGAACTGATGCTGTGAGCATGAACATACTTCAGAAGTCTGTTGGGAGTCTTCCTTTAATGTTGAATAAATCCATTATTCCTAGTCTGGAGCAGAGGGTTATGAACTTGATTCTTCCTTTAAAAACAGCAGCTTCATTTGACCCCAGCTTTTCTCAGCAGTGTGCCCCATAGACATGTGAATCCAGATGTTCCCATTGGAGTCGCAGAATGCTAAGCCCATTACAAGTTCCACGGCAGTGCTTGCTGAAATTGGCAATTATGTAGTCTAAAACACAAACCTGCAAGTAAACATTTTCCATCAAATGCACTCTATTAGCCTCCTTCATTAAAGCCATTTTTTTTCAATTTTAATAATGCCATTATGATCAACTGTCAGTTACTCTGAAGCTGTTTACAATGCTTATAAAATGCCCAAAGCTTCGTCTAATAATGCATTAGCACTTCACCAGCTGGAGTCTTGTTGACAGCCACCAATTAACAGGGATGTCTCCAGTAAACCACATCTCTGCCTTCTCATGGTGCACATGGAAATGGTCATCCTAAGCTTCCCGTAAACAGGAAACACCACATTACAGGTGTAAGCTTATTGGCATATTACATTTTACAAATAAAGAAAAACCCAGGTTTGAGGAGTATTTATTTACTAGTAGAACAAAGGAAAACTCATACATGCTGGCTGCTTAAAAGGCATGATTAGCTCCACTTATCTGGATAAAGAGAGTAATGAGAAAGAGGAGGTGGAAATTCCCACACCTCATTTCCTGGAGGGCCATGATGGTCCCTGACTTGGCATTTCTCTTATCCTTGATTTCTAAATGGTGACTTCCTCTCATTAACAGCTTAGTGCTTTTGGATGAAGGTGAGAAGATGAATCAAGGTTTGGAGAGCCGAGATAGATATCTATAAACAATAAAGAAGCCTTTGAATCCACACCATGCCTTGGGGCGCTGTACCCGAGCACTGGAAAGATCGTCCTCTGGAACTTAGATGCTCTTTTTGTGAGCACACAGAGTGCTCCAGCATAGTGGAAAAGCACCAGCATGCCTGTAGCATGCCTTTCCTGCTAATAGTCCCAAAGCTTTTGAAAACATGGTTCCATGATTAATAGCACTAGCTGAATTCAGATTTGGTTCTAGGCACCCATATGTGTTCTGAGCACAACTATCTGTAACTCTAGTTTCAGGAAATCTGATACCTTCTTCTGACCTCTGTGGGCAGCTGCACACGTGGGGTGCACATATACACAAGCAGGCAGATGGGTAGGCAGACACACAGGCATGCTTGTGCACACACACACACACACACACACACACACACACACACACCACAAATAAAATAATAAAATAACAAAGGTTCCAAAGGAAGAAAGGTTCCTATCATCATCTTTCTTTCCTAACAAGATCAGCCTGTGTAATTCAATCAGCCAGGTCTGACTCCTCTGTTTTAGCACGTACAATGGGAAAGGCAAGATTGTCACTGCAGTGAGAACACCAGGTAAGGATGAAGATACCTAGGCTCTTAGTGTGGCTTACCATCTATCCTCAGCAAGCTTCACATTCCTGAATTGTAGGATAGAAATAATGACCCTTTCCTGAGCAGGCTTAATTAGGAGAAGAAATGTATAAATGTATATATAATTGCTTTGAAAAATCATAAAGAGCACTAAATATGTACACTGCTAACCATTTTCTAGGCCTTCTCAAGAGTCTCAAATTATTCAGTAAGCCCACTTACATATGTTTCCTTTTCTCTTTCTTTTTGTGCATGTACACATGTGTTTTCTTCCTGTGTCTCTCTGTATCTCTCTCTGTCTTTGTCTCTATCTCTGTGTCTTTCTGTCTTGTGTGTGTGTGTGTGTGTGTGTGTGTGTGTGTGTGTGTGTGCATGTTGAGGTCAGAGATTTGTATCAAGGGTTCAATATCACTTTCTATTTTCTCTTTTGAAATATTGTCTCACTCATCAAACACAAGGCAAGGCTCACCTTTTGGCTAGGCCAGCTGGCCTGAAGGCTCTGGAGATTTGCCTGTCTTTAACCACCTAGCACTGGGGTCACAGACCTGCATAACCACGGCATATTCTTATGTCAGTGCTAGAGATAAAAATTAAAATCAACTCCTCTTTGCTTATGTGATAAGCACTTCATTGATTATGCTATCTCCTTAACACTAATATATAATATAATATTATGTATTATATATTTTTCCCACACCTGCTACCCCAGGTGGTATCTTACAGTGCACCTGGGTTGTATTACAAGGGTGAGGACCAGCAAGCAGATACTCTCCTGCTCCAAACAGAAAGCTTCTACATAACTATTTGCTTTGTTTTTAACTCGTCCTCCTGGACCTGGTCTGTAAGATTTTCCTTACAGTTTGGCAGTTTGGCTCAACTGTAGTATTTTCTGATGTACAACTGATATATTTTCTGACATCAGAACTGTATTTTACAGGATTCTTCATCCATAAAATTAGGTGGTTAGACTAGATCATCTCTAAGGGATTTACCAGCTCAAACCTGGTATGATTCCATCATTTTGTGGTTTGGCTCTGAATTTTTCAATAATGTTTTGCTCAGTATGGATTATCTAGCATTTTTATGATTTGTCACAAGAACAGGGCATTCCACAGTATTCAAACCCTGCTCAATGTACAGATTTATTTACTCTAGAGACAACTGACAATGTTTCTTTAAACCAAATAGGTTTAACAAATGTTAAGAAAAAGAAATAGCTCAGTAAAGCAAGGAAAAGCCCTAAGTAAGGCTTAAATACAGAAATCTTATTTATAGTGTATTTTAATATTGGGAGAAGAGTAACAATTGCAATTATATATGTGATACACACACAGACACACACACACACACACACACACACACACACACACTACAGTAGAATATACTCTATTAGAAGTGAAGGTTTGTGATTTCTAAGATGTGTTAATAGAGGTCCATGGCAGGTTGTGCATGGTGGAGCAAAGGTCCTTCTCCCTCCAGTCACTTGGAGTAAAGTCCTAAGGAGATTCCCAAAGACCTGCAGAATGATCCCATGGCCCCCTAACTATCAGCTGCATTTACTTGTCATGTGTCTGAAGGACAGACCTTATTATCCAATTCCAACAAAATTGACCTTTTGGATAACATTCAGAATTGCAACAATACAGAGGAGAGAAGGTAAAATAATGCTGATAAGCCTCGTGGATTTTCTCACCTCCAAAAATCAAGTGAAATGTCAGCTGTTCACGTTGTTAGATGTTGGAGTGACTCTAAGTACAGCAATAAAGGATTGATATAAAGAAATGTGCTGTGGATTATTTATTAACCAATCTACTGCTGAAAGCTATTTGAATTATTCTACCTTCTTCCTGGTGATGCCAACAGCAGTCAGTTGAACAGCTCTGAACACATATATAGCCCTCTCCAGGGACAGATTTCCAAAGAGAACACAGAGTATCAAATGCTGAACAAATTTACTAGGTTTGTATTGTATTATTCTTCCTGTTCTTTTCCTAGAAGCTGCATGTTTTACAATCCCAACTTAAAGAAGTAGAAACAAGTACTTCCTCATATATTTATTGCAGTCAAATAAATGTCCCCGATGATGCCTATGTCATAATTGCACTAATGTGTGACTAGTTTATACTGAATAGAAAAAGAAATTTTGTAGATAGTATTGAGTTGGGGAGTTGAAAATAAAAATAAAGCTAGTTTTCCATCACCATAAGAAAATACCTGATATCACTAACAAAAAATTGAAAAGAAGGTTTTTTTGAGTCCATGATTTAATAAGATTCAGTTCTTAAGTCTTTAGTCCTGTTACTTTGGGGCATTAGTAAGAAAGAACATGGGTAGGTAGGTTAGTTTAGAGGAAACCTGCTCACTTCATGGAGTCCAGGAAGCTGAAGGGGAAATAGGCAGAAGCTTGGGCAATAGTGTCTTTTGGGGGCATGCACCCAGTGATTTCATGTCTTTTCTGAAGGACTCACTTCCTAAAAGGTTCACTACTTTCCAAGCTATCAACTCATGGTCTTTTGGAGAACACTTAAAGTCTGAACCACAGCATGAGATGACTATAAATTATTCATTATCCGAACAGACAAAATATCATCATGGGAATCTGTAAATGACCATGAGTAAGACTGAGCAGGAGGTCACAGATAGGCAATATGAGAAGTCATGCCATTCTTGCTGGCTTTGAGGATGGAGGAAGGACCCAGAAGCCAAGGAATGTCCGTCCTTCAAGATTCTAGAAAACAAAGAAAAGGCTTTCTACCAGAACTCTAAAAACAAACCCTGTAGTTCACTGCCATCTTAATTTTGGCTTAGTAAAACCTGTGTCAGGTTTATTATCTTCAAAACTATCTTGTAGTAGATTCCTTGTAGTTTGAAGCTACAAAAGGTAAGTCATTGCACAGAAAATGAGTTTACTCACTTCACACGTAAAACATTTTCATTTTTGAATTTAGTATGCAAAAGAGATATAGTTCAGTGAATGATTGCCCAATTGTCACCGCTGTGAAGTTACTAAGGACTTTTTTCCTTTTGGTCCCTACATCTCTTTCTGTCTTGTACCCAAACCCATTATGTCCCATGCACATTTTGTTTACAATAATCTTTTTGTGACCTTATTAATTTTTTGACATACACTATTTCCTCTTGGAAGTTGTTTTTATTTCTAAGACTTGTTTTAAGTACATGACTGCTGGGAAGAAAATCAAACAAATCAGGAATTAGAGCATAATGTCGTCTCTTATAAAACTGCCTCCCAGGAAAGAAGAAATATAAGCAGCTTAGAAACCCCTGCATCCAGTCCTCACCACAGCCACATTACATGCATTGTTTTATACATGAGCAGAACCCATGCCACCCTCCACGATTGCCCTGAAGTCAAGGGGGAGAAGCAAGGAGAAAATAATGAGATCGTGATCCAGAGCAGGACCTGCAGCCATCCCAAAGGCCACTTTGAGGAAACTGAAAGTGCATGCTTTGAAAGGAAGCCTGGTGCCTAACCAGGAAAGCATAAGGGACTCGTTGGTTAAAATTTCAGCATTCTTTCTTTAATGTGGATGTAAAGTGGAGAAGTAGAACAACAAAAGACCCCTGTGTGCCATTATGAGAGATTATCATGAAGCAATTTCTAATCAGTTTGCATACATGTGAGGTAGCATAAACAAGACCATAAGGTCTAGACAGAATTGCCTCCAGATTGACACTGTACATTCAAGGAAAAGATAGGGTTTTTTTTTTATATATAAAACCCAATGTCACCTGGTTTTACTCACTTATGAAGCTAACTAATGATGTAGCTCAGTACTTAGGCATTTTCCTAGTATGCACTAGGTCCTTCATCTCAACCCCTGAAAAAAATAAACAAAGCTAAAAATTTACCTATAGGAGCTGGAGAGATGGCCAAGTAGTTAGCAACAGTGCTCTTGTAGAGGAACCAAATGTGGTTTCACAGGTGGTTGTGAGGTAGCTCCCTCACAATCGCCTGTAACGCTAACTCCAGATGATTCTCTCTTCTGCCTTCCATGGGAACCTATATTGCATTCATATTACTAACACACACACACACACAGACACACACACATTCACACAGACACACACACATCCACACAGACACACACACACACACATTCACACAGACACACATATACATACACACACTTTAAAATAATAAAATAATTTCTTTATAAATTGAGCTTAAGCAAGTCAAAATAATAGAAAAGAGGATTCTAATTGGTGATTGAGCTAAATATGAACAAACTATATGTGTGCATATGTGTGCGTGCATGTGTGTGTGTGTGTTAACTTAAGATTACAAGAGACTGGAAGTTCAGAAAGAAGAAGAGAAAGAAGGAGTCTGATAAATGAAATAGAAAAACAGAGCTAGATGAGAGTAATACGTTCTAGCATTCTGCAACCCATGGATGACTGCAGTTTAGAGCAAACTCTTCTTTCTGAACACTTAGAAGAGACAAAGTCTAAGGTCTCAAGTGTAAAGACATGATAAGACCTCAGAAATTCTAATAACCCTGATTCATCAGTACACACTTTCTATGGATATGGTACTATCATGAGTCCCATAAGCATGTACAATTATGATGTGTCAGTTAAAAAGAACATCCAATACAGAAGGAAAGCCGATAAGACTATCTCATGCCTCTGTGAACAGTGAAAGTATGGACTATGAAAGTATCCTTCTGGAAACCCTGAAGTTCACACCAGGGATTCAAGTACATAGTTCCAAAGGTCAGACAACCTCGTACTGTAAACTCAGAGATGAGACTTCTTACTGGTGTATTATATTTTCAAGGAGATGGGCAAACATGGAAGGGTAGTTCATTATTTAACTTATGGTATGGCTGTTTGATTGCAGAATTGTGAGCTTACTCATTACTGACTGGAAAGGCATCTTTTTGTCTTTAAAGTTTTATGTCAGCATCCAGCTTAAAAGGATCAACTGCTTGATTTAAATCAGCAAGAGAACTCTGAGTATTGAAATCCATCCACAGCCTTAAATTTCTTATTGATTTCTAAATAACTACTTTCTGAAAAAGACTTTCTTGGCAATCCTTCTATGGCCAAGCCTATATTTTTCTTAAGAACTTTAGAATGACCTCTATTTAATAGTATTCTCAGTTCAAATTTAATTATGCTATTAGTGGTAAATATTAGCTAATAGACTTTGGGGTGAATAATTGATCAATAAGATGACAATGTACTGTTGATTTATATGTACAAGCTAATAGATTTGTTATAATGAAGTCTTCTTGAAATCAATCCTTTCTAACCTAATGTTGAAAACTTAAGATCCTCTAGCAAATTATCATTGCAACACAACTGTTTCATTTTTGCTAAATCTTAGTCTCATTTCAATAGCTTATATAAAAGGAATTTGTTTCCATTTTACTGCCACTAATCTATCAAAATATGATAAAGAAGTCAAAATTAGGTTTTGCATTTTAGACTATTTTGTTACTTGAGCTTGTTTTTTAATTGGGATATTACTTAAGAGTAGCTATATTTTATTTTATTCTTCCAGTAAGTAGAAGTGGTACAACCTAGAATTGTAAATATTTTAAGCAGATTTATGAACATCTAATTTACATCTCGGGGACTTCCGCTTCCGGTCTGGGCCCAGGCAGCAGATCCCTGGAGGCAGCTCTGCACAGAACCTCACAAAACCCGGCAGAAGTGGGGCACCCAGCAGCTCTGACCCAGGCAGTATCTCTGGTAAGGAGACAGCAACACCCACCCCAAACAGGGAGTAACTGGGACCCACCGGGACCCACTGAGACCCAGGGATTTACTCCTGGCCCGGAGCTCCTGCTCCTTCCGGTCTGGGTCGGAGCTCCCAGCAGATCCCAGTCGGGAGCTCTACACCAAATCCCCCGGAACCCAGGGGAAGCAGGGCTCCTAGGAGCTCTAACCCAAGCAGCTTCCTACGCAAGGAGGCAGCAACACTTGCCCCAAACCGGGAGTAACTGGGACCCACCGGGACCCAGGTACTCACTCCTGGCCCCAGCACTGGTTCCTTCCGGTTTGGACCTGAGCGCGCAGCAGATCTAGGGCAGCAATATTGCAAACAATCTCACAGAACTCAGAGGAAGCGTAGCTCCAAGGAACTCCAACTCAAGCAGCTCCTTAAGCAAGGAGGCAGCAACACTTGCCCCAAATAGGGAGTAACTGGGACCCACTGGGACCCAAGTACAAACTCCGGGCCCCAGCACTGGTTCCTTCCGGTTTGGGCCTGGGCGCTCAGCAGATCGGGCGGCAACTCTGCGCCCAATCTCACAGAACCCAGAGGAAGCGTGGCTCCCAGGAGCTCTAACTCCAGCAGCTTCTTAAGCAAGGAGGCAGCAACACCTGCCCCAAACAGGGAGTAACCAGGGCCCACAGGGATCCAGGAACTCACTCCTGGCCCAGAGCACTGATTCCTTCCGGTCCGGACCAAAGCACTGAGCAGATCCTGGGCCCTAGCTCGAACCTCAGCAGCAACACCCAACTTAAACAGTTCTGACACAACCAAGAGAACAGGAAAGACAGGTTCCAGCCAGAGACAGCACAGATAGCACCAAGGAGTTCCAGATGGCAAAAGGCAAGAGCAAGAATACAAGGGCCAGCAACCCAGAACACATGTCATCATCAGAACCTAGTTCTCCCACATTAAGTCCTGAACTCCCCATATCACCAGGAAAGCAAGAGTCAGACCTAAAATCACTTTTAATGATGATGATGGAGGACTTTAAGAAGGACATAAATAACATTCTCAAAGAATCCGAGGAGAACACAGGTAAACAGGTAAAAGCCCTTAAAGAATCACAAGAGAACACAACCAAACAGGTGAAGGATTTATACAAAACCATCCAGGACATAAAAACGGAAATAGAAACAATAAAGAAATCACAAAGGGAGACTACTCTGGAGATAGAAAACCTAAGAAAGAAATCAGGAGTCACAGACGCAAGCATTACCAACAGAATACAAGAGATAGAAGAGAGAATCTCAGGTGCAGAAGATACCATAGAAAATATTGACACAACTGTCAAGGAAAACGAAAAATGCAAAAAACTCTTAACACAAAACATCCAGGAAATCCAGGACAAAATGAGAAGACCAAACCTAAGGATAATAGGTATAGAAGAGAGTGAAGATTCACAACTTAAAGGGCCAGTAAATATCTTCAACAAAATCATAGAAGAAAACTTCCCTAACCTAAGGAACGAGATGCCCATAATCATTCAAGAAGCCTACAGAACACCAAATAGACTAGACCAGAAAAGAAATACCTCCCGTCACATAATAATCAAAACACAAAATGCACAAAACAAAGAAAGAATTTTAAAAGCAGTAAGAGAAAAAGGCCAAGTAACATTAAAGGCAGACCTATCAGAATTACACCAGACTTCTCACCAGAGACTATGAAAGCCAGAAGATCCTGGTCAGATGTCATGCAGACCCTAAGAGAACACAAATGCCAGCCCAGGCTACTATACCCAGCAAAACTCTCTATTACCATAGATGGAGAAACCAAGATATTCCATGACAAAGCCAAATTTACACAATATCTTTCCACAAACCCAGCACTACAAAGAATAATAGCAGGAAAGACCCATTACAAGGAGAGCAATCATACCCTAGAAAGAGCAAGAAAGTAATCCACCTCCAACAAACCCAAAAGAAGATAGCCACACAAACAATGCCTCCCCTTTTAGCAAAAATAACAGGAAGCAACAGTCTCCTCTCCTTAATATCTCTTAATGTCAATGGACTCAATTCCCCAATAAAAAGACATAGACTAACAGACTGGATACGCAAACAGGATCCGACTTTTTGCTGCATACAGGAAACCCACCTCAGTGACAAGGACAGACACTACCTTAGAGTAAAAGGCTGGAAAACAATTTTTCAAGCAAATGGTCCTAGGAAACAAGCTGGAGTAGCCATACTAATATCGAATAAAATTGACTTTCAACTTAAAGATATAAAAAGGATAAGGAAGGTCATTTCATATTTGTCAAAGGAAAAGTCAACCAACATGAACTCTCAATTCTGAACATCTATGCACCAAATGCAAGAGCACCCACTTTCATAAAAGAAGCCTTACTAAAGCTCAAAGCACATATTGCACCTCACACAATAATTGTGGGAGACTTCAATACCCCACTCTCAGCACTGGACAGATCAGGGAAACGGAAACTAGACAGAAGTACAGTGAAACTAACAGAAGTTTTAAACCAAATGGACTTAACAGATATCTATAGAACATTTCACCCAAAAACAAAAGAATATACCTTTTTCTCTGCACCACATGGTACCTTCTCCAAAATAGACCATATTATTGGTCACAAGACAGGCCTCAACAGATATAAAAAAATCGAAATAATCCCATGCATCCTATCAGATCACCATGGTCTAAAGCTGGTCTTCAATAACAACAAAGACAATGGAAAGCCCACACTCACATGGAAACTGAACAATACTCTACTCGTTGATAATGGGGTCAGGGAAGAAATAAAGAAAGAAATTAAAGACTTTTTAGAATTTAATGAAAATGAAGACACATCATACCAAAACCTATGGGACACACTGAAGGCAGTGCTAAGAGGAAAGCTTATAGCTCTAAGTGCATACAAAAAGAAACTGGAGAGAGAACACACTAGCAGCTTGACAACACACCTGAAAGCTCTAGAACAAAAAGAAGCAAAAACACCCAAGAGGAGTAGACGGCAGGAAATAATTAAACTCAGGGCTGAAATCAACCAAATAGAAACAAAGAGAACTATACAAAGAATCAATAAAACCAGGAGCTGGTTCTTTGAGAAAATCAACAAAATAGATAAACCCTTGGCCAGACTAATCAGAGGGCAGAGAGACAGTATCCAAATCAATAAAATCCAAACTGAAAAGGGTGACATAACAACAGAAACCGAGGAAATTCAACAAATCATCAGATCCTACTACAAAAGCCTATACTCAACAAAATTGGAAAATCTGGATGAAATGGACAATTTCCTAGACAAGTATCAGTTACCAATGTTAAATCAGGATCAGATAAACCATCTTAACAGTCCCATAACTGCGAAAGAAATAGAAGCAGTCATTAAAGGTCTCCCCACCAAAAAAAGTCCAGGTCCAGATGGTTTTAGTGCAGAATTCTATCAAACCTTCAAGGAAGATCTAATACCAATTCTCTTCAAACTATTCCACAAAATAGAAACGGAAGGAACACTACCCAATTCATTCTATGAAGCCACAATTACGCTTATACCTAAACCACACAAAGACCCAACAAGAAAAGAGAACTTCAGACCAATCTCCCTTATGAATATCGATGCAAAAATACTGAATAAAATTCTCTCGAACCGAATCCAAGAACACATCAAAACACTTATCCACCATGATCAAGTAGGCTTTATCCCAGGAATGCAGGGTTGGTTCAATATACGGAAATCCATCAACGTAATCCACTACATAAATAAACTCAAAGAAAAAAACCACATCATCATATCTCTTGACGCTGAGAAAGCATTTGACAAAATTCAACACCCCTTCATGATAAAAGTCTTGGAAAGATCAGGAATTCAAGGCCCATACCTAAACATAGTAAAAGCAATATACAGCAAGCCAGTAGCTAACATCAAACTAAATGGAGAGAAACTTGAAGCAATCCCATTGAAATCAGGGACTAGACAAGGCTGCCCACTCTCCCCCTACCTGTTCAATATAGTTCTGGAAGTCCTAGCCAGAGCAATTAGGCAACAGAAGGAGATCAAAGGGATACAAATTGGAAAGGAAGAAGTCAAAGTTTCACTATTTGCAGATGACATGTTAGTATACTTAAGTGACCCCAAAACTTCCACCAGAGAGCTCCTAAACCTGATAAACAACTTTAGCAAAGTGGCTGGGTATAAAATTAACTCAAACAAATCAGTAGCATTCCTCTACACAAAGGATAAACTGGCTGAGAAAGAAATTATGGAAACGACACCCTTCACAATAGTCACAAATAGTATAAAACATCTTGGGGTGAATCTAACCAAGCAAGTAAAAGACCTGTATGACAAGAACTTCAACACCCTGAAGAAAGAAATCGAAGGAGATCTCAGAAGATGGAAAGATCTCCCATGCTCATGGATTGGAAGGATTAATATAGTAAAAATGGCTATCTTGCCAAAAGCAATCTACAGATTTAATGCAATCCCTATCAAAATTCCCACTCAATTCTTTACAGAGATAGAAAGAGCAATCTTAAAATTCATTTGGAATAACAAAAAACCCAGGATAGCGAAAACTACACTCAACAATAAAAGAACTTCTGGGGAATCTCCATACCGGATTTCAAGCTGTACTACAAAGCAATAGTGATAAAAACGGCATGGTATTGGAACAGAGACAGTCAGGAGGATCAATGGAATAGAATAGAAGACCCTGAAATGAACCCCCATACCTATGGTCACTTGATCTTCGACAAAGGAGCTCAAACTATCCAGTGGAAAAAAGACAGCATTTTCAACAAATGGTGCTGGTCCAACTGGAGGTCAACTTGTAGAAGAATGCAAATTGATCCATACTTATCTCCTTGTACAAAGCTCAATTCCAAGTGGATCAAGGACCTCCACATAAATCCAGCTACACTGAAACTAATAGAAGAGAAAATAGGGAAAAGCCTTGATCATATGGGCACAGGGGAAAAGTTCCTGAACAGAACACCAATGGCGTATGCTCTAAGATCAAGAATTGACAAATGGGATCTCATAAAACTGCAAAGCTTCTGTAAAGCAAAGGATATGGTCAACAGGACAAAGCGGAAACCAACAGACTGGGAAAAGATCTTCACCAACCTTACATCTGATAGAGGGCTAATATCCAAGGTATACAAAGAACTGAAGAAACTAGATTCCAGACCATCAAATAACCCTATTAAAAAATGGGGTAGAGAGTTGAACAAAGAACTCTCAACTGAGGAAACTCGAATGATTGAGAAACATCTAAAGAAGTGCTCAGCATCCCTAGTCATCAGGGAAATGCAAATGAAAACAACACTGAGATTCCACCTCACACCAGTCAGATTGGCTAAAATCCAAAACACAGGTGACAGCAGATGTTGGCGAGGATGTGGAGAAAGAGGAACACTCCTCCATTGTTGGTGGGATTGCAAGCTGGTACAACCACTATGGAAAGCAGTCTGGCGATACCTCAGAAAATTGAACATGGTGTTACCTGAGGACCCAGCTATACCCCTCCTGGGTATATACCCAGAAGATATTTCAACATGCAACAGGGCCACATGCTCCACTATGTTTATAGCGGCCTTATTTATAATAGCCAGAAGCTGGAAAGAACCCAGATGTCCTTCAACAGAAGAATGGATACAGAAAATGTGGTACATTTACACAATGGAGTACTACTCAGCCATTAAAAATAATGAGCTCATGAAATTCTTAGACAAATGGATGGAGCTAGAAAATATCATCCTGAGTGAGATGACCCAATCACAAAAGAACACACATGGTATGCACTCACTGATAAGCGGATATTAGCCCCAAAACACACAATACCTAAGATGCAACGCATAAACCTCATGAAACTCAAGAAGAAGGAGGAAGACCAAAGTGAGGGTGTTTTTGTCCTTTTTAGAACGAGTATCAAAAGATTCAACCAGAGCTCCCAGGAGCTAAACCTCCAGCCTGAGAACAGACCGGCAAGCTGTCCTCTGAGAGGCTCTAACCAGCAGCTGACTCAGACAGATACAGATATCCAGAGCCAAACAGTGGATGGAGCTTGAGGACTCTTAAAGAAGAATAGGTGGAAGGATTGAGGGCCCTAAGGAGATAGGAACTGCACAGGAAGATCAACAGAGTAAACCAACCTGAACCCTTGGAGCTCTCAGAGACTGAATCACCAACCGTGGAGCATACCTAGTCTACACAGATCTACCTCCATGGGCTGAACCTAGGCCTCCCTGCACATATGTTGTAAATGTGCAGCTTGGTTTTCATGTAGGTCTCAATCATCTGGAGTGGGGGCTATCCCAAAACATGCAGCCTGTATATGGAGTACGGTCTTCAAAAAAAAAAAAAACAGTTGTTCAGTTATTCATGGAATATTATTTTTTTTTTATATCTCTTGTATTCAGTTTGCAACTACTTCAATGAGAATTTTTGTATGTATATTCATGAGGGATATTGGACTATAATTTACATATTTGTGTTGGGTCTACACTTGATTTCACTATTTCAATATTATTTGCTTTGTGAAGGAGCTTATTGTGGTTCTGAATTTTTTTAAACATAACTCAAAAAGTGTTGCTTGTTTGAAGGCCCTATAGAATTCTTGTATAAGTATATCTGACCCTTGGTATTTTGCTTGTTTGTTTATTTTCATTTTATTCTGTTTGAATGCTTTTTAATTTTTTTTTGATTTGCTGAAAATAAAAATTAAAAAAAAAAAAATTTACATCTCATAAAATTCATCCATTTTAATGACACAATTCAATTTATATTTTTAAACAAATCTTCAAAGTGATGAAGTCATTACCACAGTCCAATTTTGGAATTGCAAAAGCCTCCATGACCAGTTTGCTGTCATTCCTTTTTTGCACCCCTCCTGTCTGTAATGACGTGTAACAAAGAAACTACTTTCCTCTCTTCATCTCAGTAGATTTGACTTTCTTTAACTAGTTGGTGTAAAAGGAATCAAAGAACACATTTCATTTTGACTGATAATTTTACGTAGCATAATATTTTCAGGCTTCATTCATGCTATGGTATGAGTTAGTAGTTCTTTACTTACTGCTGAATAATACTCCATTGCATGCCCACTTCATCTATCCAATTTTCAGCTAAGATACACTTACATATTTATATTTAATTATTATTAGAAAATGTGTACATTTGCAGGTAGTCTTTGTAGGAATGCATAGTTTGGTTTCTCTTGTGTAAGTTCTTTGGGTTTTAACTGGTGGGGTTGACAATATATTTGTATTTACCTTTATATGAACACTCTCTTTATCAATGGAAATATAAATTATACCAAATGACTTTCCAAAGCAGCAGTATGGTTTTTGTTCCCATCAGTAATGTATAGAGGGCTTACATTTATGACATACTTATCAACGTTTGTTATGGTCTGTCTTTTTATTATAACCATTCTAGCAGTTGTGTCATGTCAAATAACATACTCCATGTCATTTCCCTAATGACTAATGATGTTAAGCACATTGACATCTGCTTGTTAATACCTACATATCCTCTCTGGACAAGTATGTATGCAATGGATTCATATAGGAATAGATACATATTGCTTTAGCATAATATTGTATGTTCCAGCTTGTATAAATGCATTTGATTCATCTGAATGAACACTCACTGTTCAGGATATGTTGAGCTGAATGCTTTGTACCATTAAATGGGCCCTGTGAACAAGAACTCCTGGAAAGAAGCTATATGGCTTCAGTGACCAATTGGCAGATTAGAAAGAACTTCAGTGCTATGGAAAAACTAGAAGGTTACAGATTTAGAGGCTACTCAACTTAACTTGGGCTTGCTCTAGTCCATAGAATAGCCATTCCATTCCACCACTGTGTAAAAGTAACATCTTGCAACAAATACTCAAAAGTTTTTTGGAATATATTAATTTAGAAGTCTACTAGTAACCAAGGATTGCCCATGGAGGGATCCATGGCTCCAGCTGCATATGTAGCAGAGGATGGACTTGTCAGACATCAATGGGAGAAGAGGCCCTTGGTCCTGTGAAGGCTCGATGCCTCAGTGTAAGGTAATGTGAGGGTAGGGAGGTAGGAGTGAGTGGGTGGGGGAACACCCTCATAGAAGCAGGGGAAAGGGGATAGATGAGAAACATTAAAGGATATCCTAGCCTGGTAACATGGTGCACACTTGAGATTTTTAGCATATAGGAGTCAAAAGCAATAAGACTACAAGTTCAAAGAAAGTATATGAGACTTCTTCTGAAAAGAAAAGAAAAAGAAGAAAAGAAAAGAAAGAAAAAAAGAAAAGGAAAGGAAGGAAAGAAAGGAAAGGAAAGGAAAGAAAGGAAAGGAAAGGAAAGAAAGGAAAGGAAAGGAAAGGAAAAGGAAAGGAAAGGAAAGGAAGGAAAGGAAAGAAGGAAGAAGGAAAGGAAAGGAAAGGAAAGGAAAAGAGGCTCAGCAATGAAAATTAGTGGGAGAGTGTTTGCTTAATATGTACAAGATACTGGGGTCCTTCCCCAATATTATTGCATAAATAATTAATAACCGTAACAAAAATGTTATAAAATGGAAGCATTCCTTCTTCAGACCTTCCTTGGGATAAGGGATTTATGTATAGCACAGTGGGTAAAGAAGAAGACACATCTGTGTTGGATCAAAGTAATATTATCAAATTGGCAAGATCTAGAATCATCTAAAAGACGTATTTTTGAACATATTCATAAAGGATTTTGGGGTTTTGGTTAATTGAGGAGAGAAGACACATTTCAACTGGGTAGCATCATCCCATGGGCTGGGGTTTTAGATTAAACATGCACATGCACGCGCACGCCACACACACACACAGAAAGAGGGGGGAGATGGACAGGAAGAGGGAGATGGACAGGGTCAGGAGAAGGACAAGGTGAGGGACAGGGAAAGACATAGAAACAGAGAGAGGGACAGAGAGTCAGAAAGAGACAGAGACAAAGACAGAGAAACAGAGACAGAGAGACAGAGACAGAGAAACCACCCTTCTTTGTTTCCTGATGGTGGATGTAGTGTGACCAGCCATCATGGCTTCCACATCAAACAAAGTACACTCTCAAGTGTGGGCTAAAGTGAATTCTTCCTTTCCTACATTGCTTTTGTTAGAGATTTTGCCACAGCAAAGAAAAATATAATACAAACTATCAGCCATGTGCAGGTAAACTCCGTTTTTTTTTTGTTTGTTTTTTTGTTTTTGTTTTGTTTTGTTTTGTTTTTGTCTTATTTCATTTCCTATTCATCTTAACAAAGAGTAAAATAAACTTCATCTTATTTTTAAAAGACTAAGTCAAAACAGGTAAGTAATCTGCACAGAGAAGTCAGCTCCTGAGCTTGGCCAAGCAGGACTGTGAATGGAAGACAGTTCACACAAGACAGGGAAAAACACAAAAGACTTTGATTGTGAAGAGCTGATAGGAGCCTTGGTCTCATTAGGGATGTCTTAAAGTAGGCTTCTGATTAAGAAAGGACATTTCTGCTGAAATATAGACTTCAAGTAATATGTCAGAGAGTCAAAAAGACCTTGAATATTTTCATGATCCAAATGCTGACATTTACTTTAGCCACTAATAAAAGTTAAAATTTAAGTTAAAATTCAAACCTTATGCATTCTCTGGAGTCTTATTTTATACATTTAAATACTTTGAAAGCAAAACTTCTTAGCCCTTTGGATATTTTCTAGAATATTAGAGACCTGCTTGTAAAAAGGACATATCAAGATAGGAGACTTACTTCAGGGATAGCATTTTGGAGTCAAATGTCCATATTTGGAAACTATAGAAATATTAGAGAGACATATTTGGAAGTTAGCTGTAGTTCACTACGATGTTATGATAGCAAGAGATAAAGTTGAGACAGGATCTGGATTTCAAACAAGGGCTAGTGCATGTTTTAAGGCTCTTTTCATTGTCAAGTTAAAATTGGTTTTGTCTCTTCTACAGTATTTATTGTAAGTTGCATTGATTGTATAATTTCCAGTTGTGTAAGTGTGTTGAAACCTGGCATGTTTGTTACAGGTGTCTATCAACCAGCTTTTGTCTTGCTGTCCTAACTATTAGAAAACCTTGATTCTCTGAAAAAAGCTTGAAAGTGCTGGAAGAAATGAGTCAGGCTTTAAGCAGAAGCAAAGAGTAGTGGGCTTGATTATTACTGGTATAACAGCTTTAATTTCATTAATTGCTAGCATCACTGCTTCTGCAATAGCATTGACATAAGACAACTATTTTTGTTAACCATCTAGCAAAAAAAATGTTACTAATGTATTGAGTATACAAAAGGATTTATATAGGTATCTGGAACAACAGATGATGCTCTATAACCAATTCAAATTATCTGAAGGAGGTTCAGGGCTCAAGAATTAGGAGCCATCGGAGTGTCATGACAAATATCATTGGAGTAGTGTTACTTCTAAAATTTACAATGATTGTCATTATAATTAGAAAAAAGTTTAAAGATACCTGTAGGGTATTAGCATAATCCTAACACCTCTCTGGGTGTGTTAACTTTGCATAGTGAGATTATGAATTTAAAAACTGCTGCTCTGTTGTGCTTTGATGCTGCAGATAATGCTGATAAAATTATCCATGGCCTGAGGTCAATATTTCCATTTTAGTCAAACCTCAGGAATGGCAAATATAGCTTGATCAGACTAGCCCTTCTTGTCCTGGGAATACTTTTATTCCTGCCATCTTGTTAAAGCTTGTCTCTAATTATATCAATAGGTTGGCAGCCAAAGTACATGACTTGAAACTGATAATGGACCCCCAGACAGAGTTTTTAATTTAACAGACTGGCAAGCCAAGGACAGATAGTCTGCACAGAGCCTTACCAACCTAAGACAGAAATGCATTGCTTATGAGAATGCATATTCCATGATGGGTAAGGAAGGCTTTCTTGTCAGAATGACCTAAGACAGGCTCAGTCTGGTTTATGCAATAAAAAGGAGGAGATGTGGAGAGTTCTGGGGGCTGCCTGGCAGGAATTTGCATTGGCCTAGGACAAGGAAATGGGCTGCTTGGAAGGAATCTGACATAGGCCAATGACAAGGAAATGGACTGCAGGCAGGAATCTGACAATGGGCTGGAACAAAGAAGAAATTTCAGGCAAAAATCTAAATCTTAGGCTAGAACAAAGAAGTAATTATAAGCAGAAATATAAATCTTAATCTAGAACAAAGAAGTAGGCTTCAGGCATGAAAATGACTTTGGACTAGTACAGGGAAGTATGCTCAGATATTTTGATCATCCTGATAACCCTTAGAAATAATGATCACAGGAATGATCACAGGAGTGATCATGGGACTCTGTTTATTGTTGTGCATGTTCTTTGATTATCTGGCTTATTGTTTTCCTTGTTCCTGGACTATTTGCATCTATTGTATTGCTAGTTCCTTAACCTAGAACTAACCTTAATACTTGCATGTACTTTAAACAGTATAAAGGCAAAATAGGGGAGGAGGGATGGGATAGGGTATTAATAGGTGGGGGGAATGGGGAAGGGGGATAGCATCTGAAATGTAAATAAAGAATATATCGAATAAAAAATAAAATAAAAAAGAAATATTAGATATACTCATTTATACCTCTTTTCTGTTACCTGAAACGAAGAGAACACAGGAAAATATTAATTGCTGGGGAGAAGGCTTAGTAGGTAAGAGAGCTGTATAAGTGATGAGACCTAAGTTCAAATTCCAATATCCATGCAAAAACCCTGCTTGCTGCACATGCCTCCAACTGCACTGTTAGTGGGTAAGTGGACAATAACAGGCAGACCTTGAGAGCGAGTAAGCTGAAATAAGCTTTCATTTCAGTGAGATGCCTTGTTAAAAATAATAAGGTAGTTGGAGAGTAATATCTTCCTCTAATCTCTGCTTGCATTCATAGGGATACACACACACACATACACACACGTGCATATGCCACACTCATATAACACACAGCAATACAAAAATTATAAACTATGCAAAAATAATTACTGCCTCCCTTACATTTGTATCATTTAGAAATTTATCAGGTCTTGGGGCTGTCACTTAGTCTATCAACCGAAGAGTTTGCTTTCTGTTTCCAAGAGCAGAACCTTAAAAATTCTTCCCATCAGCATTTTAGAAATTTGTCAACCTTCCCGTAACAACCCTAGAGAAAAAGAAAGGAAACAAATAAAATTCAGAGAAACTAAGGATCCAAGTCATGTTCTATGAAAACTGTTTAAGCAGTGAAACAAAACCATTCACATATATAACCTACTCTTGTCCTCTTTCCCATGGCAACATGTCTTTCCACGGTCTGCTGTTGTAATGTTACATTGCCCTATCTAGCTACTTGCCCTTTGAAAAGCCTATTTGAAAGGCACAGGAGATGGCTATTTCATTAAAGTGCTTGCTACGCAAACACGAAGACCTGAGTTTGGTCCTGCAGAACTTATTTAAACAGCCCAATTATGTGGTATGCAAGTGGTTCTGGCTCTGGGAAAGTGGAGACAGGAGAATTCCCATGGCTTGGTTCGAGGCCAATCTAGCTGAATCAGCAAGCTCCAGGTTCAATGACAGACTGTTTCAAAAAGTAAAATGGTATGGTGTGAAGGAAAAGGCCTCCATAGACTCATAAGAAGTGGCACCATTAGGAGGGGTGGCCTTCTTGGAGGAAATGTGTCACTGGGGTGGGCGGGAGGGGGGGAGTTCCAAACGTTGAGGTTTCAGAAGCTCAGGTCAGGCCTAGTGGCTAGTTGTCTCTACCTGTTGTTCGCAGATCCAGATAAAGGACCCTCAGCTACTTCTCCAGCTCTATGCCTACTTTCTTGCTACCATGCTTCACACCATGATAAGATAATAACAAAATAAATAAATAAATAAATAAATAAATAAATGGTTCCCTATGTAAAGGACTATGTAGTTATAAACGGAATTTCTAATAATATAGGAATCTGCACCTGGAAAACAGCTACTTGATTTTATCACCTGGGTAACATCATCTGAATAAAAATCCAGACCTTATTGGCAATATATTCTTACCCTTCTCCTTCCCATGATCTCCCACTTATTACCTGCTCCAGAAGTTCTAAATCCATATTCTCTTCAGTAACTGGGGGTGACATACGTCCCAATCACTGGCTTTTCCCTGCACTCTCATATTTTGTGTTACCACTGTGTATATGTCAAAACTGAAATCATTTTTCTCTTATAAATCTATCTTATGGTGATTTAATTCTCAAACCTGCCACATAATTTAGGATGTTAAAAGGAAGCATTTTCTTACCTCTCAGAAAATCTGTCCCTGAGTCATGTTACAGCTGAATTCCAGGTGCAGGTCAGGGGACAATAAGATGTATTTATATAATTGCCTTCTCCTATGAAATAAGTCACTTGTGAGGGAGAGTGATATTCTTCAGCAAATAAGAGACAAAGAGAAGGGGTTGAAGAGGCTGGAGGAGAGAATTCAGTAGGACTTGGGACACAGTCAGTACAAAATGCAAACGTCTCTACCCATCTCCATCCTTTTTACCACTCTCATAGCTAAACAGACAAGCGAATTGTAAATTTTGTCACACACAAGCTGGAAAGCAGCATTAGATTCAAGTCATCAGGGCACTGTGGTGTCAAACATAAGATCTTTTTTCAATAAAGACATCAAAATTGCACACATTTCTTCCTGTTAAAAATACAAGAATTTTGCTTTTTTTTTTTTTTTTAAATTTCCCCCAAAGAATCAGTCAGGTAGTTCAGATAGTCTTCTTTCTTATGTTCTGTCTTAGTCACTGTTTCATTGCTGTGAAGAGACACTATGACCATGTCAACTCTTATAAAAGAAAGCACTTAATTGTGGCTTGCTCACAGATGCAGATATTTAGTCCTTTATTATCATGGTTGGAAATAAGGTGGCACTCAGGCAGACATGGTGTTGGAAAGTAGCTAGAAGTTATATAATGATCCACTAGCCAAGACAGACTCTAGGCTTGGCATGAGCTTTTGAACCCTTAAAGCTCTCCCCTTGTGATATTCTTTTCCAACAAGGCCACACATCCTAATCCTTTCAAATAGTTCCATTATTTAGTAACTAAGCATTCAAGTATTTGAGTCTATGGGGCTATTCTTATTTAAACCAACACATGACCATAATTCGATTCTATGGCAGAAACAACATGGGGATCCCTCAAGCCCAGGCCATCAATGTCTAGATAACTAATTCAAGATGGTGAACTAAAGATAATCCTTTAACCTGTTGTTTTGTTTCTTAATGATATACATTCATTAATTGGTATCTCTTAGTTCAGGATGTATTTTAACACCTTCTACTTCAGATAAACAAGCTTGGGTCCCCAAACTTCTCTAGCTAGCACTTACTGGCTATGATCATTCTAGGTATAGATTTCTGTTAACAGTTCAGGTTATTGGCTGTGAACAACATTACATTGAACAGTTTGTAAAATTATTTTGAAGGATTGTTTTGGCATAGAAATGGGAAATAACAGTTACTAGATAGTTGGAACTACTGAAGAACATTCTCAATTGATGGGAAACTGAGGCACTGCTGATATTTCCATATTGCTGAGGGCTTTATCCAGAGGGCACTCCATTGACTGACCACAGGAAGCTGATTATGATGCTTGAGACCCAGAACTGAATGTTTCTGCTTCTGTCTAACACCTTCAACCCATTGCCTTTTCCACATCCCTAGCTTTGTTAGTCTGTAGGGCTGACATAATCAAGAACCATGACAAGGTTGTAGATTTGTGGCTGGCTGCCCACAAATCTACAGACTAGAAGGTCAAAGTCCTGGTGTGGACAGGATTAGGTCTTCCTGACACTGTGAAGAGAATCTCTCCTGTCCTTGTCTCCTTGACATACAGACAGTTGTCTTCTCTCAGTGTTTTTGTATGCTGCTTTCCTTCTATATATGTCTCTCTCTATGTCCATGTTTCTTATTAGATCATCAATCATGTGTGAGGTCAATCTGATTGCATCATTCTTTTCATTTCTGGGATTTCATGTGTGAATACTACATCCACATCACTCCTAACCCTCTTTCTCTTCTTTAAGTCCTCTGATGTCCATTTCCAAAATTCACAATCTCTTCTTTTTAACTATAGATAGATAGATGATAGATAGATAGATAGAATAGATAATATAATATTATATATTATACATATACATGTGTATATGAATACATGTATACATAGACTACTGAGTCCATTTATTTATTTAGCTTTGCTCATATATTCATGTACTCTGTCATTATGCTGGTCATATTCAGGCAACCATACTGTTGAGAATTCATGAATGTGTTTTCCATGCTGTTTCTAGGAGTGGGGCACAAAATCTACTGCCAGGTATTCTGGGCTTCTGGCTCTTAATTTCCTATATAAAGACAAACTCCAAATGAGATCAGATTTGGAAAAATATATGGCTAGCATATCAGCCAAAGAATTTTGGAGGAGCATGCAATTCAACTTATACCACCATTGTATTAAGTTTTAGTGTTTTTATACATGTAGGATGTATAGTGTGTGAGAGATAGTTTGTGCATAGTGTGTGCATACACAGTACACATACATTTTACGTCTATTACTATATAAGAGAATAACACCCAAGGTAAAAAATCTTGGTACTAGGTAAACAAGTTGGTTCTTTCTCTTGTACTGTGACCACCATTAAATTTATTTTCACCAATGTTTAATAAATCTTTATTTAATTTATAAAACTACCAAGTGAACATCTGTTAAAATAGAATAAGGCAAACTTATTTAATAAAGTTGTGCTTGACAGTGAAAAGTGTGAGTGGACCCTAGGGATGCTTCACAAAAGTCATATTATTTTTTCTAACTATACTGCAGGTGGCCACACTTCACTGTGATAACAACACCTTTAAGCAAAGTACATCTAGACCTATTTATATGCCTCACATTGTTGCCTATTTAGCACAAGCTGTGTAGTATAAATGAGGGAGCTGCTCTCCTAAAGAGTTTTCAATCTATTAACATATTTTTAAAATATTGAAAACATCATGAGTCCAGCAAAAGTGTGATTCTACTAAAAATAATATAGATTTCTCCATGAAGAATTTATTTTGTATACAATGCTAAAATGTTTGCACAGTGTTAAGAAGAGCAGGTAATAAAAAGCATGGGCTGAACACCCAGTCTATTCCCAATAAACAATTACCAATAGTCCTTTGGTCAAAACTATACATGAGGGAGGTGTCTCAGTGAGTAAAGCTATTTCCTTATATGCCAGAAGATTTCAGTTTTAAATCACTGAACATATATAAAAGCTTGACACTATAGCATACCGTTGTAATCCCAGCACTCCCATAGGAAGATGTGATGCAGAGACAAGAGGGTCCCTGGAAAAGTGATGGTCAGCTAGTTCAGCTTATGCAGTGGCAAATAAGAAAGCTGTCTCAAACAAGGTAGAATGAGAGGACAAATACCCATGGTTGCTGTCCGACCTGCTCATGTTTGCTGTGGCACATGCATGCACACACACACACACACACACACACACACAGAGAGAGAGAGAGAGAGAGAGAGAGAGAGAGAGAGAGAGAGAGAGAGATCATATGTATTTATGAATGGAATATTAATGAAGTAAGTACATAACAGTATGATGCAGAAAGCAAATAATTTATTAAGGTCATATAAATATAAGAATAACTGAAGAAATGCTTAGTTGGCCCAGGAAATTTTAAAGCTTAAAGAAAATAAAAATTTAAAATGTCACTGTCTTTTAAGAAATAATGTTAGGTAGAGGCACCACCTGTCAGAAAAATTCTGTATGATCATTCTTGATTCCAACAACCATTGAGTTCTGAATAGGCACCTTATTTTTCAAAAATGAGCTAAATAGAATCACAAAAGACTATACGACATCTATAGATTTCATAATCCAGTTGCTGCCCAGACAAATCCTTAAAATGCAGTGAGAATAATGCAATGTTTGCTTCTCTGGAAGCCTTTGGGAAGCCCCTGTTCTAGCCCATTACCTCCCAGCAATGCTTTCCTTGTGGTCTCTGAGGACAGGAGCATTGGCGTCCTTTCTGGGATCCTGAAACATTGCAAGGACATCTTGGGTGGTATTGAAGCCAATTTTTCAAAAAATTATGTGGGTCAGTAATTTCAGAATGAGTTTCAAACCTTTAAGTAAACATCAGTCTGCCCAGTTCTAAGACAGATTTTGGAGATACCCAGGGAAATATGTACACTTGCTTTGCACTAAGATCTCTGTACTTCCTGTATCCAGTCAAGCTAGAAATACCACAAGTGCAACCTTTCTCACGGTGTTTTTCCACTCCTTCCCTGGATCTCTGCCAGATGCTTAAAGAGAACAGAGAACAGCAATAATAAAACTGTGCCCTTTCCAGGAACTTTGTCTCAGAATACAACATACTATCTTCTTATTAGCATCACTAACATAAATGAGAATAGAAACAGGCCTTGTTGTTACTGCTAATGTTCCATGGATGAACGTAGCAGGAAAACTATCACAACAAAGACAACGTAACTTTTCATCATATTTTGGAAGATTCACACAACTGAATGAGAAGTGAGTGTCGGGGTGGGGTGAGGTTCAATAAGAAGCTTATTCCAAGTAATCTCCAAGTTGAGAAAAGGGACCCCTGAGTCCCAGGTCTCATTTAGACCATTTTCATCTACTCCATTTAACTCCCTGCTAGGATCTTGGCTGTAGCCATAAGAAGCAGATGTGCAGATCAGAGCCCACTGTTCCACCAGCATTTGAGTTCTTGTCTCAGTGTTCCTATTAGATGTTCTCCTATTCTATTTTCTGATGTTATAACAAAATTCCACAGACTGGCTAGTTATTAAAGAAAAATCATGTACCTCCTATACTTCCAGATGCTGACATGTTCAGGATTGAGAGACTGCCTTTGGCAAGGGACTTCTTACATCCTAACATGGCAGAAAGCATCGTATGGCAAGAAGGGGCACTGTGTGAGCTCAGGGCTTCTCTCTTTCTTTTATCAATGCACTGTTCACATTGTAAAAGCTCTACCCTCATGACTTTTCCTAAACCTTAGTTGCCTTCCACAGACCCCTCATCTATATTCCATACTTACGCATTTGGGGATTAAGTTTCCAACACACACATGTGTACACACACATACACACATGCATGCACATACATACACACACAGTTTGAGCAGTATACACACGAAAGCAGTATAGATTCTAAATGCTAAGGGCTAACACATGATGTGGTTACATTCTGTATAAGAAACTAGCAGCTATAATAATCTAACATCAATCATACGGTTACAGATGCAGATGTAACATGGTTACAGTGTCTGGGATAACAGGACCACTAAACCTTTTTCTATTATCTTGAATGGTCATGAAATCAGTATGAACTTCAACATTTCTTTTTAAGTTATGGTTTTTGAATCTTTAAATCTTAAATGTCCCCCAAAGGATCATGTTTTGGAGGCTTGCTGGCAGTCCTACAGTGCTACTAAAAAGTGTTATCGAATTTAGAGGGAGAACAAAATAAAATGAAGTAAGACAAGTAGAAGTAAAACTTTGTAAGGAATTTAAATAGTGGAACTACAGTTTTCTAAGTCTCTTTATCTCTCAATCTCAATGTGTTCTCCCTGTTCCATCCTTGCCAGCCACCATAAGATAAATACATACCTATTGTGTCATCATGGGTTAAAAATATTATGCCTCAGATCTCTCAAATCATAAGCCTAAGTCTATGTCTTTGCAGGAAATTGATTGACTCAGGAAATTGATGTCACAGAGATGGGGAAAATGAAAACATGACTTGCTTTTCAAATCTATAAGAAGCTGATGGCTAGACAAATTAGAACACATAGATAGCTATAGATATTCAAGGAGCTGAGGCAGGAGGATCACTTGAATCCATAAGCTGAAACTCAACCCATGTAACAGACAGAAGCTCTGCTTTAAAAATAAAAAATTGTAACTAATTTTTAAAAATAAGAATGGAGCCAACTTCACAAAGGAGAGATACCTAACCACAAAGCCTGGTGTCTGTTTCCATGAACAACATTCCTGACAGATTATATGGAGTTAATCAGTATACAAATGGCATATGTACAGTTACTAAACATTCAGAGAAGTCAATCATGTTGAATCCCTTAGAGACCATGCTGTGGTAGGTACGCTGGCTGATCACTTTCTTCTTTATCAGTGATTCATCTAAAATGGGTATTGATGGAGAATTGAAAGTCACTGTAGCCAGAAATGACTCTATCAGGTTTCTGATGTTCAAAAGAGAACCATCAGAAATGCTGCATCATATATGAAGCAATCTATTTAACACATTTGAGTGTCAAGAAGGAAGAGTGGACAGTAAGCTATTGCCTGCTATCTTACCAGAAAGGGGTAAGTTTTCAAATGCAAGCAAAAACAGGGGCTGGGTTGCTGAACAAGTTCAGTTGTCAGCATCCACACTGCTCAGCTCATAATGATCTATTACTCCAGCTCCAAGAGTGTTCAGTGCCTAGTTCTGGAGAATAAAAGAACTGCACTCACTTGAATGGTCCTATACACAGGCCTACACATATACACATATTGTAAAAACAATAAAAAATAAATATAAAAAATAAGAAACTTGGAATTTAACGTAAGTGGATGGAATCCTATCACTGCCTAGAGTTTTAAATACCAGCTTTGAACAGAAAGGGACACTACCTGCCAGGGAAGTTCATCTATGTGCACTAAACTGAAAAAGTCACGTCCTTTCTCTAAAAAAAAAAAAAAAAAAAAAAAATCTAAAACAGATGATTAATATAGCCAAGGACTGAGTTAGATTAATTAATTTGGCTAATTTGAAATAATATGGCACTTTGACAGCATAATTTAGTCTCAGCTCAGTGATGAAAAACGGACTTTAAGAGATTCTTCCTCAAATGTTTCAGTCTTGCAATCATTTTAATTTCATGTTGATCTAATTAGTAATTCTAATCACAGGGGGGAAGATAGAAAAAAATTTCTCAGTTCATGGTCAATAATTTTCCCCATGTGGACATTAGCACTTTCCCGTTTCTCACCAGGAGTCTGGATGTCTTCCATCTGATAATGGATGATAATGGATGGATGGGCTTTTTACACAGCTTGGCAGACTCTGGGGAGACAGTGGGCCTGGTGACTCAAAGTGTGTGAGAGTCGAACATGGTGCTTGGAATCCTACGGTGCTTCTTTCTTCATCTCCAGGATTACTTTTTCTGAAAGCAGGCAGCTCCACCAGTCTATCAATGGCCAAAAAGGAGTGGTTCAAAAATTTCCTCCTTGGAAGGGGCCACTCACCTGTATCAAAATTTTTAACCCAGAATTGTTTCTGTCTAAAGGAAACACAGAGACAAAAATAGAACAGAGAATGAATGAAAGACCATCCAGAGACTGCTCCACCTTGGGATCCATCCCTTCCGCAGACACCAAAACCCGACACTATTGCTGATGCCAAGAAGTGCTTGCAGACAGGAGCCTACTATTGCTGTCCTCTGAGAGGCTATTCTAGCAACTGACTAAGAAGATGCAGACACTCACAGCCAACCATTGGACTGAGTCCGGGGACCCAAATGGAAGAGTTAGGGAAGGACTGAAGGAGCTGAAGGGGATTGCCACCCCATAGGAAAAACAACAATATCAACTAACCGGACCCCTCAGAGCTTCCAGAGACTAAACCACCAAGCAAAGAGTATATATGGGTGGGTTCATGACTCCCGCTATGTATATAGCAGAGGACTGCCTTATCTTGTATCAATAGGATGGGAGGGTTTGGTCCTTTGGAGGCTTGTTGCCCCAGCAAAGGGAGAGGCTAGAGGCACGGTGAGGCAGGAGTGGGCAGGTGGGTGGGGTAGCATTCTTTTAGAGGCAAAGGGGAGGAGGAGGGGTGGGAGGTTTGTGGAGAGGAGTCTGGGAAGGAGGATGACATTTGACATACAATAAATAAAATAATCAATAAGAAAGAGAATTTCCTCCTTGATTTTATGAAAAATTATTGGAGATACAGCAAGCATATGAGAATGGGAGGCAAGGAGATGAAATCATGCCAGCCTTCCAGATGCAAGGAACAGATGACCCACCAAACAAGGCCCTGTCCTTAGGATTCAAGTCGTGACTGCAGGGAAAGATGACTAACCTGAACTAAGAGGATGGCAGTTATTAAAGGAAGAAATTGAACCATAAATCTCAATCAGTATCACCGAACAGATGTGTGGCAGAAAGGAGGGGGTGCAACAAGCTTTTACTGAGACACTACGGGTAGGCAGCCTGCTGCGGGTGGTCTAGTTGACACAATGGTCATTGTCTCATCCTCTCCAAAAGCGACACTACCCAACTAGCCTACCAGAAAAAGCCTGAAGGTCCAACAACTGCTCTCCATGATATCAGGGGCAGCTCATGGATGATTCATTACTCTGTCATATTTGTTTCAACTTCCTATACTTTTTTAACATCAGAGAAAATTACTTATGAATTTATGAATTTTGTACGATACTTGAGAGGTTAGTAATCCCAAGTATCACCCAATTCAAGTCAACATGAGAGCACTGAAGTACCGGCAGATGAATGGCCCCTGTGCTGGGCCCAGTTTTGATTTGGCACTTGATTGGATTAAGAAAAGTCTAGGGCATTAGTAAGGCATATCTTCGAGTGTTCTGTGATGACAACCTATTTGAAACAAGTGAGCCTGGTGTCTGCATGCTGGAGTATTTATACTGTTACATTTCTCAGAATTTTAATTAACATTAAGTCCTGAGATCTCGAGTTTATAAGCACTCTAAATGGCTCAGATATTACAAACTTAGATATTACAAATTATAAAATGGAACTGTTACTATAGGCAGATATTCAATAAATTAACAAAAACTATTCTATCGTTGAATATAGGAAACTATATTTACTTCTTAGGAGAGTCCAGTTATATTTCAAATGGGTCATAATTCAAATGAGATTCAAATGGATGTTAGACATGCACAAAGGGCATAATTGAAACCCAGTGTCTATAGTTCCAGAGTATTTGAATGTCCTGGAGGGTTTCAGCAAACCCTCTTTATCCAGAGCCATAAAAACTCAAACAAACATGTGAAGGAATTGAACAAAACCATCCAGGATCTAAAATTGGCAAAAGAAACAATAAGGAAATCTCAAAGGGAGACAAATCAGAAGATAGAAAACCTAGGGAAAAGATCAGAAGTTAAATAAGTAAATAAGCCATTTACTTATTTAACAGTAAATAAGGCCATCACTGATATAGTGCCTCTCATAATGGGACATTTATTTATGGCCTATTCCTTTGGTCCTGAGGAGAATGTGAAAACCCTTATCCTGAGTCATCCTAAGTACTAACACTTACTTTCTTAAAGAGCAAATTCTACTTAGTCCAACATCCCTGAGATTGTAATTTTTATGTATAATTTCATTTTGATATTTCCATGCTTTTCTTCCTAGTCTGTGAAACTTAAAATCCTACATCTTAAAAATATAATTTTATCTATCTAGGTCCTCCCTTCTCCTTTTTCCATTATTTATTTCTTTTCTTTTTCTTTCTCTCCTTTCTTTCCTTTCTTCCTTTACTTTCTTTCTTTTGATATTAATTAAATTTAGGATTTCTATTGCCTGATGAGACTCCATGACCACAACAACTCTTATAACAAAAACAATTTAATTGGGACTCGCTTACGTTTAAGAGGTTTAGTCCATTATCATCATGGTGCAAAGCATGGTGGCATGTAGGAAGACATGGTATGAAGAGGTATCTGAGATTTCTACATCTATTGCAGGCAGCAGGAAGAGAAAGTGAGCCACTTGCCATGGATGAGCTTCTGAAATGTCAAAGCCCACACCCAGTGACACATTTCCTCCAACAATGGGCACATTTTGTAATCTTTTCTAATAATATCACACCCTATGAGCTCATGGGACCATTTTTATTAAAACACCCTTTCTTTTATTTACTTCCTTCCTTTATTCCTTCCTTCCTTCCCTCCTTCCTTCTCCTGCCTCTTCTCTGTCTAGTACTAGAGATTGAATCCAGGGCATAACATATTAGCATTTTTTAAATACCACTGAGCTATATTCTTAGCATTAAAAATTACAAAAGGATCTCACTAGTTGCCCAGAGTGACCTTGATTTTATTCTGCAGTCCATAGAGCTGAGATCTCCCTTGTTTCTCATAAACATCTTTGTCATTGGAATTATAGGCCTATGCCATCAGGCCTGGCTTGTGCCTCTTTAGCACATAGCTTTTGTCCTAATTGGTCTCTGGTAAATTTTCAAGGGCTGAATCAATGCAGCAGTAAGATAAGAATAAAACTTAAAACTCCTAAACCATTCATTTACTTACAATTACAAAGGAGGACAAAAAATTAAGTATAGAAGAAGAATCCTGACTCATTTTGTCTGGGTTTAAGTATTATATCATTATCTTGTGTCTCTCTTAATTGTACATAACTGCCTAACATTTATCTTTGGAGAAAGATGGTCAAGAAACAGGCTAAAGAGTGGATTATTCATGTGGGGAGGCCACAAAAGTCATTGTCTTCTGCAAGCTTTGTGGAACTGGCCATCTTTAAGTCTCTACAGTGATGTACTGTGGTCATCTCAAGCCCCTAGACCAGGAACACTCACTGAAATAGTGCTCTATGTTTTCAATTGCATCCTGGGCCATGGCAGACACAAGCTGCGGGACCTGTTGGGCTAAGAAGCAGAAGGCAGCAATGACATTATGCGACAATCAATACAGAAACCCACATGCTACCATGATTATGAGAAATCAAAGTCCCCGACTTAGGAATGGGTCCTGTCCTGGATATTCATAACTCCTTGGTACTTATTCCCTGGGTTCCAGGTAGGAAATACTTGAGTTTTCTTAGCTACAGTTCCCAAACTGGAAGAAAGTGAATCTTCCTCTTGAGATAACATTCTCTTTTTATTATAAGAATAGGGATGCAGTCTTCCTTCAATTTTCCCATGACCAGAGAGATAGGAGTGATTAATACAATCTTCTTGTTTACAGTGAGAGAACTGAGGTTCAGAGAGACCATGGAGTTTGTATAGTACTACACAACACTTAAGAGTAAC
Organism: Mastomys natalensis; assembly: GCA_021653895.1. NCBI lineage: Eukaryota > Metazoa > Chordata > Mammalia > Rodentia > Muridae > Mastomys > Mastomys natalensis. Next base: position 1,909,989 of record JAJTUV010000466.1, read on the forward strand.
AGCTGAGCTTCCAGTTTCCATCTGCACCCGAAGCTGACCCTGTGCCACAGCTCTCTGTACCCAGATCCCACCAGGAAAGAGCTGGTCTCTCAATAGTGCTGACACACCTGTGACTACGACTTCTTCTCAAATTCCTGGCCCAAGAGGGACCCCCAGAACCATCAGGACACAGAACCAAGGAATAGCTGGGGACAAGATCCTTCTGGTTTCCATCTGTGCCCAGGAGCTGACCTTATGCCACAGCTCTCCATACCCAAAATCCTCCCAGAGAGAACTGGTCTCCCAGGAGTGTTGAGACCCAGGTTTACAGGAGGGACAAGCAACAATCAGAGACAGAAAAACCAGATAACACGAGATAATCAGATGTGAGAGACAAGGACAAGAACATAAGCAAAAGAAACGAGGCTACTTGGCATCATCAGAACCCAGTCTCCCTCCACAGAAATACACAACACACCGGAAAACAAGACTCTGATTTAAAATCACATCTCATGATGATGATAGAGGACTTTAAGAAGGACTATAAATAAAATAGAAGAACACATAACGGTAGAAGAATGAACAAAAAATCCTTAAGAATAAATAATAAAAACATAAAAAACAGGGAGATTACAACCATCAGGGAAAAATGAGTAGAAAAATAGAATCAAAGAGATACTCCCGAAGAGAAAACTAAGAAAAAAAGGAATTTAGGTGCAAAATCCAAAGAAAAAATAGAAAATTTAGGAAAGAAAAGAAAACTTGACCAACTCAGGAAATGCAAAGAAAACCAACCTAAAAATAGGAATAGAAAGAGAAAAATGAAGATTCCAACTTAAAGGGCCAGTAAATATCTTCAATAAAATTATAGAAGAAAACTACCTTAACCTCAAGAAAGAGATGCCTATGAACATACAAGAAGCCTACAGAACTCCAAATAGACTGTACAAAAGAAAAATTCCTCCGTAACATAATAATCAAAACCCCAAATGCACAAAACAAAGAAAGGATATTAAAAGCAGTAAGGGGGAAAAGGTCAAGTAACTTATAAATTCAGACTTACCAGAATTACACCAGACTTCTCACCAGAGACTATAAAAGCCAGAATCTCCAGGACAGATGTCATACAGACCCTAAGAGAACACAAATGCCAGTCCAGGCTACTATACTCAGCAAAACTCTCAATAACCAAAGATGGAGAAACCAAGATATTCCAGACGAAAATCAAATTTACACAATATCTTCCCACAAATCCAGCTCTACAAAGGATAATAGAGGGGAAACTCCAACACAAGGAGGGAAATTATACCCTAGAAAAAGCAAGAAAGTAATCTTCTTCCAACAAACCCAAAAGAAGGTAGCCACACAAACATAACTCCACCTGTAACAACAAAAATAACAGGAAGCAACAATCACCATTCCTTAATATCTCTTAACATCATGAACTCAATTCCCCAATAAAAGAATGAATACAGAAAATGTGGTGCATTTACACAATGGAATACTGCTCAGCTATTGAAAACAATGACTTCATGAAATTCTCAGGCAAATGGATGGATCTAGAAAATATCATCCTGAGTGAGGTAACTCAGTCACAAAGAACACACATGGTATCTACTCACTGATAAGTCGATATTAGCCAAAGAGCATGGAATACCCATGATACAACTCATTGACCACATGAAGCTCAAAAGGAAGGAAGACCAAAGAATGGATGCTTCAGTCCTACTTAGAAGGGGAAACAAAATAATCAAGGGAAGTGGAGGGTGGGAGGGATTTGGGAGGAAGAGGGGATAGAGAAAAGAGGGGGAAGAATCAGGTATGGGAGGAGATGGAGGAGATGTGCAGAGGGTCAGGAAATTGAACAGAGGTGTGTAGCAAGGGGGATGGGGAACTGAGAGTAGTAACCAGAAATCCCAGATGCCAGGAAAACAAGAGCCTCCCAAGACCCCAAGGGGATAACATTAGCTGAAATATCCCACAAAACAGAGGGAGAACTTGTAGAGGCCATATCCAAAGATTAAGCATGGCCCCTAGGTTAAATGATGGGGCTACACACCCATCTCCAAAATTTTAACCCAGAATTGTTCCTGTCTAAAGGAAATACAGAGGCAAAGAGTGGAGCAGAGACTGAAGGAAAAGCCATCCAGAGACTGCCCCACCTGGGGATCTATCCACATACAGACACCAAACCCAGACACTCTTGTGGATGCCAAGAAATGCTTGCTGACAGGAGCCTGATACAGCTGTCTCCTGTTTGGCTCTGCCAGATCGTGACCAATACATATGCGGACGTACACAGCCAAACATTGGACTGAGCGCAGGGACCACAATGGGGAAATGAGGACAAGGACTGTAGGAGCTGAAGGGGTTTGCAACCCCATAAGAAGAGCAACAATATCAACCAACCAGACCCCTCAAAGCTCCCAGGGACTAAACTACCAACCAAAGAGTTCACATGGAGGGACTCTTGGCTCAGCTGGATATGTAGCCCATTGGTCCAGTGGAAGCTTGATGACCTAGGATAGGGGAACACTAGGCAGCTGAGGCAGGGGTGAGTGGGGTGGGTGGGCAAGCACCCTCATAGAAGCAGGGGAAGGGAGGAGGGTATAGGGGACTTGTGGAGGGGAAAATTGGAAGAGGTATAACATTTGAAATGTTAATAAATAAAATAACCAATAAAAAATGAAAAAAATCCAGTGGAGAAAAAAAAGTAACAGCTGTGTTCTGATTGTGTAGCTCAATATCTCTAACACTCATGATGGCTCAATCACAAGTACATGTATTCTAGATATGGTGTCTGTAGGGCTGCATGCTTACAAACTTCTTGGGTGAGAACTAGTTAATTATACATGAGGATATTGTCCATAATCCTATAGGACCACAGCCACAGGCTGCACACACAGGTATAGTTCGTCTTCTCACAAATGGCTCTTTTTCAATTGATGACCCAGTATATCCTGGGAATTAATGCCATGGAGTGGATCTTAGGGATGGCACCCACTGGTGTAAATGCTGAACACTCCTGCTAAGAGCTCTATGATTGGCCATAGCACCATTCTTACACATAAGCAGCATGTGGCCCTGGATAGAGTAGCACGGTTGCATGCCCCATTGTTCTCCTTTACCCTGATACTCACTTATGTGAGTCCCATGTAGTCACCTAGCTTGTCCAAATATCAGATGAATCAGAGAACAGATGGATACTACTGGAAAACCAGTAGAATCCCACATATAGACAGATGCAAGGAATAGACACAAGACATGACAGTGCCAAGCCACTTTTCTCTTGTGTGTGGCTGTGATATGACACTTTTTAAAAGTAGCAGCATGGCATACTGCATATCAATGCAGCAATGGTTTGTTTAGTTTCTGTATCATGTAGTATGGTACCAAACCAGATCTCTTCTTTCTAGTACCTAGTACTACTGGCTACTGAAGTGAAAAGCCAAAGATCTCTACCATACCTCAGTTCACAGGGCTGCCCTACACAATTGACACCCAATCACTGTATATGTAAACATCACAAGCCATTCTACTATTGCTGTGCCAGACAGCTCAAGCTCCAGACAAGCACTACAGTGTTCGGTCATCACAAGCCCTGCCCTGATGCTCTTGTTACAGAATACAGCTATATCAAATATCTTATTGCTGTGGATTCTATGACAACTTAAGATCATAAAAGTCAACCAAGATTTTGGGAAAATCTTCACAGATAAAGTTTCCATTTGGTCTTTTGAGATTAGATACTTTGTGCTGTTGCCTCTATTTGGATGAGTCAGCTCAAATGCAGGGCTTCTGCCTCAAATAGTGTTTTCATGTCTGCTGCAAGTAGTCTTTCTCAACTTTACGTTTTGAAGTAATTAAAATTCAGTTACCAGGCAATGCCTAACTGCATAGTATACTGGAAGCTCAGTGGAGTGGAACTGCACAAAACTAAGCACCTCTCTACATAAGGTCAACTCAGAGGGCAATCTCAGGTCCAAAAGTCTTTGGGCTTTGTTACCTAAATATTTCCAGTGGACCAGTAGGAAAGTGTCACCTGTGAACTGTTCTAAATAATGATCTCAGGTCTCTAGATTCAGTAGGCAGAAAGAAGAAATAAGAGTTTCTTAGCTACATGTTTTAAAAAACTGTTCTTCTTTCTCCCCAAAATAGAGTCTGCTGGGCATATAACAACAATCTCAGCTTACCATGGTTTTGAAGAATATTCTAGTGTTCTTAAAATTAAAACAAGGTAGAAAACTAAAACTGCCAGCTTTTTGTATGATTTAAATGAAACTTCAATTTAACTCAAACATTTGCTACTGACTGTAATCTACTATAATTTTTACCTGGCTGATACCTTGTTCTTATAGTAGGGAAACCTGCTTTGGTCAATTATTGGCTTTCTAAATCCTACAGAGCAAGAAAGGAAAGCCAATATAATGAATACCTGTTGCCATAATGCCTGAACTCCTGTCAAGTTTAACTTTGCTTTGGGCTTTCATTTTCAAGCACCTAGAATAGACAACTGCTTTAGTCCACTGATGTTGTTCTGTAGAGCTGATTATATCGTAAGACAGTTAAAACAGCCAAGATCATAGACAAGATACTCTTGAAATGAACATTTTGCCCAGCTAGCTACTGAGAATGTACTCACTGGAAGTTTAAAAGAATCTTTTGAGTTATAAAATAGATAATTATGCAGTGTTGGTAGCAAGGAACATAGTTTATTGTAACTTGGGTTTTACCTTGGTATTGCCACATCTGACTTACATTCTCAAGAAATGAGCAGTAGAGGAAATGTATGAAACCTAATTGGAGCTAAGAATGAGACTCGGTGTATTTTTGACACACAAGCTGAGGACCTGAGTTCTATCCCAAGAACCTAGGTAAAGCCAGACATGGTAGAACAGGATGGCAATCCCAATTCTCCAACTGTGAGACGGAAGTTGAGGCTAGGAAAATCCCCAGGGGCTAACAGATCTCTGATATCCTGACCTACACAGCTGACAATGACAGGAAACTCTGCCTAAAGCAAAGTAAAAGATTGGCTCTGACTTCCCATGCAAATGTCATGACATGTGCATGGTCCCTTATACACCCTCACAATACCTATCTGAGTGATGTTCTTGGAATAAAACTTACATTATGATTGAATAGTTATACCCGTGGTCCTGCTGCTCAAACCACAAATATTGGAATAATGCCTTCTGCTCTATATCACAAAACCATTGATCTCTACCTCAAAATCTCTTTGTAAACATTGTGTATCTCTAGTGATATATGCACACCAGTGCCACCCTGTATTGCCATATTCAGTGTTTCAGAAGAGCTGTGACCTAGTTCACATTCCTGCTACTATTTTGATGCCAAAATTATAGGACTGTGTTTTCAGTTCATGAGGAGTGTCTGACCAGGCACTCTACAAAATACAAGGAAGATGTGAGACTTAATAGAAACCAATTCTATTAAGAAATGCCTGAATGATTACTCATTCTACAATGGGTTAGGTTGTGTTGCTCTTGTTGTTTTTCATAAAATCAACCTGTTGCTTTAAATAGTCTATGATCACATAGCTGAGGAAACAAACAAATGTATTTCAAACAAAAAGTTGCTGATACAAGACACTCACAAATGAATGTCAGTTGTGGTTGACAAGAAATGGGAAAGACACCTAACTGTGTAACTGAGCTCTATACTGTAGTAGAGGAATTGAGTATGAGAATAATTCTGATGTCACTTCTGGAATTTGAGATTAAAGAATCTGCATATATTTTGACAGCATGGATATTAACTGGTGGGTAGGTAGAAAGGATCTGCAGGGAGTTTAGGGAAGGGAAAATATGATCAAAATGTATTCTATGCAAGGAGGACAAGGAGGCAGACATTGACCATTATGATAGATTTTGTATTTCTGTACATTTTACAACCCAAAGCCCAACCTTTCAGCTACTGGAAGTTGTTAGGATGTTACACTGTATTGATTGTCCCTTAGATGCTATGTGGCAGAGTCCATATTGTTAGTCCTGTTGAACAGGAAGCTAGCACACATACCTTTGCATTCCGACCCTTTTCCTACTACGTCCTTTATCTTATCAGCTACCACCTATGAGTCACTCAACAAACAGGTACAGAGGTCTCGTTCACCTTGTGACTTAGGAGAACATTCCAGAACCTCTGGTGAGAAAGACCAGAATCTAACCCCAAAGTTTTAAATGACTATGGATGATTGTGTTTAATTTTGCCAGAATTACAAGTAGAGACTGAATGTTAGATGGCATGTCAAGTTTCCTTCTATTGCACCTCACTGCCTGTTTCTACTTGAGTTTCTCTCCTAAGTTCCAGAAGATACCATGCTTCTGAGAAAAGCAGTCTAGGCTTGCAGGAGATTGCCAAATCTCCTGATTCCTTTTATTAATCATTGTGTAAGAACAGAAAATAGCAAAATAAACAAACAAACAAACAAACAGCCTCTCTGTTATGTCCTAGTTCAGCTCTGACCAGGAAAACTTTCATTATAAAAAATGGGAGCATTGGGGAAAGTACGTTGCTGTTATTTGATGTCCAGGTAATTTTGTTGGATGTCACCACATACTTGTACTTCTGAGGGCAGATCTTCTACAGCCATGCTTATAGAATAGGGCCAACTCTCATAACCAGGTCTGATTTTCCCTGTGAACCAGGAGAACATTCCAGAAGAACAAGACGCTCCCAGGGGCTCTGACTACCCAGATAATTGGAAGACCAACTTAGCTGTGTGGTCAGTCCTTAAGTCCACACATTCCCTGAGTTATCTTTCAAAATGTAAGACACAGTTACTCAAGAGCTACAAAAGACCAAAACGTATACCATGGAGAGAGTCCTTCTTCTTCCTTCTTCTCTTGCTAAGTGATGAAATGCTGACTGAGTGCTCTTTCTCAGAATCTTGAATGACAAAGTTAGATGTGCTTTTTAAGGGCAGGTGAGCTGTAAATTGGCAGCACTACAATGGCCATACACTGGACATAGGGCATAACTAACTCTCTGCAGAAGAGATGCAAGCCACCCCTTTCATTTCTAGAGATCAGACATGAAATCTGGATGCAGCTGAACTCTGTTAGATGTGATAAAGGGGTGGAATACTTGTGTCACCAGGTGAGGAGGTGGCTTTCTCATTCATCAAAGCTTTATCCCTGAACAAAACTCAACTGCCAAACCTCAATGTGTTTAAAACAATGATGAACCTCTTTAAAAATGAAGAATGAAGGATTGGGTCTTCTGAACTGAGATGTCTCCCAAAGTTCACCTGCTAAAGTGCTGACTTTCAGCTCTTCAAAATGTGACTACATTTAATCATATGGTTAAAGCTAAATACTACTTTTGGCTGAGCTGGGGAAGGGTAGCTTGTAGAAGTTATAATGACTTCCAATCTCTCACTACCTACCTCAGACATCACAGAGAAATTCTGACACTTAATGGAATGCAAGCACTTAAAAACACCCATGAGACAAATATCCTCATTTTAGCAGTAAGGAATGTGCCCAGGATTTGAAGTCTACCTATAACGTGCCCCAGACTCCAGTAGAACAGATGATAGTCATAATAAGCAACCCTGATTTCATTTCCCCCTGTAGGCAGAGCACTTAGACATCCCTGTCAAAACTGGAGTCCTTGACATATACTCTGGCGTCATCCTTCTCTGGTGATTCCTAGCTGTTTAGTGAATACAGGAAGCACACAGGGGCCTTTGGTCTCCAAGGCTAGGCTTTCCACCTCTTCTTCCCGCTCATTGGTATCAGACATGACTCCAAAACAGATGCTTTTAAAACTGGATTTACAGTTCACAAGGCACCACTTTGGCTTATGGAATGCATAATTCATACTTCTTTCCTAACACACAATTAAGCAAGAATGCTTACCTCACTAGATGACTCTAAGTCTAACTAACCCTCACAAATATGTGATGCTTTTTGTCTTCTGAGAACACAAGATAGGAATCTAGAGTCTTTCATCGTGAGAGGCTGGGCATTAGCAACATAGGAAACAGTGTGTTCAACAGAGCAAACAGTTTGACCTAAACTTATTTCTCTGCTTCTCTGTATTTTTGCTGGTAAAACGTAATCTAGTGCTTCTAAGAGCATTGAGGGAGGTTCCTATTGTCTGAAAGATGGCTATTCATGAAGTAGATTCTAATAACTACCCTAGTGGGGCCTCCCTACTATAAAATAAAGGAAGAAGAAATACAGACTTGTCCTCTAAAAAAAAAAAATTTAAGGCGCCTAGAGTCTAGAATCCAGGCCTGCCTCTTCAGATAGGTCCTACTGGCCCACTAAAGACTATGAGTTCTTTATATGCAAACAAAGTATCTTGGTTGTCTGGTGTGGCCCTAAAAAAGTACCACAAAATAGAGAAAGGCAGTTTAAATGACATGCATCTATCTTCTCATAATCCTGTAACCTGGAAGAATGAAGTCAAAGTTTCATCAAGGTTCGTCCACAGTCAACTCTCTTCTTGACAGTTTTATATATGCTTGTCCCCTGTGGATGTCCATGTCTTAATCTCTTCTTTTTAAACAGACATCAGAATTACTAAATTCAGTCTAGTCCTAATAATCCCATTTTTCTTTAATTATTTTAATCCCAGATGCTAACCTCTCTCTATGCCTAGTTACATTTCTCCTTGTGTTTGGTCCAGACCACCCAGCTTTTCCAGCTCATCTCAGTGAATCATCTGCAAGCAGAAAGAAAGCACCCAGAGGGTAAGTTGAAGGTTTCACATGAGGGATGACCTAAATAGATTATGGATGCCTTCCAAAGCCAACAGGAACAGAGGTCAGCAACAGCAGGAAGCAGGATGCAGTGTTACCTCGAGGAAGGGGAACAAAAGTCATTCCTAAGGTAGGGTATCTGGGACATATTGGGGGCTGGAGCACTGAGAAAACATGGACCAAGCTCAGGCAACTGAATGTAGACATGAAGAGGGGAGGTGGGTAGCAGCTTATTTAATATTGCTAATACCTTTGGTTCAAACTTGAAAAAAAAAGAGTGAAACAGCACCTGGATTGTTTGTGTATCTCTGTGGGGTGTATTTAGTGGCTACTTCTTTGATATTATTCCTGGGTGCTGAAACCAGTAAGAAGTCAGGAAGCCTAGGACAATAGTGCACCATGGCTTTGGTGAAGTATAAGGAACAGGAAACCCTCGATGGCAAACATATCAGAAGTTTCCACTTCCCACTGCACCAGATTCTATGCTGTGTGTTCTAAAGTGTGCACATGCGTGCATTTGCATGATTGATTTGCTGGTTACATTATCAGGAGGGTTAAACAATTTTAGTTTCTTGTTCTGATAGGACTTACGGAGTGTAGCTTACAAGTAGCAGAACCAGAATCCTACTGTGATTAGTCAGTATTGCTGATACCAATGGCTCAAACTGGAAAACAAAGAGTGAAAAGCACTTGGATCATTTGTGCATCGCTGGGAGAGTGTGTCAGTAACCACCGTAGGATCTTTTGGCAGCATCGGTAGCTCATAATTGGAAGCTTGTTTGATTCAGTCTACCTCCTTTTTCTTCTTCATTTGGGTTTAAGAAGTTTTATTTTATTTTGCAAAGAAGCTCATGCTGCACAGGAGACAGATCAAGTTGAAAGTGCAATAATGACTCTGTCAGTCCTGAGCCCCAGCACAGAGTGCCTCACTAAGCGGTCCCTTCATCTAGAAGCCAAGATCAGAGATAGTAAATCTAAGCTTCATAATACAATCTCCTGGCCCAGAGCATGAGACCACAGTGACTGCTGCTCCCTCAGCCACGGATTTTGCAACAAGAGTTTACTTGATAGCAGCCTCATCAAATAAAATTGCCTGCTAAATCCTGGGCATAGTAACTAGTGCACTGGCCTGTGCCCTATCATATAAGAACACAACCCCAAAATAAGGACATAAAGTTAACCATTGTCAAAAGAAGCTGGGAGCTTCAGCTAACACAACATTTGCATTATGATTCAAATCGATATTCTAAATATGAGCCTGTCTCTTCCCTCTCCTGTCTATCCTCCCTTCTTTCCTTCTTCTCCTGGTTCTCAAACTCGCCTTCCTTCCTGCTGGTCCCCTTTCTCATCTTCCTTTTTTTTTCCCCATCCTCTGTTCTTCCATTCCTTTTCACCTTTTCCATTTGCTTCTTTTAACCCTCTTAGTCCTCTCCCTCCTCCGGCTGTGCCTCTGCCTCTCCTTTTCTATTTCTAGAGTCATCCCACCACTGGAAAACCACCATCTGAAATTCAGACATTATCTCTGAGAATCTGGCTGTAGAAGCAGAGGATGCTTAGCCTCTTTCTGAATAGGAAGCTATCCCACTTTATTGTGGGGATTTCAGGAATAAAGTATGTCCAATAAATTCACAAGGTGATTCAGATAGAGCCACTTAACACTGGAGACTCTCCAGCTTCCTATTTTCCCATAAAGTACATGGGTATTTTGTTGTCTTATGCATCTCATAATCCAGTCAAGTTGGCAACCCAAACCAACCATCACAGCACTTAATGGCATAAAATAGTCTGTGTAGTAACAAGGTCATAACCCACCATTATTTCATCTTAGGTTATATGCTTTCACAAATATACACACTGTCTGAAACTTAATAAAAGATATATCACTATTCTTGAATTATAGACATGCTAGTTCTGTCTCACATCTTTAAAACTTCCTCGGTCACAGACAAGAATCAGCTATAGCCTGTATCAATTTATTTATTTGTCTATTTTTATCACAGGCTTAAAAACTAGAAAAGGCAAGAGATAAAATGTCCACACATAGGCATGCACACACATACAATTCATATTTATCACATTAAACCCATAGATGTCAGTTTTGTTTTAAATAAGGTCTCAAATAAAAGCTACAATGGAAATTACAAAAAATACCATAAATAAAATATACCTTCTCCATTGTGCTACTTTTCCAAATCAGTAACCCAGAATAGAATAGCACAAACACTAGTTATGAAATGTTTACCATGTGGTCTTGGTTCAGCTGCTTCCAGTCATTCCAACTTGCTCATGAGTTCTTGAAAATCAATTAACCTCTATCTCACTCCCCTTCTAAATCTTAACAGAATAAAAGTATATGCATTAAAATATTCTCAAAGCAAAAACTTGGTTGAGTTTTGATATGAAGCAAAGGGCTAATTGTATTGAAAGGTTGGCCAGTGTCCTGGGCCACATGCTCCCTGTAACACTGTGCTACACAAAAGCACATAGGAGCAAATGATCATGAGATGAACACTCTGAAGACAAAATGCCTGCTACTCGGGCATTTTGATTGCAGTCAGTCAAAAGTTAACCCAGAACTGTACAGATATAAAGTAGCTTGAGTCTATTTGTGTACCATAAGTATAAAGTACTGATATTAGAAATGTATTATTTGTGTGTGTTGGGATCCATGTGTTAGGCCTTATGCTTCATTCCAAAACAAGGTCTTTTGTTTGCCACTTCATATGCCTGACTAGTTTGCCAGTGAGCTTCTAGAGATTCTCTTGTTTCTGTTTCTTATCTCACTGTAATGATTATTAGGAGGATAATTATGGGGATTATTGTAATAAACTGTGGATCCAGCATTAGGTGGGTTCTAGTGATCTGAACTCAGGGCTGCACACGTGTATGGCAAGGATTTTACTTACTGAGTCATCTCTCCAACCCCACAGCTCTTTTTCATGTTATAAGAAGTGAGCCAAGAGCAGAACGCTCATTTATTGCCTCTATTTTGTTCCCAATATTATAAATACAAGTTCAATAACTGTATTTTCTGATTACCACATCTGACCACTATTTAATAATTGTTCTACCAGAATATTAGAAGTAATGGTTTTCAGTGGGACACAAGAATGAGCACATTCAAATACTCAGTTAATGTTGAAGGCTTTCTTTTATGAGGCATAAAAGGAGACATAGATTTTTTTTACTTTTATTTTTTTATTTTTTTGCAGTCCAGTCATTATCCCCCTCTGCATCCTCCAACAGCTCCTCATCCCTTTCCTCCTCCCCTTGTGTCAAAAGGAGAAGTAGATTTCTAAAGGACATAGTTTGGATAGTTCTATTTTGATTGATAGTTTGTGTTATTTAATAATTTCTCTATTTTACTTGTCCTTCCCACAATGCCTCTGATTTCAATTAATGCACTTCCCATTACACATAGGGATACTACAGTAAAATAAGGGATTCTCCCAAAAATATGACAGCAGACGCAGATGTTACTTACTGCCCATATATCCAAAACCATTTCACATCATATTGGCCTTTCTATTCTTTATACCTGTATACAAGGAGAATGCATTGAATAGAAGCTATCTAAATATAATCAAAGGAGTGGGAAAACTTATAGCATTATTCCAAGATGGGAATATATGTAATCTGATGCAAGTGGGATATTAAAAGAAGTTCTGAGGTTGCTAGTCTGACAAGTAAATTATTGAAGAGGACTGTGTGTGTGTAACCCCTAACCAAATGGAGTGCCAAGCGTAAGCATCACCTGTGCTTGCCTGCTTCGTGCAGACAAGGTTGATCTTACAGGAGAGAAGAGTGCTGAGGAAGGCAGAAGCAAAGAATAAAGCTGCTTGGTGCCTTCACAGTTACTTTCTTGCAAGGCAAAGACAAGAACACACAGCAACAGAAAAATAACTGGTTAAGATCAGGTAGATTATTTTGCTTCTTTTTTTTTGTTTTTTTAATTCTTTCTTTATAGAAGATCTTCTATTTATTCTTTGAGAAATTCATATATGAATACAATGTAACTTGATGCCAATAGCTGCCCTCCTGTTTTCGTTCATTCTTTCCCTTCCTTCCTTCCTTCCTTCCTTCCTTCCTTCCTTCCTTCCTTCCTTCCTTCCTTTCTTTCCTTCTTTCCTTCTTTTTCCATCCTCCCTCCCTTCCTCCCTCCCTCCCTCCCTCTTTCTTTCTTTCTTTTGTTTTTATAACCCACTATGTCCAATTACTGATTCCTGTTGGAGTGCTAGCAGATCTTGCTGGCTTAATCTTTCACAGATCTGGAGTATTCAGCCATAGCTGTCATGAATTGTGAATGCGAGGGTCATGTCTTATCCAGAAGACAGCATTGCATAGCATTTCTCCCTATCCTCTGGTCCTTACATTCTTTCCTCTACCCTCATTCATGATGCTTTTTTATTCTTAAGGCGGAATTGATACAGAAGTCCCACTGATGGCTGAGAACTAAACAATACGTTATTTCTTATCATTTTGACCAGTTGCAAGTTTGCATTATTGCAGAGATAAGCTTCTCTGGTCAAGGTTGAAAGCAGCATTAATCTATGTGCACAAACATAAGTATTTAGAAGGTAGTTTGAGGAACATGTCCCATTAGCAAGAAAACAGTACTAAGCTCCCCACTCCATGTCTTGTAACTTCCCTATTTATAAGCATTCATTACTTTGTTTTTACTTTTAATTAGCTTACAAAACAGCAGGTTTCCTTATGGCATGTCTATATACATTTGGTTTGCTTGACTCTTCTGCCCACTTTCTCCTTTTCTCTATCTCCTTCTCCCCACTCCCACACATACCCTTCCATTCCCAGTATTCTTCCTTCCATTTTCATTTCATACATTATCAGATTTTTTTCTAAAAATACAAGGATTAAAACAGAGTGTTTCATTATCCTGTTAAGTAAAACAGGATTTTTTTTCAGAAATGTGTCTAGTCTGTCTCTGTATCCCAATTCTTTGGAAGTTAGACAACTCAGCTTTGATTTGGAATAAATTTAGTTGGCTTTTAGTCTAGTCCACTTTGGGCCAACTCTGGAGTACAGCACAAACCAGTGGCTGCCAGATACCTACAGTACTTTTATTTGTTTGATGCACACAACTTACACAATGAGGAAATCAAGGCTCAAAGACCATCTGTTTCCTGGTGCAAACTCAAGCCCAAGGTTGCATTCCTTCAATTTCTAATCTGACTTCTAAGATCAGAATGAGATACTTAAGAGAGTAAGTGTTCACTTAATATTAGTTCATTTGCCAGTGGTGTCTCCACTCCTTATTTCCCCAGAGTCCTAGGTCTCAGATCATTTGTTATCCCACACACAGTACTAAATCTAAGTACCATGCTTTTTTTTTTACCCATTCTTTCATCACTGACCAAATTCAAAATAAACTCAAACGGAGGAACTTTTTATTTTTGCCCAAGGTTAGGTGATGGTTCAGGGTACAGACAACTGACTTGAGCTTGGTGAGGCAGATAACAGTTTGAAGAATTTATAAGAGTAAAGCTACTCACCTTATGGCAGCTTGGAAGTAAAGAAGGAGCAGGAAGGAGCTGGTACCAAATGGTATCACTTCTTCCAACTAGGCTTTTCTTCCTCAAAATTTTATCACCTTCTAAAAGGGCCACAGGTCAGATATGAGGTTGTGAAAATCACATGGACCTTTGGGGACAATATATATCCCAACTTTAGCATTTATCCAAATAAATAAATAAAATAAATAAATAAAATAAATAAATAAATAAAAATTTTTAAAAGTTGACTCCCAGGCTGGTGGGATGGAACAGTGGGTAATGTGCCTACCTTGCAATCCTGAGAACTTGAGTTTAGTTCCTGGATCCCAGGGTAGAAGGAGCGAATTGACTTCTAAAATTATACCGACTTCCACACACACACATCACACATACACACATAACAAATTAAAATCAGTTGTTTAATTGGCTCCTCTTCTAGACTCTTTTGTGGAGTAAATTCCCAAAAGATTCTGGTAGAAATTGCTATCATTTATAATAGATGCAAGAATTATCAGCTTCCATGAGGGTCGCTTACTTTTGGTTTATTCCCCATTCATCAGGAAGCAGAGCTCTGAGGCTTCCCATGCATTTTGATAATTGACTCACAAGAGACTATAGACCTCCTTCCACATGGGAGGCTTGGATAAATATCTTATGTCCATCTACTTGCCCTACAAAAGAAGCTGAGAGAGAAGCCCCTTACTCTCTGAGGCCCAAATGAAGAAACCACAGTGAGTCCTACCCTCCTCTGTAGAAGGATGCTTCATGCCTCTTAGTTAGAATGATTATATTTTCTGCTCTCAATCTTGTTTATGGAGGTTACCCTTTGTACCAAGAAAAGGGACCTCTTGAAAATTTTTTTCTGGGTTTATAAAAGAAAAACCTTCATATAACAGCTGGGCTTCAGCTGACGCTATTGCCACTAGCAATTTACCCTCCTTTGAACTTAAATTAAAATCTCAATGCCGATTTCTTTTTTATGAAAAAGCTCCACAGAAAATATAATTACTGTAATGAAGATTCATTGCTCCTCGTCGGGGATGTATGGCAACTATTCTGTTCAATTTGCTGAGGAATGTCACAATAAAATGATGGGGATAACCCCTGAAAAAACAACCACCAAGGATAATTCATAATCGGAACAGATGAAACAGAGTGGGAGGGGAGACAATTATCTGCTCGGGCTAAATATTGTGGGTGTCTGATACAGAAGCACAGTACTCTCCAACAGCCAGCTGAACCGGGACTCCATCAAAGAAAGCATTTTGCTTTCTATTCTATTGATGGTGTCTCATAATAAAATAATAATTTGCATTTCTATGGAGCCTTTCATCTCACAGGACTTTATAGATGCTAAATTATTTAGCTTTCATATGTCTGAGAGAGGTCAGTTTCTTTACCTGCTCACCCAAGGCAGGAATGAGGTAAATGACCTCATGGAGAACACAGGTCAGGAAAGGTCATGCAGGATAGCTTCCTCTCTTCTCCTTGGGGTATTTTTTTTAAACTCATCCAAACAGTTGTTTCCTTTTCAACTCTGACCAGAATCACTCCATTGCTATATGACATAAAAAATTACATAGCCAAATAAGAACCTTTGGAAAAGAACATCTCTATCTGAGAATGTTCCTCCTAAGATTTTCTTTCTATGCAAAAAACATATACTCTCAAGTGTTGCATATCAACTCTCGGCTTCTTAAGACCTTTGTTGTTAACCTAATTTTGTTTAGAAGCTGTTGCTGGGATCTCACTCCATCCTCCTCTTTACTGCCCTGGCCTGTGTGATTCACTGAGAGGATGGGGATGAGACATCCAGAGGATGGTATAGAAAACAGGCAAGACATATTACAGTCAAGTGAAACACTCTCAAGTGTGATAGTGTGCCATCTCCAGAGGGATCATTGCAAAGGAAAGTATTTTCAGAGGTGAGAATGGACAAGGACCAGAGAGAATGGTATCCTGTCTACATGCTTTGGTGGAATATGTACAGTTTCCTAATGTTTCAGGACAGCTTTCCTGAAGGGCATTTTTCTGTGAAGCAGATTGAGTCTCCTTTGCATTAACTCTTAAGTTAGGGAACAATGGTATGTCATTTTTTGTTTTTGTTTTGTCTTTTTAAATCATCATCTGTTAATCTTTGTGGTGGTTTTGAATGCTATATCACTACAAAGGACAAGAAATTTAGGACTCAGATCTCATTCTTTGGAGCAATAATCTCCTGAAGATTTAGCTCTTGTTTTGACAAGCTGTTGATTATGAAAGGATCTGTCCTCAATAACCTCAAGGACACTAATATCTGACTAGCCAGCAAGCTGACAATAATGTTATTTTTCTAGCGATCTGACATGCAACCATTGACTAGAATAAACTAAATAATAGTGCTTATCATATCATCTCTTTGAATCAGAAGGAAGGATCCATGTTGGGGACAAATGCCAGAATCAAAGTCTGGTGTCTCCAGAGCACAGGAAAATGGCAAATTCTGCTGTGTCAATGTTTACTGTTGAAGGGAATTTAATCAGAGTGCAATTGATATTGTTATGAACAATTTCTTTGTTGCATATGACTCTATTTATCTCAAGGCACTGTGTGCGCATGCATGCACACGCGCGCGCGCACGCACACACACGCGCGCGCGCGGCACGCACAACACACACACACACGCACACGCACACACACACACTGAAAATAAGAGAAGAAAACACTCCAGAGCAGCTTCTGCTCTCATTGCCATCCGGACTCCTCCCCCACTGTGTTATGAGAACCACCAGGGTCTCCACATTCTGAATGGTGCTCACAGGAAGTTGCTTTGTTTAGAACACAAAAATCACTCATGGTCCAGCAGCTTTCCCTGCTGGACAAAAAATGCCTCAGAGATGATGTAATGAAATGTATTTGAATAAAGTCCTTACACTGGTGGGAACTATTTTAAACTGAAAGGAAAGAATTTCTCTTCAGTGATGATCTCTTGCTCCTCTGAATGCACTTGAAGAATTCTTCTGTCTCTACTGTTCTTACAACTGAACCCTGCTACCTAGCAGGACTGAATTTAGTCTAATGATATAAAATGCAATTATGCATGGCTTTGGGAGAGCCGTCTAACTCTGTCATCCTTCCAAACCATCAACACTGAACTGTGATTTGCTGGAATATTTGCTTTTATTCTATTTTAGGTTGTGCTCCTTAGCTGTGGAATTTCTGGACTCATTTATTATTTATAAATGGCGTGATGTGTTCTGCCCAGAAGTGCTCATTGTACTCAGGTGGCTTGGGAGTCCTCTCTGGTGAATTCTGTTTTTGATTTCATCCGGTAGTACTCCCATCCTTGGATAAACACACTTACCAACAGGTCACTTAGATAACCTCTTACATGGTATTGCCCAAAACAGTGACATCTATTTACTTCACTTTTCAAGACCCACTCTTTAGTCAGCTACTTAATTTTCTCACCATCATCAACCTTTGATGTAGTAAGATTATGTGAGAACATATTTCTTATCTATTCATTTGTAGGACTATGAATCCTACCACTCAAAGAGCAGCATAGGAAAATAAATATGGAGCACTTTGGCCAATGCGCTGAACAAAATTCATACCTGTCATTCTCTCTCTCTCTCTCTCTCTCTCTCTCTCTCTCTCTCTCTCTCTCTTTCTCTCTCTCTCTCTCTCTTTCTCTCTCTCTCTCTTTCTTCTCTCTCTCTCTCTTTCTCTCTCTCTCTCTCTCTCATACACACACACACACACACACACACACATATGCATATAGGAGTGCTTAGAAGATAATTCCCAGGAGTGTCTCTAATTTAATTTGACACTAAAAGCCCAATACTAAAGTATGTGGCCAGCACACAGGATCCAAGGATTCCTGTGTCCACTTTCCACCACATCCCTGTATCTAGTTTGTCAAGGCAGAGACTGCGTGGAACATAAGTATCCATCACTGATATCTGAATTCTTATCTCTATTTAGCAAGCAAAAGGGTGCAGTGGATCTGTGGTTCCTGATGAATAGCTCTTACTTAAGGGACAAAACTCTATCCACTAAGCCAGGTACTCTGGAGATGTACCTGATGACCAGAACCCTCTCTTAACAAGGTATCTAGGTGATTCTGTTATAGTCACAGAACTGAGTATAGGGATACCCACTGAAAATTTCAACTTCTTGTGTTCCAGAAGCACATGGACAGTGATTGAAGCAGTTTATTAATAATGAAGAAATCAATCCCTAAGAAAGGAAGGGGGCTAGAAGGCTGGGACCAGTCCAACACTCAAATCCTGGGTACTTCCTTCCCAACAGAAACACACATACACACACACTGTGATTTTATATGTCGTTAAGTAGAACCTACCTTTCATGTCATGTGTTCATCACTTTCTTTTAGACTGCATTCTCTGTCTCTTATATGTAGCCCTGATGGGGAGAAGTTTCAGTACAGTGGCTCCTTTTGTACATTAACCTTGATACTTTTCTCGTATCCATGCCCTACACTCTTGCCGCAACCCTGAGGGATTGTAAGGTTCCAAAAAGAAAGAACTAAAATTCCTTTCAGTAAGAAACTTCCTAATAGCAATCCCAAAACCAAATGATAAATATTACTAGATATTTTGAAAACTAGAGCCAGTGTTGACCATTTCCTTATTTGGAAAAAAAAAAAAGTATGACTCTTTGCACCAAGAAGTAGAAGTGTAGGTTCAGCAGCATATCAGCATAAAACAAACAAACAACAAACAACAACAACAAACAAACAAAAACTTTACATAGGTTTCCATGGAAGCTCTTATTTTGGTGGTTTGGTTATTAAGAATGATATATAAACTGGTTCATTCTTGAGACTTCATGGACCGTTATGGTCTGAATGCAAATGTTTCCAACAAGCACATATGTGTGAACAATTGCTCTAAAACTAGGAGTGTTGTCATGAGAAATTGTGGAGCCTGTGGGATGTGGGGCCTGATTGGAAGAAATAGGTTACCTGGGGGAGTGGAGGCTCAGGTTTTGAGAATTACAGCTAAGTTCCTTTCTATTCAAAATATTTCTATTTACGAGTCATGAAAAATATAAGCATACAGTTTTAGCCATCTCTTTCTACCATGTAGTGACCAACCATGATACCTTTCCCCACCATGATACCACCTCAAACAATAAGTCCAAACTAATGTCACCTTCCTTCAGCTGCTTATCTTCCAATATTTCATATTTATTGAATGGTTGTTCAAATACATGTGTAAATCAATCCTGACTCTTTTGTTCATCTCATTATTGTCAGTTGATTTCCAGGTCTCTAAATTTTTGAAGTCCATATATTGAAGGAAAGGTTTTCTTTTGACAGAAGCTATGTGTCTTGAGCTTTTCATGTGAATTATGTTTATACCAATATGCCATTTTATAAGTTAATCGGTGGATGCTCATGTGTAGGAGGTTTAGGAGTACACTTCTGTAAGGAGAGTGAAGGCATTAGAAATCTATAAGAAGCATTTCATCTAGGGCTAGTGAATTGGCTCAGACTGTAAGAGCTCTTACTGTGCAAGCCTTGTGACCTGAATTCAATCTCTGGAACCCATGTAAAAATGGAAGCATAGAATCAACTTCACAAAGATGTTCTTTAACCTTCAAATGCACACCATGGCATAGTCACTGCTGACAAACACTGAACACACAATATTACTGAGTAAAAAAACAACAATTTATCTCATCCCCTTAATAACCTGCAAACGAGATATTGACCACATTGTCTTATTAATGAGGGAACAGGTAGAGAAAGAGCAGATTCAAGCTACCAACAATAAGGAGAAGAACTAGATTCACATCCATGGAAGAAAGTAACTGAGGTAGAGATTTTGATGTACAGGAAGGCATGAGAAAGAGATTAGTGTTGAGGTTAATAGGCAGAGGAAGCAAAATTGCTGTGCTGAGACAGGTGAATTGTCCAGTACCCATGCAAATGGCCGACTCAGATGTGGATCAAATGAGTAGGATTACAACTTCATTTATTAGTGCCTCTGAAACTACTAGAAGATTACCAAAAACCCCGGAAAAGTTTTGTTTCCCTTATCTTATGATTTGAATGTGAACTGCCTCCAATAGGTGCAAGTGATTGGTCCTCAGTGGGTGGTGCACTTTGAAAAACTGTGGATCCTCCAGGTGCTATTTGTATCTGGTAGGCACATAACATTAGGGGTGATACTTTGATGTCTTTGATTCCTGGTCCACCATTCTTGAGGTACTCTACTACCATTCCCATGTCCATTGAACTGCTTTTCCATGCCTTCCCACCAATGATAAACTTACTCTCTGAAACTATGAGCCAAAATACATCTTTTTTGCCCCTTAAGTTGTTTCTGTGGGGTTTTGTAGTCAGAGCAATGAGAAAAAACAACTAACATATTTATTTGTAGAAATGGGATAAAATTATGAGCCTGAGTTTGTATTTAGACTAAGGTAAAATCACACATGTAAAGCTCTAAGAATAATGTGAATCCCTAACACATTCCTGCCT
The DNA here is from genome assembly GCA_021653895.1 of Mastomys natalensis. Taxonomy (NCBI): domain Eukaryota; kingdom Metazoa; phylum Chordata; class Mammalia; order Rodentia; family Muridae; genus Mastomys; species Mastomys natalensis. Next base: position 1,930,708 of record JAJTUV010000466.1, read on the forward strand.
TCTCAGTGAGCTCTTGGCAGACCTGAGTCCTCAATCAACAGCAAGCAGGATGCACTCTGTCAGTGAGGCAGGGGACTGTGGAGGTATTTACAAATCTGACAGCCAAAGAATAAAAAACTGATGAGGTCATAGAGACTTGTCAAGATGGACCTTCCAGCTCTTTTAGTTCAGGCCTACAAGCCTTCTGGATTTGACAATACAAGATGCATGATGTCTGGTTTCCCCCAAGGGATTGATTTTTCTCTAAAGGGAAAGCTATGAGGTTAGCACCCGACATCCTGGCTCACTCGTCTGCCAAGGGAGGCAAATTCTAGTGGGAGTTTTGCCCATAGGATTTCAGTATACAATTTATCTTGTGAAAAGAAATGAGTTACAGTTTTTGTACACACACACGCGCACACACACACACACACACAAACAAACAAACAACAATAATAACAATAACAACAACAAAACCATAATGATTTCAGCCCCAGGCCTCTTGTCACCTGAAATGGTTCAAATTATTTGTAAACAGAAGTGTAAGGAGAGGTGAAATTGACATCTGATGACTTCAAATAAAACAGCCATTTGTATGGTTCCTTTCACATCTGTATGAGTTCATCCATTTAGCGATTCTGTCTTGAGACTGAAACAGATGGATGAGAGGAAGCAGACTTAACTTCCTTGTCCTGAACCTCGGGATATCCCCCACAATGAGACCTGATTCTTTTCTCTACATGACTCAGCTATATGTGTTGAAATATATTGTGTATAGTTGTCTTTCTAGACTTTTCCCTTGCAGAGGCTCTGTACAAAGGCTTTGAGAAGAAGGTATACCTTCACACAGCATTCAAACCCAGAGACACATTACTACTATTAGCTATCCATGGTGTTTCATCTAGCCGTGGGAGCATTGAGAATAGTAGAATGTAAGACCACAGAGATCTGACATGACTTTGTTCCATAGAGTGTAAGATTCATCCCCTGATGGGAAATTTGAATACTCATCCAATGACATCATCTGAGGAGCTGATTATACATCTCTTGAGAAACATCTTCCTCTTACGCCCTACTTATTTCCCAATGTGTGAAATTCCTCTAGTGGAGTTACCCCTCTGCCTTGGATTACCTCCATAGCTCTCAGGTTAAAGTCAATATAACCATCCTACAGTTGAGCCACATCCTGCTTTCTGTCCAACATGATAAGAACAAGACTCCTGAGAGGCAGGATATGAGGTAAGTAAGTACGTGTTAACCTTCTCGTTAGTTACTTTTCTCATCATGACAAATACAGGACTAAAACAACTTTTCATAAAAATCTGTATGTGTATGCGTGAGGTGCATGCACATTTGGAGACCAGAAGTTGATATTGATTATCTTTTTCTATGACTGATTATCTTCTTTGAGGGAGAGGGGACAGAGTCTTTCTCTGAACCTGGATCTAGATTTTTGGCTAAGTTGACTGGCCAGCATACTCATGGAGTCCACTTGTCTCTGACTCCTAATTAGGTTGGAAATGTGTGCTGCTATATCTGGTCTTTCCATGGGTGATAGATATCCAAACTCCAAGTCCTTATGTTTATATAGCAACCAAGCAATTTACCCACTGAGCCATCACTCCAGCCTGACATAAACAACTAAAGGAAGGGTTTATTTTAGCTCACGATTTCAAAGGACTCAAGAACATCATAAAAAAGAAAGAATCACGGGGTTCATAGTGGTGGCAGGGCGTGGCGAATGCTTTTTCACATGAGGGCTGTCACAGTTTTAATTGCCTACTAGACATAATCTAGAATCACTTGGGAAGAGAAGCTCATTGAGAGATCTTCTAAATCTGTTGTCCTGTGTGCATGTCTAAGGGGGAGGGGTCTTAATTGTTAATTAATATAGAAAGATCTAGTCTATCGTGGGAGGCACCATTCTATAGTCAGGTAATTCTGGTCTGTGTAAGTGTAGAGAGGGTACTGAGCACCGAGAAGAATGTTTGTACTTACACTTTCTCTGCTCTTGAGTATGGATGTGATGTGATTAGCTATTTTAAGTTCCTGCCACCTCGGCTTCTTAGCTATGATGGACTGTAACCAGGAATTGTGAACTAAATAAACCCTTTCTCCCCTAAGTGGGGCTTTTTTGCTTGGTTTTTCACCTTAGCAACAAAAACAGCAACAACAACACCAAAAAAAAGAATTAGAACAATACCTAACCAGGAAGTAGAGGAAATGAGATCAAAATCAAGGGGGATTATCTCCATAGTAACCTATTTCCACAAGTCAGGTACCACCATATAAAGGCTTCTAGCTTTCAGCATGGTGTTACAAACATTGAACTACCTATTAAAACCTTGACCTTATGAGGAGAATATTACAGATACAAAGCATCATAATCTCTCAGTTGCAAGATATCTCTTCAGGACCATTAACTAATTCAGAATCACTTGAGAAACTTGTTTTTGTGTACATCACAGCATAGTAACATTCAGATAGGTTTCAAACACTGGTTGGATGACTCTTATTGGTTTAGTGTACGAGAGTCAAACACAGATGCATTTCAGCCTTCACATACAATGTATGGGGACAAGCTAGGACAAAGAAAATGTTCAGAACCACCCACTCAATAGACTTGCCTTTTCCTAGAGCATACAAGACATGGTAAAGGCTTCCGTAGATCTTTGCATGACAGAAACATTTTCCAAAACTCTTTCTCCTCTCTTTTGCAGAAAACCACAAAAATATTCCATAAGACCCACTGAATATGAAGGAACTTTACGGTTAGAAATTTGAATATAAAAGAGAATGTGTGTGTGTGTGTGTGTGTGGTGTGTTTGTGTGTGTATGCTGTCTAAATTCTGTAAGTTGAGGCCTATCATTTGGCTGAAGTTCACTAATTAGGCTAGTCTGACTGGCCAGCAAGCCCCCAGGATCCATCTGTCACTGATACACTAGAAAAGGGGTTGCAAAAGCACATCTTTACCATGCCCAGAATTTTCATCTAGGTTCTAGAGATTACACTTAGATCTCTGTACTTACAAGACAGCTGCTTTACTGATTGACCCACCCTCCTCCCCCTGGCCCAGGCCCTAATAAAACTTGTTAATATGTTGTCTAAAGTCTTTTCAGAGGTCTGAGATTTTGGTCTGATGCTTTGTCATAGTTATGGCAGTGGAGCCATTCAGTCATTAGTCAGAGTATATCCACTAAGATTACATACACATGTTCACACATGTGTACTCGCGTGTGCGTGCATGTGCGCACACACACACACACATGCATGAAGGCACACATGCACATTCACATACAGAGAGGGAGGAATGTATATGTAGTTTCAGCACCTAGTGCAGGATCCTGAGATGTCTATGGAAAATATTCAATAGAAAATAATTCACCCCGAATGATCCCCATTTCTTCTGTGTAATCCTTTTTATTTATTACAGTACTGAGAGTGTGACTTTCGAGATTAGCTTATGAATGACTGTGACTTTTGCCTCTTTTTTCTCTCCCTGGTTTTCCTCTATGATTTCTCTACTACAGGATCCACTATGTAAGGACAATGCTTTCTCTACTAGAGGATCCACTGTGTACGGACAATCAGGTGGCCTCAGCCAAACAGTCTAGATGTTACTAATGCTATAAGTCTACGAAACCTGGAGAAACTGAGTGCTGGCTATATCGATGGAAGAGAGTTCAGAAGCAAAGAACATTGAAGTAGAACTTTCCAACAAGAACTCCACTCTGATTGTGATCCTCTAAGGAACTCTGGGACAGCTCAGCTCCACAAAGAGTCATGTTCTATAAACTATGTCAGATGATAAATGTGTGTTGTTTCAAGCTGCCAATGCTGAGACAACATATTACACAGTGGGAGATAACCAGTAAGCCAACACACTGGTCATTTTCATATTAGAAGCCACCCTAAATATTTTTTATTCTGTTTTCTTCAGCAAGATTTCCATCAGCCTTTCTCAGTGACTGTCCGATTCTATTTTTCAGCATCAAGTAAATTTCTGTCAGGCCTTCTGAAGAGTCTGATTATTTCAGTCCATATTGAAGTTTTCATCTACAAGACACAGCATCTATTGTCTCGACAGGGCCAAAGCCCCTTTGAGCATTCATTCCTGACCTTTGAATAGCATAACCCAAAGTAGCCTGCATGTGGGATTGACTGACAGCAATATTAGATGTGGGACTAAGAACCATGCATGTACTAAGTAAGTACTCTGCTACTGAGCTTCATCTTCAATCTTTTGTTATTGTTGCTATAGTTACTTCATCTTGGAGCAGAGTCTTGCTAAACTCTGCAGGCTGGACATAAACTCTCTGGGTAGCCTAGACGGGCTTCAAAGGTGAGCTCTTTCTGCTAGAGCTTCACAAATAATGGAGTTTACAATTGTGTCCCATCATGTTTTCTGTTGTTGTTGTTGTTTCTATTTTTGTTTTTATTTTTTTCGTGTTCATCACAACTTGATGAATTCCCTCTAATTCTTGTTTTGGATTTTTGGAAAACATGATACATTGTTATTTATTATAGTCACTGCACTATGCAACAGACCTCTTGAATTTATTCTTCTAATCTAACTGAAAATTTGTAGATTTGACGAATATCCCTCCAACCTTTCCAAAACCGTACTCATGGCCATTGTAACTACTATCCTGCTATTGCACTCATGAGTTCAACATTTTCAGATATCTCCTATAAGTGGTGTTATGTAGAAATTATGTTTCTATGTTAAATTGAACAGTATATTTCCTTTATCCTGTTATCTGTTCTTTCATACCTCTACTCAATCCATACTTTGCTTATTTTGAATAGTGCTGTAAAAGACATGGGTTTATGGATATCTCTTTGACATATGAACATCTATTTCTTGGAGTAGATTCCCAGAAATGATATTGCTCAGTTCAGGAAGTATTTAATTACAAACAGATGAATTCTTGTCACCAGTAGGAATCACATTTCTTTAGAAGCAAAACATGAGGAGACCAGAGGTTAGAATTTGAGAGAGGATTAGTTGTCCAAATAGGGCAATTACAGAACTAAGAACAAGGAGTAAAGGGCAAATAACAACCAGAAATCAGGAGCAGAAAAACCATGAAGCAGGAAACAGATTGAATGTAGGATATAGAACTTGGGAGACCAGCAATGACTTGGCAGTGGAAGTTGTATTTGCTACACTACCTCAACTTTCCTCTGAGAATACCTCTGTTGATCTCAAGAGCAATATCCAAGGGAAAGGGTTTGGTACATTGTGTGGTCTGTGTGTGTGTGTGGTGTGTGTGTGTGTGTGTGTGAATGTTGAACTTCACTTTAATTTACCAATGGCTCCCAAGGAAATGGGAAGCTGGTAATATGCAGTGCTTTGAAATTCACTTGGTAAATATTCCAGAGTATGGAAATAGAATCTTTGCTCATTCCTTGCCTTCTTGGCACTCTTTAAAAACAAAAAGAATATTTATATCCATGACTAACGGTTCATTTATAGACTCAGCCCTACTCCTCAAGCTATGGAGCAAATTTTAAAATGTGCGAAAATGTTAAAAGTCAATTTATTTTGATGACTACTCAGGCTTAGTTTGCATTCAATTTAGCAAAGCAAAACAACAACACATTCAATACGAATGCAAAGGTATTATAAACAACCTAATAAACAGGAAGTTGTTTTCATTTGGTTCATATTAAAAGCAGACTTAAAGAATTATGCAAATCCATACTTAATATCAATTATGTTTATGTATATTACATTTTCAATTTATAAATATTAAGAAGCTTTCTGAATAAGCTACTTTATTGCCTCATAGAAGGTGTAATTCTAACTATGTATCACTTTAGGCAAGCCAGGCTTAGTCAAGTTGTATCTATATACATAAACAACTTTTTCTAAATTAATTTAACAGACTATAAATCAGTAAATATAATTGTTTTGAATTTTGGTTGTTGCTGTCATGGTTTTTGCAACACTCAATTACTGATCTGACCAAAGTTCTTGTTGGTCTATAGTGTGAGTTGTTACCAAGATGACAGTGGAGAAAGGTGTTTCCCACTGTCAGTCATTGTAGACTGCTGACTGATTTCCCTAATAGAATTTAAATTCAGATTTTAGAGAACGGGTCCTATTTATACTGGCTACACCCACTTTAGAAGAAAAGGCCTAGCAACTTAGAAAGATTTGGTTATTCTTTTCAGAGCAGCCAATAATTTGAGACGCTGCCGCCAACATTTTTGAAGGTTGACTCATCTTGTTTTGTGACCAGGGCAACCCCTTCGTCATCCTTAATGTCTACATACTCTTAGCTGTGCTGCTCTTTCCAAATTAATTTAGATAGAACTCCTAAAGGAAGAGTGAATGTAATATTTTTAAGTATTGAATCAAAAAATGAAACAGATCTGAAATAGAAAAAAATAAAGTGTATGAGCAGAAAGAATAGTTCTTCTCATACAGTCAACATGGGGCTGTGAGCATCTGCGGACCTGGGAGACACTAAACCTTGGATTTCAGACTGTATTTTCTTTACTTTTGCAGTTTAAATAAGCACCCTGCGTGCAGCTGGATAGGGTTTGTAATTCGATTGGAATGTTGTGACTACACCTGTTGTTCTTATTATAAATGCCTAATTCTTACTTGAAACTATTTGTCACAATAATATCCTGTAGTGAAGACTTCTACCAGATAATTGCTTGGCATGTAAACGATACAATGCTCCTCTTAGCTGTTTTAAATGGGATGTCTTCTAATTTTATTACCTACTTTTCGTTCATATATTACCAGGTAAGGTAAATAAGAGCCAGGAAACAGCCTTCCATTTATTATCACCGCTTCTACTGTAATCTGAAATTAACAAGCGATACTTAATGCTTACCATTCCTCTGGGTTTATAAACATCAGCTCCCATTGTTTGCACACAAAGTAAAAAGAATATTGAGCTCAGTCTTTTGCTGTGAATACTTAGAGCAGTGTTTGTGAAATTCCCCTGATACTACACCAGAGAGAGTAATGTCCTCTTCATATTGTGTCTCACCTAGAGTTGCTCAGTGCTCACCCAGCAGGGACACAGTGTGGAAGTGTATTAGTTACTTTCATTGTTATTGTGACTTTTAAAACCTAGCAGAAGAAATAAAAAAAAATAGGTCTATTTGGGGGCATAATTTGGGGTACACTACGACTTGGTGAGAGTGGCTGGTTACCATGTATTTCCAGTGAGGAAGCAAAGATGAACACTGGTCACTGATACTCAAATCAATCTTTCTGTTCTCCGGAACCACAGTCTTTGAAGTGGTGTCACACACATTTACCATCTTTCTACCTTAATTAAGGTAATTTAGAAACTCCCTCCCTGACATCCCCAGAAATTTGTCTCTGAGGTTTATTCTAGATCATATCAAGTTGACAATCAAGATTAGCCATCGTAGGATACAAGCATGGACTTAATTCTGTTCTTTTTTTATTTTTCTCTTTCCCTGTTTTTTCTCCATCTTTTCATCCTCCTACCTTCCAACATTTACAGAGAAATCACTTAAACAATGAACTCACTTCATAATTAATAAATATTAAAAATTAGAAAAATAAACTTTTAGGAAGTTGAGTACCTTATTTGATGTTGTGCGTCTAACAAGTTAAAAGGTTGGGATTTAATGAATATTGTCTGTCTCTATCTAGTATGTATCATTACCCATTTATTTTATGTCTTTTGCTATCTAACACACTCCAGTGAGAGAAATGATGTCATTGGAGAGTATCTGGACAGCATCCAGACATGGGACTCTTTCCCCAGAGTCAACTTTCTTACTCTTAGAGCCCCTTTAACTACTTCACAGTGCCAGAAGCAGAGGTAGTTCCCACATTTCTCCTTAGGGCCAGTAGCTTTCCACACTTTCCAGAAAAACTGATCTCCGTGGTCCAGTGGGGAATGCTCACTTTAAAGGCTTTCAGAAAACAAAGCACTTGGCAAGCCCCTGCTTCCCCCTGCCCTGTGGTTTTGATTCCTATTCCATCAGTGATAACAGTTTAGCTATTCTGAGAAGGAAACCTCATTCTCATCTCCACATCCTTGACACCACCAGCTCTCAGCTCTGCCTTCTCTTCAGGAAGACAAGGACTCAAGCCCTATCTTGAGTACCTTACCTTTAGGGAGTAAATTGGATTGTTGTAGAGATGTTTAGATGAATTAAGACCTAGACAGCTTTCAGTTGTAGTTGTTGAAGACAGGACAGAACAAAAGTAGGGGACTTCTTGGGGGAGAGATGGAGTGAATGAGGACAAAGTATCACTTGAAAGCAGGGACTGGGCCTGCTGAAGCTGAGCGTCTATGAGGAGTTGACTAGATGGAGCCTTGGAGGTCAGTACTGATGTGGAAGGATATGCAAAATAGCAAAATACTGAACAACAAGACATGCACATCCAAGAAGCTTTGCTCAAAACAAGGAAGCTTCTAGAACCCATGCATAGCCTAAAGTCAGTTGTCTTACCAGATAACAGTCTCATCATTAGATGTAGAGGTATATAGCCTACTCATCTCCAGAATGACTTCCTTTGGCCTCTGGATAAGATATAAGTTTGAGTGGCCATGTAATATAGCATATGTATTGCACTCATCCCACAAAGCCTCAGAATGTACAAAGTGGGAACACCTGGTATGATGAAGACCATATGTTATTCCTAGAGTCAATAAATATGAGATTCCTGTGTTGGGGACACAGGTTAATTAGAGACCCCTAAGGTAACAGTATTTGTCAGTTAATATGATTGCGTTATAATCTCTTGACTTGTAAGGGTTGTACAAGGTTGCATACACTCATCATCTCAATAAAGGGAACATGTGACAGGAGGATTACCATGAGTTGGAAACCACCCTGGATAACATAATGAGTATCAGTCCAGCTAAGTCTACATAGCAAGACCTTGTCTCAGACACAAGAAAAAGTACTATGTAGTGTTTCCATTGAAACCACAAGGCTGAAACTAAGCAGTGTCTGATGTAATAATGCATGTGTCTCAGAGGGCTCTTCCTAGAGTTCTGAGTTACCACTCCAGAGGGCTAGAACGTGCTTATTAGTGACTATTTTGCTAGCCAACCATGTACTTATGAGCATAGTATGCGTGTGCGTGTGTGTGTGTGTGTTATGAGTGTCTATATGCATTGATGTGTTCATATATGTGTGCATGTGTCTGTTCATACATATGTCTATCACAGGCAGAGATTTTGGAAAGCTTCTAGATAATTTGCAGCTCCCATTCCACAGTAAACATTTCTGTGAAGTCAAGTATAAAATGAGGAGCTGATTAGAATTTATCTAAAATAAGTTTAGTTCATTAAATGATAAGCTTCCAGCAACTAAAAGCCAGGTGTTGTGCTAAATATTGCAGACTTGTTTTTATAAAAAAGTAAAAAATAAAAATAAAAACATGACACGGCTTATAACCTTAAGATTTCTGAATCGTCAAAATGTGTACTGAGCCGCTGGTCTCCAGAGTTACTGTGTTTGGAGATGGGGATTGGAAAGGTGGTATGGTCAAGAAGTAGAGTCCTTTTGCATGGCATTCCTGTTTAAGATGAAACCTGAGCCATTTGTTTCCTTCCTGCCTCTGCTTTCTGATGCCCTCTGAGGACATAGCAAGAAGACTGCTCTGTGAAAACCACAACTTTCACCATATTTTGAAACTGCTGTCCGTTTGACTTTGAATTTTCCAGGTCCGAAATTGTGAGAAAACTTTTTATCAGTTGTTGAAAGCACTCGTTCTGAAGTATTTGCTTCGGCAATCCGATTCACACCACACCTGCCATCGATTCGAAATCAGACTTGTTATTTTTTTACTCTCAAACTGTATATGTAAATCTTAACGAAAATAGTCCCTTAAATGCTAATTGACGCAGAGAGAACCACTGAGTATGACTTGAAACCTTAATTCTTAAAACCCACTCATCCAGACTCTGTGTCCCCCATTTCTAAATGAAGGGCAGGAAATGAGTGCAGAGGAGAAATTCTAATTCCATGTGTTCTTAAAGCTTACTTTAAAAACAACAAATAAATAAATATTACTGTTTAAAATGTAGATGCTTATGAAATATACTTATTTCCAGCTCCCCTCTCCCTTCATGCCTTTCTTCCTTGTCCTTGCATGCATTAAGCATTCACTGGATGCTTGCACCATCCTAGGCAGTGTTCTAGTTGCTGATGGATGAGTTACATTTTAAGGCCCGTATGACATTGAAAAGACTCCTGTCAGAGAGGTTACAAAAGCTCAATAATTGGTCCTGGAATAACCAAGATTTGAACTTGTGTCACTAAGATTCCATGTTCTGGGTTACTAGTTGACTAGATGAACACAATGTCTTTCAAAGTATCTCAAACTAGTAAGTATGAATGTTGAGATTCAAGACAAACATCATCTGATTTATTTGCCACTTTAAAGAACATTGTAAAACAGAACCTTCTGAACCTGCTGTATTAGAGAAAACAATTTAGCAAATTTTCATGCAGTCATAACTTGTCTTCAACAATTTTCAATGATTCCCTTGGCTGATACACCAATCTCTACCAATCTCTATTCTCGCTTTCAATAAGTGAAATAAAAGAGCTTTCATTTGGAATCCAAGTTTTCCCTTTAATGCTGGAGCAGAGCACTACTCAAGATGCCTAAGAAGGGTGGGACTCCCCTGGATTCAGGCATGGACCTTTTTGAGTGTCTGTTCCCCCTGAAGGTCTTTCCATTTCCTGAGGTTTATATTCTCACCTCTATGTGCTAATATCTCCGATTTATGCCTGAATTCATTCCCAAACTAGCCCAGTCTTAAACACCTTCTTAACTGTCCTCTGCATTTTATTCATTTATTTATTTATGTGAGCGTAGTGTGTGTGTGTGTAATGTACACATTTTTGTATGAGCATGTATGCAAATGTGCACAATTACAGAGGCCAGAGCAAGACATCAACTGTTTTGCTTTTATCACTGTCCATTTTGTTGGTTTTGAGACAGTCTTTCACTGAAAGGCTACTTAATAGCAAGCTTCAGTGACCCTCCTATCTCTGCCTACCCCAGAGCATGCTTTAGAGGTATGTGAGGGCAAGCCATGTGGTGCTGACTAGTCCTATGACATTGTGACACAAGGTAGAGTTATCTGAAAGGAGGAAACCTCAACTGAGAAAATGCCTTCATAAGATCACTCTGTAGATCATTTTCATAATTAGTGATCGCTGGAGGAGGGTCCAGCCCCTTGTAGGTGGTGCCATCCCTTACACAGTGGTCCTGAATGCTGTAAGCAAGCAGGCTGAGCAAGCCATGAGTAGTAAGCCAGTAAGCAGCACCATGGTTTTGGCATCAACTCCTGCCTTCAGGTTTCTACCCTGTTTGAGTTCCAGTCCTGATTTCCTTTATTAATGAAGAGCAATAAGAAGGTGTAAGCTGAATAAAATCTTTCCTTGCCATCTTGGTTTTTGGTCATGGTAACCCTAAGATAACTTGGTAGGATTCTTTGTTTGTTAGTTTGTTATTGTTGGTGGTGGTTTGTTTGGTTATTTCTTACATGAGCTCTAGGATCCAAACCCAGGTCCTCATATTTGAACAGCAACAATTTTTACCCACTGAGACATCTTATAGCTCCTTCATTGGAAATGAAAATGAGCTTGACTTCAATCAAACTCACGTTGATCCTGAAGAATCAAAGGGTACCTAAACCCCCGTTTGTGGCAGTGGCCCCTTCTATGACTTAAACCCCAAACAATGTTTGTCATCTTTTCTTTCTACATCCACTTAACAACCTTCTTTCAAAGAACTCTTCCCTTGGACAAAGAGGAAACATGCCCACTGAGAACAACTATGAGATATCAAAGAGTGACATGCAACCTCACTACCTTTTCTCTGTGTGTCTCTGTGACATTTGACTGTATGGAATGGATGGTCTGTGAAATAAGGAGGCATTGCAAAGCATATCACAAGCATATCACAGCATCCAAGTGAGTCGATGTCCTTTGCAAGCAGTCACCTGGTTCAGTGAATTAACTTCAAGTAATGTTTAAGCATTTGCAAAATCCAAAACTAGCTCCCAAGGCAAAGTCTGGGCATCACTGAAAGAAATCAAAGTATGTTATCTGACTTCTAAAAGCTGTTTAAGAAAAATAACTATACAATATTTGGGCAATATTAAGAACTCTACTTTCCAGGTGGATATTTGAAGATATCTCAGGTATTTCCTTAGTTGTTTGGCATTTAACATTCAGTGTATTTATGGCTAAGTGGAAACCAGTATTTTCCAAGGCAAAACATGGTCTGAACGATATGATTTGATATAAGACTAGCTTAAAAGTAGAAAATATTTTTCAGGGAACTACTAGTGCTCAAAGATAAACTATTATACATATGTTTGAATCTCAATACTTTTCAGTGGTTTTGTCCTAACTATGTGGGTTTTTTATGTATAATGGGATTATTTGGCAAATACATCTAAATAATCATCATTACTACCTAGACATAAAGCAGTCCACTGTCCCTCATTTTTTCTATATGACTTTTCCATCAGTTCTCTCCCATAATCTATGGTCCCATGCTTGTACTGCTTCTCTTCCTGTGATCAATATTTTATGAAGGACATAATAAAGCAAGGACTTGTGTTTGGTTTCCTTAACTTGCATAATTTTTAAAACCTTTATTATCTTGTGGCATACATTACTATTTTTCTCTTTTGCATTGCTAAGTAGCTTCTAATGTGTGGATATTCGATAATGCTAATCCATGCGTCAATCCATGGGCATTTGGATTGCTTCCAGTATTTACTATTAAGCATAGTCCCACTACAAACAGGTTTTGTGCAGCTATGTTCAAAACTGTATTTTTATTCCTGGTTTTGATTGTCTGCCATTTCAATTTTAAGTGGTGAACTGTGGTCTTAAAATATTAAATGGAATTTCCCAGCAATAAACGATTTGTGAGTTTTCAATTGTACTCCATCCTGAGTACTTGAAGAAATCTTACGTTGTCCTGATCCTCCTTGATTAAAATATGAATTCTTTCTTTGTTTGACATATCCACATTGTATACAATCTCATCATGCCAATTCCTTAGCAGCCACTTTGCTTATTGGATTAGTTACCATGGTACTAATGGCTTTAGTAGTAATAACCCCAAGCATCAGGGTAGATGCTTGAGTATGATAGAGTTCTGATATGCCAACGAGCAGCTGTGGAGTTGTTCCTTTAAGTGAAAAGCATTAAATGTTCTTAATTAGAAAAAAAATCAGAAAAATCTCTAGAAAAATTAGATATTTTGATAGAGAACAAGAGATAATACATTCAAATAATATTTATTATAACATATTGTTATACTCACTCAACTTTATTTGTTAATATCCCATTGTGCCTAATTTATTTTTTGTAATTTTAATTTTATTGAAAATCATTTTTTCACACATAAATACTGATTACTGTTTCATCTCCCCTGACTCCTCCCAGATCCTACACACATTCCTCCATGACACAAATATACACATTTCTATCTCTCTTACATTAGACAACTAAAAAACAAATTAAATTAGGACAAAACAAATAGAAAACAACAAGCAAAAAGCACAGTAAACACATACGGACACACACATACACACATCTGCACACCCATAAATCCCATAAAAACATAAAATCAAAACCATAATATATAAGCAAGGGACCTGTAAAGTTTTTCTAAAAATGTCTAGATAAAGCATTATGAGATAAAACCCCTCAAAAAACACCATTGAGTTTGTACTGTATTAAGCATGTACTACTGCTGGTTATGGGACCTGCTCTTAAGTATGGTTTATATACCCAGTGAGACTCTCTTGAAGAAAATTATCTTATCTTTTGTGAGCTGTCATCAATTGGAGATAGCTTCTGAGTTAGGGGAACTTTGTTTACTTCTCTTCTTTATGCTGAGGTATCTTCTGAGTTTGACCTGTCCAGGCCATGCGTGTGCTGACACAGTCTCTGTGAGTTCATATATGGATCAGTCATGTGGAGTCTAGAAGGGCCTTGTTTCCTTGGTACCTTCCAAAGTCATTGGCTGCTACAACCTTTTTACCTCCTCATCAGGGAGTTGCCTGGGGTCTAATAGGAAAGATTTGATGCATATATCCCCATATATGAGTGAGGGTTCCAATGTCTCTCACTCTTTGGAGATTGCCCATTGTGGGTCTCTATATTTTTCACATCAAGAAGCTTCTCTGATGATGGCTGAGCAAGATACTCCTCATGTTCATCAAATTTTATTTATCATAAGTAATATGTAATTAAAGAACAACATTGTACTGCCTATGGTATCAGATACCCACTACAAGTCTTATAACCATTGAACAGAAAGGAAATCTTTGGTGTTTCCCTGTCTCTTGGAAAAAGCTTAGAGTTGGCTCATATAGAGTAAAATTTTATAAGATCTGAGTGTATTAGTTTCCAGAATACCTGAACATTCTATACTTCCACAATCAGTAGATAAAAGTCTATGTCTCACACATTTCCACCTGTACTTAGTATTTTTACTTTCTTGTTTCTCTTGCTTCATATACTAGTCACCATATGCTGTCTCTTGATTTTTTTTTTTTTATCTTAGTCATTCTGATGGGTGTAAGGTAGAATCTCAGAGTAACTTTGATTTTTATTTCCCTGATTACTAAGAACATTGGACATTTCTCTAAGTGTTTTTCAGTCCTTAGAGATTCCTCTGTGGAGAATCTCTGTTTGGCTCTGTACTCCATTTTGTAAATTTGGTTATTTAGTTTATTAGTGTCTAATTCCCATGCTCATGAATTGGTAGTATTAACATAGTAAAAATGGCCACTTTCCCAAATGAAATCTAGAGATTCAGTCAAATTCCCATCCACATTCTAGCACAATTCTTTACAGACCTTGAAAGAACAATTCTCAAATTCATTTAGAAAAAGAAAAAGTCCAGGATAGCTAAAAAAAAAAAGTCTTGAAAAATAAAAGAACTTCAGGAGTTATCATCATCTCTGATTTCAGGCTGCACTGCAGAACAATAGTAATGAAAACTTCGTGGTATTGTTACAGAAACAGACAGTCTGAACAATGGAATTAAATCAAAAACCCAGAAATAAACTCACTGTCTTAGTTAGGGTTTCCATGGCAGTGAAGAAACCAAGGCAGCCCTTATAAAGGACAACACTTAATTGGAGCTGGCTTAGAGATACTGAGGTTCAATTCATTATCATCATGGCAGGAAGAGAGGCAGGGTCCAGGCAGGCATGATGATGGAGGAACTGATCTTGATCTGAAGGCCAACAGAAGAAGACTACACACTTCTTCCACACTGAGTGGAGCTTCAAGGCCCACCCCGACAGGGACATACTTCCGCCAGCAAAACCACATGTTGAATAGTGCTACTCCCTGGGCCAAGCACATTCAAACCACCACACTGACACACCTACAGATACCTAAATTTTTTTACAGTGAAGCCAAAGTGATACAATGGATAAAAGAACATATCTTCAACAAGTGGTGCTGGTTTGACTGGATGTTTGCCTCAGAAAAATGCAAATAAACCCATATTTATTATCCTGCACAAAACTCAAGTCCAAGTGGATCAAAGACTTCAATATAAAATTGGATACATTAAATCTAATGGAAGAGAAAATGGAGAATAGCTTTGAACTCATTGGTATAAAGGCAACTTCCTTAAAGGAACACCTATGGCTCAAGCACTAAGATCAACAGTTAATAAATGGGACCTCATGAAACTGAACATCTTCTTTAAGGCAAAGGACACTGTCAATAGGAAAAAAAATGACAGCTTACAGACTGAGAAAGGATCTTCACTAACCCTGCATCTGACAGAGGGCTAATATCCAAAAATATATGAAGAATTCAAGAAGATAGACACCAACAAGCCAAATAACCCAATTAAAAATGATTTTTCAAAGAGCAGAAATTTTCACAGTTTTTTTTTTTTTTTTTTTTTTTGTTTTTTTTGGAGGGGGGATTTCCTAATTAAAAGTATTCTGGTTCCTGTGGAGTCCTGCTGTAGAAAGCTCAGTAGAGACATGAACCCAACATGAGACACTCGGCCATCAGGATTTTTTTTTCTAGTGTCCTACCCAATATCCAAAACTCAAATGCTTTCAGAATGTCTTCACATGTATCCCACTCCTTCCTGCCAGCTGTCTTTATCTCATACAGCTTTGTCACTGAAGCTCAACACTGAGAGCTTGAGTTAATACAGGGACAGATAAGAACTAGCAAATAACATCAAAGTGGTTTGTGCAGAGTCAGTGACACAGAAGAGCATCTCATGGTCTTATATCAAAATCACTGTGGCCACATTTAACAGAGGTTAGAAGAACAGTTCATAAAACACAGTGTTGTCTTTTCTTTGGTTTCATAGAAAACATTTATTTTGTTTATTGAGGACAGATTTATAGACCATGGAGTTAATGAAACTTGCTCTTCAGAGCCCTTAATTTCTATAGACTCTAAAGTCCCAAGAAGGGACATACAATGTGATTTAATATTTATTATAAATGTGTGGACTTTATTTTCATTTATTGTATGTTCGTATTTTTAAAAAGGTCTTTTTACTCCAGATGTTGTATTTTGCATTCTACAAAATAATAGAGAAAGAAGGTAGCTAATAATCTCTGAATGATTTGGAAGTATAGTCACAAAAAGGTATATGCATGTGTGTGTGTGTGTGTGTGTGTGTGTGTGTGTGTGTGTAAGAAAGGGGGGAAAGGGGGAGAAGGAGAGAGAAAGAGAGGAATGGAGGGAGGGGTGGCGAGGGAGGGAGATGTATGTGGTATGGCAAGTCCACAGGGCCAGTGTAAATAACCATAGGTTCCAACAACTGCTGAACTCTAGGACCTACCTCTGAATCTGTGATACTGATCACATTTTTCATTGGCTGTACCTGGTTGGCAGCATCATGGATGATATTCTAACCCAGCTCCTTTGTATAGAAATGAAAGTCCTATGAGTAACTTGTGTACAGAGGACTCCCCTACAACTATCTCTACTTCTCCTAGAAAGAACACATTCTCAGGTGATTTTATCCAAGCTTCTTTCTTCCTCTTCTCACCCTGGAGTCAGTCCTGCATGGAGGACTGCCCCAACTTCTTCATTCTCCTGAACAAGCATTGCACCTAGGAAGTCTTTTGATTGGTTCTTCTTGTTTTAGAACCTCTTGAGAGGTGGTATGATCTCAATAAGAACACTGAGACCATTTTAAAGATGTAACCTAAGAAGGAATGTGCCAAATTGTGTGTGTGTGCTTGTGCATGCATGTGTGTGTGTGTGTGTGTGTGGTGTGTGTGTGTGTGTGTGTGTGTGAGATGGGTATACTCATCCATGGAAGTGGATGTGGAAACCAGAGGACACCAGGTGTCATTCTCTGTTACTTTCCACCTTACTTTTGAAGATAGTCTCTCTCTGAATCTGGGCTACCTGTTCAACTAGACTGGCTAGTAACCAAGACCCTGGGATCCACATCTCCCCAGCGTTCATATTCTGGGGTCACAGACACATGCCAACATGACTGGCCTTTTGCAGATTCTGGGGATCCAAAAATATAAGCACTTCACCATTTGAGATGTCTCTCCACTTTTGTGTTTTCTGTTTTTGTTATTGACATACCTACATGTCTTTCAATATATTATGTTCAATGTCACCTATGTACTTTTTGATATTATTAGCTATTCACAGGATTTTGGCTTCCTTCTTATGCTTTAAAACATGTTAAGAATGCATGAAACATTCCACACATTTAACAATCACTGAAGAACTGTCACCATCTAGTTCTCAGCTCTTCCTAAAATTCTAATTATACCATAAAACAAATTCTAAGGACTTGCTCTTTATGGCAGCTGTACTTTTTAAAATTGTTCATCTTCTCTTCTGTCATGGCTAGATTCACTTCAGACTGTGGAAGGATGCATTGGAAACAAGGAAAGCCTAAGCTGGAGGCAGATAGATCTCCAACAGTCTTCATCCATTCTTCATGCTTCTCTAAGCAGGCAGCCTCCATGTTTCTTTCTATGAACCTTAATGGATAACTGGTTATTTTTATTTATGTCTATGTTTCTTTCTGTTTATATACATGTGTATGTAGGTACCCTTGGAAGCCAGAAGAGAGTGCTGGATACTATTGAGTTACAGGCAGTTGTGAGTCACTCAGTATGAGTTTCTGGGAATCAAATATTGCTCCTCTGCAAGAACAATAATTGCTCTTAATTACTAAACTATATCTCCAGACTCAACACTTTTAAAGATGTTCTTTAATCTTTCCAATTGGCCTCAGGTCTATTACTCTAATGTGGCCTGGGGGTCTGTTGGACATATTATTTTCTATCTCCTCTAGATGAATGGGAATACCTCTTCACATAGCTCCAAACTTTCCAATCCAGTAGAGAATATGGGTCTCTGAGAGATGTTATATGCTTGTATCTGTTATCCGGCTTCACCCACTGACTAGGACTTTATGTATCAAACACAGTTCCTCATGAGATAGTGAATCCCTGAGCATCCTAGGCTGTTACTTACCTCCGTAACAACATTTTGCATTTTGTGTGATTTGCTCATCTCTTGAACACAACTTTAGGTCTTTCTTTTAGAGGGGTTGTACACCTCAAGGTAACTAAGAAGACTTCAGAGTTTTGGATAAGAATCACAACATTTTCTAAGCTTGAAGTTGGCACAAAAGCTAGTGATTTGTTTAAACAATGACAGCAAGATTCTGAAGATGGGGAGATTGAGAGTGGCAGTGCCTATAATGACCCTGAAGAAATAATTTAAAAGGACCTTTCCTTTTATAAAACAGTGGTTCTAGTTGGTACTCACAACTATAACCCACATGTCAGACAAGCAAAATGTTAAAGTGTATTTTAGTTCTTTCCCTAAGAAAACTGGCAGTAAGAATTATCTTAAATGAATGAAACTCAATCTGGAAAAAAGGGAGGGAACCACTGCCCCAAACTGCAATTATTTAACTTTTAATAATTTGAACAAATTGTTTAAGTTCCCATTTCTTGATTTTTATCCTTTAATTGCTTTTTAAATATAGTCATGTTTATCTCTTTTCTCCTCAAATTCTTTTATTATAAGAAGAAAGTATGCTTCATGGTAAGTTAAAATGTATAATAGAAAGCTTAAGCATCTTCTATGTTAGAATTTGGGCTTGATAGCATAGTGGAGAACTCTCTTGGGTAGGGAATGAATACAGGAAGAATATAAAATGCAAGTCTGTAGCTTCTTGATTACTTTATTCATTCATTTACTCATTCATTCTGTCCCCCCCCCCTTTTTTTCAAGAGACTATAAATATACCTACTTTCCTGGAGGTAAAACAATCATGATATCATGTCAAACCAACCTACTTCACCTCTATTGGTCTTGTCTTGTTTATTCCTGTTATCTGATAGCAACACTCAGGATTACCTTCTTTCATTTCTAAGGTGCCTATGTCACTTATAACTAGATTAATCAATGCATATGCTGTTCTTTCCGTAATATGTCTTTGTCGCCTTCCTTTCAGATCAAATCAGAAACCCTGAGAAGTTCAGAGAAACACTTTTCTTCTGTACTTTCTTCTCCCAATAGATAAGAAATTAACAATTCCCAAATCCGCATGGTAAGTTGAGGCTGGCATAGAACAGCTTATACAGCTGCCTCAGCAGCTTGTGCCCTGTGGCTCCCAGCAGTATTTATTCTCTTTACATGCCTATAGGCATCCGTTCTGTTTGCTTGGCCTCTGGAGTACATGGCCCATTACCCTTTTCAATGGCTCCCCAATCTCTTCCCAACCACTAGAGATCAGAAATAGATTAAATGAAGCCATCTGGAGAAATGAGGACCTCCAAGTGAGTCTTCCCCTAGATACAGCTGTCTTAGGGCAGACAGGAGTGAACCTTCTAAATAGTTCACATAGGCACCGCCATCATTGAAATCTACCTCTGTGTTCTGCCTGATGTTCTTTCTAAGTCATCAATGAATAGATATTGCTCATTGGTTGCTCCTGGAGGGAGAGTAAGACTCTGGAAAATTATGCAAACTAAACTTAGTACTGAATGGGTCACTGGTTTTATATTGGTATGGCAGACTTAGATGCCAACCACTCTAACACAGTTGCTGGTAGGATGTAGCTAAACCAGGGAAAAACATATGTGCCTAATAGGTAAGAACAGAACATCGACGTGGCTCAAGTGAAGACTTGGTATGTAGATGCATTTCTGTAGAAATAGTCAAGGGTCCAAATGAGACAAGGCTGAATTTTGGAATGCCAAACCAAGACAAGCAATCCCTAAAAAGGAAGAAGGAGCTGTAAGATCAAGGGCTCAAGTCGAGAAGATTAGAGAGAGAAATGAGCAGAGAAAAATGGATAAATTGCTTTCCTGCTTAAGGAAAAAAGACAGAGATGGGTGCTTTCTTGGACCTGTGATTCTGTTCGTTCAAACACACACTGTGGGAGCCAAAGTCTCCAAGTACAGTGAACTGTACTTGCTGATGTGAAACATAATCTTTGTCTTAGAGTGCATTTTTATGTGGGATAAAGTCAACCTACCCAATTTTCTTAAGCACTCCTCCTTGATATTTTTTATTTTTATTTTGTGTGTGTGTGTGTGTGTGTGTGTGTGTGTGCAGAAAGAACTGTGCTACTCTATTTACACCACAAGCTATGTGAGCAGATTGGGTAAAATAAGGTGTTCAAACCCCAAAGTCCAAGAATGGCTGCTATGACTCAAACTCTTGGCAGGCTATATACTCCACAGCCCATCTCCTTTCCCACATTTCCCTGCATTCTGCTATTTCAGCCACATGCAAGGGATTCAAGGATCCTTTTCAACTTCCCCTTACTCCCTACTATTTAATTAGGTTATGCTAATCATGGTGATTCCATTAATTTGCTATTGGTAAAGAATGAACATAATGTCCTGTCCAATCTTATCCCATGAGAACATCCTCTAATATGGCAGGTTCTTAGACTCTTAAAAGTAGCAAAACATCAACTTCTTTCCTAACACCCTTGTGAGTTTTACTGTGAGAATGTGATGCTTAGGGCTGCTATGGATGTGAGGTGAGGACGTCTTGAGTTCTGTAAGGGAAGATCCCAAAATAGAAGCCCACATGCTGAGAATAGAAAGCTGGAGAGCCCCAGGGATGTATTATAGAGCTGCCAGGCTGGCTACTCTTGAGTTTCATTGCCTGCCTCTGCCCTGTCATTTCCTTGAGCAGTGTATTCCCTGCACCAACTGAACAAGTTTTCATTTCATTTGGTTGTTATTACCTATATGGCTTGAAAGAATGTTTTGCTTAGTAGAGCAAAGTCTGTTCATTGGGTCTTGAAAATTTAGGACAATCTGTGTGATCACTGATCAAAAGATTTTCCTTTTCCAAATATTAAAAGCAATATCCAAAGGGTATTTCAAAGCTGCCAATCCCAAATAACCCCAAAGCATCTGATGATTTCAGTCTTTTCCCAAAGGTGAGAGCACTGAAGGCTCTAGCCAGCCAAGGTCAAGCTCCTGTTGATCCCCTGAGGCTCTGTGTTGCCTTCACTGCACCACCAGCTGCAGAAAGTACAGTCTGCAATTCAAACATCCAGCAGAGAGAGAGAGCAAAGCAGCAGCTTGGGAGGCTGAATACTTTCTGTATTTGATCTAGCTCCAAGATCAAGAGGAAACTCTACAAGTTACTAGAAAAGCAGAGGGAAAGAAAAAGAAATTGAGGTAGAATTAACTAAAGAGAAAAAGGAGGAGGGGTGGGAGAGAAGAAGGAGGAGGAAAAAGGAGGAGGAGGAGGAGGAGGAGGAGGAGGAGGAGGAGGAGGAGGAGGAGGAGGAGGAGAAGGAAGGAGAAGGAGAAGGAGAAGGAGAAGGAGAAGGAGAAGGAGGAGAAGGAGAAGGAGAAGGAGAAGGAGAAGGAGAGGAGAAGGAGAAGGAGAAGGAGAAGGAGAAGGAGAAGGAGAAGAGAAGAAGAAGAAGAAGAAGAAGAAGAAGAAGAAGAAGAAGAAGAAGAAGAAGAAGAAGAAGAAGAAGAAGAAGAAAGAAGAAAAGAAGAGATAAGCAGTTTATTCTAGATCCCCAGCAAGAAAGTGTCTTAGTGATCTATTATGCATCACCTAAAGTAATGATCCCTACTTGACTGAAGATGCTTAGTAGGTATCTTGTCAAAGAGCAGATGAAGGGTGAAACTTTCAACTAGGCAGCAACATATTTTTCTCAAATTTTTGAGTAAAAAGTTTGAGGTTAATGAGAGAGACCTTAATCCAAACCA
This sequence comes from Mastomys natalensis, assembly GCA_021653895.1. Classification (NCBI taxonomy): domain Eukaryota; kingdom Metazoa; phylum Chordata; class Mammalia; order Rodentia; family Muridae; genus Mastomys; species Mastomys natalensis. Next base: position 1,952,917 of record JAJTUV010000466.1, read on the forward strand.
TAACTGGAGATTATTTTTCTCTACTTTGCTCTTTTCACTTGTCTCTCTCCAGAGGACCGGGGATGCTCTTCATAGGCACTTTCCCTTCTACTGGATCCCTGCAGGAAGCTTGGATATCTCAAGGCTTATTCTCCAGCTCTCTACTCTCCTTTGTTCAGTTAGACACTTGGAATTGAGTTCAAGTTCCCTGTTGGTCATAACCAGAGCCTTGATCTGCATCTCTATGGTTGCTTTATTGTGGGAAATAATTTACATTGCTAGTAATTTGTTTGAGGAATCCTGAGTTAAAAACTGGTTCCATATGGTAAGAACAACCCTGAGATTCCACCTCACACCAGTCAGAATGGCTAAGATCAAAAACACAGGTGATAGTAGATGCTGACGAGGATGTGGAGAAAGAGGAACACTCCTCCATTGTTGGTGGGATTGCAAGATGGTGCAACCACTATGGAAAACAGTCTGGCGGTTCCTCAGAAAACTGGACATATCACTACCTGAGGACCCAGCTATACCACTCCTGGGCATATACCCAGAAGATGTTCTAACATATAACAAGGACATATGCTGTACTATGTTCATAGCAGTTTTATTTATAATAACCAGAAACTGGAAAGAACCCAGATGCCCTTCAACAGAGGAATGGATACAAAAAATGTGGTACATTTACACAATGGAATATTACTCAGCTATCAAAAACAATGAATTCGATAAATTCTTATGTAAATGGATGGAACTAGAAAATATCATCCTGAGTGAAGTAACCCAATCACAAAAGAACATACATGGTATTCACTCACTGATTATTGGATTTTAGCCCAGAAGCTTGAAATACCCAAGATTCAACTCACAGACCACATAAAGCTCATGAAGAATGATGACCAAGTTGGGGGGGGGGGGCACTTCAGTCCTTCTTAGAAGAAGTAACAAAATACTCAAGGGAGCAAATATGGAGACAAAGTACAGGACAGAAACTGAAGGAGGGGTCGTCTACAGACCATTCCACCGGGGTATCCATCCTATGTGCAGTCACCAAAGGTAGATGTTGATGTGGATGTCAGGATGTGCATGCTGACAGGAGCCTGATATAGCTGTCTCCTTAGAAGTCTGCAAGAGTCTGACATATTCAGAAGCAGATGCTCACAGCTAACCATTAAACTGATCATGGGGTTCCCAACAGAGAAGATCAAGTGAAGACTGAAGGAGTTGAGCGGATTTGCGACACCATGAGGAAAGCAACAATATCAACCAACCAGAGCCCCCAGGGTCTAAACCACCAGCCTGGGAGCGCTTAGGGAGGGACCCATGGCTCCAGCTATATATGCAAGGGAACTATTTATAAGTGGGAGAAGAGATTCTTGGTCCCATGAAGGCTGGTCGTGGAGGGGGGGTGGTATTTGAGGGTGGGGAGGTGAGGTACAGGGGAGGGTGGGTGGGGGTACACCATCATAGAGGCAAGAGGAGGGCAGAAGGGATAGGGAGTTCCTGGGAGGGAGGGGGAAAAGGGGGTAAGGGGAAAACATCTGAAATGTAAATAAAATTTCCAATAAAAAAAAAAAAAAAAACACTACCTTAGCATACACCTGATTGTTTGTGCCCAATCGTACACAACATTGCTTTCCTTAAATTCTATGAGATATTTGACTTTATTCATAGAGAGGTTTAGGGTATTTAATTAAATAGAGGCATTTTCACAAGAAAATCAGCCATACTGATTTTTATATCTCCAGATTGATAATGTTGGCCTTAGATTTTTTTCCTATCTTCCCACCAAAGAATAGGATATGATCAACAAATTGGATAATTATCTTTTTAATACAAAGTAACCTGTCTGCTCCTGAATAAATTGCATTCAATTTTTCTTGGCACAATGGTTTCCCCTTTAGATGTAATGTACCCTTTTATTTTTGAAAAATGTGTACGATGTGAACTAATGACTTGAGTAACATTTTTTTGCATTCATTCCAGAGGTGGTTATGGTACAGGCAAAAGAGTATCTTGTTATTAATAGAATATTAGTTGGTTCAATCATGTCTAATAATAAGCTGTATAATAAATCATAAAGCATTTTGCAATTAGGAAAATTTACACAAAATAAGAAACGACTACTAACTTAGTAGCCCCAACAAGTATGAAGCAATGCATCATGGAACAACTGCTACAGTAAAGGCATTCCAATTTAGAATGACTCTCCATTTATCAATTGCAACAAACCTCTTCTTTTCATAGAAACTGCTGTACTGGCTAAAGGGCACTAGTGAAATACTTACCTAGTATCTCCAAAATGCTTGTTTCTCCTCTAGAAATTTTCCATATTGTCAAAATACTTGAAGAGCTTACCCCCTCCATTCTCTCACAGGTAGTGATTAAAGGCTCCATTATTCCAGTAATGTCCACCAGCACTGCAACATTTATACAGCTTTCAGCATTTCCATTACCAAAAGCTAATAAATGACCCACTGTAAAGCAAAATTGAGCCAGCCGGGGACAACATTGGCATAAAAGATTTCACCCTGATCATAGGTATTCTTTTTATGAAGAGATTTTCCCATTTACTTTTAAAATATATAGAATAGGTTTGGGGTATTTTGGGTTTTATTTTTATATTTGCCATGTACAGGAAATAAATATCAAGAGAATTTTGTTACTCTTTGAAACTTTTGCTTGTGTTGCTTCTTGAAAGATAAGATCAGTGGAAACAGGTTTAGCTTTTGATTACTGCTTACTTAATCGATTGTTTTCCTTTTGTACTATGTTCTTATTTAGACCTATAGAAATATAAAAAGGTATGCATTTGGTTAATTTTATTATTTGATTGAATATATGGTAGACTGTTGCAGATTGCTATTTGTTTTTCTGCTCCCTTGAGAAGGGTGCCCAGACTATACGCTACAGTAGATGGTCTCTTCATGTCATCTAACCAGTAATCACTTGGGAAATGAGAGAATAGCACACTTGTCAGTTTCTGATGATACTGTCCTGCCTGGCCTAAAGTGTGATTCCCTTTTTTATCTCTCTGACCAACTGGCTGCCATCAACCAGCTAAGATCTGTAGTACTGAGAACCAGTCCACACTGCCAACTGAGCTGAGTGGAATCTACACGTGGGTCACCCTTTCCACAGCCCTGTGCTCACTTAATCCCTTGTAGTGACTCCTTTGGGGTGTGACCAAAAGCTGCTGCTCAACACAAATTACAGAGACCATGACCCTCACCACAACCACCTTTAACATGTTTCATTACAAACTACAAATGAGTGGCTGTCACATGCTTAATGCTATCACAAATATCATGTGTGCTTCATATAACCTTCTTGACATTAGCGTGAGCTCAGGGCCACAAATCAGAGGGAAGCTCACCAGTCAAACTCCACGTCTGCTGGCAGATTCCCACCCCTGCTGCTCAAACTTCTGCTCGACCTCCACAGGCAGCTTTGCCCAGATGAAAGCATTCTGCTATAAAAATCACATTTTCTTAACTAGCTGAAGTGTTTGTTCTCATTAAGTCACACCATCCCCGTAGTGACAGGATTTCCATGTCTTAGTAGGAATTCTTTTTTTTTCCCTTTTCCTTTCATTATTCTAAATTGCCAGCTTTTCATGCAAAATCCAACTCTAAAACATGAAGTGTCTGATTTTTATTTTGTTCAAGATGTATATGAGTATTTTCAACTTTTGCACAAAATGCAGTAATCCACTGTAAACAAATCTATTGTCTGTACTGTGTGAAAGAGAGACAGCAGAAGAAGAATGTATTCCATACTTGAAAAAGAAGAGGGGACTAAAATGTTCTTGTCACAGAAAATAAGAATTAAAGGTAGGGAATGATTGTAATTTACATGGAGATACTCCACAATACGTACATAGTTTAAAAGATCATGTTGAATATCAGAAATGAATACCTTTTTTTACTTGTTAAAATTATGGTTAAAAATTAAATGCCACAGCCAAAGGGAAGCTAGGGAAATCAAATAAAATGTAAAGTGGAGTCCACCCTGATCCCCAGGGGTTCTGGAAGTGACAAAGCACATTAGGTAAAAACTAAGGAAATGCAATTCAAGGAGAGAGCACAGATTTGCACAGACAGTGCTTTCTGCTTAAACATGAAGGCCAGAGTAGAGAGTCCCAGAAGTGAAATGTTCGAAGAACGCAATGCTCCATCTTGAATCCTAGTGCACGGGGAGGGGAAGCTGAGACAGATTCCTCCAGAGTAAGCTTGATAGCGAAACTAGAAGAAATAGCTAGCCCCAGGCTCAGGGTGAGGCTCCGCATCAACACATAAGGCAGAGAGCAATACAGAAAGGGACCTGATGATAATTTTGGGCTTCCTCAACCACTATGTGCATACATGTATACACTTACCTCCTCAACACAGGTACACTTACACACATACAGACATGCATATATTCATAACACACACATGCTTGCATAAAAAGTTAAAGAAATGTTCATAAAGTACAAGCTTCCACTCTAACATTGTATCTGTATTGGACCATTGACTGTAAGAAATATGCCAAACTAATATAACATATTTATAATAGAAAAAACAGTGGAGTATAATATAAGAACTCTTAAAAATGCTTATCTTCCCAATTTTTCTGTAAAAATTAATTACAGTTTAAATTAGGACAAAATGGCCAACAGATTGGGAAAAGATCTTTACCAATCCTACATCTGATAGATGGCAGATATCTAATGCATACAAAGAACTCAAGAAATTAGACTCTAGCCAATCAAATAACCCTATTAAAAAATGTGGTACAGAGCTGAACAAAGAATTCTCAACTGAGGAAACTCAAGAATGATCAAAAAGCACCTAAAGAAATGTTCAACATCCTTAGTCATCAGGGAAATGCAAATCAAAACAATCCTGAGATTCCACCTCACACCAGTCAGAATGGCTAAGATTAAAAACTCAGATGATAGCAGATGCTGGTGAGGATGTGGAGAAAGAGGGACACGCTTCCACTGTTGGTGGGATTGTAAGCTGGTACAACCACTCTGGAAATAAGTCTGGCGGTTCCTCAGAAAATTGGACATAGTATTATTACCTGAGGACCTAGCTTTACCACTCCTGAGCATATACTCAAAAGATGCTCCAACATATAACGAGAATACATGCTCCACTATGTTCATAGCAGCCTTATTTATAATAGCCAGAAGCTGGAAAGAACCCAGATGTCCTTCAACAGAGGAATGAATACAGAAAACGTGGTACATTTACACAATCGAGTACTACTCAGCTATTAAAAACAATGAATCATAAAATTCTTAGGCAAATGAATGAAACTAGAAAATATCATCCTGAGTGAGATGGCCCAATCACAAAAGAACACACATGGTATGTACACACTGATAAATGGATATTAGCCCAAAAGCTCACAATACCTAAGATACAATTCACAGACCACATGAAACTCAAGAAGAAGGAAGAACAAAGTGTGGGTGCTTCGGTCCTTCTTAGAAGGTATAACAAAATACTCATGGGAGAAAGTAAGGAGACAAAATGTAGAGCAGAGACTGGAGGAGGAACCTTCAGGAGACTGTCCTACCTGGAGATCCAGCCCATGTGCAGTCACCAAATGCAGGCACAGTTGTGGATGCCAGGAAGTGCATGCTGACCAGACCCTGCTATACCTGTCTCCTGAGAGGCTCTGCCAGAGGCAAATGCTCACAGCTAACCATTGAATTGATTATGGGGTTCCCAGTGGAGGAGATAGAGAGAAGACTGAAGGAGTTGAAGGGGCTTCCGGTCTCATGAGAAGAGCCACAATACCAACCAACCAGAACTCCCAGGGTCTGAACTGCCAGCCTGGGAACATGCTTGGAGGGACCTATGACTCCAGCTGTATATGTAGTGGAGGATGGCCTTGTCAGGCATTGGTAGGAGAGGAGGTCCTTGATCCCTTGAAGACTGAATGCCCAAGTGTAGGGGAATTCCAGGGCAGGAATGGGAGAGTGGGTGGATGGGTGGGGGCACATCCTCATTGAAGTAGCAGGAGGGGGAAGAGGATAAGGAGTTTCTGGGTGGGAGGAAATGGAGAAAGAGGACAATATCTGAAATGTAAATAAATAAAATATCCAATAAAAAAAGAAACAGAACACACAAATTTGCTAAAGAAAAGCCCCTCAAAAGCAAATGCATTTTATGAGATTCCATTCCTATACAATGTCCATAAGGAGGAAATCTCAGCCATGTGAATCATGATTAACATTTACTAAGGGCTGCAGATTACACAAGGGTGGGAGGAAATGGTAGCTAGTGTGCCCAAGCCTTCTGTTTTACATGATGAAAATATTCATATTTTATAAATTGACTGTGGTAATGGTTGCACATATTTGAGAACATACTCAAAACCATCAAATTTTGTAGTTTTGCTGGGTGAATTATACAGAATGGGAATTACATCTCAATAAAACTGCTAATAAAATGCTATAAACTAATTGAAGTCAGAGAATGCTATTGAAATGTACAGAGTCAGTAATGAGACATTCTTGAATTAGTGTTCTCAAAGATTCAATAAAATAAATACTAAATATGGGTCTTTATTACATCTCAATAGTCAAAGAAATAGATATAATTGAAAATATGCTCATTCAAATCTCCTTCCTGTTAAATAAAATCTATTCAATTTTAAGGACCTGATAGAAAACACATTGATATATTTTTGAAGTTTTAATAGCTATATTAAATTATGCTTTTTATCAAATCATCCAGAAAAAAATCATGGTATTTAAGAATCTATATTATTTATTATGTAAACTAGAGTCTCTGGCACAATCTAGAAATTTTACTTTTTAAGGTGGACAGCTAAGAAATTTCAGTCAATTTACAAAGACTAAAAGTATTATCATAGTTGATCTGTAAATAGTATCTAGCAAGGAAATCAGAGCTGGTACAAAGTGCTAGCCGAGCATGCACAGAACCCTGGGTTCTGTACCCAACATGGCCCAAACTAGGTATGGTAGTTCATGGTTGTTACCCCAAGACTTGAAAGATGGGGGCAGAAGTATCAGAAGTTCAAGATTACCCTAAGCTAAATAGAGAGTTGGAGGTCAGCCTGTACTACAGGAGGCCTTTTTGAAATAGAGAGGTGGGGAGGGAGAAGGATATAGACATCTTGAAGGAGGAGAAGAAGAAACAAGGAAAGGAGGGAGGGAGGTAGCAAAGAAGAAAGAAAGAAATTGCCTTGAGCGATGGATGAGAAGGTAGCAAGAATGCACTGAAACAAGTGTTCCCTAATGAGTATATTCATTTTAACTCTTTCTCCAAGCCCAGAGTATGAGCATCTCTCTCCAGTGTCTTCTTCTTTGTTTCTGATTTTTTATATGCTTTCCTGACCCTCTATGCTTTCTCTCATCTTTGGCTATATTCATGTCTCCTTTCCTCCCTCACATGTCTGACGTTTTTTCCCATTAGCCGTTTCACCCGATCTATGCAAATATAAACTTACAGGGCATTAATCAGAACATTTTATAGCTACAAATTACAGTTTTATTCCTGATCTTGATTTAGATGTTTTGTAGTTCTATAGGATGGAGTGGGGCTCCTGGACTGGCTTCTTGGGACCATCTATTACAAACGGGAGTATCAGACGTATCCAAGGCACACTGATCAGTAACTCTGAAGTGGTACCCAGGGGACTGTTTTTCTCTTAAAACAAGCCTTGCACTGTATTTGTGTATATATATATATATATATATATATATATATATATATATATATATATATATTGTCTATATAATATTACTTTTATATATGTTTTCAAGACTGAGTGGTGATAAAGAAGGGAGCTGTAATTAATGTACATTCCCGGAAATAAACAAAAAACCCCTGTGAGTACGTATATGATGCACCCCCATGTTTGAGCAATATTGATCTAAGAAAAACCCAAGCTATACTTTAGAGAACTCAACATTTTTGCATTCTACAATGGGAGAAGTTAGTACATCTGAAAGTGTCTTTACCTTTTAAGACAAGTGACCATAGCTGGGAGCATCACAACCTGCCCAGGATCTCCTAAATATCTCCAGATCTTATGACTGTGAGAAAAATTAAAATTCCCTATAATCAACTCAGCCTGAATCATTGGGTGAGATTGTCTGAAAATCCCTTCTTAGTTATGTAAGATAACAAAGGAATGGGCAACCCAATCCTATCAACTAGAGACACCCACCCCACCAATCAAGGGCTCTTCCAAATGCCATTACTACATCATGGCTTTTTAATGAATGAGAATGGGACAAATCAATGTTCCTCCCAAGTGAGGACTTTCACAGTTCAGCTGCTTTTATGAGTGAGTGACAATAAGGTGCTCTCCAAGTCTCCATGTATGACTCTGATATCTAACCTTGGATCATTCTATGATAATCTTCAACTTTGTTCCTGAGATTGGATTCTCTTTATGATCCCAGTATCACTGTGTAGCAATGTTTGCAAAGTTCTCTCTGTTTCTAGAAGCAGATCAAAGAGTAGGATTGGACTGCCCCTTCCAGCCTCTAGATGAGAAATGTCAGATGTGTTTCCTGAAATTCAATCAATGGCTGGAAAATGAGTCTTTTCACAAACAATGGTGATGTTATAAACATCTGGGATCTACACTGAAAAATAGCCTCACACCTATTGTTTTACTTCATCTTTCTGAAGCTCTCAAAGAAAGGTATTTTCAACCCGAATGATGATGATTAATGAGTTATGATCAAAGAGAACAGGAGACAGCATAAATGTTTGCTGCCAGAATGGGAACCAAAATCTGCTCTTCTGGCTCACTGCTACTGTGTCTGTGTGTTCATGCATGTGTGTCTCTGCACACATGTGTCTATGTGTGATTTTATGTGTGTGTACATGTGTGTGCATTTGTACATCTATGTGTGTCTACATACATATGTGTAAGTGTGATTTTGTGTGTGTGCATATATGTCTGTTCATGCATGTGCATGTGTCTGTATTTGTGTGTGTGTATCTGTTCATGCACGTGTGTCTGTGCATGTATGTATCTGTTTGTGACTTTGTGTATGCATGCATGTATGTATATATGTGTGTCTGTGCATGCATGGGTCTGTGTGTGATTTTGTGTGTGCATGCATGTGTGTGTATTTGTATATGTGCATGTGTGTGTGTGTCTGTGCATGCATATATCTGTGTGTGATTGTGTGTATGTGCATGTGTGTGTATGTGATTGTGTGTATGTGCATGTGAGTGTATGTGTGTGTGGTGAAGACAGACTTGCAGGCTCAAGTACCTGGGGTTCATTTGTTGACATCAGAAGAAAATCAGAAGCACCAGTCCTCACATTTCAACTTGTTTCTGGGTCTCTTTGTTTCTACTGCACAGAAAAGGTTAGCTACCCAGATATTTATGGGGGATCTAGGGATTGAGATTCAGCATCTCAAGTTAGTGTGACAAGCACTTTTACCTACTAAGCCAATCTTTTGCCCTTCATTTTTGTAATTCTTTAGTGAACTAATCAGGATTTCATATTGAATGAAATCAATCAGGGCCTGCATTTGAACTTAATTATGCAAACAACTTTTGTTTTCTCATCTTAGGAACCAAAGAAGGCTGAAAAGTTTTATCATTTTGAATATGTTGAGTCTACAGTTCAGATTTGTTTTGGAATTGAATTTGAAAGTGAATTTGAACTAACAAATCTACTCAGAGAATCTAACAGAAAAGCATGCTATTTTTCCATGGTTCAATTTTAATGAGTATGTGCTAAGATTTCACTCCCTCCTGTCAAGAATGCTATTGAAAACAGTGACCAAAGTTGTGGTTTCTATCTGACAGAAGCTGGTAGCCTATTGGCACAATGTGGAGACAGAGGTGGATGAAACCAAGGTTACCATGAAGTTGTGAATTTGTACTGATTAAGGAGAGTATTACAAACTGTTAATGTTTGGTTAATTAAGAACCAGTTTTATTTCTTGTTTCTCCAGGTTTAAGAAGCTGAAAGTTAAATAATACTGCTGACGTGGTCTAAGGGTTGGTTTATCTCCCTTCTCTGGGGTCCATTATACCATCACCTACTACACATGATTCCATTTAATAATAATGGAAGTCACACTTGGGTATTGGAAAGAGAATCTTCCCCTCCTGAATTTGCATGGGGAAACCCCTTAGGAAATGACATTTTCTATAACCGACTCCTTGCTCTGTCTGGATCCAACAAGTTACTGTGCACAGTAATTAAGTAAGCACAACAGGCAAATTCAGACTTCAAGTGTCTGGCTTTTATGGTTACAGATGTTCTCTGCATAGTCTGCTCAGCAGTTCCTGGGGTCATAAATGTTTAATTTTTAATCTCTTTTTTATCGGTTTTGTGTAATGCAGACTGCTAGTATACCAAAAGAAATTTTATTAGTGCATTTTATGTGCATGAAGTTTGCAATAATAAGAGCTTTAGTGAAATAAAATAAGGTGTGTTCCCTTAAGGAAATGAATTTTACTTTATCTCAAAACATAGAAGAATATCCTTGCTATAGAACACGAGTTATGTGGACTGCATTCCCAGTATTGTGTTCAATGACAATTTATTTGAGGTCCTAAAATCATTGTGGGGCATTGTGTGACTTACCTTGCAGATGTATTATTGGAAGTACACTGAGTGACATCATCTGTTTATACTAAAAATGTCCTTTGAAATGATAGAGGGACTTGAAACAGCCATCATTTCAGCACGTATTTATCTTCCCTGCATAAGCAGCTGTCCTGTTGCCCAGGGACCTTGTGACACAGACAATATGTGCAAATGAAAAGTGAATTGTTGGTAAAACACCACAAGAAAGGGCTGAGAAACACAGCCTTGACATCACATGTTTACATGTCTACTCTTTACTGGGCACCTGGACGTTCATTGTCCTGACAACATCGCAGCCATTGCAATATTGCCTTAGTGTGAAACTTTGAAGTGAAATCTTCTGATACATGTTTTCCTCTAATATATAATAATACATCATAACATCTGAAAAGCTTAAAATCAAACCCCACATCTCCCATTTAGTATGACATACCCTAAAGTTTTTTCTGCTTTACCATCCACTGATGGGGTGAATTAATTACAACATTTAGAGAAAGCAAGCTTACTGAGAGAATAAAGATCTAACAAATTTGCTTCAGTACACTCTTAACAATGGAGTTTAAGAGCATAAACTATGTGGTCAAGATCAAAAGTTAGGCCTCCTCCAAAGGATGAATAAGAAATGGGCCATAAAGTTGGTGAATCTGTGCTCCTAGTTATATTTTCCATCTAGTTTGGAACCCCTCTGACCAGCATGGACCATGACCCATTATTGGGTAGTCTTACAAACTGTAGATTCAGCTTTATTTTAATATATTGCATAACCTCAGACACTGATTTGAATGAGAAATGTCCCCCACAGACTGGGGCATTTGAACAATTGGTTCCAAGTTGGTGACACTATTTTGGGGAAGCTTAGGAAGTCAGTCTTACTACCACAAACATGACACTGAGCAGACTTTAAAATTTAATAGCCTCTCTTGACTTCCGGTTCCTTCTTTCTGCATCTTGCTTGAAATTGAAGAAGAGAGCTCTCAGCTTCCTGTTCTGACATGCCTGCCACCCAGTGCTATGCCTCCACACTGTAATATGGACCCACATCCCTCTGCACCTGTAAGTACAAATGAACTCTTTCTTCTATAAGATGCACTTGTTATGGCTTTTCATCACAGCAACAGAAAATTTACCACTAAACTTACTTTGCAGTAATAATATCCTCCTTTCTCTATGTTTCTCCGAAGTAAAGAAAGCATCATGCTGTAAATCTGTGGCTAATGTAGATCTACCCTGCCCTCTTCTTCGTGGTTAACCTAGAGGAGGACTGGGATCCTTAAGCCTTTGAGACCCTCTCAGAAGTTCACCTATTTCCTGTGAGTTGTGAAATGGTGATTGGTTTGATAGAGATCCATTACAGGTCTGAGCCATTTGATTTGCCCAGTGCTTGATGATTGTCCCAATTTCTTGTTTGCCACTGTGGTAAAATATTCAAGAAAATTAGCTCAAGGGAGAAGGGGTGTGTCTGGCTCATAATTCTACCTTCCAGTTCCTGTAGGAAACATGGCAGGAAAATTGCAGCAGCCGCAGGGACTTGAGAGAACTTGTTGCATGCACAGTCAAGAACAGTGAATTAATATGTACATGCTTTCAGTTGCCCAGCTTCCTCTCTCCACTCTCATACAGCCCAGGTCCTAGTCACAACTAATGAGTCTTGCCACATCAATTAACTTAGTCAAGACAATTCCATACAGGTACACTCAATATGACACATTTTCCTGGTGATTCTTTAGTTGAGTTGGCAATTAACACTAACCTTTACAGCATTAGAAACAAAAACAAGGAAACAAACAAACAAACAAACAAAAAATCCAAAACCAACAACAACAACATAGTACTTTTTTGTTGTTATTTAAATAGAATCTTAGGTAACCTATGCTTCCGTTGAACTCTGATCTTCCTGCCTCTACCTCTAAGGACTAGATTTATCCCTTCTTCTGGCTTTGATATTTATCATATTGCAATGAATCATCTTGGAAAAAATTTAAAACCCTGACAAATCTGGAAGAAAAGACCCAGGTTTGTAAGACCTCCAGTTGATCCGGTAAAGCCAAGCATCAACGTAGAACCCTCAAGGGGATATGAGGAGGTAGAGAAATAAAGGTTTCTCTAGAGGAAGGCGGAGGAGGGGGGGGAGGGGAAGAAGGGGATAGGGAGGAGGAGAAAGAGGGGAAAGGGAAGGGGAAAGGAAGGGGGAGGAGGAGGAGAAGGAGGAGGAGGAGGGGAAGGGGAAGAAGGGAAGGGGAAGGGCAAGAAGAAGAAAGAAGAGGAGGAGGAGGAGGAGGAGGAGGAGGAGGAGGAGGAGGAGGAGGAGGAGGAGGAGAGGAGGAAGACAACCCCCAGGACTTGAAAAGAATACGGTGAACTAAAACATTTACTTCTCCAGCTGTATCATAAACAGTAGACATCCCAGGATGCCTCATATTTGCGTGAATCATAATGTGTATGAGTAAAGGCAAGGGAGAGGGGAATGGATCCTCTTGTCTACACAGTTACAGTGAAAGACTGTTTAGGGTTTTAATCTTGTGAAATGCTGACCCTCTTGACATACAGAACTGAAAGACAAACAAAGAAAAGCTGTCAGATAGTTCAGTCTGTTAAAAAAAAAAAAAAAAGAAAGAAAAAACACTTCAATCCCTATGAAATAAAGCTGTCTACTGAGAAATTTGGTACATAATTCCCCATGATTACAAACAAAACTTAAATGCTTATTTCTTGTAATCTAATTGTCAATGTTCCATAGGTAAGCTTCTGTGTCAGTTAGCTGTCAGTCTGTGACCAAATAATCTAAGAAAACTAATTGAAATGAGAAAGATTTATTTGGGATGGGATCCAATTCTAAGATCCATTGTTTCTGAGATTGTGGTGAGGAAGAACCTCATGAGGAAAGAGTATAGTGGAGCACAGCCAATCACCTCTACTTGAGGTGGCCCAGAAGTGAGGGGGAGGAGAAGGCCTCTAGGGTAATGGGTACCCTTGCAAGACAAATGCCTGGTGACCTACTTTCTCAGGTAATACTACATCCATGTAATGCCATGAAATCATGACTCCAAGATGAGATTGATGTACTCGTAAGATAGAGCCCTCATGATCCCCTTCCCAAAGCTCCTGTTATCTGAATACTGTTTATCTCTGAACATGGCTACATCATAGAACGAGGCATTATAAGTTCTAGGGGGAACAGTTTAGATCTAAACCATCAAAGTTTCCAAAACATTTCATTCATATGAAATAGTATCTATATCTAGAAAGAGTAGAACCTGTGGAATTGGTTCCTTTTTTCCCTTCTGATGTGGCTATTTTGAGCAATGATGATCCTTTATTGTAATGGCTCATTTACCAACATAAGCTTTGTGTGTCATGTCCATTACTGTGAAAATGCCTGAGATACTAAACTGGAATGCAGAGATGGCAATCCCATCTTAAAATAAATTTACAGGGACTAGAGATGTCTTAGTACATCCTGGTCTTTCAGAAGACTCAAGTTTAGTTCCCAGTGCCCACGTACAGTGTGTCCAGCATTTTGTAACTCCAGTTCCAGGAGATCTGCTGCCCTCTTCTGGACACCATAAGAATCTACATTTACATATGCAAGTACCCACTCACATGATAAATATTAAAATTTAAGTGAATCTTGAAAAAACTCACACATCTTTAAAAAAATAGATGTGTCTATTTCTCTGTGATGAGAAAACACAATAATAATCATTGTGTTTAAAATCTGTATTATTTTTTGAACATGAAGCTTTTAGAAAGTACTTTGAAATAGTAAAGGGACTATTTTAATTGGTCACCATAATAGTTCATATTTGTCAAGCTATAAAGAAAAAGGAGGTTATGATCATGGGATAATCCTTTATATTAAACACTCCATGTTTCCCTTTGAGCTAAAAAAAAAAAAATAGTGTGCTTGTGTCCTCTGAGTAGATCAATGGGCAAGAAAAGGAAATACCAAAACATTGGGAACCTAAACAGATGTAAGAATCAAGAGTTCAAGGAAGAGCACTGATTGAAGTGTGTACTTTGAACACCTTTATAAAAACAAAAAAATAGAACCCTTGACTTTTCCAAGTTAGGTTTCCATCACAACTGTCTGGCTATGGCACTGTAGACATCCCCAGTCTAGCTAGATCCATTTCAGCCTATCAAGTTGCCATTGGAAGGTCAAAGTGTGTGCTTTGTTCAAAAAGTGTGTTTCTTCAAGTAGCTCTTGCCCTTGGTAGTCTTTGGTGTCCTTTGTAATGGTAAAGATAAAAGGGAAATTCTCAATTTGGTGCCCAGTGCTTGAGTACAAGAGATATCCTTCACCTTAACTCTTGCACCTCTCATTTTCTCTTTTCTTTGTTTTACCTTTTCCACTTCAGTAAGCAGACTATTACTCCATGAGCAATATACATCATGATGAGTATATTTTTAGCAATATGATACTATTGGAGTCTTCCTATATTTAGGCCTCTGCAAGTGCCTCAGATATATCTTAAATGATATCCTTTGTGCTTGAAATTATAAAATGTGTGTGGAAAACGCAAATATAACTTAGTGCTTCAGTATTCATATATCTTAGTTTTATCCTAACTTAAATACAATGTTCATGATGCTTTGATTATTGTTAATAATTCTTCTGCCTTCTCCACAGAACTGAGGTCTGAAAGAATGACAGAATGAGCTGACTGATAAGTGTATTGACTATGGGCACTAGGAAGTGATCACAGCAAGTTTAAATTCATAGGTTAGAACATTCATATATTATGGAGGTCCATGTCACTCAGAGAAAGAAGGTGGTTGGCTTAGAACACAAGAGATTTTATTTATTGTTAAAAATTCAAGAATCAATAGAAACAGCAAATATTAACAGAAATGCTTTTTGGTAAAATCAATAAATATTTTCTCATAAACAAGAGAATAATTGACCCAAATACAATTCTGTCTTTTATAGAATGAAAAGAGGATGGACCCAATGTTAACCTAGGGAAAAGGCTGGGGTCCTTAAGCCTTTGGACCCTCCCCAGAATTTTACCTATTTCCTGTGAGTTGTGAAATGGTGAAATTTGGGTTTTATAGGGGATCCATTTTCAGGGTTTAGCCATTTGATTTTCCCAGTGCTTGATGGGTTGTCCCCAATTTCCCTTTTTTGCCCCGGTGGTAAAAAATTCAAGAAAAATTTGCTCAAGGGGGAAAGGGGTGTGTCTGGGTCAAATTCTACCTTCCCCGTTCCCGTAGGGAAAAATGGGAGGAAAATTTCAGCAGGGCCCCAAGGGGCTTGAGAGAATTGTTGCATGCACAGTCAAGAAACAGTGAATTAATATGTAAATGCTTTCAGTTGCCCAGCTTTCCCCTTCCACTCTCATACGCCCAAAGGGCCTAGGGCACAACCCAATGAGTCTTGGGCCCCTTTAATTAAAAAAGTCAAGACAAATTTCCCTAAAGGTACAAACCCAAAATGACACATTTTCCTGGTGATTCTTTAAATTTAGTTGGCCCAAATTAAAAACAAAACCCTTTTCAGCATTTTGAAACAAAAACAAGGAAAAAAAAAAAACAAAAAAAAAAAAAAATCCCAAAAACCCAAAAACCCAAAAACTAAATACTTTTTTTGTTGTTATTTAAATAGAATCTTTTTGGGAAACCCATGCTTCCGTTGAACTTTGATCTTTCCTTCCTTAAACCCCAAAAAGGGCCTTTAAAGGGGGGGGTTTATCCCCTTTTTTTCTGGCTTTTATTTTTTCATATTGCAATGAATTTATTTGGAAAAATTTAAAAAACCCCGACAAATCTGGAAGAAAACCCGGTTTGTAAGACCCCCCCCAGTTGGGTCCCGGTTTTAAAACCAAGCAAACAAAAGTTGAAACCCCTCCAAGGGGGTAAGAGGAGGGGAGAGAAATAAAGGTTTTTCTAGAGGAAGGGGGGGGGGGGGGGGGGGGGGAAGGGTTGGGGGTAGGGGGTTTTTTTGGGGGGGGGGGGGGGGGGGGGGGGGGGGGGGGGGGGGGGGGGGGGGGGGGGGAAGGGGAAGGGGATTTTTTTAAGGGAAAAAGAGGGGGGAGTTGGGGGGGGGAAGGAGGGGGAGGGAGGGAAAGGGGGAGGGGGGTGGGGGAGGGGGGAAAAACCCCAGGATTGAAAAGAATTCCCGGTTTTTTTTAATAAAAATATTTATTTAGCCCGTAAATTAGGGGAAATTAGTTGGGGGGGGGGGGATTGGGCCTCATATTGCGGGGGGGAAAACATAATGTTTTTTATTGGGGGGGTTAAAGGGGGAAGGGAAAAAAAGGGGGAAAGTGGGTTTTGTTTTAAAATTTTTTGTTGAAAGGGATGTTTAGGGTTTTTAATTTTTTTTTTTTGCTGGGAAATTTTTTTTAATCCGGGTTTGAAAGGGACAAACAAAAAAAACGGGAGATGTTTTTTTGGGAAAAAAAAAAAAAAAAAAAGGGGAAAAACTTTAATTTATGGGGGGTTTTGGGGGGTTATTTGGGGGGTTTGGGTTAAAATTTATGAGAAAAAAAATTTTGTTATTTTTTTAATCTTTAAATTGGGGAAATTTATTGGTGGCTTGTGGGGGCGGGGCTGGGGGATTTCTTTTGAACCAAAAAATTCTAAGGGGGGTATTTTTGGGAAAAGGAAAAATTTTTTTGGGGTTTGGGGGTAAAATTTTTAAAATTTTGATTGGATTGGGTTGGGGGAAAGAATCCCCATGAAGGAGGAAAAGGAAAAGTTTTTGGGGCCTCATTTATTGGGGGGTTTGGGGGAGGGAAAAATTAAAAGGGGAGGAAAGGGTTTTAGGGTAAATGGGGAACCCCTTTTGGAAAAAATGGCCTTTTTTTATTTAGAATTTGAAATCCCTTTTTGGGGGGGTTTAAATAAAAAAAAAAAAAATGGAAATTTTAAATTCATTTTGGGGTCAAGAAGGATTGGGGGTAACATTTTTGTGGGTAAATTTTTGTCCCCCTTCCCAAACCCTTTTCTGGTTAGGGGTTTTATTTGAGAAAATGCTTAAATAAACGGGGGGGGATTTTTTTTTTTAGGGGCAGGGGGGTTTAGGGGACCCAAAACCCTAAAATTTACCAAAATTTTTCAAATTTATTTAAATTTTTTAAAATAAATGGAAAAGGGGTTTTTAACCCTGGGTTTGTTCCTTTTATTTTTTTTTATTTTTTTGGGGGGTGGGTAAATTTTGGGGGGAAAGGATAAGGGGGGGTTTTTATTGAATTTTGGGGGGAAAACCAAATAAGTTTTGGGTGTTTAAAAAGGGAAATTTTGGGGGGAAAAAAAGGGGGAAAAGAAATGGGTTTTTTGGGGATGGGGGTTTAATTTAAAATAAAAAATTTTGGGGGGGGTGTTTAAGGGGGATTTAGGGTTTTTTTTTCATAAGAAAGGGGGTTTTTTTAGGGGCCAGAAGGGTTTGGGAGCGGGGAAAAATTAAATTCCCAGGGGGGGGCTGTGGGCCCCCGTTTTTGGGGGGGATTTTTTAATAAATTATTTTTTTAATTTTTTAATACCCCTAACCAATTTTAAATTTTAAAATTTGGGGGGAATTTTTGGAAAAATCATTTTTCACTTTTTCAATGGGGTTCTATTTTGTGGGGTTTTCCCTTAATAGTGTTTTTCTTTTTTTTTGCTGGGGAAAGGGGTTTTTTGGGGTTTTAAATAAGGGGGAAAAGGGATTTTTTTTTGGTCCCCTTTTGTTTTTTTTTTTTTCAAGTAGAAAAAAAAAAAAAGGGTTTGGTCAGGGGGGGAATTTTTTTATTTAAAAATGGGGTTTTTTGGTAAAAAAAAAAATTTTTTTGGGTGTTTGTTTTTTGGTTAAGAATTTGGGGGGAAAGGGAAATTTTTCCCCTTGGAGCCCAAACAGGGGGGGGTTTTTAATAAAAATTCAAGGGAGGAAAGGGGGCAATAAGGGTGTTTTTTTAAACAGGGCCCTTTAATTTTAAAACAATTTAAAAAAAGGGGAAATTGACTTCCAAAAGGGGGGTTTTCCCCTAAAATGGGGCCCCGGGGTATTTTTGGAATGGGGGTTTTTCCCCCCTTTTGGGGGGGACCAATTTGGGGTATTTTTTAAAAGGGGGGTTTCCATTTTGGGGGGCCCCAAAGTGGGGGGGGCTTTTTGGCCAAAAAAGTGTTTTTAAGGGGATTTGTTTTGGGTTTTGGGGTTTTTAATTTTGGAAAGGGGGGAAAAAGGGGGAATTTTAATTTGGTGCCCCCCTGGTTGAGGAAAAGGGGATACCTTTTTTTACCCTCTTTTTCCCCTTTTTTTGTTTTTAACCTTTTCCATTCCCTAAGCCCAATAAATACCCCATGAGCCCCAACATAAATATTTTTTTTCAAAATGATTTCTATTTTGGGGTCTTCCTATAATTTTGGCCTCTGCAAGTGCCCCCATATAATCTTAAATGATATCCTTTGTGCTTGAAAATATAAAATGTGTGTGGAAAACGCAAATATAACTTTAGTGCTTCAGTATTCATATATCTTAGTTTTATCCTAACTTAAATACAATGTTCATGATGCTTTGATTATTGTTTAATAATTCTTCTGCCTTCTCCACAGAACTGAGGGTCTGAAAGAATGACAGAATGAGCTGACTGATAAGTGTATTGACTATGGGCACTAGGAAGTATCACAGCAAGTTTAAATTCATAGGTTAGAACATTCATTATATTATGGAGGTCCATGTCACTCAGAAAAGAAGGTGGTTGGCTTAGAACACAAGAGATTTTATTTATTGTTAAAAATTCAAGAATCAATAGAAACAGCAAAATATATTAACAGAAATGCTTTTTGGGTAAAATCAATAAATATTGTTCTCATAAACAAGAGAATAATTGACCCAAATAACAATTCTGTCTTTTATAGAATGAAAAGAGGATGGACCCAATGTTAATAACCAATAAATTATAAGGAAGTAAATGGAAAAAGCTATAAATTCCTCACCCATGACTAGCATAAGATTCAGACAAAAATGAGTGAAAGAGTTTATTTCTGGGTCCTTTATACTATTCCATTTTGGTGCACCATAATGATTTTTATAATATTACTCTATAATGTGATTTGAGAACTAGTATTATTATGCCTACAGCATTGTAAATTGTATTTAGGATTCTCTTGACTATTTATGGTCTTTCATACATTGACATACATTTTAAAGTTACATTTTCTACTTTCGTGATGAATATTTTTGGTATTTTTGACAGGAATTTTATTGAAAGTGTAGAACACTTTTGATAATGTGGCCATTTTTCCAATATTAATTCTGCCAGTTTTATTAAAAGCAATCTTTCCATCTTAATGTGCTCTTATATTTGGTTTACAAATGTTTTAGAAGAATGTTTGTGTTTATAAGCATCATGGAAATTGGTTTATAGTTTTCTTTTTGTAAGTGTCCTCCTTTGATTTTTCCAGCACGGAAATTCTGGCATTGTAGACCATGTTTCTTTCTTTTCTATCTTATAGAATATGTTGAAAGCATTAATATAGTGTTTCCTTAAAGATTTAATAGAATTCAGTAATAACAAATTGACCTGAATTTACATTTTATTGGGAGACATTTTTGATCTCATTGTGGGTTATGGGCCTATTTAGGCTGTTTATAACTACTTCTATTAATTTTGGTAGGTCATTTATGACTAGGAATTTACCCTTTTCTTTTTTTACATATTTATTTATATTATTTTAGATGTATTAGTGTTTTTCCTGTTTGTATGTATGTATGTATGTATGTATGTATTATGTATTATTGTGTACTTATGTATATGTGTACCACATGTGTGCCTGGTACACATGAAGTCAGAAGAGGGCATCAGATACCTTTAAGTGAAGTTAATGACAGTTGTGAGACCTAACGTGGGTGCTGGAAAGGGAACCCAAGTCCCTTGAAAGAGAAACAAGTATTTTAAAATGTTTCTTTCTAATGTAAGTTTGCAAAGCCTTCCTTAATGGTCTAGGGATTTCATTGGAATCTATATTTTATATATGGATTTATATATTTATATATGGAGATATATTTTATATCTCACATTTTAATACACTCAGGTGTTCTTCCTCCTCCCCCCAATCTCTCTTTATTTTGGCAAGTTTTGCAATCTTCCATTTTTTCCAGAGAATTAACTTTCTATTTGTTTGACTTTATATACTGTTCTTTTAGTCTCCACTGCATTAATTTCTCTCCTGGTCATTATTTTTTGTTATAAACCTACATCTAATTTTTCTTATTCCTCTTCTCTGTATAATAGCTCTTTAAGTATCTTTTATAGTGCTGGTTTGATACTTATGAGCTGACTTACTTTATAATTGATTCAAAAGTTCCTTATTTCTCTGTCAATTTTAAAAGATACTTTTGATAGATAAGCAATCTTGCTTGACAGTCATTTACATTCAGGATTGAAATGCACCTTTCCATGTTTTCTTGGAGTTTAAAGTTGTTAATAAGGAATTTGATGACATTCAGATGCATTTGCTTCATGAGTGAGTTGGCACTTTTTTCTTGTAACTTTTAATATTGTTTCTCTGATTTGCATTTTTTATAAGCTGATTATACAATGTCATGGTAGAGATTCAGTTATAATCACATAGTTTTGATGTTCTACATGTATGTCTTCTGTGCTTGAATGCCTGTTTCTTCTTCTAAACTTGGAAATTTTTTTCAACAGCTTTATTGAATAGATAATCATATCTTTAGGGTTTATCTCAGCTGCTTCTTCTGTTTTTATAGGCCCTTCAATTTTATCTCTTGATTTTCCTCTCCCAGAGTTTCTTGACTTTGTTGTACTTATGTTTTTGTTCCTATTCATGTTTAAGTGTATTTTTTCAACCTTGTGTTCAATCACAGGTGTTTTCTCCTGTTTACTTCCCACTTGATTGAGTTTCTTTTTAAGTTTTTTACTTATTGTGTCAAAATTCCAATTTTGTTGTTGAATTTCCCTTCCATGTTGCTGGCATTTCATCCACGTTGTTGATCTTCACATCTATTTTATCGACATTTTCTCTGTGATGCTGTCTTTCTTCTCTGGGTCCTTGATTCAGTCTTCTGTCATCATTTTTTTTTCTGGTAACTGTACTTATTTTCAGTCTCTTTGAGTTCAGTCGTTGAGGAGTTATGATCTTTGAGAGGAATCACACACCCTGGCTTTTTCACTCTTTGTGTGTTTCAATTTTTTCTACGTTTACAGGCTCAATCCTCATTACCTCTCAGAAAAGAACAAACAAATGCCTTTCAGAAGTAGCTTCCACTCCCCTACCCTACCAGGCAGCTGCACAGCTCAGTATGTTTGCCTTCTTTTTAATGGCTGAGTCATTTGTCGTTTTTATCTACATATCATTTGAACCCTTTTAATTCTTTTTGTGAGTCTCTGAGTCTTCTCCCTCTTTCTCCATTAGATCTCTATCTATTAAAGTGCATACTTTTATTTCTCTTAATTTGACCTTCTCTTTCAGTGGCTCACACAGAGAGAGCCTCTGCCCTATCATACCCTGTCAGAAGTCCTGGTGGGATAGGGGTTAGACAGAATCCTTCCAGGAATAGCCCTGCTTCCATTCCTCAGTATAAGAAATCAGATCCACAATAGCCATGACCAGCCTACTATAGACCTTCCCATAGAACTGTACTAATGGCCCAAGGCTCTAACTCTGTGATAGAGTATTATTTTCATATACCCAATGGTCAAGGTCCAGCTGCTATTATTGTTCAAAAAAATGAAGTAGAATATATTATTTTTAAATAAGGTAAAATAATACATCTGGAACATTTTTGCCAGGAATAAATGAGAATTACTATTTGAAGATGTATTAATATATAAAATTTCAGACTAACAAATCATGAGATTAAAAGGGTGTTTGTCATCCTGAAAGGCAAAGGCAGATACATACCATATGGAGGAATTCCAACCTGGTGATACAGAAGGGAGAGGGGACTGGAAAGAATCTTTATAATGGGTTTTATGGGTATGGGTAGACAAGACAAGATAGGCCTGTTCAGGCTTGTCTGAAATCATCAGGCTATGAAGCATAGGAGCTGTCCAAAAGATTCTGGTCATTGTCCTGGGGTACTTGCACCTTGGGTAACACTTGGTTAGTATTCAGTGCTATTCCTGAGCATGTTACCAAGTGGAGAATGTGGCTGTGGTGTAATATTTAGGGTTAGTTAGTAGTTAAAACATGTGTACAACAAAGGATGTCTCTTAATGAAAGGATGTGCTGATAAGGGACCAGGGAGCCCAGACTATGCAACTCAAGGACATTAGTGGGTAGTTGTAGCAGAAATTATTTAAACCACCAAATTAGTTGCTGTAAAATCTCCTACCTGGAGGAGACCAGTAAAGGAAAACACAACTCAGTAATTATGGGTATAAATTGCACGCCTAGATTGGGCAGATTTACCACTACACTACTCTAACCCCCCCCCATGATATTCCTTATAACTTCCGGTTTATCCAGGCTACATGGTTTATCCAGGCTGCATGGTTGTCCTTCTGGCTCTGGCTCTTTCATAGTCAGTTTCCTTCTCCTTCCTCTGTCAACTTCCTTCTACCACCCCGGCTTCCTTCTGCTTCGACTTCCTCCTGCTTCTCCTTTCCCGCCTCTGCTTTTGCTTACCTTTTTATCCATTTCCTCCACTCCCCTTTCCCCACCTAAACCTTTTTTTCCGCCTCCCCTCTCTATGCCCAATCACTGGCTCTAGCCTTATTTCACAAGTTTTAAATTGGACAGAGGTTCACAAGAAGTCAAATGGTATAAGATTCAATTGTCCCTGCAGTCCCTCCCAGGAAAGTGAAACCTAGGATCAAAATACAAGGCTGGGGCTATCCACGGGAACTAAAGGGTCAAAATACAAGACTTTAGGCTTCAACTAGATTTAAATACAAGGCTTTAGCTATCCAAACAGGTAGTCCAGTGCAGGTTGTTCAAAATATAAACCATAGGTCAGAATACAAAAAATCCGTTTGCTAAATAAAAAACATGGCCTATAGTTAATTGATATAAAACTATATTCTGGTTATAGGAAATTGTTAAGAATGCAGTTATTATTTTTAACTGACTTATAAAACCAGACTCTTACCATTAAAAAGCTCGAGTATTGGGTCCTATTGAAATAGCAGAAATATTGCCCCTATTTTGGAAAGTAAAGTAAAGCCACAGCTGGTGCATGCCTTTTTACCTTCACCCGAATAAGAGCTGATTCATAAGAAGCTCATAAAAAACAAGCAAGTGGAACTAACAATTAATATGTTGAAGGAAAAACTGTAATACAAATAGCCAAACCTGAGAAAAAAATATTAAAGCCATGCTGTAATAAAATTTAATATTCCAAAATTGTAAGTGAACTAGGAGGAATATTGCCATGCAAGAGAAATTACACCAATATAATCTGCTGTGGACATATCATGGTCACAGAGCTCCAATCGAATAGTAAATTTTTAAAATGTGGCGAGCAGGGTAAATTTAACTCCTTTACCACATCTCCAGAGCAGATAAAAATTGTCTGATGATGAGATTTGACTGAGCTACTTATATAGCATATGGAGAGAAAGAGTAGTTTTCACAATAGATCTTTGAATAGTTCCTTTTTGAAGGCTGTCAGAAGCTCAAAGGCCTGGGTAAAAACAAAGTTACTCTAGTAAATGTTCACTCCTTTAAAAAAAAATAATCTTTTATCTGCTAAAACAGTGGGATTTCTGATTAAAGTGGTGTATAGATCAAAATGTAGCTTTTTAATCACTCAATAGAAAGACAAATGAATCATTTGTAAATAACGTTCGATGTTTGAAAAAGTCAAAACCAGACATTTTAGCTCATTCCATAGCGCATTATTTCCGTGGCCCCAATAGAAATACTTAGGTCCAAAACTAAAAGCTTTGATATACAATGTGCTTTAAATAGAATTTAAAAGTAAAGGTAAGGAATTCTAGAGGTACTCTTGTGTGAAATTAGCAAAGAAAACTAAGTGAATAAGTTGTTGGTATAAAAACAGTGTATCACACACACTAAGAAATAAAAGTGGAGTTGCCGTGATAGAGAAACTGATTTAGTATGATTTAAAAAAAAAAACGATATGATGAGATAAGGTGACAAAATGTACATAACAAGTTATAATGGGATTCAAACTGTAAAATTTTTATATTGTGTGTTGTGTTATTTTATGCTTGAGAGATTTTTCTGGAAAGAGAGCAATGAGCGATGCATCCTAGATTAAGCTGGATTCTCAGGATGGTGATAGTATTGACGATGGACAGTCTCTGTTCTGGTGGCTAAGATGACACACAATGACATCTGTGTGAATAGAAATAGATGCTCTCTTTTAGCTCTGTTTTAATATTGGGACTTGACAAATTTTGCAAAACAAAAGCAAAAGCACAAAACCAAAAACGCGTTTTCTTCTGGTTTAGAAAATCATTTACAAGGTGCCCTAATCTGCAGACACACACACCTTCCGCCCTTGGTTTCATATCAGTTAGGAATGGAATAGAAACAAAATAATTGATCCCAATGTTTGCTGTTTACTATGATCACCTACTAACCTCTGAAAGTGTTTTTTGTTTTTTTTTTTTTTTTTTTAATTTTTTGGAAAATTTTGGCCTATTTTTTAAGATTAATAATAAATTCCCAAAGAATTGATGCTTCTCAGGGCCCCGCTGCATGCAGTAGTTTTGTTTTGGCACAGTGTCATCCTTTAAACAAGGAACATGATTTTGAATATTGTAGATCATGCCCTACTTGTTACAGATTATTTCTGTGCATGTCTAACTTTTTTCTGTCTTACTCAGCATTCTAAATTCCATTAATACGTCATTATATTTAAAATTAAGGTCTGTAAAAAACAAACACCTCAACTGTATAGCTTTTTGTTTGGTTGTTTTTGGGTTTGTTTACGGTGTTGGGTTGTTTAGATTTTTGGTGGTTTGGTTTTGTTGTAATTCTTTCCCTTCTAGCTACAATATAAGAGAAGCTGGGAAAAAAGTAAGTCATAATTATCATGCTCTTAGATTGTGGCAGTTTTCCTTGTTAAGGATTTGTATATGAAGTATGATTATTAAAATTTAGATTTCTGATTGATAAATGTGCATAGTGTGCATAACCCATGCTCAATTCATTATTTTTGTCTTCCTTTTTCTTGTTGTTTTTTTTTAAAAAAAAAAAAAACCTGAGAATAAAACATTTCCATTACACTTTCTTAAAGTTTTTCAGCCCTCAGCAATGTGTGCTCATGCTGAATGGAAGCATGATCCTAGTAACTGTCGGAGGATAATGGGTACAGTGAAAGAAACAACGGCCCTTTTCCTCCTTTGTCAGAAATGCCCAAACCATGGCAGTGCACAACCACGAAGAGAAAACAAACCCACAGATTCTAATCAGACAAAAAGCCCTGTGATGACACAATAGACAGAGCAGCTGTAGGAAATATAATACTGTCCTTTATTTTCACAGGTAAGAAACCTTAGGAGTCCAAGTTTCCTAAGACAGTCAGCAGTTCCCGTAAGAGGAGGGACTGGCTTATGGGCACATGTTTTCATATTAACTTTCGGCCTGTTTGGAAACATTTTTTTCTCCTATTATTTTTTTAATTATCCTAATTTTAAGATATTTGCTATAGCCAAAATAGGCAAAATAACAGAACCCATAACTCACACCACACACACACACATACACAAAATGTCAGGCATTTCTACAGTTATTACTGTTTCTCAGTGCTTGGTGAAGATTCCAATCCAAGCAAGACACAGACATAGGGTTTGAGGAACTCACAGCCAAACCTGCCATTGTTCTTGCCCACTACCGGCATCTTCCCCCGAATTTCCAGGAATAACCCCTTAAGACTTTCCACCAATTCCAAAAC
The DNA here is from genome assembly GCA_021653895.1 of Mastomys natalensis. Taxonomy (NCBI): domain Eukaryota; kingdom Metazoa; phylum Chordata; class Mammalia; order Rodentia; family Muridae; genus Mastomys; species Mastomys natalensis. Next base: position 1,979,300 of record JAJTUV010000466.1, read on the forward strand.
ATAAATGGTTTCAAACTGTTCCCACATGGCATCCTCTTCATTCTGTCTTCTCTGAGACAGTTATAATATTTACCTTTGGGCCTACATTTCTATATTAATGATAATTTAGTATTTTTTTATATAAAAATTGTCAGTAGCCTTATTTCTTTTTTCATACTACAAATTCCTTGAAACAGAGTTCATTTAATTCATCATCAGTGAGCCTAAAATGAGCACTGTTCATTCATTATTTATCCATTCATTCATTTTTTTTCTTTTATAATAATAATATTTGCAAAGGCCTACAGTATTTTATATGCTCAAGCATCAGAAAAGGAAGTGATGATATTTTTTTAATGATCATATTTATAATGTTATATGTTAATGATCATATATCATCAGAAACAGAAATGATGAATTTTTCAATGATCATTTGTTATAGTTTGGGCTAAAAGGGCAATAATGGAAGCTAGAAGAAAGAGCTGCTGTCTATTTTCTGTTTGGGGTCATCTTTTCTCCTGTATTTCCCTCATACGGCATTGTCTTAGTTACTTTTCCCGCAAACCAGCCATGGAAATAAGAGCAAGGAATACTTGCTGCTACTTGCATCCTTTCTCCACTTACACATCTAGGAACCAAGCCAGGGAATGGGTCTGCCCACTCTGAGCAGGTATTCTCACCTCATTAATTACAATCAAGATAATCTTTTACAGGAATCTCTAAAGGCCAAGATCCCAGAAGGTCCCTTTGATTCTGTCAAGTGAACAATTAACCCTTTACCAGGACAACTCTAACCCGTTAAGCTATACAAAGATTGTGTAAGACGTGAGAGATGGATTGAGTTGCTTAAAGTTTTAAGAAGAGCTATTTGAATTCGCTAGGATATGAAATGAAAAGAAGGTAAATTTTGAAAGGTTTGCAAAGGAAATAGCTAAGCAAAGGCAGCAGGCACCAGTACGATGCTATGGGTTGAAAGCAGAGAAGTAAGGAGATGAAGAATTGGAGGCAGTACAGAGTAACTTCTCATAGATGTAACAGTATTGGTTTTAAGGCACTGAAGATAAGCCTAATGCATTATATTTTTAAGAGAAATCAAGTCCCACACTAAAGTATTACTGATTCTTGGAAATTCAAGTAACAATAGTGTTAACTTTTCTTTAACCTAGTTTTGGCCTGTCTCCAAAAATGTCAATGATCTCAATTGGTTCTTGGCATGTCTAGCCTCTTTTAAAGAGCTCTTCAATGAATGCCTAACTGGTGGCCAGAGGACTGTCCACCCAAATGGAAACTTCATGAGGTGAGCAATAGCTCTTGTCCCCTTCACATCCTTAGCATCTGTGGACAGTGTTGAAGGATGGTAATGTCAGAGGATTCCTTCAGTTGCTAAGTGAAGTTTTTCCCCATTCATCTTTCCTAAGCCAATATAAACTTGAAAAAAATAGTTTCCTGTCTCCGCACATCTTTTCCTCCTTATACGTCTGTATGCCCAAAACTAGACATTTTCTTGCTCAGTCTGAAGGTGTATGATGCTCATGATACAGGTTAGAAGCTGAATAAATACATGTGGCATTGTACCCAAGCTCAAAGGGCCAATTAGAAACCAAAGGTATAAACCAAGTGCTTGGAAGAAGCTGGTTACCCACATTTCTCTCTCTATTACTTTATAAAAAAAAAAAATCTATTTCCTTAACAAGCACAGCTTTTCCAGCGGTGCACAAAATGTATTGCAGAGGTGATCTCAACTTTTCTTTCTTCTCTTTTGTTCTTCCATACCACTAATGAATGACTACAGTGGTTAGAATATTGAAATTTCAGGGATGAAACAAACATGATTTTAGACAATGAAATTAAGGTGTAAGGTTAGATTTAGACATTTTTTTTCTAATCTTTTAATATAATTTAAAATTAACATAGTAGCCATAATTCTAAAAGTCAGTGCCTTATTTTTTCCTTGGCAACAATTTACTTACTCTGAATGCTCCAGGATTCATCTCCTCAAGAGAAATGAAACAACAAGATGTAATGTTTAAAATGTATGTGCCTGACAGCAGAAACATAGATTTCTTTAAAACAATCATAACATTTCTTTATGATTAAAAATATGTTAATTTATTCTAGTAATCCAGAATCCTGTAGGCGATGATATGAGATTTCTATAATTGTTTGAGTAATATACTGCTAGTATTTTCACATTTAAAAAATTAAATTTCCATGAAACCTACTCTAAAGAATTTTTCAGAAAGTAATAGTGTGATTCTTCCCTTCTATTCCAAAAAAGAATATATTCATAGTTTTTCATTTAGATTTCATTTCTGCTTAGGTTTGCTGTGACAATTTTCTTGCCTTGTGCTGTCTTGAGAAAACAATCCTCTTCTGTTGCCCAAGAAAAAATGGTTACAGGCAATGTGACTTGTATTCATTTTATTTTTCTCTAACTCCTATTCCAAATATTGTTCAAAACCCGAAAACTGCCTGTAAAATGGAAAAGTTGAATATTACAATTTATACAATATGTTCTTAGGTTGAGAATTATTTTTCTGCATATATTATTTAATTTATTTATCTATTAGCTATTTCATTGGTTCAACCTTTCAGAGTAGATGTCTCCAATACTATGTGAAGCTGTGTTTACCAATTTTAAAATCCAAAGTGAGCACCTTTGTTTTTATGCTTTCAAACATTGCATGCATTTTAAACAATCTATCTTGATCATATTTAGCACTCATTACTATGCTCCAACTCTTCCCAGCCTCGTCCCAGGTCATGTCCTCAAATCTTGGGACCTTTGTTTTTTATTACTATTATTAGAACACCCGTGCATCCAATTAATGCTGCCCGTGTTTAACAATGTGACGTCATCTACTAGGGCATGGGCAACCTCACAGTGACACACCCCACTGGAAAAAAATAAGACGTGATTTTTCCTTAGCAGCAGATCAACTGGCAATAGCTCTGCAACTGCTTTGAGGGCCTCTGGAGCCACTCACCTGTCCATGCTAGAACACTTGCCTGTCTTGATGATGCACAGATAAGACAGAGGTGCTTGAATGTGCATGTGTGTGTGCATGTGCGTGTGCCTGTGTGTATACAACTGTCATGTCCTATTCATAAGACAGCCATTCACAGTACATACCATTCTCTGGATTTTACATTCTTTCTTCTACTTCTGTGATGTTCCCTGAGCCTTGGGTGTGGCTAGGGTGATACAGCTCTCCCATCTATGGCTAAAACATTCCAGCTGCTTGTTTGCAACACTATGAACAGTTATGAGTCTGAATTAACTGCATCAAGAATCTTCTCTAAGGCTAAGAGCATTGAGCACCATCTGAACAGACACCATAATATAGTCCTTCAAGGAACAGAGTTTCAAAAAGAAAAGTTAGCGGTGACAATGCTCTTGGGTGGGAGGAACGAGTTCTTGAGGATTCACTATATCTCTTGGTTTCTGCTGCTTTTTAACTCACATCTTCACCTGGATCATGATATTCCTGCTGCCTACTAGTTACAGAGTTTCTACTTAATGAGGCCAAGCATCTATAACAACCCTATATCTTATATCTCCAGGAATGTATATTGTACAACTAAAGATTGTATGACTTTATTACTATGAATTCACAGGAATGTAAATGTGTTCCCAACAGAAACTGAAGACTGGGAAGCTTGGGGAGATGGCTCCCCTTGAGTAAGTTGTAATTGTTGTACAGTGGTAAGGACCTGAGTTTGAGTCTTAGCATCCACATTTTAATGTGGCCACACAGTGTTGTAAACACCAGCATGGAATGTAGGAGAGTCAAGAAGATCAATGAACCTTGCTGGGTGGCAGGTTCCTGAGAGTTTCTGTCTCAAGAGAATAAGGTGAAGAATGTTAAGAGGAGGACATTCAACATCTTCTCAGGCCGTTACATATATGTATGGTTATATACACCTGCAAACATATGTACCTACATTGTGAACACACACACATATACACAATATTGAAAGAAAAGAAAGTAGAGACTATTTTCTCTATTTGCCAGATTTACATTTGAACCTGCCAACCAAAAGATTTGAGGAAGAAATTCCAAGTCCCATAACACTAATAGAGTTTTAGTAAGTAGGGGACTATTGAATTGTTCAGGTAAAAAAGGGGGTTGGGGAATGTCTGGGGTTCTAACTGCACATTCAGCTTTGATCTGAAGATTAGTTAGTCTGTTCTGCTGACGTCAGATCCAAGGTTGGATCCAGGCAGGTTTAATGAACAGTTGCTTCTGTCAAATATAGCAAAATCCCTGAGACTAGCTAAATCACTGCTGATTTGAAGCACCTGGGATCTATCTTGCCCCACGTGTTTCCATTTAAGGTCTAATCATTACCCACCCCTCTCCACACACACATACACCAAAGCTCAAACGGAAAACTCTAAAATACATGGTGGTGACACTAAATTTAAACTAATCGTCATGCTTTTAATGAAGAGTAGACATTTTGCAGGATACATTTAAATCCTTTATTAATGGTGTCAGCTGTTGACAAATTAGTGTAACTGTGGCATGCCAGGAGACATATCCGACTGCCCAGTGCTGTGTGGACTCCATCTATGCTAGTGAAGGAATTAAAAGTCGCAGTCTTTCCCGAGCTCTTAGCAGTTAAGAGCTGAATGGAATGATCTTATTTAAATATCAATGCTGCTGTGTTCCCTATGAATATCTATTAGGTTCACAAAGCACCCAGATTCAATGCCTCATCTACACAAGTCTCCTTACTGGGTTGACTATGACTCCCTACTTTGGTACCTTGACACCCTAATGTCTGTTAGACATCCAGATAAAATGTGCTTTGCAGTGTATTGGCTGGCATGCTCCCAGCCATCCCCACGGGTCTTCGATGGTCTAAAGACCATGACAACAATAGCTGCTTTATAGGAATCATGTTGCTGATAGTCCGGACAGCATCACTTCAAACACAAGATCAAAATGAGCACAGCTAATGGAGCCATCAAAGAAATCAGTTGAAAGTCCCGATTTGAAAACATTCACACATGGTGGATTCCTCATCAGAATTTTTTCCCAGGGGAAATGGCCTGGAAGGGTTGGGGTGCAGCCAAGCAGGCTACAGCCTGCTCTGTGCCAGGCTGCCCTTACCAACTTTCATCTGGCTGAGTTCATCCCAGGAAACCCTAAAGTTTCCAAAGGATATAAGAGAAGCCTAGGCTATGTCCAGGATTCTCACATCTCCTGGTGAGCACTGTTCATTATGCTCTTGAGAGCAGATTCATACTGGAATGCCAGGGCACAGAAAAGAAGAGCATGGGGAGACAATTGAGCACACATTGGAAGCATGTGGGGCAAGATCAAAAGTGGCCCACATTCAAACCAGGACACAGTTGTGCAGTGGGGTCTCAAGAGCTAGATTTCCACTCCAGAGTAGTAACCATGGCATAGGCAAGAACTTTAAAATTTTGGACTAAGAAAATGCATCCGGAAAAAGGTTTTTACAGTATACCGAGATGTTTATTCAGGTCTGTTAACAGAACTCCTTGGAGTCTAACTAAGAGGCAAAAATTTTAAGAAACAGTTTTAACAAAGATCAATCCAATCGGGATCCAATGGGATGAATCGATCTCTTATAGACTACTTCAACATTGTGTTCGAGACAGTGATTTTTACATGTTTACAACTTTAAAAAAAAAATGGTCCAAGAAGCTGAGGATAGATGAAAACCTTGACAAACAGTTGTGTTCTCTCGCAACGCTCTGCATTAGTGCAAACCTATTCTAATAAGTTAAACTAGTAGTTAGGGAATGTAGCACACAAGGGAGTGTATGTGTGGCTTTCAGGAAGCTATGTGTTTAATCCTCAGTGCTACCTAAACCAAGCATGGTGATGCATTTATCTTACTTCAAGGTCCTATTACTATGATAAAAGTCTAACAACCAAAAGCAAGTTGGGGGAGAAGAGTTTATTTGGTTTACACTTCCACATCTTAGTTCATCACTAAAGAAAGTCAGAACAGGAACAGGGCAGGAACCCAGAAGCAAGAGCTGATGCTAAGGCCATAGAAGACTGCTTCTGAAGGGCTCACTGCTCAAGGCTTGTTCAGCCTACTTCATATAGGACCAGGACCACCAGCTAGGGGATTGCACTACCCACAATGGCCTCTCACAGGAATCACTAATTAAGGAAATGTCCTAAAGAGGATGCATGGATCTCCTTAGAAAGAGAAAATAGTCATAGCAGGTGGATGGAGAAAGGAATTGAATGGAAGAGGGGGTGAGGAGAGGGATAGGGATGGCAATCAGGTGTGGGGAGGGGAGTTTCGAGGGAGGACAGAGAGTGAGAATGGAAATGGGGAGGGGACATCTCTGGTGACTAGATGAGAGGCCTGGGATGGTGAAACCTACTGGGAATCTATGAGGATGACCTTAGCCGAGATTCCTACCAGCAGGGAATATCGAGCCTGAAGAGGCCACCTTTTGTAGCCCAAAAGGACTTTCAGTGAAGGGAGGGGGACATCAATCTACCCACAAAGCCTTCAATCCAAAACTTGATCTGCCTATAAAATGAGCAGGGATAAAGATGGAGCAGAGACTGAGAGAAGAGCCAACCAATGATTGACCAAACTTAAGATCAAGCCCCATCCCATGTGAAAGAGCCAACCACTGACACTACTACTAATACTCTCCTATGCTTGTAGACAAAAGCCTTGCATAACTGTCTTCTGAGAGGCTTCATTCAGCAGCAGATAAAAACAGATTCAGAGACTCACAGTCAAACATCATCGGGAGCTCAGAGAGTCTTGTATTCTATTGGGGGATAGAATTAAGCAAGCTGGAGGGGTCAAGGATACAACAGAAGACCTACAGAGTCCACTAACCTGGGCCCAGGAGGGCTCACAGAAACTAAACTACCAACCAAGGAGCTTGCACAGGCTGGACCTAGGACCCTACACATTTCTAGCAAATGTTCTACTTAATCTTCAAGTGGTTCCCTAACAATTGGAGAGGGGCTGTCTCTGACTCTATTGACTCCCACTGGATCCCTTCTCCTGCTTAGACTGCCTGGTTGGGCCTCAGTGAAAAGAGGAGGTGCCAAGTCCTGCTGGGACTAGATATCCCTGGACAGGGTGGTATTCCAAGCAGGTCTTCCCCTTCTCTGAGGAAAAGCAGAGGAGGTAATGGTCAGAGGAATTTGTAAGGACAGGACTGGGTAGAGATTTGGGACTGCAATCAGGATGTGAAGTGAATAAAAATACAATAAATTATTGTGGAAAATGCCTTAAAGGCTTGCGTACAACTTGATTTTATGAATTTTCTCAGTCAAGGCTCCTCTTCTATAAAACTAGCCAGCACATATAGCTATAATGCATCTCAGCACTTGGGAGATAGAGGCAGGAAGATCAGAAGTTCAAGGGTATCCTCAGATACTTAGACTTCAAGGCCAACCTGGGTCACTTGACACCTTGTCTTAAAATTTTTAATAAATTAATCATAATTAAAAATTAATAATTTTTAATAATAAAATTTTTAATAAATTAAAACACAACTTCAGCACATGCTCAAGTCAGGGGTTCAATTCATTTACTAGGTGGTAATAGCAGATGTAGATCACTCTGAACAAAGTCCTTAGTCACTGGGCTCCTTGAACTGGAGAATCTCTGTCTCTGTCTTTCTCTGTGTGTTTCTGTGTCTGTCTGCCTATCTGTCTCTGTGTGTGTGTGCCTCTGTGTGTGTGTATATGTGTGTGTATGTGTGTGTGTGATGTTGCTAGCAGTTTGTGAGCTCTAGCTACATATAATACCCATGTGTGTTACCACACCCTATCTTCACTCCTAGCCCTAAAGCATGCATTTTTAAATGTTAAGTGGCAAGAATTGATGCTTTCTGAAAATTTCTTCATTCTGCTTTCTCTTTTTTTTCCCCCATTTTTCAATTAGAGAGAGGGTATGTGGAATTATGCCAAGATGGTTCTTAACTATCTCTTTGCCTCCTCTGGAATGAGATAAGCAAGCCCTGACTTCTGGAACTGATGGTACTTCTATCAACTAAACCCTGATGTCCACTTCATCATTATAAAGTTCTTCACAGAACATCCACCTCCAAATAGGATAGACCAAGACTAAAATAAAATCTCTGTGTAATTACTTCTGAACACATACCAGAAATGCACATCATGCAAGCCATAAAAGGAACCCATGATCTCATTATTCATATTATTCATATTACTAATATTATTATTATTAATTTTACATCCTCCTCATTGCCTCTTCCAGTCACCCCTCCCACAATCCTTCACCCATGCCCCCCCATCTCCTCTGAGGGGGTGTCTCCCTCCAGGTATTCCCCCACCATGACACTTGAAGTCTCTGCAAGGCTTCCTCTCTCAGGAGGAGAGACAAGTCAGCCCAGCTAGGCGAACATATCCCACCAATAGGCAACACTTTGGGATTGTTTCTGCTCCAGTTGTTTGGAACCCACATGAAGACCAAGCTGCACATCTGCTACATATGTGTGGGGAGGCCTAGGTCCAGCCCATTTATGTTCTTTAGTTGGTGATTCAGACTCTGAGCGCCTCACGTGTCCAGGTTAGTTGACTCTATTGGTCTTCCTGTAGAGTTCTTATCCCCTCAGGCCCATGACACTTTCTCCTGTTTCTCTTTTCTTTCCAAGCTCCGTCCACTGTTTGGCTATGGGTGTCTGTTTCTGTCTGAGTCAGCTACTAGGTGGAACCTCTCAAAGGACAAGATGCTTCTGTCTGCAAGCATAACAGAGTACCATGAATAGTGTCATGGATTGGTGCTTGTCCATGGGATGGGTCTCAAGTTTGCTGGTTATTGGTTGGCTGTTCTCTCAGTCTCTGCTCTATCCCCCATCCCTGCATTTCTTATAGACAAAATTTTAGGTTGAGAATTTTTGTGGGTGGTTTGGTATCCCTATTGGGGTTCCTGCCTCACTACAGTGTGAAACCTCTTCAGGTTCCATATCTCTAATGTAGTGAGCCACAGCTAAGGTCACCCCCATTGATTCTTTGGTGTCTCCCTTATCCTAAGTCCCTGTCTTGTCCTAGAGATGCCCCCCTCACCTCTTCAGTTGCAGATTTCCATTCATTTTCATGACCATCTAGCCATCTCTGTCCTTCCCCACACCTGATACTTAATCCCTCTATTCTCCTCTCCATGACCCCTTTCTCCAAGTTTTCTCCCTCCTTCTTCCTCTTATGATTATTTTATTCCCACTTCTAAGTGAGAGTCAAGCTTCCTTGCCTGTGCCTTCCTTCTTGTTTAGCTTCTTTGGTTCTGACGTGTAGCATGATAACCTATATTTTACGACTGATGTCCACTTGTAAGTTAGTACATACCATGCATGTCCATTTGGGTCTGGGTTACCTCACTCAGGATGATGTTCTCAAGTTCCATCCATTTATCTGCAAAATTTATGATTTCTTTGTTTTTAATAGTTGAATAGTATTTCATTGTGTAGATATACCACATTTTCTTTATCCATTGTTTAGTTGAGGGACATCTAGGTTCTTTCCATTTCTGACTATTACAAATAAAGCTGCTATGAATGCCACTGAACAACTTTATGAGAGGTTAGAGCATCTTTTGGATGATGGATGATCCCATTATTCTTACAAATAGGGTTCATGCCATTTCTTCACTAATCACAGATTTAGTCTTGCTGTAATCTGTTCTGCTTTTGGTTGATTCATTATGATATCTAATCATAGAATTACTCCTCTTTCAGTTCAGTATGAACCTCCATATTCTCTAACTAATTTCAAAACCATCTAAGTGAAACCCAATTACTCTAAGTCCTAAGACTGTCTGGCTGAGATGTGCCTTCTTCCCCATGTGTGCTCCCCTTCACCTCAATTTGTTTATGCTTAAGGTTTTCCTGACTGTCATTGGCTGAAGGGCATTGATGTCCACACTCATCAGAACACATCTGAGCATGGTCAGAGCTTCAGCTCTTGACAGCTTGCAAATCTCCATTTCTAGCTAACTTCTCATTTGGATCACACTCCAGTTTTCAAATGCCAACTAAATATTCCAAGATGCCACATTGCAGGAGATTTCAAATTTAATTTACCCCAAACCAAACTCATCCTTTCTCCTCCTGTAAAACCTCTAACTAATCTGTAGTTCCCATCTCATATAATAATAAGATGGACTTTTAGTCTCCTGGGCTTTAAATAGGAAAGAGAACCTATAGTAAAGTTAAAGGTTGCCTAATAATATAGCAGGAGCACTTAAACTCTTAACCGAGTATGAAATTGTATTTGAGTATTGTCAATGGTAAAATCATTCTGACACTTTTTAAAGACAATATGATTACGTAGTTGAGAAGGGACTGTTGCAATAGAGTTTGTAATTTGGGAAGTGATTATGCTCAACTATAAATAAATCAGAATAAGGTGAATATTTACAACTGAGAACTGAAGTGTGGACAGACAATTGCCAGGAAGAAATGTGAGAACTGGCACTGGCGACATTTCCAAGGCAACTACAAGAATTCTTGCTGGAGGTAGAGCAAGCTGGTAAGACAGTGAAGGTGAGGATTGATGAGTTAGTCTAATCAGATATTTGGGGGCGGAGTGGGAGGGTTCCAAGTTAACCCACCTTAATTTCTTTCAAAACAGAACTAAATGATCTTGAACAGAACACAAGGTCTAACCCTGAAGGGTTAGATGAGAAATGCTTGGCTCTGGTCAAAGAAAGTGTCTTTGTCAGTATACATAGTTTTATTAATACTTGAAGGGTTTTTTTTTTGTTGTTGTTCTTAAAACTTACATGAAAAATATTAAAACAAAGTTAAAAAATTAAAACACAAAAGAGCAGAAGATACTCTTCATCTGTCTAGATCATGATCAGTTATTAATTCTAAGATGTGAAAATTGCCCAAAGAGCGTTTTCTTGTTGTTTTGTTTCTTTTTTTTATTTGTGGTGCTATTTATACATTTATTTATGGTGGCTCTCTTCATCATTTGCGCTGTCCTCATATCAGTATCAATGAGAATGAGTTGCCATTTACTCAAACAAGTAAAATATTGTAGTGACATTGTTCCTGGCTGATATTGCACCAACCTAGTGCCACTCTACTGGAGTTTCTCGAGTACCCAACACTGAGAAGAGATTTCATTCCTCCTCTGTGTACAGTGTATACCAGGATAAGTAGTGATGTTTGGTAACAGTCTTACAGCATAAAGTAGTATTTTCTGACTACATTCTCAGAACATTCATTTGGCAAATTTCCTTTTTCTTTATTTTTTTCCTCTTATAACAATTTTACTTTCAATAATATATCTCCATGTCTTATATAATCATTGTGTGTATTACTCCTAGGCTTCGAGTTCAGAAAGTTTAGACAATGAAAAACGGAATTGTTCATGAAAATCAGAAACCCAACCAAGCCCTTACTCAGATAGGTAATCAAACAAGACCCAGGCATGACTTATTGAACAGTACCATTTACAACAAGATATTGGTTCAACACAATAATTCTCCCATAGTAGCTTTTAATTAGTTTATACGTGAAAATAAAATATTTTACATCAAAATTTGAAAAGCTGAGACTCTATAAAATTAATGTACAAAGTTGGCTCTCTGTAAGTGCTGAAAAGTAAAATTTGTAATACCAAAGAGATATTTTGAATATAGTTTTATTTCTTAACATTTACCTTAAATCCCACTTGTAAACTCCAACTCTGTCCCCAAGAATAATTAACGCAATTGAACTTAGCTTGCTTATTTGGGTTTGTTCGCGTTAATGAAACAAAGGGATCTAGAATGTAGCTTGGAAAAAAAGTAAAAATGCAAAACAATGCAAAAATGTAAAACAAATACTACACTAAAAATATAAAATAAAATAAAACAGCAAATCCTATTTCCATTAACAGTCCAGTTCCCTCTCTTTCAGTTCGTATGCCCGCACGAAATAGCCTTAGACAAGTAAGATGCCTTTCATCAGGTCTTCAACTTCTTCCATGCAGAATGATGGCTGTTCATTACCACAACTCTGCTGCATTTAACAGCGTTCACCCAGCTCATGTGAACACTTAATAAGTGAGAGGACACATGTGCATGGCAGCAGCAGAGCTGAGCTCTGAGTCAGGGGCAAATTTGTCTTTTTTTAACCACCTTGAAGTCACTTGCCCTCTTAGGGAAAAAGAAAAAAAAAAAAAAACTTACCTATATCCTCATGAACTATGTGTCATGTTGACATAACCTATCTGTACGGAAGTCTATTGTAGAAGTTAAAAGTGTGTGATTATAGGGAACCACTGAGCATCAGGTCACTGCTAAGGACAAATGTCTGTATTATCTTCAGAAAAGGGAGTATAGTAATGGACAAAGGTTCTTCCGAATACCGGAAACCAAGGTGCATGTTAGTCACTTAACTGTGAATGTCTACTTGTGCATTTCTCCTCTAGGCATGCAAAAGTTTCAATAACCTCTTGGCTTCTTTATCAACACAAGAATCCTTGTTAACAGAAGGCTGAAATGCGACTATGGAAATGATGGTGTAAACAAAGTCATCTTGTGAAAAGAGAAAAAATAGTATGTGTCTGTGGCCACCAATTCGATTTATTTTTAATCAACACTTACTAATCACTTGATAATGTCATACACTGTGTTTTGATTATATTTGCCCCCACCTCTTCCCCTTAACTCCCAGATAAGCCTCCACCTCTCTAAAACAATATGCCTGATTGTTTATCTTTTATTTAATAGCCCATCAATTCCAATTGTTTTCTGTCTCTATATTCCTGGGTATGAAGCCTCTGCTAGAGCACAGTCATGTACAAGACTCACTCTTGTAGAAACTGATTCTCCTTCCCTCAGAAGCCATAGCTACCCATAGCTCCTCAGTTAGTGGCAGGGCTTCGCACCCCATGCTAGAATGCTGACTGGCTTGGCCATGTGCAAACAACCAAGGCTGCTGAACTTTTATGAGTGAAGGCAAAGGCCTTTGCCATGGCACTATCTTGTGAGCCCAAGATAATTTCATGTAAAGTGTTCTTTCTTCTATCATCTTTCCTCTTCTGGGCCTCATATTTCTTCATTTAAGAAATTTATTTTACTACCACATTATCTTATGCTCATTTACTCCCATTATCATCTTTTCTTTTAAGAGTTTCAGATTTGAGAATATGACACTAGGCTTCTTCGTTGCATGTCCTTCCCCTATCACAGAATTCTGTTTTAGGAGCTCAGTACATTTTTATGACTAAAAGATTAAACAGATAAAAAAGTAGGAATAAAAATAGATCAGGGCTGAGAAAATCACAATAAAAGAAAGTATATCCATATTCAGTGCTTTGAAACATTAAAAAGAAAGATCTTTGTAACACTTTATATTTTTAAATACTGTTGGCATATATAGCACAAGCTTTGCAATGATAACTGTCCTTAAAACTACAATTCAGTGGTATTAAGCCCACACTGTGTAGACATAGCCACCTTCCTTTGCCAAGATGTCCTCCTCTTCCCAAACTAAACTCTGTTCTCCTTGGACATCTCCCAGCATCGGCCTCTGCTCCACCCTTATATCACCTCCATCTTCTCCCTGTGGATCACACTGACATGGTCATGGGTGTGCAAACATCTACTGAGGCAGACCATGTTTCTCCTCCTTTGGTTTACATAAGCAGAAGTGAGATTACAGGATACTGTAGTTGTTCTACATTTAAGTTTTTGAAGAACCTTCTGGCTGCTTTCTACATTGCTTCATTTTACATGCCCATCAGTAACGTGCTAGGGTTACAATGTCTCTGAACTCTCATTAGCTCTTGTTATTTTCCGTGGTTTTTCTAATTGGCAGTCTAATGGGTGTCTAGCTGTGTTTTTCATTTACATTTCCCTAATGGTTAGTGATGTTGATCATCTTTTCTTGATCTTTGGGCTTATTGGCTATTTGCTCTCATTTATATTTCTGCTGAAGCATTTATGGTAGTCAACACATAGGATCATTTGAATTTCCCGTTGTGTCAACTCAAGAGCTATATTATTTTCTTTGTGTGTATGTATATACATATGCATGCACACATGTGTAAGTGCATATGAATGTGGGTGGGTGTGCACTTGGAGATCAGAACTCAACTGCAAGTATCTTCCTTCGTTTTTTCACATTATTTTTGAGACAGACAATGTTACTGATTTGGAATCTGACAGATTGGGAAAAGTTGGCTGGAAAATGTGCTCTAGGGATTTTCCTGTCACCATCTCTTTCAAGTATGCTCCTCTATTTCCAGATATTTTAATGTGAGTTCTAAGGTCTCAGGCTTGTATAGGAAATACTTTACTAACTCAGCCATCTCTCTACCCCTCAAGTGTTATGCTATCACATTATTGTGGATCATGACTTAACAACATGTGTGTTGTTGACCAGTTGTCTCTCTGGTGCTAGAGTTTTTTGAGTCATCTAATTTGATTGTCACCAGACTCAGTCCTCATTCCAAGAAAATATCACTAGTTACTGACCCAACTTGAACACAGACTCTGAATGAATAAGGCTAAGAAAATGTATGACATGAACCTGTTAAACCATACAGGTACTGACTATTATCCAAAAGCAAATCCTTCAGCTAATTTGAATATTCTTCCACACTTCAACTCATCTTAGGTAAGAGACAATTCTGACAATGGAATAGAGATAAGAGGTAAGTCCTTTCATCTAAGAACAATATGAATCCTGATTTATACTCCCAAAATGCTTTGTTTTATGCCAACATAGAGCCAGAAAAAATATTTAAGACTCAATACAGATGGTTCTTCAGCTTGATTAATGCTATTAACTAAAATAAAAATTTTGAGCAATAAAATGGATAAAAGGAATTGTCTTCTGAGCCTTTGGCAAACCATCCAATAAGCCATGGGTTCATGAATTAAGTGCAGATTGCATTAGGATATGTGAATTACCTTTTTCTTTCAGTACTCATGGTTTTCAGCTTCTAAGGAAAAAAGGCATTGACACCATATGCTTTGAATTTTCCTGAAATATTTGGAAAGTGCTTGAGGAAACTTACCTCCACCTTCTGCTGTGTTCCATAATCGCTGCCTGAATTATGCTTAAGTAAGCTATTTTGAGGCTGACTCGTCCTGTATGTGCATTTGTTTCTTCCAAATACACCACCTTTCCACAAAGCCAGCTGGAGTAATTATAGCTGAGAGATATAATCTATCTCTCCGACTCCTTCTGGATCATTAAGTCTGCGCTAGCAGAGGTCTGGAGTAACTCTGAACTGGATTGAGTTGGGTGCACATTGGGGTCTGCTTCTGTCCCAATTCATCATCGGTTCAAATTCTTTACCAGCCATTGAAATGAAAGATACGCGTGTCACCGACAGGTTGTTGAATGGAAATTCAGAACCTTGTTATAGGCTCTTCACTAAGCTGCCTGCTTGTGCCTCAGTTAATTCGTCTAAAAATCACAACTGACAATAGCCATTTTTTAGATGTAGCATAAGCATTTACGGAGTCAGTAGACTCAAAGCTTGAACAGTAGCATCTAGTGTACCACCCATATTTGAGAAACACTGGATCTAATCATGATGGTTTCTTGCCAAATAGAATGATGCATGGACAAGAGGAGACTTGTGAGATGAAATACAGATTGCCCAGTTCATTTTTTTTTCCTAAATAAAGGATGGATCATTAGTCTCATAGAGATATAACTTGTAAAATATCTATGTTGTCATTTGCTGATTCTGTAGCCCAGTAACCCTTCCTCTTCCTTCTCAAATTCAGATTCCAAGGTCCAAAGGACGGCTGAGGCCACAATCCTCTCCAAAAACACATGTTCTTTACTGCCAGTAGAATGCCCAATGGTCACCAGGATACTGTGCCTCCTACTCAAAAGTATTAAGAATTTTGTGATGTCTAAGGAAAGAGTACTACATCAATTCCACAATGCTATTTCAAAGCCCGATCACTAGCTAATTCTGTGGTTTAAAGCAAAAAAAGTTAATATGCTTCAGACCGTTTACTTTATCTCTAAGGCTCTTAAATGAAACCTTCTTTAATGGTTCAGTAAGTGTTCTACACTGATCCCATTCCCTGTCCTTGTAATGCTATGTTATTTCTCTTGATAGCTGAGAATTAGCATGATAAAGAAAATATTATGGTTTTGTTTATTGAGTACAAACGATTACCCTGCCAAGACTTCTGTATATATGGATTTAGTATCGCAAATCCCCATAAAGTGGATATTATCCATGCAGCCACAGCAGCAGACACACACTTAATGTCAGATACAGAAGTAACTCGAGACATTCACACAACTGATGTGTAGGAGTGGCGAAGAAACCTTCAAGAAAAACATAAAATTTGAACACAGTTATTTCTTGATGCAAACTGCTTTTGATTGTTCTGCTGTGCTACCCAGGGAAGTTTATTTAAAAATTAGCTGTCCTGTCCTTACTTTCTATCCCACTGACTCTTCACTTGTTAAACAAAAAGAACTAACATTACACATTTTTTTAAAGGCACTGAGCACAATAAAGTCTGTGATGTTATGGCCTCCAGGAAAAATGCAGAAGGTGATTTCAGGACCACACCAGAGCAAATGCCAGTACCCACAGAGAGTGTCTCACTGAGTCCACTCTTCAGCCTCTGTGCATTCACAGGACTATGCTTTGTCTTTCTAGAATCTGCATCTTTATTTAGACTTAAAGGCTCTTGAGGTCCTACTGCCCCTGTGGAAATCTATGAAGCATTTTATCTTTTTTATTATGATATTTTGCTGCAATGCAGAGGATCAAACTCAGGGTTTTGTGTGTGCTAAGTCAGCCCTCTATCGCTGAATTCCATCCCTCTCCCACAAGGATTTGTTACAGTTTTTCATTTTTCCAAGCTAGCTTAGCTTCTGATAATCATTGCTTTTAATTATTCATTAACTACTCTTGTCTTTGCTTCTCAAAAATGCAGCAAAGTACTGGAGCATTCTGAATTTTAATTATTTTTTTTTTTAAAAGAAAAAATAAAAGTAAGGAACCCCAGGCTATCTAACCCCTTTCTACATTTTCACTATCCATGAAGTTCAATTGGAGGTGTGGGTGTCTAACGCCCCTGAATAAATATGCTCTGGTAGATTCTAGACCCTGGATCAGCTTCCTGAACTGGCCATCTATAAAGGTTTATAGCCTTGTACAGCTATGTCAGCAAAATTCCCCATGCTCAAATAGACAGTTAAGAGTAATTCTATTCTTTTTAATGGGCAGATCTTTTAGAAAAGCAAAAAGTAATTCACTGAATTAGGTTTATCTAAGCTGGGTGTTTAACCAGCTAATTTATTTATGACCTATGATTAGTCTAGGAATAGCATTTCCATTGCATACCTACATTAGAAATAAACAATTTTAGTAAATTGGGCTGTTGCTATTTGTTACCTCATTCTATCTTTTCTCCAAAAGTCATTTGGTTCTTTTTCTTCTTTGTGATGCCATTCACCTGTATAATAAATCAAGTGCTTAATCACATTGTCGTGTATTACACCTGAACAAGAAACAGTTTTAATATCTAAGATACACTGCATCCAACTCCAATGATAGAATCAGGTCTTATATATAGATTTTTCTCATTTAGACTAGCAAATACAATATGTGCCTCTCCACACACATATGAAGGTGAAGGCTTGTAAGTTTTATCTCCAAAACTGTCAACTAATAATGTAGTTGTTCCAATTACAGGCACTATCTGAAAGTTTAGCCATTTGTGTGAAAACCTCATTCAGGAAAGTCAAATTATAAATAGTACAGGTTTTCCCTCTGGCTAAATTTTATTCACTTGTAGAGTTTCAGTGACATTCTTTCTCATACATCTTGAAGGAGTGCCTTGTTACCTTGAGCTATATAAAGCAAGAAGTTGAAAAGGAAAGAAAGAAGGGGGCGAATGTGGAAAGAAGGAAGACACATGATTTGAGACAACTTGCACCTGATTTGCTCATTGGCAATTTGGGAATTTATCTCCAGACTCTTGGAAACATTAAGAGGATGGAAAGTAAAAGCGACTAGACACAAGAGAAAAAGGGAAGGCTGCTGGTGGGGTATACATACATCTTCGGCCTTCCAGGTCCATTCAAAAGTGAATCAAATCAGTTTGTTCCTGTAACTTTGAGAGAGGCATAGAGGGAGACTGGGGATTGGATATGGAGCTCATTTAATACAGTTCAACTCTATCACAAGGGCAGTAGTTCAATCTCCACTTCACAATGAAAGGTACCATGATATAGACATGTACCTCAACACTCAGGAGGTACAGGCAGAAGTTAGCAATTCAAGGTCATCCACAGCTACTTTATGAGTTTGAAGGCAGCCTGGGCTATATGAGACCCTGAGAAGAAAGAAAGAAAGAAAGAAAGAAAGAAAGAAAGAAAGAAAGAAAGAAAGAAAGAAAGAAAGAAGAAAGAAAGAAAGAAGAAAGAAAGAAAGAAAGGGAGAGAGAGAGAGAGAGAGAGAGAGAGAGAATGAAGTAGGTACAAAGAGATGACTATGAGAGGCAGATATCTTGATTTACTATTTAAATATGGGAACAGGTTTGAGACAAAGCTCAGCAGTTTAGAATACCTTCTGTTCTTGAAGACAACCCCAGTTTAGATACATACAGACCTCTTCTGGACTCTGTAGGCATCAGACATGTGTGCGGTACCTATGCACACATGTAGGCAAACATTCATACACATAAATGAAAATATCTTTTTTTAAAAGCATACACTTATGATATGGAAAGGACAATTGCTCTCATACTAGTAAAACATGTTTGCGTCCTGTGGGCTACTGGATATAAAGGCGATTGTATGCCTTCCACCACATAGTGTTAAGTAAGGGTCTCTCAATTGTAAACTGCACCACAACTAAAAGAGGCTCAGTCTTAGCCAGTTATTGTTGCATTCCTGATATTCTAGGAAATTTTGAGTTCCATAAAAAACTGTTTTTGTTTCATTTTGTTGCTGTGGCAAACACTATTACCAAAATCAACTTAGGATAAGAAAGGATTTTTTTCAGACTACTACCAACCAAGACATCAACAAGACTGAATGCCTCATTCGAATCTAGATCTATATTTAAAATTAAGAAGAGACATCTCTGCTTTGCATTTTCGGAGAATTGTAAAATCTAAAATTCTAAGAGACAGGAGAGAAATTATGAATAAGATGGTTTTGTTAAACATTGCTAAATGTTGAGAATAAAACAATATATTAGTTAGTACTTAAAATAGTTCATAAAACCAGTGTCACACAAGAGAAAAACCAGTGAATAGGAGAGTTTATTATGCATTGCTAAATTTGGTGGAGGGAATAGCATGGGGACTACTACTGCAGACACTATGTTGTTAGGCTGAAATAAGAATGAAGAAGAAATTTGGACTGGAGTACCCTGTTTAAGGATGTACAGGACATAGATGGTTAGGTTGATAAAGTTGAATTGTGTTTGCTCTGCTTTTACTACTCATGTGAATCTGGGGATTTAAATAGCTAATGAATTGGGATTTCTGTCTCTTCCATCCATTTCTCAATTTATTGTAAGACTAGGAGATGTAGCTATGGTAAAAAAGAACTACAGGAAAGGAATAAAGTTGTGAGAAAGAGGAGTTGCATGTACACTTATGTTCGGGTTTAGATCTGAAATAAATCCTGAAGGCTCATGCGATGGTGGTTTAGTCCCCACACCTCCTGGTGTAAGGTTTGAGACTTTGGAGAGGCAGTTGAATTTTGAGTATCCTGACCTTCACCATAGATCAATCTATTGTTGCATTCATAGTTGAACTGAGTATAGAAAGGTAACTGGAAATATGGTGGAGAGTGTGGGTTGCCAGTGACATTTAAAAGCACTATTTCCTAAGTCTCTTCTCTCTCTGTCCCTCTGCTTCCTGGCCACCCTATAGTGATCCTTTTACATGTCCACACTGCTGACAAGTTCACCTGCAGCTTAAGACAGTAATGCCAACTGACCACAGATTGAAACTTTTGAAACCATAAGCCAAAGCAAACCATTCCTTTACATTGCTCTTCTCTAGCATCCTGTCACAGCAATCCAAAGCTGTCTAACACACCATGGAAAGAGGGTGGCTGTCAACTCCAACAAGAATATATTTTGGAGGGAAAGAGTGAGACAAGGGAAATTAGGTTACTTTTAGGGAAGACTCCGAATTAAACAAGTTATGACCATCTGTTGAGCTCAGCAACTCACTCTCACAGAAAACATTTCTTCTCCTGTTTGAGAAGAGGGAAGAGTATGCAAGAGAAAATGTTCACACTGCATCTTAAATTTCATCTTCTATTAAGAAAATCTATTATCAGAAGATTGTATATCATCCTATACAAAAGTTGAAAATTTTCAATGAGCATAAAATAATTATGCTACTCGTCAGCAGAGATAGAAAATGCCATCTACAGATGATTCAATTATTGTATTACTTTTCTTATTCTTGTGTGCAAGTTTTTATATGTGCCTGTGAAATATGAGTAGGGGGTCCAAGGTTAATGGTGAATTTCTTCCTTGTTTCTCTAGACCTGATATTTTCTCCCTCCCTGCAGTTCAACTAAAGGTACATGCCCCCATGCCTAGCTTTTTATGTGGATTCTGGGGATCCTAACTTGGGTTTTCACACTCGCATGGCAAACATTTGATCCATCCACTGAGCTGTCCTCCCAGACGTCCAGTTTTCGTGCTCTGAGAAATAAACAGCCACTAGGACTGGGAATGGGTACCATTAAGGGAGCTGCACCTCACTGTGGGTAGCCTTCTCTTTGCTCTCCTCTCATCCTGAACTTCTCACCTAGAGTGTGGTATGTCTTCCAGGCCAGTTAAGTTGTCTGCCACCTCAATTACTATCCCCATCCTGCCCTTCAAGGACCTCCACAGTCATGACATGACACCAGTTCCTCCTGTGGATATGCCAACTGTGCTCGGCAATTGTACATGTCATCTGACTGCATCCATGCTGCTGACATCACAGTTGCCGTGGCAACTAATGTATTTCAACAGGGAGAGATGGAGAGTTCTCAACTATAAATAGAGTGAAAATTGAAGAAAATGAGTAATATAACTAAATGCAGTTGATGGGCTTGTGCTTGTGGCAGAGGGAACTTGCATATTGAGGGTGAAGGTCAATATTAAGGGCTGAATTCTTAGCTTTTGCTGTTGATCATGCCAAAGTCCAAGTCATCTTCAGTTAGTTCTATGATGTGCATGACACGTTCCATGTTCATTGAGTACACACGAACTCTTTTCAGAGAAAATCATTCTCTCAGTGTGTGTGTGTGTGGTGTGTGTGTGTGTGGTTGTTTTACTAGCACAAAATGATAATTACAACAGATCTGCAACATTTCAATATAGCTGCATGTAAATTACCAAGACTGATACAACTAGGGACTAAAAAGAGGGTCTTATAGAATGATCTATTGTTTAAGAGCAAGAAAGAGAAAAAGGAGCAAGTTAATCACTGTAGATTAGTCAGCAGTGAGCTTGTCAGGATAATTATAGAGGGGACCTAGACAAAGTGGTTCAAACACATGCAGCTCACTCTAGAGCAGCACAAGGAGGAATAGCCTAGCATCTAATCGCCCCACCCTGGTGTCTTCAACACAGAACTCTTTACAATACAATTGTCGTTATGAATCAAATCTGCCCTGGAGGCCAGGGGGTAGATAATGTTAATCTGCAGAATCAATTATTTATACTAATCACAGAGTCACAGATTTAGCAGTGGCCTTGAAAGACACTATCCATCCTTTCCCTTCCTCCATGAAAACCTACACATTTCACCATGACCAATTTCGATAATAAGAAACATTTCCAGATAGAGTTTTAAACTGTATGTGAATAAAGAATATAGCAAAATTCATGTTAACACAGAAGAAGAAGATTTCATAGTGCCTCAACCCTGACAATTACAGCCAATAAAGAAATGCTGAGAGTAGTTAAAAAATAGTTTTTTCCCAATGAAGAGCCCTCAATGGTATTGGTTATCTAATACCAAGTGGTCATCTCTGAAATGATAAAAGTAGCATTATACAGACTGAGCCATGGAGAGAGGGGGGGGAGGGAGAGGGAGAGAAAGAAAGAGAATCAGCAATTAAACAAAGGTTATAAATTTGAGAGAGAAGTCATACTGGGAACAACCCTTTCTTCTATAGAGACACAAAGTGAGGAGGAAGGTACAAGTGTTTAATCTTCCCCTGTGTGGGAAAGTCGGGTGTTAACTAGGCTCTGTGGTCTGCCTCTCCTTGTTAGTCAGCCTCTAAAAGGAGATGGAAAAGGAAAAGAAGATTAGAAGGGAGGGAAATAGGGAAGATTGAAGGAAGAAAAAGATGAAGCAAGAAAAGAAGGGAGAAAGGAAAGAAAAGCCTGCTCACAGCATTGGTCAACTTTCATGGTGTAGATGTTCTTCCTGAGAGCAGTTTGTAGATGCCCAGATGATGCAACTGAGCTCAGAACAAGGAAGGCTTGTGTCCTACTGACTCACATGAATTGGAATGAAGAGGTCAGCTTAGGGCCTTTGAAAAATTCCATCAGACCCCTCCCTTCCCAGAAGGGAAAGGTTGTTGGAGCACATAGGCACCCAGGAGAGGCTGAAGGAGCACTTAGGCACCCGGGAAAGGTCATTGGAGCATATAGGCACCCATCCCTTCCTGGGAGAGAGAGACTGATTACATTCCTCAGGAAAACCTCAAGGTAAACTGACTGACCGTTGGCCACCTGCAGATATGGAAAGCCCTTACTACTTCATTCCCTAAGAACCAATCAGTTTAAAAGTCACATTGTTACTCCTTAAAAATCACATTGTGCCTAGTTGCTGTTGTCGATTCTGTCCCTGGAAACTGTATGAAAACTTGCAGAACAAGCTGCCTGGGGTCGCCTCTCCTTTGGATGCAGGATAACCCCAGTGCACTGGAACAATAGACTCCTCTTGCTTTTGCATCAATCTCCTGCTTGTGTGGTTCACTGGGAGGGAGGGTTGGGGGGTTTGTAGGGGGATCCCTGGTAGCTAAGGCTTGTTAGAGTCTTACAGGAACAAATCAGTTTTTTTTTTCTTCATTTTACCTATACTTGTTTTCCTTTTTTTATTGAATATTTCCTTTATTTACATTTCAAATGTTATCTGCTTTCCTGGTCTCCCCCCAAAACCTCCTATCCCACTCACCTCCTCTGTTTCTAAAAGGATGTTCTCCCATCCACCCACTCCCATCTCCCTGCCCTCAAATTCCCCTAGAGTGAGGCATTGAGCCTCCACAGGACCAAGGGCCTCTCCTCCCATTGATGTTGGACAAGGCCATTCTCTGCTACATATGCAGCTGGAGCCGTGGGTGGCTCCATGTGTACTCTTTTAACACATCACTGGACACAATCTCAATCATTTATGCTGCTTATTGATGGTTCCATAAATTTCAACCAGTCACTAAATAGAGAAGTTCTGTGAGTAATTGAAAATTACATTTGAGAGTTGAGAAGATGGTCTGTGGGTAAGGGCTTGACTTACAAGTATGAATACCTGAGTATGATGCCCTGCTCCCATGGCAGTATATGCTTTTAATCATGACCGACCAGACCAATGTATTTAATGAGCCCCAAGTTTTTATATCAAAGAAAGGTGGCTACTTATGAGTAATGAGACTAGATGTTGATCTCTACCATCCACATCACATGCATACCTATAAAATTTCACATGCATGGATAGACACACACACACACACACACACACACACATTCAAATTAAAGATCTAAAGCAGTGGAAAGCCAAGCTTATTCAGTATTTGGAAGATTTAGCCAAGTTACTGTGTTACTTTCCCCCTGAGCAATGTAGTTCTTCTCACAGTCTTAATGCAATGCTTCATAGCCATAGGTATCTTTGTGCTAAAATTGATATAGAAAAATAAGAAAATAGAATAGTTTGGATAATTCTTCTAAATTGGAAGGATATGGCTTATTAGATTTATTGCAGAGCTGTAATGATTAATGAGTATGGCACTGGTGGAAAAACACACACACAGCTCAAGCAAGAAGATAACCCAAGCACAGAACAGCTTAAACACACCAATTGGGTTGTTAAAGGAACAAAGGCAATTTGGGTGGAAAGAAGGCTATTTTTCTAAACAATGTGCTGCAGGAAGCTTTGCATGTAATGCTCTTGTAAAAATGGGCATTCGAATATCTCTTCAGTATCCTGCTTCTAGTTCCTTTGGGTAAACCATGTAGTCTATACATACAATCAAATATTATTCATTCTGAAGGAAGAGAAACAATTTGATTACAAGATTACATTTGAGAGCTGAGTAGATGGTCAGTCAGTAAGGGCTTGGCTTGCAAGAATGAATACCTGAGTATGATGTCCCACTCTCATCCAAAAGCTGAAGAACCTTAAAGATATTATACTTGTGTGTGATAGATAGATTATAGATAGATAGTTATGAGAGATGCATATTATAGATCTACAGATGACAAATAAACAGCTGATAAATAGATGCATGCCTACAGATAAATATATAACACATAAGAGAGATAGGCAGATATGGATAGATGATGGATGGATAGATAGATAGATAGATAGATAGATAGATTAGATAGACAGATAGATAAGAGAGAAACAGAAACAGCTAGCTAATAGGTCAATGAGAAAACCAAAGAGTATAACTGTGAACATTATATTATTCACAGTTAAATTAAATTAAAGAATTAAATTAATTAAAGAATTAATTTAAAGATATCTGCCAAGGATCAACCTTGGCTTCAAGAAAAGATCTGAGAGAAGGCGTGTCTGGGAGCTTCGAAAACAAGCCAATCAAATTCAAATCGTGGGTCCAAGCTGACAGCCTATGCTCTGCTAGAGACAACTTTCCAGCCTGCTTTCTCTCTGATCTTTTTCTCTCTCTGATCTGCTTTTGCTGGCAATCTCCAAATAGCTTTCTCTCTCTCTCTCTCTCTCTCTCTCTCTCTCTCTCTCTCTCTCTCTCTCTGTGTGTGTGTGTGTGTGTGTGTGTGTCTCCTCTGCTTGAGACAGTTCTCCAAGCAGCTCTCTCTCACCATTCTAAACAACTCTCTGCATAGCTCATCTCCTGCAGATCACAAGCCCAGTCTTTTACTTTATATTATCAATCTAGTCATTTAATTATATATCAATCTACTCTTTTAAGTATCCTATGAATTAATCTAGTCTTTTAATTATCCTATGAATTAGCATCCCTGGACCCTAGACCCTAAATTGTTACAAAACAGCAAGCACACACTTCCTTTTAAAAGAAATCAGAGATCTGACGGCCTCTGTTAAGTACAGAGGATAAGCTACCCTGCCCTAAAATTACCATTTCTACTACACCTACACCTGGACTCACTGTGCCCCATGCTGACCTTGAACTCAGGAATCTGCTTGTCTTAATATCTGCCTGCTTTTGTATCTTTCTGACAAGCTGGCTCATTAATACAGCTGCCTTTGTTCCTTTAAATTCATGAAGTCTCTCATATAATTCATATTACATCCTTATTTTTGGCATAGTTGAGAAGTTATATATTTTGAAACTCATGTTTTCTTTTCCATAGCCTTAAGAGCTGTCCTGAAGGTCTCAGCATTTAGCATTTTGCTAAGACATTAGCCACACCTTCACCTCCCGAACTTATGCTGTCTCAGATTATCATGGAATCATTAACATTAACAGGGAGGACATTACTCGAAAAAATGTGAAAATATGTACATTATTAAACGAATAAACCTTATGCCCATAGCAGCCATTGACACTTGAGGCGGCCCATGTTTTCTGGTTGGGTCTGTCCCAGGCACAAGAATTGTTTCATTTTGTCCCTACCAAGGACACACCAGACTCAGCGTTTACCACAAATTTGAATTCAACATTTTGGGAAAACTAGAAGGCAATTTTCAGATCTCAGTCAATTGAGTAGTTTGGGAACAGGACACCAGACACCATAAGGGGAAACTGGGACAGGAAGCTTTATTAACATCAAAATCAGATGCTGTGAAAAACTGGGAAGATAGATAAAAAAGACCAACCTTGGGCTCTTAGACACTATATTCTAGCTTCAGATTAAAAATAAAAACAAAACAACCACCACAACAAACAACCATACCACCACCAACTTGTGTCTAGAATTGGTGAATATCTTTAAATCTCCACAGTAAAATCTAAACAACTCACTTAGAGAACATTTCCCTGAAGAGCAAAGGATACAGCTAAAACACTAACCATTAAGAAACCCCACAACTCCATTAGCCATTGGTGTGATGTAAATGAAGTGACCAAGGAGCTGTCAGTTGCCACCAATCAGTGAAGCTGAAATGAAATGGATTCACGATGCCAGCTGTTGGTGATGATGTCGGGAAGGTGGACCATTCATGCAGGGTCTTGAAGAGGGACCACCCTGGGAGAGGACCTGGGGCTTTCTTGCAACACTAAACATGTGACTCATGTAACTGCAAGTGTAGGTTAAGGCATGCTCTCTGAGAAAGAAAGAGTTAACATGCACATGACAAGTACAAAACTTTTGCTGGTGTCCTCCCACAAGCAAAAAATATGGATTCAAACCTTCTTCCTGATATGCCTGAAAGGCTGTATACATCACAGCTCATCCATAGAATGGAGGACAACTAACAGGAAAAAGCAGCTGCCTTGTAACATATGCTGAGTGGGGGTAGCTCTCCAGGGCATTAGACATGGTGGAAAATGTCAGTCTTGAAAGGTTCCCTGGTGTTTGCTTTTGTTTAGGAAATATTTTCAAAATGATACCAGAGATGGAGGAGACAGTTACTATGGCCAGGGGACAGACACCAGGGATGGAAGTGGAGGAGCACTACAAGTGAGCACGTCTGGGGCGGAGGTGTGGGGTGACACTACACACACCTACAGAGAAACAAACAAATGTAAAACTGGATAAATGCCAAATAAGGTCTATGTGACACAATAAACTATAGTGTACTGAGAGTAAATGCCTCCCCACCTACTGGTTAAGAGCAAGAGAAATACCAAATGTCAAAATCCTAGATTTGACTTTTGACTACAGCTATATAGGATGACATCTTAGGGAGAAGCCAGCTAAAAGAAATGACACCGAAAAGTAGTTTTACAACTTCCTGTTATTCTGTGACTTTGCTGATACAAAGAATACTTTTAAAATTAAATTACAAAGACGTTAGGGTAGATGTCCCAAAAAGGATGATAATACCAATGACTGTAAAAATCCACTAGGGACTGGTGAAATGGGTCACCAGGAAAAGACATTTGCTGCCTTGCCTGAAGACCTCAGTCAGAGCCACAGGACCCATAAGGTAGGATAGAACCAACTCCTGCAAGTTCTCCTCCAACCTACATACTTGCACAATGGCACATGTGAGCTCTCACACAAACACCAAATATAGATAGATAGATGATAGATAGATAGATAGTTAGATAGATAGATAGATAGATAGATAGATAGATAGATAGATAGATGTCTTACTTTTTTTTAAATAGGAGGCTACAGAAATGGCTGGGCAATTTAGAGCACTTGTTTTGCCAAGAGTGCAAATTCCAATCTCAACACCCATATTGGTAACCACCTATAACTCCAGTTCCAAAAGATACAACTCCTTCTGGCCTCTTTTGGCAAGATCTACATGCAGACACAAACATATACACATATTTAAAAATGATTTCAAGCAAGTACATTTAAAAAAACAAAAATTCATTGGACCAAACTGATGTGATGTGTTTCCATTTTTACTATATCCTCCTTCCTTCACTATTTAAAATTTCCTGAAGATCAAAAAGTACTAAGAAACAATGGAATGTATTTTTTATTGGGGTTTTTTTATTCTAAAGATAACTATAAATAATTCCAGGGCATGTTCTAGGACCCCAAAGCCCACCAGGAATTAAGCTGGGACTCCTCGGGAGATGATGCTCAGAGTCAATATTGTGTACAGAATACCTGCCCATCTAATGCATGCTGTTCTTTCTGGTTTTTCTCTTTGGTTAATTTCCATGAAGAGGGTCACGTGTTCTCACCCTAAGACCTCCAGGCATTCTCAGCTGTCACTTTTGAACAGCTTCTTCCTCCCTCTGCTCTTGCCATGTGATGGGTGCTGGCAGCTTTTCACTGTTGTGCTGGCAGCCCCAGGCTGTGAAATCAGATGAGCAAATAACTGAAATGCGACACACCTGGCAAGAGACAAAGGGCACAGTTTCCACTAAGTATTAAAATACTACCGAAGCTATGGATATACTTTTGAATGGAGACAAGTTGTAGACATGGCACAAAATGACACCACTTGTGCCATTTATTCTGAAAACAAGCATTCTTTCTTCTAGAATTTCATGTGATTTTTTAAAATCTATTATTATTATTATTATATTATCAATTGTTTTTCTTTAGTAGTATCAGCAGCAGCAGTATAGGCTGGACATGTAGCTCAATTTTCAGAGTGTTCACCTAGCATTCATGAAGCCCAGGGTTCAGTCTCCAGTGTCACATGAACTGAGGGTGGTAGCACATGTCACTGATGTGATGCATGCAACTTAAGTAGTGAGGACAGGAAGATCTGACACTCAAAGTCATCCTTAACTACTTAGTGTGTTCAAGGCTAGCATGAGATGCATACTATACTATACTATACTATACTATACTATACTATACTATACTATACTATACTATACTAACTATACATGTATTATCATTTTGATATTGCTATAAAATTCATCTACAGTAACCATAATAATAATGTCCCACCTCTGGAAATTTAAAAAGAGGGATGAAGAGATAGAAATAAGAATGAATACAGCAACCAATGATTTGGGATTGCTTTTAAATTTAGAAGTAAAGAGAATTATAGAAGAATACTTTGTATCTAAACTTTTATCATCCAAGTTGTAGCTTCTTAAGATAAAGAACATATCTTCCATCTTTCAATGAGTAATAGCAAAATAGATCTTCTCTGATCAACCTGAAAGATCCTGTGTCGCTAGTTCACACAGATTCTGCAGTCAGCACCTTCAAGCACAACGTGCCATGATATAATTACCTCCTGCACAAGTCACCCCTTGGGAACTCAGTCAGTGCCAAGCACAGAACACCAGCAGACAGACATATGGTCCTCCCTCTCCCTCTGTGATATTTTTATTCAGGAATTTCTGTGCAGGCCCTGGGTTTTGGCTGCTGCATTCCTGAATCTGTCTTGTGAGGTCTCTTTGCTCACAGTAACTCATAGAAGCTGCCTTTCGAATATAAGAAAAAAATGATTCATAATTGAGCCAAATAGATTCATTTAATGGACCTGGCCCAAGGGATATCAAGCTCATTTTATGAGCAAATTTAATGAATTGTAATGAATGTCCTCATTTGAAAATGGTGTGTGTGTGCCATAAAGGTATCACAATGCTTGTCATCCCAGGCTCACGTGGGAAGGGACAATAGGGAAATTCTTCATAAGGAATGCTTATGAAGCCAGAATTTTAGATGTTTAAGTATTACATATGGATTTTAAATAAGAATAATGAGATACATAAATCTAATACACATGACCTCCAAAGTAGGAGTCAGCAAAAAGCAAATAACGTGTACCAAATTATTATATGCTTCTTACAAGCTTTCTAGTTTCAAAGTGTTTCTGTTTGTCTTTCTTTATTTTTTTCCGTTAAAGGAAAAAGTTTCTTGTCTGGCCTGGTGACTCATTCACATAAACCCAACACCAAGAGTCATTCATGTAAACCCAGCACCAAGATAGAAGAATTGCTGTGGATTCAAGTCCAGCTGGAGTTACAGAGTAAGCTATGGACCAGCCTGAACCATACAATGTAGAATAAGAAATGTCTCATGACAAAAAAATACAAAGAGGTAGTGTAGAGGTGTTTACATGTGATCAAATTGCACTATATACTCCTATAAAGTATCAAAAATACATTTAAAGTCCAAAATATAATATATTATTACAGACAAGAAGGAGGAGGAAGAAAAGAAAGAGAAAGTGCAATACACACGCAATGAAAATAATATTCTTTTTGAATTTAAGACGAATTAAACAAATGAAAAAAATTTTTCCCTTTGAAACTGAATTACAGTTTTTACCTCTACTAAAGGCTTCCCCAGTGTCCTCAATACCACTGTCTTCAAATATCTACGTTCCTCCAGCCTAGCTCTACAGTGACCGTCAACTCATGGTCATCTGCCTCTGTCATCAGCTAAATAACACCCACCCACACACACCCAAATCAGGAATTCATACAGTAACTTATTAATGATACAGTAACTTTACTGAACCAAGTATCCATGGAGGATATCTACAAGTATACAAGTTCACAGTGCAGTTTTATGGGTGTTATTGACAGAAGAGTCTGGAGCAAGATCGTTTCTCCACCTTAAAGGAACACCAGCGAGTGTTTCTGGAAATCGTTCCTGACCTGCGGCCTGATGGAATAGGCATCACCTGTGAATGAATTCAGTACCTTCTTCATCCTGCTCTGTGCTTTAGAAAGCTGGGTGCTGTGATCAATCACCTTCATGGACTCCCAAGATTTTGGTGATTCCCACTAATGGAACAATATGGTGCGAAGAGAAGGCGGCCAGATTTTCATTCCCTGCTCCAGTGCAGGGTTGACCCTTGGTATTCTCTAATTCGTTAGTGCTTCTGCTACTGTTTCAGAATCTTAAGATAGGAGCACACTATCCAACACCGAATAGGTACATAGCTGTGGAGGTCTACCTTTTCACACAAGGTGGGCAAAACCAAGCTATAGACAAATAAGGGCACATGCTAGAAAGCAAGAGGAACGAGGTCACTTACTATAGTTTCAAAAAATGCTATTTGATGCAGGCATTTAAAATATGTGGTGTGGGGAACCGGTGAATGGGAAGTGGAACACAGTCAATAAGAAGTGTGTGGACCCCATCATGAAGGGCCCTGTATTCCATGGTGAAGGATGAAAAACTGACCCAAAAGACTAAAAAAAGATGGCTGTGTGAGAAAAGAGGAAAGCATTGCCATTTGAAGAAAGCAGGCATTGGATATCTATTTATTCAGGAAGTTTGTAAGACTGAAAAGGCACATTTTAGTTTTACAATTCTAGAAGTCAACAATAGACATCCTGAAGTTAAAAAAAAAAAAAAAAAGGTTAAAGAAACCTTAAGTGACCCACTGCACAGTTAAGACACATTTTACCTAAGCATTTTATGGTATCCTATGAACTGGCTTTCAAGGAAAATGGGAAAGAAAAGAAGAAACCAAGGGAAAGTGTTGTATTATTCTTCAAAGATAGTCCTGTAGCAGATGCTAATTTGCTGATTCTGAACCCAAGACAGAGCAACTTTTGTGAGACAGGATCTAGGGAGATGGCTTGGCAGGTAAGAGTGCTCACTGTACAAGCGTGGGTACCTGAGTTTGAATCCATAGCACACAAATAAAATAACAAGATGTGATGGGTCAATCATAGCATATGCCTTTAATCCCAGCACTTAGGAGACAGAGGCAGGTGGATCGCTATGAGTCTGAGATCAGCTTCATCTACAAAACAAGTTCTAGGACCAAAAAAGTAAGGTGTGGCTGTGTAGACTTTTATCATCAACACTGGTAGAGATGAGACAGGAGAATCTCTGGGGCCTGAGAGCTCCTGTCTCAAGGGAATAAGGTGGACAGTAATAAAGAAGGATATTCAGTCTCAACTTTTGGCCTCCATACACGTTTGTGCACACTCATGCTTAGGTATGTCATGTGTATGCCTACAGATATATGCGCATATAAAACACTATATACCCATACACAACGTCTGCTGTGAGTTTGAGGCCAGTCTAGCTATGTAGAAAAACTATATACTGACAAGCCAGTCTTGTCTGAAGACCTTGTTTCAAAGAAAGAAAAACACAAAAACTAAAATTAAAATTTTCAGAAAACCAACAAAATCCTTTTCCCATTAAGTAAGTATTGAAACAATTTTAAAGAAAATGGATTTATTTGAGGGTTCGCCAATTCCATTTTGACCTCTGAAGCAGATAAAATAACTTCAGGTTTTTACTTCCTAAATTCTTGCAAGTCTAATCCCCCATAATCATCCCCAATTTTGGAGCAGACTGCCTGCTGAGACCTCTCCTATTCTCTGCCTCTATTGTCAGGGCATTAAGTAGATCCTGGTAAAATACCCTGATTTCATCTATCCTGTGGACCCTCTGAATGCCTCCTTCCTAGCCCACCCCATTCCTACATGTCAGCTCCCAATAACTAGAAACACATTTAACTTGGAAGTCCTAGTGGCCACATCATTAGGATTTCAGAAGAATTTTCTACCAAGCAACACATAGCCCCTCTCCTACAAATCAGAGAGGGTGACAGAAATCGAGGAACAAAATACTCAGCCAACAAAAACAAAACCAGATATCAGCAACTAGAATTATAATCTTCCCACTCCCAAATGCACAGATACTATGTAAAGACACAGTCAATAAATGCCAGGACAACCTGTCTACTCTAGAGTCCAGCAACCCTACCACAGCAAGCCCTGAATATTGCAATACAGCTGACCCATAATAATAGTACCTTAAAATAGCCTTTATAATACATTAGAGGTCCTCAAAGAGGAAATAAATGGTTTCCTTACAGAAATCTATGAAAACAAAAACAGTGGAAGGAAATGCGAAAAACAGCTCAAGACATGAAAGTGGAAATAGAATACATAGAGAAAACTAAAATTGCAAGAAATATGGAAACAAAAAACTTAGGAACTCAAAATGAACCATGGAGACAAGGTCACTAATAGAATATAAGAAATGAGAGAATCTCAGATACTGAAGGCACAATGAAGCATAACCTGGAACTCATTGACACAGAAAAAGACTTCATGAACAGAAAAGTGTTATAACAGGTACCTGTGATATTAGTACCTGTGATCAAGACTCAATAAACAGGGCTTCTAGAAACTGAATAGCTTCTGTAAAGCAAAGTACCATTTGGACAAACTGGCAGCCTATAGTATAAGAAAGCATTTTTGCCAACTACACATCTGACAGAGGGCTAATATCCAAAATATATAAAGAATTCAAAAAAACTAGATATCAAGAAAACTAATAGCCCAATTTAAAAAACGGAGTACAGATCTAAATGGAGAACTCTCAAAAGAAAAAACTCAAAGAGTGAGAAACACTGAAAGAAATACTTAACATCTTTGGTCATCAATGAAATGCAAATATAAACTACTTTGAGATTTTTATCTTATACCCTTCAGTAAGGCTGGATAAGTAAAACAAGTGACGGTTCATGCTGCTGAGAATTCGGAGTAAAGGTAACATTCATTGCCAGTGGCAGTGCAGACTTGTAAGGCCATTATGGAAATCAATGTGGCTATTCATCAGGAATCTAGACCTACATCAATTTCCAGGTATGCTACTCTTGGGCATACACCCAAAGGATTCTTCATCCTACTGTACACTTGCTCAACCACGTTCACTGTTGCTCTGTTCATAATAGCCAAAAGTGGGAAACAACCTAGATGGTCCTCAACAGAAGAATGGATAAAGAAAATGTGGTACATTTACAAAACAGAGTCTTACTTAATCATTAAAAAGAATAAAATCATGAAAATTTCAGACAAATAGACAAACTAGAAAAAATTATCTTGACTGGGTTATCCCAGATCCAGGTAACCAAGAACCTGAGAGTATATAGCTCAGGAATATAGGGCAAAACCAAATATACTAATAAAATGACTCCTAATGACATTCTGCTATACTCAAAGATCACTGTGTAGCTCAGCCATGATCAGAAACGCTACCTCCTACAGCAGATAAGAAAAAAAAATACAGAGAACCACAGCCAGATATTGTTCAGAGAGTGAGAAACCTTGAAACCCTCAACCATAAATATCTCCATTAAATCCTTCCCCTTCAGAGCCCAGGGAACTCTGTAGAACAGGAGGCAGAAAGAGTGTAAGACACAAATGGAATGGAGGATGTCAAAAAGAAAACAAGGTCATGTAAATTTACATGATCAAAGCCCATATGAACTCACAGAGACTGAGACAGCATGCACGGCACATGCAAGATGCTGCATCAGGTCTTCAGCATATAAACCATAGCTTCCAGTTTAGTGTTTTATAGAATCCTGAGTATGTGAAGGAATGGGTCTATGGTTTTTCTCCGTTCTCTTGGGTTGCTTTCCTTTGGTTAACTTGTTTTGCCCAACTCAGACATGTTAGGTTTTGTTTTATGTTAAATTTTATTTTATTATTATTCCTTAGCAGCCTTTTTTTTTTTTAATGAGAGGCAGAAGGTGAGTAAATCTGGAGAGAGGCGAAGTGGGAAGGAGCTGAGAGGAGCAGAGGGAGGGGAAGCCATTATCAAAATCTATTATATGAAAAAACTCTATTTTTAGTAAAAGGAAAAAAAATTCAGAAAACCAGCAAAAAATCTTTAGTTACAGTGATGTGATGGGCTGCCAATTCTCATGCCAAAATTCGAGCCTTGGAGACTTTCATCAGTCTGAGTAAAAGAAGAACTCACTAGACTGCTGTATGGAATAGTTGGACAAAAGCAAAGCTTAATTGTAGGAAGATGGAAGTATCTCCCTCAGAATTAGACAGGTATAACAAAGACTCAAGAGGGTCCTCATCAGTGATAACTAAAGGGAGGGAACATCAAGATCAAGGCAAAGAAGGAGCAGAGAGTGACCAAAGAGTTAAATGCTTTGTACTTCTATTTAGCTACTGCAAGGACAAACATTTCTGGTCCCTCATGCATTATTTTTATCTGAACACGTGTGACTATATGATTATTTTTATACCATATCTGCATGTCCATATTTTTATACCTAAAAGAATGCTTCCGAAGTCCAGATTCAATTTCTTCCCTGAGAAAGGAACAGAATGGCATAACTGAATATAGGACTTTTTAAAATAAAGCTAGAGAACTGTGTGCACAGCTTACAATAGAGCACTTGCCCACTGCACAGGACAATTGGGGGCCAAACCCAATACAAAGCAATGAAAAAGGTCAAAAGAATTTCTGTGACTTCCAACCCAGACTTACAGAATCTGATAACAGGGTCAATACTGACACTGAATTCCCCTTTGGGAAATCGACCCTATTAGGCAAAAATCACCTTTATAGAATAGCTATGAAAGTTCAGTCTGTGTACAGTTGAAACTCCAGGTTGCATCTCCAACAATGCAGAGAACAACAAAAACAACAACAGCAAACAGATTATGGATAAAAATAAAATTTGCATTTGACTACAGGGAAAAATGAGACAAAGAGAGAAAACAGGAAATATCTGGTAGAGGCCAGAGGATAGCAGGTAAGGCAGGTGGGCCAGCCTGTTGATAAGGAAGGCGTGGTCTGCTTTGTTGCAGAGGAAAACAAATCCTGAAGCTCTGAGCATAGCACACAGCTGCAGAACTGAAGACAAACAATGACTTTCTATTGTTCTTAGTGTTCTGGAACACGAGACCCTCAACAGGAACTCCAATCAGAGGATATGCCGCCCACACATGAGATCATTTTGCCCTAGGATCTGTATTTATTTACCTTCTGCAATAGACAGCTGTGGGGGATGGGGGAAGAGGGTTTGAGCTTTCTTTGCAACATAGTCTGTTTCAGGGGAAGGGTAACTTTTATGTCAGTACAATGAGTACCACTTGGCTTATGTTTTATTAAACATTCTCTAAAATAACATACCTTTAGCCTTGGAGAGAACTCAGGAAGAAGAGTAAGGTATGAAAACAGGATCCTTCATGAAGGTCTTTGGGCTTTAAGTCAGTAGCCTACAGAGCATGGGTTTGGTCGAAATCCACACAGATAAAATCACCTAGCACAGTCAGCTGATAATAAGCTTTGGGCATCCATCACTTAGATCTTTATCACAGGATGAAGCACAAAATCATAGAGGAGTAAATGCACAGGAATCCAGTGACCTAATTTCTCAGCCATCTCTGTCACAAGCCATGGATGCTGCACTACTGTGTCTTTAATTCTGACCCTGGTCTTCTTTGTCTGCAGCTAGAGGAAATGGTGTCGAAGCTATTGCAGTTTTCTTATAAGGAGTTCCATGTGAGGAACAATGACACAGGGTGTTTGCATTTATGAAGCTGCAGCTTCTAATTAAAGAGACAGGGTTATCTATATAGACTAATTTGTATATAAGCTCATAACACATAGAAATATATTGCAAGCTTTCTCATAAGGAGTGCAGGTGGTGAAATTATTAAAACTTTCTGCTTCCACAAACTAATGCATGGTATACATGTCGTTTTGTTGTTTTTTTAAGTAAAGGAACAGCCGCATGGTGTCTAAGTTCTTTTCCATCTCTCCATGGTCTCAAAAGCTGTCATATATTCTATTTGTCTTATATAGAGTGATACACAAACCCAGACAGGAAGCTCACGTCAGGTTGGTGTAGAACAGGAAGCCTGCATACAAGAACAGTAATGACGTACTACACAGAAATGATTGTGTATGAATGTGTATATTCATGTGTGTGCAGATGCATTCACCCATGTATGCACATATGGAGGTCAGAGGTTAAGCCTGAATATCATCCTCTATCATTCTCCGCCTTATCTTATAGTTTTTATATTTATTTGTGTGAGTGTGTGTGTGTGTGTGTGTGTGTGTGTGTGTGTGTACCTCTATTTGAGTACCTTTAGAAGCCAGAAAAAGATGTCAGGTTCTCAGCATTGGTTCCTTTGTAGCTGTGGTTGTCTGCATCCACACCCCAATGTGGATGCTAGGAACCGAACTCTGGTTTCTCTGAAAGAGCAGCAAGCACTCTAAACTGCTGATTATGTCTCCTGAAACCTCCATCCTATTATTTAAGACATAATCTCTCCCTGAATGTGGAGCTTGAGTTGCTTTTTCTTTCAGGTAGATCTTTGGAAAGGAATCTGTCTTTCACTCATCTTCCGGTCTTCACTCCTACCACCAAGCACTGGGGATGTGGAAATATGCTACTACACCATGCCTGACTTTTAAGTGACTGTTGGGGATCTAAAAATATGTGTAAGGGGCTGCAGATAAGACTCAGAAGGCAGAGAGCTTACCTGGCAGTCTTGAAGCCATGTACATTGTCTTATGTAATTGTTGCATGAATAAACAAGTGTACACTAGCTATTTCTGGGTTTTGTTGTTCATATGCTGTTACCAACATCAACAAGAAGCTTTAGTGAATGGCAGTGTATAAACAGATCATCAGTCCCCATTGAAAGAGTCCAGGGGATATCTCCAACATGAATGATGCAGCATTATGACTTTATGTATACCAAGGACACTAGAAAATCTTTTTGAGATGTTCCTGAGGACAGTCAAGCTTGGCTGACTCATTCAGATATCTCTTTTTTAAATATTATTATTATTATTATTATTGGTTATTTTATTTATTTACATTTCAAATATTATCCCTCTTCCCAGTTTCCTCTCCACAAACCTCCTATCCCCTCCTCCATGTCCTCTGCTTCTATGAGGGTTGCTCTCCCATCCACGCACCCACCCTGCATCAGTGCCCTAGTATTCCCCTACAGTGGGTCATCGAACCTCCACAGGACTAAGGGGTTCCTCTCCCATTAATGCCAGATAAGGCAATCTTCTGCTACATATATAGCTGGAGCCATGGGTCCCTCCATGTGTATTCTTTGGTTAGTGGTTTAGTCTTTCTAGCAAATATATAAGAGAACATATGAGTCTCCCAGAGCCCTCAGCAAATCACCACCAAGTAGGTGTGTCCTGGTAGCTTTTTGGAGGACAAATATTCCAAATCAAGTTATCAGCAAGAACATGGCCTTTTCTGGTAGCTCTAAGCAAGATTCCTTGCCTCTTCAAACTTTTGACAGGTGTCATTCCTGGGCTGGCTGCTGAGTGCCTTCCTCTCTTCCTCTTGCCTCACATGGCTCTGTTCCTTTCTCTTTAGCTTCTAAAACTACCAGCCATTAGATTAAAACATTTCTTTAATCCATCATTAACTCTTGTCAACTAATCACATCTATAAAGACCTCATTCTTAAATAAGGGAACACCTTGATGTTTCACCCAGAAAAATAAAAAGAAAATATATTTTTGTCTCCTCCTAAAGTCTTGCTTTATTTATTCACAGCCCTACACATTACCTTGGAGCCCAGAATTTAGAGTCTGGTGCATAAACCAAGCACATGATTGTATATGGTATCTGTGACCAACTCAGTGAGCTCAGAATATTGATGCACTCAGAGTAGACCCACTGAAGGCAAGTCATAGTGGCCCACAGGAAGTGAATGGGGCATTTCCTCCCAACATGATGTTGAGGGACATCATATGGTTAGTTGCAACCGATTGTTATGGGAGTAGCTACAACATGGAAATGGGCAAATGCTGACCTTCTGTTTTGTTTTTGTTTTATTGGATTGTTTTGTTTTGTTTTGATTTGTTTGTTTGTTTGTTTGTTTTGTTTTCTGGAGAATCAGTTTGCTAACATAGCTCTGAGTAAACCTTGATGGCCTGTGTCTCCTGTGGTGAGTTCCTACTCCTCTCCAGTCAGCCAGCTTTACTGGTCATTATCAGCAAATACTGTCCCTTCCCTTAATTCCTTCCACACTTACTAGTTGAAATCTTCTTGTAGTGAGACTTGGTTCTTCTCCTTGTTTATTTATTCACGCAAGTATTTTTCATCTTTGAAAGTGCTTAACCACTTAAATAGCCAATTTATATTCACAGTCCACTTGAGTTAATATAATATATTGTAAACATGTATGTTTTGGAGAAAACCAAATCAGTGTATGGTGTCATATTGTTATGTTAATTTATTTGTGCTTGAACTATGGGCTGGTGTGTATTTCAGCTGTTTCTACTGTGAACCAATTAAATAAGTCATTCATCGATCAGGAAGTGTATAGCTTTTCTTAAGGCTGATCTGTATGATATATATTTGTACTTATTTCTCAACTTGAGCTGAGCATACCCACCATCTGATGGTATGTAAGCAGTCACCCATTCATGTAAATCTTGATGCAATGTGAATATAAAAACATAACACAACTACAAAAACATATCTGGAGGTCAAGGATATCTGAGGCTTTGCCCATCATCCATAAATCTTATTACCAAGGGATAATAAATAATATTATATCAGAAGCTTGAACATGTAAAAATACATTCCTGGAAGGAATGAATGGAGTTGGCCAGGGAAGAGGGTGAGGAAAGGGGAGGGAAGACAAATAATAAAAGAAAAATTAAAGGAAGATATAAGGAATGGAATGAGATAAGGAGAGGTATAGAAGGGGGAGGAAAGAGAGAAAGGGATAATGGCAGGAAAGAAAAAGGGAAAGAGAGGAAGGAGGAATGAGAAAGGGGTGGAGAGGAAAATAAAAGGAAGAGAGGGACAGGAAAAGCCAAAAGTTGCTTTCCATTGTAACTATGCCCCATACATTAGACTAACAAATAAAAGCAAAGGATTTCCACATCAAACACATATTTTAATACCATGGAAACAGGCTTCCAAGCTCCCTAACTTTTCTGCCTCTTTGAATGCCATGTTTTCACCCTGCTTGACATTTCACAATGTTACTCTTAAGAACTGTTATTCCTTTGGGATTTCTGAATATCTCTGGTTGTGCTTGGTTGGCCCACCCAATTTCCAAGCTACGTAAACATCTTTTTCTTGCCAATCCTTGCTTGAGATTTAACTTCAGAAGTGCACATTATCCTTAAACGAGCAGCCTTTGTGTTCCTTTGTGTTTCTGCCTGGCACTATTCCTTTGTGCTTCTGAAATGACAGTCAATATTGCAAAGGATATTTTCCCATAAGCATGAAGACTTGATACAAACAAATAACCTGGACAATTTTCAAACATTTGCAAGAGTTAGTTTAATTGTAATTTTTTCCTCTGTAAATACAAATTGTAGAAATGATCCAAATCTTTGTTTCTTGTAATTCGATGGTAAATGAATTTTCTGAGTATTTGGCAGGAGCCTTTAAGAAAACAAAACAATTTCTAACGAGAAATCTGAAGTGATGTCTGCAGGCACAATTGTGTCAGGCTTTATTTTGCTGTGCACAGCAAAATAAAAGAGAGAGAAGATCACCATCTCATAGACAAGCATGCTAGTGGATAAATACATATCTTAGGTCACATCCTGGAAAGTTTAAAGCAGAATGTTTAGAAGGTTTATAGGGATTAAGTTATGGCTAAAGCGTGAGTTGCAGTTTTAAATGTGAGGTTTAGGATAAAGATCTTCTTTTGACAAAGTGTCTTCATGAAAGAACTGAGTTCTGGGGGATAGATTGGCCACAAGGATCATATGAAGTGCAGTCCAAGACTAGAGTAATAGTTGGCATGAGATAAATAATGGAGACCATATGACCAGTCGCTGATGCTTGCAAGGACATAGCACTGACTATAATATGGTAAGTCATGAAATCATGTCAAGAAACGAATTAGTCAAGCTTTCAGGTATGTGCAACCCGTGACCTGTGGGACTTGCAGAATGGAATACCTACCTCTAAATGCAGCCCAACACAAAGCAAAACTTTTCTTAAAGCATTATGACATTTTTGTGAAAGATTTTGGTAACTTGATTGTTTCTGCTCTTGAGCATAAAGTTTGTAGATGACAATGATTCACTGCAATATTGAAAGATAGGACATACATGGAAAAGTCTAAGTCTTAAACCAACATGGAGGTAGTAGAATAGCAAGAGAGTTTTGGGAGCCTGACCAGTGTTGAGAGGATGTGCTGACATACCAGCTCAAAGACCCCATTTAAGTTGACTGAGCAAATAGAAACACAAGAGTACCAGCAACCATGATGGACATCAGATATAAAGATAGGTAGGCTGAAGCAAGAAAGAGTCTGACTTCATGTATGAAGATGAAAAGGGTGTGGGAGAAATATCCAATGTTCTAGCGAGTTTCATCTTCTTAATGTTTAAGTCCTGATGGTAACTTAAAGTGAGACAGATGTGGAAAATATGGTGACAGTAGAAGGCTCCTTAAAATGCCAGGACAATGCAATAATTCAAAAATCAACTTCTTGATGATCCGGGTATTTGCAGTAGCAGTCATCCATGTTGGAGCATGGAACTTCACTGCAGCCATGGCTTATGAACGCATTGATTTACATGTGTTGTCAGTCCACAGAGCCTCAGCCAACACTGCCTGAAACACCTCATCTCAGATTCAGTCTCTGGATCTTATGATTTTCAGGACTATTACCACACACACAGTGTTCTACTCATAGTGAAACAAGAACAGTTTTAATATGGAAGAGAGTCATTTTCCTGTCATTGGTTCTTGACATAGAAGTATCAATTTACCATAACTTTGAACATTGTTATGAAAGAATGTTGATTTTAAGATGTTATTTGAGATGCTGACTTGAGTTTCAGAAGGGAAAAAAATCAATAAATTAATGTTGGCTTGAAATTAGAGTAGAATTTCTAACAATTTCTGAAATGGTCCAAATCACACTTCTGCCATTTTGTACTACATATTTATGAAAAGCAGTACATTCAGCATTGATGATTATAAAAGTAAATATTAATCAACTCTGAAAAATATTGAGGATACTCTGTCCCACAGCATCAAATATCCAGACAAGATTTAATCCTTTGTATAAAATAAACAAACACATACAACATAGAACGTAAACTTGCCTTGTCTTTAACAAATGGCAGAATTATGTTATGTTAAAGAATTGTTTTAAAATAAGTATCTTTATAATTTTATCATTGTTTGACTTTTATACCTATTTTATATACATATATGTGGAATAATATAAAATATTCCCAAACTTAATGGGAGTCACAAGTGAGGAAAGTAATAAAAATCATGGCTCATATGAATGGAGTAAAAAAATCAAATTACTGTATGCCATTAAAAAGAAGTCCACCTTAAATATTCACACATATCTATTACAGGCAGATGCACGATACTTTAAGCCTTCAGAATGAGTTACATCAAAAAGGGAATATGTACAGACTGTGTATAAACCATTTTCCTGAAACAAATCCCTATTGACCCTGCTTTTCCTCTTGACTGATGCACCATTTGGGCATTGCCAAATGTTAGGTGCTGGAGTATGTGAGATATAATCTTCAAGCTGAAGAGATGTTTACAATTATGTGTGCTGTGTTCACAAGTATAGAATGGTTTTGAAAAGCAAAAAGAGCCTACTTCACAAATTACTATTTCTTGTTGTAGCTCCTTTAGGCTAATACAGAAAGAATACCAAAGTGCTCATAAGGGAAAATACAACCTGCCCAGGTAAAGGGCAATTTGCCAGCCATATTCTGGAGGAAAGGTCTTACTCCAAGCATCCCCAGATGCTGACAGATGGACTGGAATATTTTTGCCACAGACTTCCTTTAGATCGCACCATGCTAATCATGGCTGGTTGGCTTCATTTCTGCATAGGGCTTAGCCCGAGCAGCTTGGGGATGTGCCAATTAAGCTGCTTTAAGTTTTCCCTTGAGACCAGAAAAAAATTGTGTTCCAGGAGAGAAGCTCTGGAGAAGGAAGAGTGCAGTCATTTTGAAAAGCATAGTGCATTGCCTCTGTTCCCTCCTCCGCCAGCAGAAATAAAGCCTTCCTGCACCTGTCTCATAGGAAGCCAAGCTGCAGCAACTCCAGCAATCACCAGCTACCTGTTCACTTTGCAGAAATAAAGCAGCATCTTGTGGCTCTGAGAGGTTTGTTTTTTTTTGAGTCCTTCCTATTCCTTTCTGGAGTCATAAATTGAGTTCCTTTCAGTCATGGTGAGAGGACTCTAATTGTGTAATTCATTCCATGCAGACTTTTCCACCTTTAACAATTTTGTCCTTGTTGAAAGCAAAAGCCAATTTTACCCTGATTGAACTAATACAGTGTTTTGTGCAAACACAACCTCTTTATCTGAGAAGATCAAAGTCATTATTTCTAATACTCTTTCACAGCAACCTGCAAAGTATGTAGGAGGTGAGTCTTATGATTCATAGCAGATGGGAAGGCAGATCACAGCACAGATGAGAATAGATCTAGTTATTCTGACTCTTAGATAATTCTTTTATGACTTTGGTCTCATCACTACTTTCCCCCCCCCTTCTTCTTTCCTTTATATACATATATGATACATACATATTACTTTATATACAGATATGACATATAGATGATAGATACATATGGATATGGATAAATATAAGATAGAGATAGAGACAGAGATAGAGATAGATAGATGTAGATGCTTGCCTTGTAGATGTTGGTCCTCTACAAAGCAGTGCATACTCTTAACCATTGAGTCATCTCTCCAGCCGCACTTTCTGTATGCTATCAATATCTACGCACTTACCTGAAAACTGCGGCCAGCTATTTTTTTGATCATGGCATGGAAACTACTCATGAAAATCAACATCAAAGGCATCCAAGTTGGCCAGTCATTATCTTGTCACTGCCTTCTAGCATTGTGGTGCTTTGCAAATGCTCAATAAATATTTATTTAGCAAATGTGCAGATATCTCTCATGAGATTAAACTATTAATAGCATGACAATTTTTGTAGACGAACTCAAACATTTTGCTTTAGCAAAAGGAAAATTGCATATGTGTTCTTCACGCACTCATTTATGTATTCATTCTACAAATACTGACTGGCTCCATGCAATGTGCAAGTCTCTAGTTAGGTGTTAGATTTTTTTTTTAAGTAATTAGAAATATCATGCTCACTAGATATCCTTGGAGAGAGGTAGATAATATAAAAATAAAGTGCTTAAATGCATTCACAGATGTATACATGGAGCATTGATTAATGTCATTGTGGCAGTAAATAAAAGGAATATAGGTATACAACCTTGGAGATTTTTGAAATTCTCTCAAAAATGTATGGAAGACCTTGGAAATCCCTGATCACACATCAAATTCTTTTTTTTTTTTCCTTTTTTAATTTTATTTTTTTTGCTTATTCACTTTATAACCCGTCCCAGTCACCCCCTCCCACAATCCTTCCCCATCTCTTCTTTTCTGAGTACCCCCTCCTCCTGTATCCCCCACCCTGCCACTTTAAGTCTCTGAGAGGCTAGGTGCTTCCTCTGCCATTGAGGCCAGATGAGGCACCCAACTAGAAGACCATACTCCATACACAGGCTGCATGTTTTGGGATAGCCCCCACTCCAGATGTTTGAGACCTGCATGAAAACCAAGCTGCACATTTACAACATATGTGCAGGGAGGCCTAGGTCCAGCCCATGGAGGTAGATCTGTGTAGACTACACATCAAATTCTTTTAGAGACAACCAACAACTTTTTATTCAATCTGAAGACCTCTCATGAGGAAGAAAAAAATGCTCTGTAAACATGGTTAAAAAATCTATAACTGAGAATATCACAGGTCTTAGGGAGGAACATACTACTGATATTAAGCTAAATTTATATGTAGCCAAACTGCATTCTAAACATTTATATCTACATCTTTAGAATAGAATTGTAATTTTCTTTGAATAACAAAGAAGTTTCTTTTTCCAAGAGGTAATGAAAAGTACTTATTACTGATCAAACTGCTGGGAATCCCATAATATGGAAACATCATGGAAAATCAAGCAATAGTATATTAAGCGCTGGACAATGGGAAGTCTTGTGAAATGATGTGTTCTCTATATGACCTAGTTGATGTATTCATGAACAGACAGTAGCTATGGCTATCTTCATAGGGCCTGCACACCCACAAAATGGTAAAAATGCATGAAAGTAGGATTCAGGCTAGCTGAGAAGTGGGTCTATACAAACAGGAAGAGGATAAGCTGGAGTTACAGGGAAAATATACTCATAATACATCATATACAGGCCCAGAACTGTCAAAATTAAATCTAAAGGCAATAAT
This sequence comes from Mastomys natalensis, assembly GCA_021653895.1. NCBI lineage: Eukaryota > Metazoa > Chordata > Mammalia > Rodentia > Muridae > Mastomys > Mastomys natalensis. The sequence continues at coordinate 2,024,020 of JAJTUV010000466.1, forward strand.
TTTTAGATACTGCTATAAGTTCTGTTTCCCTTTTGAGATTTCCAGTACTATGATCCACTCTACCAGATGGGAGAAAAAATAAGAGATGCCTCAGTGAGTGTTTCAGAGCATGCACTGCTCTTGCTGAAGATCCATGTTTGGTTCCCAGCAGCCACAATGGGAGACTCATAATCTTCAGTCACTGCAGCTCCTGGGGATCTGATACATCTCTCCAGGCACATGCACTCATGTACACACACATACACACACACGAAAAATCCTAAGACTCTGGTAATAATTTGTGAATAAAATAATAGTGTGACTTTACTGTTTTAATTTTGAAAGAAGATGAGACTGTTAAAAGACAGGAACTATGAAATCAAATTAATATCACCACTGTTAATCACCAGACATCGCTGACTTAAAATTGTGCTTTATGTCAGCAACACTAGATTTCCTTTTGTGCTCTATGATGTGGAGTGCCCGGTGTATGGACATTCCATTAGCATAAAGTCATGGATTCCCTTTTAGTCTTTCTGTGATCACTCAGCTACTCGTCAGTGCTTGAGTTAAAGTCATATCCATTAACAGCTTAGAGATGTTGGGAACTTTTTAGGACATTGGTTAGGTAGGACATTCAGAAAGCATAATTAAATACATGTCTTCAGAGACTTTGAAAACAGGACTCATTCCACAGAAAATGCTACCATAAAGGCAGCTGTACTCTATATGTAAAAAAAAAAAAAAAACCAAAGTGGGGAATCAGAAAGGATGAGGTATGGTATAGATCAACAAGATTCATTTTCATATTTAATGCCTTTATGTAAGACCATAAGTAGCAACTTTAGAAGTCTTTTGTTCATTGCTTCTTAGCTTTTCAAGACAGGATTCCATATGCCCTCACTAACTTCACACTCTTTATACAACCAAAGATAAACTTTCACATTTGATTCACCTGCCTCCATCTTTTAAGTGCTGGGATTATAAGCTTATATACCATTATACCAGTTAAAACCTTTTTCAGTGAAATCTTTTAGTCCTCAAATTCATCCGGAGTTCTTTGGCTTTTGGGTCATCTTGTAGTTATGTGACAGTAACTTCAGCTTCACTGGCATGCACCTAAGCCTCCAGCTCATTTGGCATTGCCTTTAGGAGTCTCTGAGATGCTTCCAACAGTCTCATCAGCTTCTCTGCCATTTATCACTGCAGCTCTCTCCATGACAATTGCTACCAGAACAGCTGCCTGAGGACCATGTCTTCAGTGCAACCTTGATTCTGAAACTTGGGGAGCACTTTTGGTGCTTTAGTTAGTGTGTTCTCCCTATGTGTTCCCAGTACAGATAAGTTTTGTCATTGTCTATTCCCAGGACTATGCAATGTTAGATTCAGAAGAAGAGAAACTATTATATATATGACCCAAATATATAAATTCTTTTGCAGCTTTGACATTGTCTTAATTAGCTTCAGCTCTCTTGACACTGCCTTAGAATCATCTGAAGGATGCTCAATTGAAGGAATGCCCAGATCAGATGGGCCTAAGGCCATGAGTAAAAGAGACTTTTTTGACCAATGATTGATGTTATGGAGAGCGTCCTATGTGAGCAGTGTCATCCCTGGACAGGTGTGCCTGAGCTGTAAAAGAAAGCTACCTGAAAATTATCCAGTGAGAGAACCAGAGAGTAAGCCCTCAAGCAGCATTCTTTAATGATTCCTATTTCCAATTACTCCCCTAACTTCCCTCAATGATGGATTGTAACCTGGAACTATAAGCCTAATATCCCCTTTCCTGCTGAAACTGATTTTGATTATAGCATCAGAATGAAACTAAAACAGACATCTATTAGGGGAATTAGGATTCCCTTCTAGTTTCTTTATGTCTATGCAGATATATCTGGTGGTCAACATGGTTCCAAAAAAGGGGGGAGAATGCAACAAGAGAGAGAAAGAACAACACATGCCAAAGGCAGCTGGGGGTCAGCTGGCCAGATTGTGATGGGCACAAGAAATACAATCTATTCATGCTTGGAGCATACTTTGCAAGGAGAAAACTATGCACAGTAAGCCAACTTACTATGTGAAAATGTGGGTCCAAAACCTTATAGATTGGGATACAGACACTAAAGACATGACCTCTGCACATTTTAGGGATGTTAATTCAAGGCTGAGAGAACAAAGGAGACTTTGATCAGTTTTCTTTTCTTCATGAACTTGAAGGAAATACCCAGTCATCTGAAGCTGGCACTATTCTGTATATATATTAAGACCAGTTATTAACATTGGTGAAAGTCTTGTATATCAAAGACTATAACTGTATTCAAATTCATAGTTTCCACGAACAACAAGAAAAGCTTATCCAGAACTACATTCAGATGTATGACTATGCATGACATCCTACCCAATGGGTTGAACAACACCAGAACCTCATTCCCTCTATTTACTTCATCTTTCATTCTCCATCTTTCCCTGAAGTCTTCCTTTCATCTCAATGGTGTATAAAAAAAAGTATGTTATATTCTTTTCTTGGATTATTTTTAAAACTAATAAAAGTAAAATTAAACCTGAAAAAAGTAAAGATTATGTCTGGTAAAGTTGTCTGTTGTATAAATACAAGTTCCAAACCAACTGGAAACTTCAAAGGCTATATGACTACAAGAAAATAAGACTCTCTCCTTACCAGTGATAGTCACAGAGAATATTGCTAATATATTAGAGTATTGGCAGGCTGTAGGCAGTTAAATCAGATATGAGCAAAAATTAATCAACAAAATCAATGAAACTTTAATAGATATTGAATTGGAAAAATGATGGTAGCAAATAGAATAAGTTTCATAAAAATTAATGTCTTATTGAAATCAGAGACAAAATTTAGGAATAAATTAGATTACTGTAATGAAATTCATTTCCTCTATGTAAATTTGTCAATCTTGCCAAAATTTGATTAAAACATATTTTTATATAGACACAGAGTTTATGAATACATAGCTCCTGAGAGGCTACATGGGTAGGAATTAGAGCAGTCTTTGTCTAGCGATATTTTCTGGCTTTTGTACACCTATACTCACATGCATATAAGTTTTTCATTAAGATGGAATTAAATCAATAAGACTGATACAGTTAATAACTCATTTGTATTTCAACAAAAGAATACATTTCTCCTGATAATGGTGTACTAGTCCTACAGTTTGAATTATGCTCCTCAAAAATTCATATATTGAGTTCCTCCTACTACTATTTCTAAACGTGATTGTATTTAAATATGAGACGTTAAGGAAGTCACTCAGTTAAACTGGGGTTTATAGTGTGGTCCCCCATTCGTATTTAGTAACACACTTTCAAATGCACAAAAGCATTATGATACACATAAATGACCATGGCATTGAGAAGACTGTCATGGGACTGATGAGATGGATCAATAGTTAAAGATGCTTGCCACCAAGCCCAGTGACTTGAATTTGACTCCAGAACCTATACTCAGAAAGGTTGTCGTCTGATCTCCACTAATCTACAATAACACATAATCCTATACATCTGTGCATAAACACACATACATTAAAATAAATAATAAACAAACAAACAAATAAATAATATTTTTTAAGAGATACTCATTTTCAAGCCAAGAAAAAGTCTCAGAAGATGTAAAACAACCTGTTGATATCTTAAGCTTGCACTTCTAGCTTCCAGAACTGGGAAAAATAAATTTGTATGCTATTTTGTTAGAGTAGCCTTAATAAACTATTAGATCTGGGTAACACAGAGCATGTTTTTCACCTACAACAGCTAAAACAATGAGAGAGAGAGAGAGAGAGAGAGAGAGAGAGAGAGAGAGAGAGAGAGAGCAAATTGGAAATACAACCAGAAAACAGATAAAAGATCCATAAGAACATACAGGATATATGCTGTTGAACTTGATATTTGGAGACAGTTGCTGCCAAGACTCCAGAAAAGATGACTGTGAAGCTTAGAAGCTGAGGAGAGTGTTTGGTGACTTTAGAGTGATACAGGAGATAAGTTAAAGTTTGTCTTCTGCCAACAATTGGAACCCAAGAGACTATCCCCTTCAAGCATGTCAACCTATTAAAAAATCTATCTATCAGTTTATCATCTGTCTGTCCGTCGGTTCATCTATCTATCTATCTATCTATCTATCTATCTATCTATCTATTGATCTATTGATCTAGCTAGCTAGTGTAAGGGGATGCACATCTACACATGTGGTGGACAGAGGATAATTTACAGGACTTGGTTCTCTCCTTCCATCATGTGGGTAACAGGGACCACACTCAGGGCACCAGGCTTGGTGGCAGGTGCCTTTTCCAATAAGCTTAAGAATAAAAGTGCTAGGCCAGTAAGATGTCACCATTTCCACCCTTTTAAAAGTCAGACACAGCTGTCATATACAGAGCTCATGATTAAGAACTGAGCAATGAACTTATAAGAAAGTTGTGAAACTATCGTAACTATTTAATAAGTTCATGATTTTTGCAGTGAACTACATCTGTAGCTTAGTTCCATGTGGCACAAAGGCTTCGACTTGGAAATACCTTCATGGTAAGCCATAAGGATATTAAGGTTCATAACAAACAGGTCAGCTTGAAATCTGATGATTTCTTCCAATAGCTAAGATCTTTCCAGCATTTCTGTGTACTTGTCAAAAGTCATGTGTGTTCTCATTGAGGACATGAAATATCATTGTAGTAATTATTAAATCAGCTTTAAATTTGATCATATTCTATATCTAGCACTCAATCAAAATTAATAAGTTTAAATCCAGATTTGGTAACATATACCATTAATCACAGCACTCAGAAGGCAGAAGCAAGTAGATTCTGTAAATTCAAGTCCATCTTGATCTACACAGGGAGTCCAGAATAGCCAGGGTTATGTAATGACATTGTGTCCCAAATAAATAAATAAATAAATAAATAAATAAATAAATAAATGTCGTTTAGTAGAGAATGTAAATCAATGGATAGCATAAGAAAATAGGTATTTAGATGAACGTGTAATATGAGAAAATATCAGATATGATTAGTACAACTGAGAAACTAAAAATATTAAGCCAGATGTCCTGGTACATACTTGCAAGCACTCAGGGGTTGTAGGCATAGGTATCAAGATTTTGAGGTCAGCCTTAGTCACATAGTTTGAAGACAGTCTGGGTTATGCGAGACCTACGTTAAAAAAACAAGAAAGGCTTTAAAAATCCCCAAGAAACTTAAAAGAACCAAACATAAATTCTATAACACACATGCACGTAAATTAAGGCCACTAACTTAGTTTAGCAGAAGTTTAGACCCACATGAAGATAAAATGGGTGAGTTAGAAGGTAGGCAAAGAAAAAAATGTTCAAAATAAACCATCAAAAGACAAAGCATGTAAACTAGATCTTGTTAGGAAGGAAAAGGGAAGCAGGATTTCCAAAAACTGACAAAGAACATCAAGGTATGATATCAAAATTATATAAAATCTAACCAACTTAAAAGAAATATATAAATATGATATATACGTATATACTACCCTATATATGTATGTATGTGTCATACATATATATATATGATTACTACCTTAGATTGATCTTCCTGAAGGACACAGGAATTGAACACTTCTGCTTTGGTTTTAAACCCACCCAGGAAGGTCCATTAGTCAGGAATCTCCAGAAAGAAAAAGAAACAAGTTCTGCCATCAAATGTGAGAGAGCTGGAAGAGCCAGTGATGTAGTGAAATCCAAGCCCAAAGTCTTGATGCTGAGAAAATGCTGATGCCCAAGGACAGTAGAAGATGAATGCCCCAGCCTAGAACTTACCTTTCCTCTAACTCTTTTTTTCTGTGAAGATGTATGGTGGATTGGGCAATGTGACATTGTTTGAGCACAGATCTCTTTAGTCTTCTGATTTAGCAACTAATCTCTTTTAGAGACATCATGATGAACATACTTACAAATATTTTACTAGTATTCTTTAACTTACTCAAATTGATACAAAAAATGAATAAACAAAGGGCTGAGCAAACAGGTCATCCAGTAATTTGCTTGCCTTGAAGAAGAAGGACCTTTGTTTTCTAGAACCCATGTTTTAAAAAGCTAGACATGCTGGTATGCGATTGAAATCCTAGTTTGGGGAAAACAGATTGATGGGCTCCGGAGGCTTGCTGTAGCCAGCCTAGTCAACTTGGTACTTGGTAAGTTCCAGCCCAATAAACAATACTGATTTGAAAACATAAGACCAATGTGCCTGAAGAGCAACATTGGAGGTTTTCCCTTAGTCTCAAGGCACACCTAAACACACACACACACACACACACACACACACACACACACTCACTAAACGTCACAGATGTGAATTCTCTCTATCTTCCTGTAAACACACTATAAAATCAACAGGATCTTTTAACAGTTGTGGAAATGCTAAAGTAAAAGTTAAAGACATATAACAAGTTTTGTGTTAGAATGCTACTTATGCAACTGTGTACCACAGCCTAATTGAAGGTCCCTGCAGGCCAAAGTTACATGACATGAAGTCCAAGAGAACTTCACTAACTCAGCAAACACATTATCTACAAAGAAAAGCAAAAAGCAGCAATCAAAGAAAAATCTCCCAACATCATTGTGAACTTCTGTGTGTACTCTCCTCTTTATGAAGTAATAGCCTCCATGTGTCTTGCAGAATGGATCTGTGAGACTAATATCCATCTGATGCCACTGTAATGATAATACTGTATTGGAGCTTGTGTCTAAGTAGTATTGGGGACATGAAGAGAATAAATCTGACTTACTCTTTCTATTATGTACAAGTTTATCCCCACAAGACACAAATGCACTGTCCAAGTTATGCCAATCACCATCAAAGAGTGTCCTCAGGGCTGTGTGAAACATTTTGGAGAACAGATGAAGGCTTCATTCTTGCCCACTGGGAGCGTATGATCTGTGGTTTAAATTATTCCCATTTGTTTGGCTACTGATGTTTCTCTGACGTTTGCCAATTCATCTATGTGTGAAGTTATTTTTTTTTGTTTTAGAGTGGAATGTCAGGCAGTTCCTAAATAGCTAGAGAAGAAAAGCTGAGCAGGGAGCTATGGATCTGATGGCCTCAGCTGAGCCTGCTGTGGATGGTGACATGCTCAAATATTCCCATCCATCAAAAGTCGGCAGGTGCTGGGAGCTGCCTGTGTCTTTATCTTTCCTATAATGAAGCCAGTGAAAGTAATTCTAAATTAGTAATAACATCAGCTTTGCAACCAGACAACTGCTAGTGAAGACATCTTGTTCCCAAGTCCTCTACCTTTAGAGTGCCATCATTTGCACACAGCCTGCTTTGAAACTCTAGTTTATATGTATACCATAGTTAGAGAGAAAAATTATAGAAAGGGAAATGAGTTATACTGGGAGTAAATTTTGATCAAAAGAAAGATTGTCATATCAAGTCTGCTCATACCAAATTCCAGATCCACGCTGCCATTGTCCCATCTTTGTTGAGAGTAGTACTAGCCAATAAAAATCTCTTGAGTAGTGACATTTTTTTCCTCCTTGCAGCCTGGGATGATTAATAACAATTGTCAACGTGTCAGAATTCAGCCTCACCTAGGAGAAAATGTTCTGAGAATGTCTGTGAAACACTTTTCAGATTGAGCTAAATTAAAGAAGGAAAACCCACCTCCAGTGTGAGCACGAACATTCTATGGGCTTTGATCATGGATGCAATCAAAGGAGAAGCAGCTGAGCTCCCTCCATGCTCTGCTCCCTGGCTTGAATTGAATGCAACAAGCTGCCTCACCAACCCAACCTCATGCCTTCACCAGGATGGACTATATACCTCAAACTGTGAGCCAGAAAAAAAAAAAAAAAAAAAAAAAAAAAAAAAAAAAAAAAAAAAAAAAAAAAACAAGAAAAAACCAAAAACCCTGTTCCTTCTTCTGTGGCCTCTTATCAGGTTATCTTGTCACAACAACAAGAAAAGCAACTATTACATGCCTGTATATTGCTTGCAGGCACTAATCTAGCAGTACTGAATGCCCTAACATTCACAAGAAGCACTTTCCACATTATGAACTACTTCAAGCATCGCAGAAAACAATAGAAAAGTAGTACAATGAACACTCATAAAATTGGCTCATTAAAATAATATCTTTGCATCATTACTTCAGTTACATTATTTTGAAGAAATAAATCGATACAGTTACAACTTCAATCTTACATACTTGCCTCCCAGTTCCATTTTATCCTTCTGAAAGATAATCATTATCCTAGTTTGGGTGTTTAATTGGCCCCAACAATGCTTTCATTTTTAACTATCTGAGGGCATGTAACCATGAACAGTAAATTAAACTTTATAGATATGGCATGAAACTATAAAAGTCATTCTCCAGCTCTTATTTTTTTCACTCACCATTTTCCATGATTTATACATATTGATGCATTAAGTTCTAATTCACTCTTTTTACTTGCAATTTTTCCACCTTAAAAATACGCTGAAATGTATGTATTATTCTGCCATGGATACTTGGGGATTTCCTAGCATGTAAAGAAGAAATACTCTAAAACTTATCTCCTTGTGGACACAAATGAGGATTTTTTTTTCTTCAACGCATACATAGATATGTAACTTCAACGTCATAAAATGAGTATCTTTTCTTCTTAAACATTTCCAATACTCTCAAGGAAAGATCATGTCTCTCCAAAAAGGGACACAGTCTCCAAATACATATTTGTTAGTCTGGCTAGATGTCTCAAGAACAAACAAGCAGGCACATCCAATTCCTGGTCAGGTCAAAAATTTTAGCCGGAAGAAGTCACACCTTCATCAGTAATCCTTGCAACAGTGTGAGCTGACCTCTGTCTGAAAAAAAAAAAAAAAAAAAAAAAAAAAAAGACCCTGATATGGAGCTGGAATGAGCTGAGGCTTCTGTAAGACAAAATGACTAATCCTAGTTTACATGATGCAGGAGACAAGTGATTAAATAGCTGATGTGTATCAAAAGCCAATCTGAGCATCAGCCTGCTTGGTTACCTAATTGGACTGTATTCTATAAAGTTTAATTAGATTGTCACTGGCCAGCCCCTAGAGTTTTATTAATTTAATGACATCAAAATAAACAGGCCTAGTTTTCCAATAAAAATGAGTCTAGTTGTCTTTAAACAAGAGTATCCATACTCTGAATTATATCCCCGAGGAAGCAGCATTACTGTCTTTGTCTTTGACCCCCAAAAGAGATAAAAATCATATTGGAAGTAGAAGCCACTACACAATGATGGACAAGTATTCAGAGGGAATGAGAGAAGCAGTTGTGTGGATTCCCTGGGATTTGACAATGTAACATGCTTGCCTCCTGCCACATGAATGCAAGCTCGTATTTACCATTCTCTGCAACCTATAGCAGATACATAACTTTTCTAGGGCTCGGTTTCCTCATTTGTAAAATGAGGAAATAATGATAGTTATTCAATGGATATGTTGTAAGAAATAAATAAGGAAAAGGATTAAACACTTACTGGCACTTAGCAACAGGTATTGAAGCATCTGCTCTGGTAATTACTCCGTATTATAGGAGACGGCTGTATATAGAAGAAAAGTAGAATATTCCTATACCAGAGGACAGATCCAAATGTCACTGGCTAGGTAATCAATGGATCTACCATCAAACATGCTTTCTTACTAAGTCTTGGCATCAATGTCATCTGTCGCTGTGTAAATCCTTCAGAATACAGTGGTACATGTAGAATTTCATGCTGCTGTGTTCCACATGTATCTCCTACCTCACTCAGGCTTCTAAGACACAGTACAAAGAAACACAAACCACCATGGCAAAATCAGGACATGTGGAATTAGAAAAGTACAAGAAACACATAAGAGCAAGATTTTCTCTACACTCTGATTTAGTCTGCTAAGAGAAAAAAAAGACAGTCACTGTGACTTGAGGGGAAAATGTCTCCCCATAGGCTCATGTGGTTGAAGAGTTGGTCCTCAGTAGTTAGCCCTGTTTGGTAAGATTGTGAAACCCTGAGGAGTTGTAGCACCACTAGAAAAGTGGGTCCATTTATAAAAGAAACTTTACTAAATATCAAAGCATACATAGCACCTCACACAATAATAGTGGAGACTTCAACACCCCACTCTCAGCAATGGGCAGATTATGGAAACAGAAACTAAACAGAGACACAGTGAAACTTAGAGAAGTTATGAACCAAATGGATTTAAAAGATATCTACAGAACATTTAATCCTAAAACAAAAGAATATATCCTCTTCTCAGCACCTCATTGAACCTCCTCTAACAAAGACCACAAAACAGGCCTCAAGAGATACAAGAAGATTGAAATAATTCCATGCAACCTATCAGATCACCACGGACTAAGGCTGGTCTTAAATAACAACAAAAACAACAGAAAGTCCACATACACGTGGAAACTGAAAAACTCTCTACTCAAATATAACTTGGTCAAAGAAGAAATAAAGAAAGAAATTAAAGACTTTTTAGAATTTAATGAAAATGAAGGCACATCATACCAAAACTTATGGGACACAATGAAAGCAGTGCTAAGAGGAAAATTCATAGCTCTAAGTGCCTACCAAAAGAAACGAGAGAAAGCATACACTAACAATTTGACAGCACACCAGAAAGCTCTAAAACAAAAAGAAGCAAATACACCCAAGAGGAGTTGACAGCAGGAAATAATCAAACTCAGAGTTGAAAACAACCAAGTAGAAATAAAAAGAACTATAAAAAGTATCAACAAAACCAGGAACTGGTTCTTTGAGAAAATCAACAAGATAGATAAACCCTTAGCCAGACAAATCAGAGGGCACAGAGACAGTATCCAAATAAATAAAATCAGAACTAAAAAGGGAGAGATAACAACAGAAACCGAGGAAATTCACAAAATCATAAGATCCTATTACAAAAGCCTATACTCAACAAAACTGGAAAATCTGGATGAAATGAACAATTTTCTAGACAGATATTAGGTACCAAAGTTAAATCAGGAGCAGATAAACCATCTAAACAGTCCCATAACCCCTAAAGAAGTAGCAGCAGTCATTAAAAGTCTCACCACCAAAGAAAGCCCAGGATCAGATGGGTTTAGTGCAGAATTCTATTGGACCTTCCAAGAAGACCTAATACCAATTCTCTTCAAACTATTCCACAAAATAGAAACAGAAGGAACACTACGCAATTCATTCTATGAAACTACAATTACGCTCAGACCTAAACCACACAAAGACTCAACAAAGAAACAGAACTTCAGACCAATCTCCCTTATGAATATCAATGCAAAAGTCCTCAATAAAATTCTCACAAACTGAATCCAAGAACACATTAAAAAAATTATCCATCATGATTCCTTTATCCCAGGAATACAGGGATAACTCAATATACAGAAATCCATCAACATAATCCACTATATAAACAAACTCAAAGGAAAAAAAAAAAAAAACACATGATCATCACACTAGATGCTGAAAAAGCATTTGGCACAATTCAACACCCCTTCATGGTAAAAGTCTTACAAAGATAAGGAGTTCAAGGCCCATACCTAAACATAGTAAAAGCAATATACAGCAAGCCAGTAGCCAACATCAAACTAAATGGAGAGAAACTTGAAACAATCCCACTAAAATCAGGTACTAGACAAGGCTGCCTACTCTCTCTCTACCTATTCAATAAAGTACTCAGAAAGTCTTAGCCAGAGCAATTAGACAACAAAAGGATGTCAAAGGGATGCAAAGTGGAAAGGAAGAAGTCAAAATATCCCTATTTGCAGATGATATGAGAGTATACTGAAGTGACCCCAAAACTTCCACCAGAGAACTCCTAAACCTGAAAAACAACTTCAGCAAAGTGGCTGGATATAAAATTAACTCAAACAAATCAATAGTCTTCCTCTACTCAAAGGATAAACAGGCTGAGAAAGAAATTAGGGACATGACACCCTTCACATCAGTTACAAATAATATAAAATACATTGATGTGAATCTAACCAAGCAAGTGAAAGATCTGTATGACAAGAACTTCAAGTCTCTGAAGAAAGAAATTGAAGAAGATCTCAGAAGATGGAAAGATCTCCCATGCTCATGGATTGGCAGGATTAATATAGTAAAAATGGCCATCTTGCCAAAAGCAATCTACAGATTCAATTCAATTCCCATCAAAACTCCAACTCAATCCTTCACAGAGTTAAAAAGAGCAATTCTCAAATTAATTTGGAATAACAAAAAAACCCAGGATAGTGAAAATTATTCTCAACAATAAAAGAACTTCTGGGGGAAACACCATTCCTGACCTCAAGCTGTACTACAGAGCAATAGTGATAAAAACTGCATGGTATTAGTACAGAGATAGGCAAAATCAATGGAATAGAACTGAAGACCCAGAAATGAACCCACACACCTATGGTCACTTAATCTTTGACAATGATGCTAATACCATTCAGTGGAAATAAAGATAGCATTTTCAACAAATGGTGCTGGTTCAACTGAAAGTCAACATGTAGAAGAATGCAAATTGATTCATTCTTATCTCCTTGTACAAAGCTCAAGTCCAAGTGGATCAAGGACCTCCACATAAAACCAGATACACTGAAACTAATAGAAGAGAAAGTGGGGAAAAGCCTCGAACACATGGGCACAGGGGAACATTTCCTTAGAGCAATGGCTTATGCTCTAAGATCAGGAATTGACAAATGGGACCTCATAAAATTGCAAAGCTTCTGTAAGACAAAGGACACTGTCAATAGGACAAATTGGCAACTAACAGATTGGGAAAAGATCTTTATCAATCCTACATCCAATAGAGGGCTAATATTACAATATATACAAAGAACTCAAGAAATTAGACTCCAGATAATCGAACAACCCTATTAAAAATGGGATACAGAGCTAAAAAAAAAAATTCTCAACTGAGGAAACTCAAATGGTCAAAAAGCACCTAAAGAAATGTTCAACATCCTTAGTCATCAGGGAAATGCAAATCAAAACAACCCTGAGGTTCCACCTCACACCAGTCAGAATGACTAAGATCAAAAACTCAGGTGATAGTAGATGCTGGTGAGGATGTGGAGAAAGAGGAACACTCCTCCATTGTTGGTGGGATTGTAAGCTGGTACAACCACTCTGGAAATAAGTCTGGCGGTTCCTCAGAAAATTGAATATAGTATTACCTGAGGACCCAGCTATACTACTCCTGGCCATATACTCAAAAGATGCTCCAACATATAACAAGGACACATGCTCCACTATGTTCATAGCAGCCTTATTTATAATAGCCAGAAGCTGGAAAGAACCCAGATGCCCTTCAACAGAGGAATGGATGCAAAAAATGTGGTACATTTATACAATGGAATATTACTCGGCTATTAAAAACAAAGAATACATGAAATTCTTAGGCAAATGGATGGAACTAGAAAATATCATCCTGAGTGAGGTAACCCAATCACAAAAGAACACACATGGTATGCACTCACTGATAAGTGCATATTAGCCCAAAAGCTCACAGTACCTAAGATACAACTCACAGGCAACATGAAGCTCAAGAAGAAGGAAGACCAAAGTGTGGGTGCCTTGGTCATTTTTAGAAGGAGTAACAAAATACTTAGGGGAGCAAGTAAGGAGATAAAGTGTAGAGCAGAGACTGGAGGAGGGACTGTCTGGAGACTGCCCTACCTGGGAATCCAGCCCATGTGCAGTCACCACATGAAGGCATGGTTGCAGGTGCCAGGATGTGCATGCTGACAAGAGGCTGATATATCTGTCTCCTGAGAAGCTCTGCCAGAGGCTGATGCTCACAACTAACCATTGAACTGATCATGGGGTCCCCAATGGAGGAGGTAGAGAGAAGACTAAAGGAGATGAAGGGGCTTGTGCCCCCATTAGAAAAGCGTCCATTCCAACTAATCAGAGCTCCCAGGGTCTAAACTACCAGTCTGGGAACATGCTTGGAGGGACCCATGGCTCTAGCTGTATACATAGTGGAGGATGGCCTTGTCAGGCATTGGTGGGAGAAGAGGTTCTTGGTCCCATGAAGGTTGGATGCCCAGTATGGGGGAATTTGAGGCCAGAGGGGAGTGGGTGGATGGGTGGGGGCACACCTTCATAGTAGCAGAAGTAGGGACGGGATAAGGGGTTTCTGGGGCAGGGAATGGGGAAAGGGGATAACATCTGAAATGTAAATAAATAAAATATCCAATGAAAAGAAAACAGAAAAAGTGGGTGAATGTGGGGGGTCCTAAAGCTTTATAACCACAAGTCACTTCCTGGTCTCTCACTCCAGAGTATGGATGCCATGTGTCCAGCCTGTCTCCTGTTCATGGCACCATCCCTTCTCTACATCTGCCATGTCTTACTGACCATGATGGACAGATCCTTCTTGAAGTGTGAGCTAAAATAAATCCTTAATTTGTCTTTGTCAGTATAGTTTCTCACAGCAACAAGTAAGTGAAAGACATTGAGTAACCTCCTCTTCTCTTACCCATATCTCTGATCGCAGGTACAACACTGAGTACTTGGCGAGCATTTTTATCAATGCTTTTGATCATCTCACATTCTTTTCTTTAATACTGGTCATCCTTACCTTTTTATTAGTTAATTTTTTTATTTACTTCACATCTTGATCAAAACCTCCCCTCTCTACTCTCTACCAAGTCTCTCCTTCTCAACTCCCTGCCCCATACCCTCCCCTCCCTTTATCCTCAGAAAAGTGGAGGCCTCCCATGGATTTCAACCCACCTTGGCATATCAAGTTGTAGTAAGACTAGGTACATCTCCTATTGATGCCAGACAAGGCAGCCCAGTAAGAGGAAAGTATCCCAAAGGCAGGCAACAGAGTCAGAGACAGCACCTGCTCCTGCTGTTAGGAGTCCCACTTGAAAAATAAGTTACCAAATTGTTACATGTGCATGTACACAGGGCCTAGGTACTTTTTATTCATGCTTTTCAGTTGCTGGTTCAGTATTGGTGAGCACCTATGGACCAGGATTAGTTGATTCTATAGATTTTCTTTTGGTGTCCTTGACCTTTCTGGATCCTTCAATCCTTCTCTACACTCTCCTGCAGGATTCCTAATGTTTGGCTGTGGATCTCTGCATCAATTTCAATCACTTTCTGGGTGAAGCCTCTCAAATGAGTTATGCTAGGCTCCTCTCTGCAGTTATAGCAGAATATCATTAACAGTGGACTCGTTCTTATCACATGGGTCTCAATCTGGGCCAGTCATTGGTTGCCCATTTCCTTTATTTCTGAACCATATTTACTCTGCACATCTTGTAAGTAGGGCAAATTGTGGATTTAAGGTTTTGTGGCTGTGTTGGCATCTGAATTTCTCCATTGGAAGTCTTGCCTGGTTATAAGAGTTGTCCATTTCAGGGCCCATATGGCCATTGCTAGGAATGTTAGGTAGGGTCACTTTTATAGATTCCTGGGAGTTTCCATTGTCCTAAGTTCATAGCTCATCCCAGAGATGCCCCCCATACCAGTTGTTTCTCCTAGTATTTTCCCTCCCAATCCTCCACCACAACATGATCCCTCATACTCTCATCCCCAACCCAGTCTCCTTCCTCCATTCACCTTCTATTGTCCCTTCTCAGTGTCATTCAAGTGTCCCCCTTTGGGCCCTCCTTGTTACTTAGCTTCTTTGGGTCTGTGGTTTTTACCATGGTTATCCTGTACTTTTTGGCTAATATCCATTTATAAGTGAGTACATACCATGTTTGTCTTTCTGAATCTGAGTTACCTCACTCCAGATGATCTTTTCTAGTTCTATTTGCCTGCAAATTTCATGATGTCATTGTTTTTAATATGGATTTGTGGATAAGTATTGTTTAATTTTGCTTTAGTCATAGAATAGCTTGTATTCTCCATCTATAGTGATTAAAAGTTTTGCTGGTTATAGTAGTCTGGGCTGGCACCTATAGTCTCTTAGAGACTGCAAGACATCTTCCCAGGCTCTTCTCTGTTGAGAAGTTGGAATTAGTTCTGATAGATCTGCCTTTATATGTTATGTGGCCTTTTCCCTTCACAGCTTTTAATATTCTTTCCTTGTCTGTACATTTAGTATCTTTGTTATTATGTGATGGAGGATTTTCTTTTCTAGTCCAATCTATTTAGTGTTCCATAAGCTTCTTGTATGTTTACATCTCTTTCTTTAGGTTAAAGAAACTTTCTTCTATGATTTTGTTGAAAATATTTTCTGGGTCTTTGAGTTGAGAATCTTCTCTTTCTTCTATTCCCATTATTCTTAGGTTTGGACTTTACATGGTGTCCCTGAGTTTCTTGAGGTATATGTCAGGATCTTTTTAGATTTAACATTTTCTCTGACTGGTGTACCAATTTCTTCTATGCCTGAGATTCTCCCTTCCATCTCTTGAATTCTGTAGATGATGCTTGCATGTATGGTTCCTGTTCTTTTCTGTAGGTTTTCCATGTTTATAATTCACTATTTGTGTTTTTCTTTATTGCTTCTATTTCCATTTTCAGGACTTGAACAGTTTTATTCATTTCCTTCACCTGTTTGATTGGATCTTCCTGCATTTCATTAAGGGATTTATTCATTTCCCTTTTTAAAACCTCCATCATCTCCATAAGATTGGCTTTAAGATCATTTTCATGTGCTTCAACTATGTTGGTATATCCAGGGCTTGCTGCAATAGAATAGATGGGCTCCATGGTGCCACTCTGCCCTGACTGTGTTGATTGTGATCTTACACTAGCTTCTGGCCATCTGGGTTTTATGATTATTGTATGTTTAGGTACTGATTTCTGTGTTTATCGTTATTGGATGGGTAGTTTGGGGATTTCTTGTCCTTTGGTTGTTGTTTCCTCTCAGTCCTCTAACCAGAGTGGCTGGGGGGTTCTAATAACCAGCTAGTCTTCGGGTTTAGTAGAGTATCTTCACAGGGTTTTGTGTTGCATGTGTGGCCTCTGGAGTTTTGGGTGCTAACATTGCCTCTGGAGTTCTTAGTTCCAGCATGGCCTTTGAAATAAACAGGCAGAGTTGTGGAACAGAAAATGAAGCATAAGTTATGGGGTACAGTTTCCCACTTTGGTTGTGCTTCCAGGGCAGTTGGCTGGCATGGGCTTGGGTTGGAGTCTTACCTGATATCCCTGGTGCCTGCAAGCCTCCAGGAAAGCAGACAGAGTTGTGGGGCCTGATCAACATTTCTTTAATGCCTGGCTAGATTTAAAAAATCCCAACACTTGAGAGGCAAATGCAGGTGGATCTCAGTGAGTTCAAGGCCAGCCTCATGTACATAGTGAGTTTAAGGACAGCCAGAACTATATAATAGAGTGGTGGTTTTCAGTCTCGGAGTCATGACTCCCTTGGGGTCACATATCAGATATCTTGCATATCAAAGATTTAAATTACAATTCATAACAGTAGTAAATTACAGTTATAAAGTAGCAATGAAATAATTTATTCTTGGAAGTCACTACAACATGGGGAAATATAGTAAATGGTTGTGGCATTAAGAACATTGAGAATCACTGTAATAGAGAGACTCTATTTTAAAAAAAGAATAATAATCATGCATGCAGAGACCTGGATGAAGTTTCATATACTTTATAACTTCCTACATGATTTTGTCTCATCTCCTGCATTACAAGTTTTTGATCCGTTTCAAATATTATACAAGGGAGTTTAATATATATGATCTATGTTTTCTTCTTTGCTTTTTAAAGAAGAAAATTCTTCTCATTTCTTTTCCACACAGCCTAAAAAAAAAAAAAATCAAAGATTGGAAAACCGTTTTGGTGATTGGTAGACTCTTTGTTATTATTTTATTATGATGATAATGATACAGTGATTTTCTAATTGTACACAGCTATCTGCTGAGTACTGTACCCTCCTGTGGACTCCTGTCTTTCCCAATATATAGTCTATCCCATTCCCAGTTAAACATAATGTATGACTCCTTTCCTCTAATTAGAGGACTCTAGATACTGAAATGAAATCTAAATACTGAATCTAAACACTTCAGCTTTAAAACAATGGCTAACACCTAATATAGTGAAAGAAGCTTCAAAAGCCATTTCTAAGTTCATAATTTGAGTTAAACAAAACATGGTGTTGGGGCTGTAGAGGTGGATAGATGGTTAAGAGTGTTCTTCCCGAGAGCCTGGATTGAATTCCCAGTACCACATAGCAGCTCATAACTGTCTGTTATTCCAGTTCCAAGAGATCTTGTTCCTGCTTCTGGCAGCCATGGTTATCACCCATGTGGTGTCACAGACATATATGCAGTCAAAGTACCCACATGCATAAAGGATAGACTTTGTCAATATCAATTATAGGACATAGTGGCTCTGTCTGCTGTTTGTTTCTCTCTGGGTGACCACTGTCTCAGGCTATACTTGGCCTAGTCTAGCTGTGAAAGGCTTTATCTTCTCATTTTCTCTCCGTTTTCTTTCCCTCCTTCCCTTTCTGTCATGTCTTGTCAACCTCTTGCCTAGCTCCAGCTTCCATGATGATGTATATTGTGTACACTCTAATAATCCAGTGAGTGGCAGTGAGTTTCATTCTTTTCATCTAAGTGTGGGACAAAATACCTAATACAAGCAGCCAGAGTGATGACTGACAATACCCATAGTACAGGAACTAGGAGGTTCTTCTACATCTTGGTAAAGCACAATACTTTTCCTGGGATCCTTTCTTTTTTTATTTTTTGTTTTGTTTTGTTTTGCTTTGCTTGCTTTTTGCTTTGCTTTGCTTTGCTTTGCTTTGCTTTGCTTTGCTTTGCTTTGCTTTGCTTTGCTTTGCTTTGCTTTGCTTTGCTTTGCTTTGCTTTGCTTTGCTTTGCTTTGCGATTCTGCCTGGTTATGCATCTGCGACTGGCCTCAAACTTGTTACAATCCTCCTGTATCAGCCTTTGAAAGCACAGGTGCTGTAATTACAGGTGTGTGGGCCAACACTGACTCCAGTTTCCACTTTTCAAATGAACCTTAGTCCCGTGAGGCCAAATCTAGGTGAGAAAGTTTCATAAATAACCACTGACACCTTCCTCTTCACTTTTCAGCTCATAACCAAGTTGTGGGGTTTTTCGTTTTGTTTTATTTTTTTCCTTTTTTGGTTTCATTTGTTTCTTTCTTTTTTACTTCAACCTCTCTTGTTACCTTCCAAAATTCAAAGTGGACAAAATTTAAGAAGCAAACATTGTAGAAAGTTTAAAACTAGGAGATTATCAACTGTGCAACTGCTCCATCCAATCTCTGTCTGAATGCTAAAGGCTTCTTTACTTTTCAGTGTATCTGCTAGAACTGACTCCACAATTGAGCCCTAGGTTCACAGTGTTGATCTTTCTTTACTGCTTTAAATTGTGTGGCTCCCCCTGAAAGCACAGTCCTCTTTTGCTAGCTGAAGATGTACGCCTTGTTTACACTCCAATTATCATGCACCTCAGGCATGTTCATGTAATGCGGGAGATGAATCAATAAGAGAAAGGTATCTGGTGTAACCAGTTGAATGTTTTTCCTCACAATGCCAAGTGCAGCCCATGTGCTGCTTAATGATGGGGGAATATGTTCTGAGAAATGAGGCATTGGGTGATTTCATCACTGTGTGAACCTCAGAGTGTACTTACATAAACCTGCAACAAAACTAGCCTGCTACACACTGAGGTTATATGTAAAGCCTATTGTTCCCCAGCTATAAATCCATTCCATATGTTATATGTTTTGTACTGAGTACTGAAGGTAATTTATAACAGTAGCAATTATTTATGCATATAAACATCAAAAGCACAGTAAAAATCATGGGATAATATTTTTATTGCTGTTTCTTTATAGATACTAATAGCAATGGTGCCTATAAAACTAGAAATTCCTCTGACTTAGTTGGTGGGGGGTGACGGGAGTGTGAGGGCCTCCTATAAAGAAAAAAGGCAATGGCACATTATTCTAGACTACTGCAGTATCTGGATTATGATGGCAATGTCTTCTATTGCCACATTTTGTCCAGGTACAAGGTCATTATGGAAAATTATTCCCCTGGAATCTCTTCTAAAGGACCTGTCTGGAGTGGAGATCTTCTGGTAGAGGCATCATTCTTTTCAGAAATATGTCCCTGCTGATGTGCTTGAATTGTGTCTTTGTCTTTAATTCATTGTTGATTTTCTTATTTCATGGACAAACTATGTTGTATCCATGTCTTTATCTAATGTATGGATTTTGACTGACTTTACCTAGAGAGATATGACCAAACATATTTTCACCCTAGAAAGGACATGGATGTCAAACAAACAAACAAACAAACAAAAATCTGACTTAGTGAACTAGTGATTTTATCAGAGGTGCTTATTGGACTGTGGGTGTGAGGTCTCTTACGAGACTATAGATGATTCAAAGGAAGTTGCATGAACCAAAAGTCCACCCAAAATTGACTCATGAAAGCTGCATTCATGGAGTATGCTGCACACTTTCAGGCAGGTCTCCCCACAGGAAATTCTCTCTTCTACTTAGCAGTTATTGCTGTTTATAGAAGCCTGGCAAGCTAGTGAGTGGGAGTGCATTGTAACTCATAAATTTCAGAAGCTTCCTGAGAAGTTCTTATTTCCTCATCCCTGTAAGTTTATTTTACTTCCAGAGTCTGTATGATTCTACCTTCAGGGAATAATGGGAGCTTGTTTAGGGCCCCAAGATATTTCTGGTAAATTCTTCAATGCTTTTTTTTGGAAGTTGTGTTTCTTCTTTTTTTATTGGATATTTTATTTATTTACATTTCAGATGCCATCCCCTTCCCCCATTTTCCCTCCCTAGAAAACCCCTATCCCATTCCCCCCCTTTTTTTGCTTTTATACCATTTTAATTACATGCAAGTATTAAGTTCAGTTACTGTTTCAGTTGTTTTCTTCCTTGAGAATCACCTCTAGTTCCCAGAGACACCCTGTTCAGACACTGGACTAACTTGCTATCTTAAGTATGACCTCTTTGATATTTGCAACATTTTAACTTTGACAAATTGCTTGAAGTCACTAGTGAAGGTCTCTACTGTCTTCTCCCGGGTGTGATTCATACAACTCTTGGAACCATTACCCCAAGCCTGAGTAATGTTCTTGATGCTGCTATATATTTTACTGATATAGTGACTTGGGAAGCCATATTGAAGGAGAAGTTGGGTCATCTCTAATTTCTTATTGCTTCTATTGTGAACTGAGTGTGACTCTGCACTAATGTGTTGAAGGTCCTGTGACTCTCGTTGTTCCAGGTCACAAAGTACCAATTTGTTTCCTATAAAATTACCCCAGGCAAAGCTGCCATCTTGCTTCTTAAAACACTGATGGAACTGATTTGCACTCATACTAGGTGAAAGTCTTTTCATGAAGGAATATTATGATATGAGATAAGGAGAGTTTTTACCCACACAACATGGAAGTTTATTTGATAGTAGATAGTTTATATAAGATGCAGTTAGTGTTAAAACAGGAATGAAAGTTTAATATAGAAAATACATTAACCAGTTGGATAGTCACTTATAGAAATTACTAAGTATTATGTAATTGTATGTGAGATACTTTTTTACATGTATAAATGGTATGTGTGGTATGCATGTTCACATGTGTATAGGTGCTCATAATAGGGACCAAAACTACTAAAATATAGATTATATTATTCTCCCAGTCTTTCTCCATTGGGTCAATATCCTCAGATAACAGACATTGAGAGCTGCTACATTCCCTACACCCATTGGTTGAACCAAAGAGGTGGTTTTTGGAAGGAGAAGACCTATCTTCTCACTGAGTTAAAGATAATCAGCAGAAGGAGGTGCTCAGGAACAGCACTAACAGTAAGCACAATTTTGAAAGGATGTTACTTTCAATACCATTAAGATAGTTTTGATCCATACCAAAGATTTACACTGGCAACTAATTCTCCTCCACAATCAACTTATCTTGAGTTTCCAAACATCCTTCAGCTACTTTCTCATTGGCACTCTCAGACTTTCCCATTACTTTCAGTTTCATGTGCATAAAAGAAGACCCTCTGCTTTGGCCATGGTTACCATCACAAGAAATGTCTTCCTATCTGACAAGGCCCTTCATGAAGTTGTGTTAGTCCTGATACCTTCAATAAAGCAAATCTCTCTCACTGTGTTCTTTGCCAGTATCACAATTCTGGTCAACTGGGACAAGCCTGACTGACAGGCACTAACAATCACTGATTTTCTTAATCACTTCTAATTTTGTTTTCAAGTCTGTCACTCAATGTGGCCTTTTCCTGACAACCTTAGAAATGGCTTTTGTACACTTAGGAGACATGATCAAGTAAGCAACATGACTTTAAGTCAAGAGTGAAATTTTTGTAAAATGCCATCAAGAGACTCAGCAAGGCCAAGATAACAGAGTTGTTATCCAAATAACATGGAAGCCTGCTTGACAGTAGATAGTTTATATAAGATGCATTTTAATGTGAGGTTGGAGAGATGCGTTAGTGGTTAAGAACACTGATTGCTCTTCCAAAGGTCCTGAGTTCAATTTCCAGCAACCAACCATATGGTGGCTCACAACCATCTGTAATAGGATCCAGTGCCCTCTTCTGGTGTGTCTGAAGACAGTGACAGTGTATTTACACAAATGTTTTTTTAAAGATGTACTTAATGCTAAAAGAATAATAAAAGTTTCAAAATAGAGAATATATGAGCCAATTGAATAGGCATTTAAACTCATTACTACATATTGTATACTATACAAAATTGTATGAGAGATATTTTTTACATGTATATATGGTAGGTGTGTATGCATGGTCACATTTATATGGGTGCTCATACACATATATACATGTACATGTAGAGACTCAAAGTTGAAGTCAGATGTCTTACTTGATTTTTCTCTATTTTTTGGACTCTCTCTTACTGAATTTGGAACTTGAAAATTCTGTCTAGTCTGGCCATCCAGCTTGCCATAGAGATCATCCATCTCTGCCTTCTGAGTGCTGAGATTCTAAAATAGCTGCCAGGCTTGCTCGACATTGTGTGGATCCTGGGGATTTGTTCTCTGGTCCTCACACTTGTACAGCAAATGCTTTATCCACCGAGTTACCTTCTGCTCCCCAAGTAAGTCACTCTTACACAACTAGCCGTGTACTCGATTCCTTTACTCCAGCATCACGACGAACACGCAAGTGACGCATTGACTCTAGGCAATAGGGACTTAGTTCTTCTATACAGTTATTAAACCACTGTTACACAATGGCATACCATTGACTGAAATGGTATACAAGGCTTTACTTTATTAAAAACACTGCAGTCTCTCTCAGTTTTTCTTTTCTTTTTGACAAGGCTAACAATTACCTCATCATTTACATACTGTATCTTATATGAAACCATACAGAACCTTCATGCTAATCTCTCACCCCTGTTAAAGATTATTTTAGATTCCAGAAAGTTGAGAGAGAGAGAGAGAGAGAGAGAGAGAGAGAGAGAGAGAGAGGAGACTTTTATCCTGATCTCCTTAACCAGTTCCCTGTCCTATGCCTCTCCTTCTGATATTCTGGAGACTTTCTGTCTTGGTCTTTGTATGCTAAATCTACTATTTCATTGTTCAGCCCTTGCTGCTCCACATGTGCCCTCTGACAGAGCAGCTTTGTGTCCTGCCTGGCAGCATTTGAGACTTGGAGACTCAGAAGCATTTTAATGAGATCCTGAGGGGTACGCACATGGGGTAAAGTTCTGTAAACAGCAATCAAGAGCCAGACAGACTGGGGTACATCTTCTCTTGAAGAACAAGCCAGGACCTGACCTTGGTGAGACCTGTAGCAGAAGTGTCACTCTTGTGTCTTTCTAAGGTGCTGTATTCAGGAAACAATGTTCCAGAATCACTCTATCAGCTGTCCTCAGGGTTGGCCTCGTGGTGTTTGAAGAAAGAACCAGGTTAAAGATCATGGAGACTCCAGAAGGATGTGAAGTCGTGCAGACTTTCCCACACACCAAATGTTAAGATGCTGTCACCAACCTTCGCAGACATTCTCCAGTAGAAGTGAAGAATCATGACCCTAGTGTTATCTCAGATGGAAGATACGTGTCAAGGGCACCCTTGCACCCAGCAGTTCTTTCTAACTTTAAGTCATTACAAAGACTGAGGACATTTTCACTTACATTCTTCCTGAATTTCTCAAGTGAGCATATTATTGTCTACCACACCGGGAAGTTGTCACAATTAATGGATACATTGGAGTGCACTGTGAAGCAAATGGAATTCTTGTTGTGTTCACATTTCATTGCCAGTCCTGTCTGATTGCATAGTGGAGGCTCAGACTGGGAAGAATTGATACAACTATCCTTGAGGTCTCTGCATTACACTATTCATTTACATTTTTGATTGTTGTACCAGGACTTGTGGTTGATGTCTTGTTCATGCGGACTTCTTCCTGGGAGCCAACTCCAGTGTTAATTCAGGAACATTTACCTTTCAAAAGAGCACATGGTAAATGCAAGGAGTATAGCTCAGGCATCTCCCTCCATTCCATGTGGTACTGTTAACCTTCTTCTCACCCCAAAACAGATAATGCATCTTGGGTCTCAACACCAACTGTTCCAGTTAAGGTTATCATTTGCTGTGGTGAAACAGCATGATCAAAGCAAGCTGAGGAGGCTCTATTTTTACTTAGCTTATATTTCCAAATCACTGTTCATCAATGAAGGAAATCAGGATAGCCACTCAAACAGGGCAGAAACCTGGAGGCATGAGCTAACACAGAGTCCTGTGGGGGAGCACTGCTTACTGGCTTGTTCTCACTAGCCTGCTCAGCCTGTTGTCATAATTATAGAACCCAGGACCAGCATCAGCTGGGTTGGGCCCTCCTTCATCAATCTCTGGTTAAGAAAATATCCTATGGGCTTGTCCCTCTCAGATGACTTCAGTCTGTAGCAAGTTGACATGAAACAATTCAGCAAACTAAGGAAGATAGAAGGTGTGTATGGATTTAAAGAATGTGAGCATAAGGTTCTAAAACTGATGAGGGTCCAGCCTTACATAATGACAAAGAAATTATCAAAGCTGGATAGAAAAGTGTTTCCATTCCTTTGTCTGTTATTACTGTGAGGTCTGAGCAGAGGGGCTTCCTGATTTCACAGTAAGTGAACCCAGGAGGTTTGTAGAGAATCCGGTGAAATAGCTGTCATTAGGCACTTGCACACTTCATGAACTGAAAAGTTAAAATACTTGGCTGGAGAGATGAGTCAGTGAATAAAGTCTTTGCTGCACAAAACTAGGATCTTAGTTTGGACCCCCAGACCTCACATAAAGCCAGATGTGGCAGTGTGAATCTGTAATCCTGGTATTCTTATGATAATGTAGGAGACACAGACAGGAAATTGGCTATGATCTAGTTACCCTGATATACCCAGCAGTAACAAAGAGATCCCATCTTAAAACAGAAGTCAAAGGTGAATACCTAATTATGTCCTCTGACTTCTATGCATGCACAATGGCGTACATATTTCTGGATACACACATTATACGCACATATGAAAAACATGCACACACACACACACACACACACACACACACACACACTGAGAGAAAGATGCAAATATGAAAACCCAAAGAACATAAAGAATGCTGCTTTCTTTGTACATGCCTTCAAACACATAATTCCACTAATATTTCCAAGGGAAAATTGAAAAGAAACCAAACACCATGCTGGCCCAAACAATCACTCCATTTGCCTTCGTGCTTTTTTTAAAAAGCCCCTTGTGCAGGCTTTAACATGAAATGGAACTGACATTGATTCCAATTCATTATGATGTCACCTTTAACTCCTGTGTTTGGAATAAAGCCCTCTCAGCTGCTCTCCAGCAATGTGCCCCCCCGCCCCGGGGGAACTGCTCTTTCCAAGTCCTCCCACTCCTTGGCATCTTTCTCCTTTTATTTTTTTTTCTTTGCAAAATAAGAATGAACATTTCCCTTTTGATGGACCACAACAGAAACACCAGACCATCAGACACACTATTTTTTTATAACAATACGTCTCAGCAAGTGCAGCTGTTCTTTGAATTGATGTCCTCAGGTGCCTGGAAAAGAGAAGCACTGCCTTATGCATTCAGGCATCTCAGCATTATTGCTGTGACACAAGATATGGTTGTGGGTTTTAGCTTCTCCCCCCTCTCCTCTCTTCCCTCTCCCTCTCCCTCTCCCTCCTCTCCCTCTCCCTCTCCCCTCCCCTCCTCTCCCTCCTCTCCCTCTCCCTCTCTCCCCTTCCCTCTCCTCCCTCCTCCTCTCCTTTCATCTTAGGAAGCTCTTAGAAGGCTGAGGAAGTATCGAAAGTCAGTATAGAGCCGGCTCCACAAACATGAAGAACTCAGTTTGAATGCCCAGCACCGACATAAATAAAGCCTGCTGTGGTGGTCCACTTCTGCAATCTCAGCACTGCGAAGGTGGAGACAAAATAATCCTGGAGGGTTACAGGGAAGCCAGCTGAATACTGGTGACCTCCAAGTTCACTGAAAAAAAAAATAATAATAATAATAACAATAATAAAGTTGAGAGCTGGAGAGAAGACCCGTGAGAGAAGAACACTGACTGGTCCTCCAGAGGATCTGTGTTTAATTCCTAGCAGCCATGTGGCTGTTCATAGCCGTACCTCCAGTACCAGGGTATCTGATACCCCTCTCGCCTCCACTGGACACTGGCCAGGCACATGGTGCACAGACATGTATACAGGCAAAATATCCCTATATATAAAGAAACCTTCAAAAACAGTGCAGTGAGGAGAAAGATAGGTGATGCTGATGTCTGACCTTCAGACACATTTGCCCCGACTCACACACACATGAACATGGACATGCCCAGACATACACACACACAACACACACACACAACACACAAGAAACCTCTTGCTTTAGTTGGCAGCAGAACCCTTTATAGCCACCCGTAGCTCTGAACCAGTTAAGGGTTTGGAAAGAATATCATGCAAGATTGTAAAAAGAATATACACTGTATAAAGATGTGTTATTTGAAACCAAGGGTCACTTATTCTTTCAGAAGCAGGACTAGACGTTTCCTTATTTTGACTCTACTTTTAACTTTTGGGGCTACCTCTAGCTCTCTGTCCACTATGACTTAATGCACCAAGAAATACATTATCCTTAACAATGATCTTTTCTGACTTCGTGTTTGGTATCACAGTTTAAGGGAGTCACTCTCCTTTATTGTCAATTGCATTGTCCAAAAAGAAAATGCCATCGAAATGCCATCTTTTATACTGCCAATCACTTCCACCTAGGAAGGCTGACATAGCTGGAATGTCACTCCATTGACATTTGCCCTCCCGGGTCCTCACATATCATGAAGATTCTGCTAATGCACCTGTTGAAAAATACCTGGCTTGGGCAATTCAAGTTCCTTCCTGTCCACAGCCTTCTCTGATGCCACTGCATATGGATGCCCTGAGCAAGAGAAGCACCTACCACACCTGTGCACACCTAGAGTCACGAGGATGCACTCCAGGGCCAAGGAGTCAATCATGGCCATTTGCAGTACAATCTCCCTACCTCCCAGTCTCCTTTTCCTTCTGTTTATGGGCATAAGTTAGACCTTGTTTCAGTGAGAAGAGAAAGATAAATGACTAGAAATCTATTGTGGGTTGGGGAAATGACTTAGTTGATTGTTTGGTGTGCAAGCATAAGGACCTGAGTTTGATCCAGGAGAACCTTTGCATAAAAGTCATTCATAGCAGTAAACATCTGTAATCCCAGTGTTGGGGAGATGAAGCAAGAGTATCACTGGAGATAGCTAGCCAGCCAGTCTAACATTCAGTGAGATCCACGATCAGTTAGTGACCTGTGTCCAAAAAGTGCACTGAAAAGCAGCTGAAGAAGATACAAGGCATCAACCTCTATCCTCTACATGTGGACAAATACATAAATGCATGTGCACTTACACAAACACATGCACACACTCGCACACACTCACACACACACATGCAAGCACACACGCATGCATACACACATATAAATACACACAGATGCACACACAGACTGTGACTTCAGCCTCTTCCAGTTTCCAAAGTCATATTTTTCTCTAACGTTATGACTGATAGTAGAATATCCTATTTCATATCTGTCATGAAGCTTCCAAGAAAGCTAAAAATTATTTGTCTAAAATCTCGGTTGTGAAGTAGAAACACATGGAAGAATGCATTCAGGAGATCAAGAGCAGCATGCACCTTCTGCAGGATCTTCATATATTGATAAGAGCTTTGCCATCAAGACAGTGATGAAAGCTTCAGGGAACAAATCAAATCAGAGCCATTTGTCCATAAATACTCTTTCTTCCACAGCTCACAGAGTAGAAGGATGCTAGCTAGTTGCCCTATGGAAAATAATTATTCCTCTCTCACAGCACCTGAGAGTATGAACAAATTAATTTTGAGTAGGAGGACATCCAGTTTCAGAAGACAGTGCTGATTAATTTTCTTACAACTTCCATTTGGTTGCTTACTTACACTGGAAATAGGCTTTTTAACTGCAAAGAAAGATCATAATGCATGAGTGCATCAAAGCATGTGTCCCAGGCATCATTTTGCAAAAGAAGAATGAAGAAGAAGAAAGAAGAAGAAGAAGAAGAAGAAGAAGAAGAAGAAGAGAGAGAAGAGAAGAGAGAGAGGAGGAGGAGGAGGAGGAGGAGGAGGAGGAGGAGGAGGAGGAGGAAAAAAATTCTGCCTCAGGGGAAAAAAAGATGAAAGGATCTGAAGTAGAAGCCTGCTTTCCACATACAGGAACATATACATGCATGCATACAAAAACATGTATACATACACAAATAAAGCCAAAAAAACAAAACAAACAAACAAAAAAAACCAGTAACCACAGCAGCCGTTGTTATGTATCAAGGACAATGTATGTATTGCCAAACATCTCTGCCCCCAGATTACAGGGTAGAAAAGCAGTAACTATTATTTATGTCACACTGTTGATAGTTAATTGCAGAGAAACAACCCATCATTTAAGATGGAGATTTTTAACATCCATTCATCTAATGCAGTGCAGTACTGTTTAAATCCAACCTTTTTCTCCGATGCTCCACCCAATGCGTGAATACAGGCATATGCCCACAGTCACACACAGTAATTAAAAGGGTAATAGAGAGGCTTGAACCAACAAAGATAGAGTCCTTCTCTTTGCCCTACTTTCAATTTGAGTATGCTCTGTTTCTCACTGTGAGTTTGCTTTGCCCAAATGTTCACATGGTTGTAGACTTTCCCTAGAACCATGTGGATGTTGACATTGTTTAAAATATCTTTTCTGGAACTCTCTAAATATCCCTAAATTAGAGATGTGTAAGATCTGTACCACATACTTTTATAAAATTCTCAGTGTTGACCATGTGAGTTGATGGGTCTCACAATTTTCACAAAAGCTTTTAAGTCATATTCAACTACTTAAGATTTACAACTGGGTAGAAAATGTTTGTTTAGTTTTTATTTTCAATTATGTTTAGGTTTTGGGTTTGTTTTGGGGTTTGTTTGTTTTTGTAAAAAAAACATGTAGGAAGTACTTCATGAAGAAGTGTCTTGTGTTTGACTACCTGCTTGTTAAAGCATTAAAATAATTTGCATTCATATAATTCATCTGTCTTTAGTCTCTATCTGAAGAGTAATTGTTTATTTTATGTTAAATGTGAGAAATGTTAATTTGTGTGTGTGTTTATAGTTCCCTTCACTTAGCAATTATAATACCTTATACATTTGATGGATGCTGTTCTATGTGCTTTTAGAGTGAATGGTCTGTTTTATTTTGTCATTGATACTCTGAGATGTTGCGGGAAATAAAAAATGCACCATCCTATGCTATACTCACCCACTCTCTGACCTCAGCGACCCCGCTGCCTCCATGGTTAGCCCTATACAGTGGCTCTCTTGCTGCTGATTCTGCTCACATTCCCAGCCATCCACCCCCTGTGGTCAGCGGTCCCAAATCTCAGTAACCCAGTAAATCAAAACTCTAGAGGCTTGTAATTTATAAGTCAGATTTGTATCAATAAATTCTCACCCCATAAAACGTCCACACAATTTACTAAGAGACAATGGGTATTGATATAAATTGCCCACCTAGATAAGACAAAATATCCATCCTTTATATGATATTCATAGCTACCTGTGTCTATTGAAAGCCACGCTGAATCTGGATAGTCTTCCTCTCCTCCATCTTTCTTCCTTCTCTTCTCCTCCATTCCTGTCCCTGTCCCTGAAACTCTTAGCTCTGCCTCCCTTTTCCATGTCCAATCACAGGCTTCTTGTTGTATTAATATTTAAATTAATTGGTGGAAAATTCTGCTACACTGAGAAACATACTTTGTTTCTGTTTTCTATCTGGAGAAAGTGAGGCACAGGGAACTAAAGGACTTTGTGCCTGCACAGCTGGCCAAGACAGAAAACTTGCCCGTCAGATTCTGGAGTCTGCATTTTCAGTCAGACACTTGCGTGTCATTCTTATTCTCTATTAGCAAGAAAAGTTAGAATCTGTTGGTCTGGAAACTTTCAGACTGCCCTGTAATGACCTAGATTAATTTATTGCTTGAAACGAGTTCGAAAGGACAGGTAGTTTTAATCTGTTAGAGAAAAACACTGCTAACAAATGAAATCGTCTGTCCAAAGTAATCTAAACATGGGATTAAGAAATATAGTATTGGAGGCTTCAAATTGTTGATTATTTTAATGGCTTATTGAAACAGTCAGTGACGACATGCTTTATTGAAGAGGTTGAACAAAGGACCAGGAGTTCCCTCTGAGAACTCAGAGTGTGTGCCTGTGACCCTCAGCCCTAGGTTTAATGTTTCCTTCAGATTGGACATGGATACACTCTAACAACCCTGCATTTTGCTCAGATTATTAGAGTTTCTGTCAAGGGTCTGTGTCCCCTCAAGGAGGAAAAATAGGATAAGAATAGGACATTAGGGCTTGCAAGGATAATAAAAAATTACTTGGGAAAAGGTCAAGAAGGTGCTTTGGTAGGATCATGCAGAAGTCGTGAGAACACCACTCCATCTTTGGAAAAATACCGAAGGGGCTTGGGCAAAGCCCTTCAAACATCACCTATGAGTGACACTACCTGCAGTGGCCTCTAGACCATAAAGGCTTCTAAGTTCCCTCTGCCTGGAGTGAACCCAGTGGATGTGTTTTGACTCTGTACAAAATCATCAACTGGTAGCTGACAGAGTGGATGGATGCATGTCAAGAACCAAGAACCCTCTTCAGGAAGGTTCTTGAACCTTCAGTCACCTCAGGTTGGTGATGATCCCTTATCAAGAGCAGTACTCCACATTCTCTGTCAACTTGGGGTCCATAGATGTCCTTGTCTTTCCATCAACCACCCCAGGGCCCTGCATAGTGAAGAATGTGTTCTATAAGTGTGTGTGATCATGCACTTCTGGAAACCCAACTGTATTCCTGAAAAGAAAGACATTTTTAAATAACCATAACAACAACTTACTCACAAATGCTTGCTTACCTTATATTTTTCCTCTGCTATACATTTTTTGTTTGTTTTGGGTTTTTTGTAGTTGATAAGTGCTACAGAATAGTGTCAATCCTTAAATAACAAAAATTCAACAAAATTTCACAAAATCCCAAAAATTCAGTTTGATTTTGCTGAAATAAATGTTTGGAGTGAAGCATACAGAATGCTAGATAAATCTTTGGTTGAATCAACCTTCAGTGAATATGTATTGTATAATTTTTCAATGCCAGGCAAGTTTCTAGCTCCAGGATAAATACAGAAGACATTTTTTTTTTAATCTCAGCTATTAGAAAATTAAGTTCACTAGGGAAAATAAGGCAGCAAGCTAATAGATGAATAAAATATCAAATGGGAATGTGTGCAAAGGGTAAAATAAGAAGAAAGAATGAGATGGATGGAAAGATTAATTGTAGGAGTAATAATTTTGAGTGGTAACTGTTGACGAAGAATCCCAAAGAAGCAATTTTAGTTACCTCTTTCTTTCAAATGGAACATTCTCTCCTGGGTGAAAACAGGGAGGGCATATTAAGAAACAAGACATAAAGGAAACTTATAAAGCTCAGGAAATAAAGCAAACCCATAGGGCTTAAGAATCTCCTGAAATCTACAAGACTCAAAAGTCCACTTCCCATGATAAGGTATACAGTAATAATTGGTGGTTGAAAGGAGACTCTCTTATGGTCAAGCTGCCTGAATTTATTTAGGGAGATCTAAGCATGCAGCTTCCTTTGTCATGAGTCATTGCCCATATTGGGTAGGCTTTTCCATGGTGCAGCTGTCTTCCTATAAACCATCTCAATAAAATCACTGGCTCACTAAGTTGGACTCGGGTAAAATTCTTTTTCTGGTCTGTTATCGGTAAACTGTCTAAGGTCAATAGAATTTGTTCATATCTCCACAGAAAAAGCATATGCAAAAAGTAGCAATATGGAGCTAGAATATGCAAAAAGGAACACACTTAGTAGAAAAGAATAGCTGATTTAAAAGAATAAGGGACAGCACCATATTTGCAGGGACAGAAGGAAAGAGTGAATAGGAAGCTAACATGAGGCTAAAGAACACACTGGCATATTGCTGTATCATGCATTGTTGTACAGCAGCTTTCCTGCCACCATAATAAAACACCATAACCAATGGCATCCTTCCTCCAGCAAGGCCAGACCTTCTGAACTCCCCCAAAGCAGCACCTACTGGGGATCTAGCATTCAAATACCTGACATAATAGACATTTCTTATTCAAACCATTACAACTGTATATGTCCTTAAGCACCATAGTGCCTTTCACATTTGATTCCATGTAAGATGGAAGAGCAAAACATAGCAAGGTCAGAACAGAGAAAGAAGGAAGCTGGTATGGCTTGGACATTAGAATAATCATTCAGATTCTTGGGAAGAAAAAAAAGCCCTCTCCTGCAGACTGGAGCTAGAAAGTAAGGTAGAAGGATAGAAGATGACACATGACATCTTAGACCTTAGCTATAGCACATTGGAAGAAATTTGCCCTTTTCTTAGTGTGTTCTGCAGGTCAGTGAGACAGAAAATTCATATGAAAGGGAGGAAACAAGCTGACATAAATGTACAGAAAAAGGGCTGGCCTTGAAGTCCACATAGCATCCCTGCTCAAACAATTCTGTGCATTTGTGGATGCTCTGATTTGTCATTATGAAATCCTGTGTGTGTGTGTGTGTGTGTGTGTGTGTGTGTTGTGTGTTGTGTGGTTGTATTTGTGTGTGCATGGTGTAGACATGAATGTGTGTGTATGTGTGTGTGGTGTGGTGTGATGTGTGTATGTATCTGTGTTTATATGTGCATGTGTGGTGTGTGGTGTGTACATGCATACGTGTGTGCGTGTGTGGGATGTGCATGCATGTGTGTGTGTATGTGCATATGTGTGTGTATTCAAGTGAATACAGTGCATGTGGGTACTCATGTATATTATGCTAGAAGGCAACTTCTGGTATCATTCCTCAAGTTCCTCTCATACCACAACCTTGCCAATTTGGTGAAGCTGATTAGCCAGTGGGCTATAGGAATCAACCAGCCTCTGCCTCCCCAGTGTTGGCCTTCATGTGCATAGTACCATGCATGCCCTTATTACATGGGTTCTGGGGACTGAACTAAGGTCCTCACGCTCACAAGACAAGCATTTTATTGACTGACCTATCTCCCCAGCCCTCCTTCATTATTTTTAATACGGAGTTAATATCTTCCTACATCTCTCAAAAGAAAATACAGCAGCCCTAGAGTGAAACAGGAGTAAGTACTGGGGTGAATCTGAGAGCAGGTGGACATGAGAAAAAGACACCCTCAATTACTCCCAGTTCTACCTCAATCCCCTAGAGAGTGGCACCACTCTGCTGGAATTTCATTAAGCCTCCTTTCATTGTGCTTAGAGATACAAAGCAGAAAACTTTGGAAGTTTCAGAATTAGCAGCTGTAGACCTTCATCAGACTCCTGAACCATACAGACAGGAGCAAGTTGTTCTCTGAGAGGCTCCACCAAGCAGCTGACTCACAGATACAAACATCCACAGTCTAACAGAGGATGGAGCTTGGGGACTCTTATGGAAAAATAGGAGGAGGATTGTGGGGGCCTAAAGGGATAGGAACTTCACAGCAAGAACAACAGAGCCAACTAACCTGGACCCTTGGGGTTCTCAAAATCTGAACCTCCAACCAAAGAACATACATAGGCTGGACCTAGGCACCCTGCATATGTAGCAGATGTGCAGCTCAATCTTCATGTAGATCCTGAACAATTGGAACAGGGGCTATCCCAAAAGCTGTTGCCTGTATGTGGGATAGGTTCTCCCAGCTAGGCTGCCTTCTCTGTCCTCAATGGGAGAGGAAGCTCCTATCTCGCAGACACTTGAAGTAGGGGGATACCCAAAGGGTCCCACCAGCTCAGAGTAAAAGGGGAGATGGCATGGGGGAAGGATTGTGGGAGGCGGTGGCCTGGAGGGGGGCAGTGAGCTGGATATGAAGTGAATAAGTAAAAAAAAAAAAAAAATAGAGTATAGTAAAAGATTAGCAGTTGTAAATTACTGTTGATACTCCACAACCAGCTCCTGTTGCAACATAGGCTTCGCCGGCAAGCAGAGCAACGCTGCTCAGTTGGTCTCACTTGTTCTGCAGAAGTCCATGCCTCCATGGACCCCTTGCTAATTGGGAAGAGGTGAGGCATAAGGCAAAGCCTGGCTTCTCATCTGACACAGGCTGTTGCACACTGTGCAAGTTTGTCTGCAACACTGCACAACTTTGACTGCAAGCAAACAA
The DNA here is from genome assembly GCA_021653895.1 of Mastomys natalensis. NCBI lineage: Eukaryota > Metazoa > Chordata > Mammalia > Rodentia > Muridae > Mastomys > Mastomys natalensis. Next base: position 2,058,705 of record JAJTUV010000466.1, read on the forward strand.
AAAGAAAAACCTACAAGGGAATTTGTGCATGAAATGTCATACAGGCTATGGTGTGGTAAATGCCAATGAAAGTTAGAGGTTATAAACAGATAAGTGTGCTTAGTAAGGGTAAAAAATGAAGCCAGGAATAGATCTACTCACACAGATAAAATCCACAGATGGACTATATTTGTATAGATATAAATATGTATATACATATGCACATGTGCATATATGTGCATGTACCTGTAACAGATTTGCCACTGTGTTATCAGTTGTTGGTGGCTTTTATAAAAATAAACTGTCCACCAGCACAGCAATACCAGGTCACTTATAAATATTTATGGTGACATTTAGCTCTTCTGAAAGCAGCCCCCTCCCTTGCCACCATTCCAAGAAGTATAAGGAAGTCCCAGGTTGGCTTTTCAGCTCTGACATGACAGGCGAGCTGAGGCGTATCTCCACGGACATGCTACCAAAGGACATGCTCTCTCGCTCACTGCTGCTGGGTAAGGGCAGAAAGGCTGTGAGCAGCATTCATAAACAAAAAAAGCTCTCTTACACTTGCTTTTAGGCACTGCATTGGAGAGTTAAAATAAGATGAGCTTCCCCCACGTATACAGTATGTGTTGTGCTGAAATATACTGGAGAAATTACAAACTGGAAGACTGAAATAACATACAGGACCAAGACCATAGATGTAAACTGACTGTGTTTCTATTTAATTCTTCTGTAAACCAGATGATGTTCTAAAGAAAACTGTGTGTGTGTGTGTGTGTGTGTGTGTGTGGAGAGAGAGAGAGAGAGAGAGAGAGAGAGAGAGAGAGCATGCAGGTTTGTGTGTGTGTGTGCATCTTCATGCAGGGTGAATGTATGTGTATACATGTATGCATGTGAATAAGGAGGTCAGGAATCAAGCGGTGCTATCTACCTTGATTTTCAGAGACAGGACCTCTCATTAGCCTGGAGTTTGCTAAGTAGGCTTGGCTAGCTACATAGCAAGCCCAGGGATTCCCCCTCTACATTCTATTGGAAGGTCACGGAACACTGAGGAAGTCAGTAGTATTGGGGGCACCATTTTCCAAATAGATGAACGCTTGTGATCTTGTAGGAATTGAGTGCTTGTCGTGAGAGTGGATTTCTCTAATAGACCTTTGCTTTCACTGGGTGTTTTCTTAACACAAACTACGTGTGCAGAGGTGGAATCCAGCACGTACCTGCCAGATGTGAGTTCCTGAGCTTGGACTTTTCAACCTTCAAATCCATGAGACAAACCGAACCTCTTTTCATTGTAAAACACCTAGCCTCGGGTACTTTTGTATAATAACATGAATTTTGTATTTGCTATTCATTTGTATCAGAGTTTGCAGGTTTGGTTATTTTTGAAAATTCATAGCAATATAAAGAGTGAAATAAAAGCCATCAGCTACCAGTTCTTTCTAAGTAAGCGCTCTTGCATTTTAATTTTTTTCTCTGTATTTTCATTGGATACATGCTTACATTTACATAGTTAAGATGATAATGAATTCGTAGCTTGAATTTATTTTTTTTCCTTTCATTCTCTTTTGCATGTTAAATGGTTTCCTGTTGTACAAAATATTCTTCCAATCAGTGAGAGAGCTCAGGAGGTAAAGACTTGTTCCAAGACTGGTAATCTCAGTTTGATCCTCCAAAGCCACAAGGTGTTAAGAAAGAACAGATTGACCAAGTTCTCTAACTCCCTATACACACACATACCATACACATAGACACACACCACACATGTGTACTACACACACATACACACATACCACACACACATCCATACCAGAAATCACATAAATACACAGACATATATTATACACACTCATGCACACAACACATACATACACACATACATCACACACACACACACACACAAATACACCCACTCATGCACACACATATACATACACACAACACATATACAATGTAGGCACACACATACTGCTCACCACGTACATACCACACACCCATATGTGCGCACACACACACAAAACATCACACACACCATACACACATATATACACCACACACATGCAAAAATACACACATACCACATACACACAGACACATACACCACACACATATATGCCATATACACACATACCACATACACACACATTTATTTTAACTAAATGTTCTTTAAGATATTTTGTTACTCAGCAAATGTAGCTTTTCTAATCTAGCCTTTCTTTTCTCTTGAATATTTAAGTAGCTTTCTAGTTTGATATATAATAATGCAATAAATTTTTCCATCATGGGTACAGACATTTCCACACTTGTGAAGAATGAAAAATTTGGCTCAAAAATAAAATCTATCTCATTTTTGAAATAAGGTATTAATGCAACTTAGGCTGGTCTTGAACATAATATGCAGCCAAGAATGACCTTAAACTTTGGTTATTTCTGCTTCTGTATCACAAGTACTGGGATTAAGGCATGGACAACCACACTCCATTTATGGGGTGCTGGAAACTAACCCAGCACTTTCTGTAGGCAACCAAAACACTTTACCAATGCAGCTGCACCCCAAGAACCCCTGTCCTCTGTCATTGCCCAAATAAATTCCTATGTTCTTTATGAATTTTGGCATACGACTTCTTAAAAGGTTTTGATGTTTTCCTATCAAGGCAGTAAAACACTTAATCTTTAATGTTGGGTACTTTAACAATATTTATTTGTTCAATAAATAATTACTAGTGTTTTATTTACATTAGGATATCTCTTGTTATTACAGAGGTTTAGTGTTCTCATTGGTGAGTTGTTTAGATATAATACTTGATTTGTTTCCATGGTTATGATAGACAATTTCCCCCACATATCTGCTGAGATATTGTTTTCCTTTTTAGATTGACAATAATTCTTTATGCATAGTGACAATTTTTATCTTCTCCACTGTTTGTTTAAGAAATTCTAAGAATTCTAGAGAATTTAAAATAGTTGTAATTTCTTAATATTTCTCACATATGTCACAAAAGTCATAAGGAAACTGACTCCCTTTAAAGATTACTGTTAAGATAAATGCTACTATCCACAGATGGCTTTGGAGGAAATTACAAAAAGGCCTGTCAAATGACTTCTTTATTGTTGTATAGCACCACATTTCCCAATTGAAGGTGGAACCCTGGGCTCACCTTGTGACATTGTTTGTCACTGGTTGTAGTACAAGTGGTCCTATGACTATTTTAGGTCAGATTCACAAGAGTTCCAGTAACTGTCTTTTGGTGGAATCCTGAAAATCATGTAAGGAAGCCATTCTGTCTCTCAAAGACATCTAGAATTTACAATCACTGGGGCCTTTGCATATGGGAAGGTCACCAGAGTCCTTCTGGCCCAGTCCCTCTGTCAGTTGAGCACAGCCACCAAAGAGTCCCCATAGCACCAGTCAAAAGACCACCATGGGAATTGCTGAAGACTTTGTTGAAGTGTTAAATTTGAGGACTTCTTCAGATGCTTGCAAGAAAAGATGGCTCACAGTGTCTGCAATTATCTTGTGTGGCAGCAGACAGCAGGTGTTCAGTGAACAGCAGGGCCCTCAAGTTCTAGTCCATGTCATTCTTAGAACAGTCTAAACCATACTCGTAAGGAAAGCAGAAATGTGTGCACTGGGCTATATGAATTCTCAGGTTTTACCACAGCACCTGTGATAAAATACTTGAATGAAAGTAACACAACTCTCTCTAAAGGAGCCTTGCCTTAATATACATAATAACTGTCAGACTGGCCATCATTAGTAAGATTTCAGAACTTTTGGTGACAAGGCAAGTGCCTGTCAGTGGAAAGGGATACAATATTCAACCAATAATGTCCTCCAAATACAATGCAAAAAATTTAGGTGCATCTCTGCCCTAGTTGTTTGTATTTAAATTAAAAGCTACTCTAAAGTGGGAACTTGGACTGATGTCTACCGCTGTAGTAGCAAACAGATGTTTCTCAGTCCCTTTACTGTTTCTATACTGCTTTGCATCTGTTCTTGCCTTGTTCAGAAGCTTTTAAACTCTGCCATTTAAATACTCATGTTTATGAAAGATTAACTCCTTAAGAACAGGGGCAGGTATCACAACGCCTTGACATTCATCACAATAGCAAAGTCTCTAGTTTGTGTAGAGAATTTCACAACCCATGGTATTGTTTTCAAGAGTCAGAGAATTGCTAAGGATTTCTGATGACCTAGGAACCTAGGTTAAAACAAAGATGAAACATTTGCCATAGGTTATAACAGGAAACTACTTCTGACAGGAAAAGAAAGAATGGATATATTTACTTTTAAAAATAGAACACAGGGTATGGAAAGATGGGTCAGCAGTTAAGAGTACTTGCTGGTCTTGTAGAGGACCCACATTTGATTCCCAGCACCCACACAGCAGCTCACAATCATCATCTGTAACTATAGTTCCAGGGTATCTGGAAGCCAGACTTCTGTGGGCATTATTGTCATACACACACCCACACACAACACACTGAATCTTTAATAGAGGACAGGGTTGTCTATGCATGTATACATGTGTGCTTCTCGTGTGTGTGTGTGTGTGTGTGTGTGTGTGTGTGTGTGTGTGTGTGTGTTTTCTGTGTGTGACAGTATTGATAATATTTAGGAAGTTTTACATGACCACAGATTGGAATTAGGTAGGTGCACATTGCCAATGTTGAAAAGAAGCAAAGCAAAAATTTTGCACATCAAACACCACCTTTTATTTACTGCATATTATGCCAGTGGTGCTTATTATGCTCCACAAACAACAGCAACAACGAAAAGGAAAGAAACACTCCATAAAATTAAATTGTTAAAACTAAATTATTTATGTGATTTCATTTGGTGAATGTATTTCCGTGTTGTGTGCCATTGAGCCTCACCTCTTTCTAGCGTCATAACACTATTAGAAGCTATAATAATCTTCAGGGGAATGTAAGATTTATCAACCCTTGTAGCATGGGATGGGAGCCAAGGCAAGAGATTAAGGGATACTGGTGAAATGAATCAAGTTTCTCTCTGTGCACTGGCCAAGAGTATGTGGAAGATTATTATTCAAGCACTTCACATGATGGAAACATAATTTGACCACTACCATATGCTGACTTTGAAGTTATGTGTTAGTCTTTTTCCAAAAGCAGTCTCATAAAAATGTCAATACCTTTGTCATCGAATGGCTTTGTCCACTAAACAGGGAGTTTACATAAAAAAGCGAAGGGGTGTTCGTATTCCCCAGCTCGTGGGAAACATTCCATTTCAATCTTGTTATTGAAGTATCAAAAGATGATCTACAAACCAAGAAGCTCGCAGGAAGACAGATAAAGACACCCTATTACATCATTCTTTTCTGTACTGGCAACGCAACAGTGTCGGTTGCTTCGAGGGAGGTGAATGGGCTGCAGTCAGTGGCCTTGAAATATGAGCTTTTCCTGTTCACTGGAGGCCACATTGAGGTTTCCAGAAACAGACAGAAGCCATCATTCCAGTCCTCACATGAAATGAAAGCGCCATTGTGGGAGCAATTCTGAAAATGTATGAACTTCATAAAACGTTCCATTTTCCACAACGCTAGTTTGGCTACACAATCAGAACATCAAAGACCAGGAAAACTACCTATTGAGTCCTCAACCTTTTAAAATTGTTTGTATACTAACAGAAAATAAAGTACTTGCCCCTGTGGGATGCCTATCGATACCAGTATAAACAATAAATATATCACATTCTGTACATCCAACACGCAGCATTTTAAATGCCATGAAAGAGTGAGAGAGCCAAAGATTTGAGAGGTTTTTTTTTTTCTTTTTTAAGTAAGCCCCTTCTTACATGCACTTTCCTACACTTGAAAAGAAAAAGAGTCATGCAGGTGCACACACCCCACAAACAAATGCATCTTCATTCCTCAATGAAACTTCTCTCCCTCTCTTCCTCCCTCTCTCCCTTTCATCCTTCCTCCCTCCATCTCTCTCTTTTGTGTGTGTGTGTATCCATCTGTCTGTCTTTTTGTGTAGATCTGTATGTTAACTTTAAGCACCATAAAAAGATAGGCTGTGATATTGATAGTTATTGTTACCTTTCTTCTTAGGCTAATTGTGTGTTTAAAGATTCATGGAGCACAGAGAATAGTGTTGAAGATTTGGTGGCCACCATTGGATCATTTCCATCACTTATTTATCCTCTTCCACTTTGCCCTTTGTGCTCACTGGAAATAAAAGGCTTCAGAAGGGTCAAGTGCTTCCATTAAAAAGCTAACGTAAAAATATTCTCTTTCGATTTATTTCCAAAAAGCATGTTCAGTCAAGAACTAAGGAAATAGATCCTCAAATGTAAAAGCACAGAAATACAAAGAAGGTAGACCTTTACACTTTCCTACAAGAAAAGTGTGAATTCTTTGTTTTAAAATGGAGTTCCGAGGTATTCAAGAATCTAGAAGACCAGTAGAGCTGTAATTGGGTAAAACACAGACAAATGAATAGGATTTATAATATAGACTTAGAAAACTTTGGTTTAAGGGTGGAAACAAGAAGTTTAAATTGGTGAAGAACAAAAAGATTCTTAGCACACTGCAAATCATTCAATCCAACCTAGCAAGGGTGAATGAAGCAACAGTCTTTTCAGGAGCTTGACATTATCAAACAAAAGTTCTTATTCCCTCTACCTACCTTTAGTTTATCTTGAAGAAATGATCGGGCTTTTCTCAGACACTAAGATTATTCCTGTGCACATGTGTAAATATGGGCGTGCATGTGTGTGTGTGTGTGTGTGTGTGTGTGTGTGTGTGTGCATGTTTTGAAGACAGATTGAAAAAAGAAATAAGTGTAGAATCACACACAAATGACAAGAGATAAGGCCCAGGGAATTACTTTAAATCATAGCAATCTTTTAAAATTAATATTATTTAAGTGAGCTATGTCTCTCAGGCCCATTTTAACAATAATTCTCTTAAATTGGAATTTATTACAAGCAAATACTACACTTGGAAGTGGCCTTTATATTGCACATACATATTAGGCTCAGGGCATCTATTAATAATTCAGAAGGCTTCAATTCCATTTCCTCTCATCCGATCATCTAATGCTTTAGGTGCTAATGTGAAGAGAATAGCAATTGTGTGAACACTGTTCTTTTGTTATCATATTAAAATAATGGAGGACTCTGAGCTGTCGACCCTTTTATGACAATCAGAAGCAATGAGCAGGGAAGTGGGAACAATGCCAATCATATTAGAACAATCCTGACTGACTTGGGCTTCTTACGAGTTGTTCACTTTAAAAGAAAAAAAAAAAAAAACTGCCCTTTGCAGCTTGTCCATTGTGTTTGGTTCTATGCTTTCTCCCTTTCCCTCTGCAGCCTGCCCATAGAAGCTCACAACTATCCCGGCTAACATTTCACTAAGAGACCATGTCACCAGGCTTGTAAAAAGCAGAGCCAAGGACTCTGTCTGAACCTATCGGGATCCATCTGTGCCTCTCCATTCATAAATGTGGCCCACAGATCCATCCCCCATTATAAACAATGATAATTAGTAGAACCTGCCTAAGACATGACAACAAATGGCTGTAACTGGAAACAATCATCTTATTTACATTAAAATCCAATGCACCAGTACTGCCTTGCTGGTTGAAGGCACTCTATTCTCCAAAGCTGCAGGATTATTAGTGGTAAACACTGTCCCACACAAGTCAAAGAATACAGCCCCAGGGAGGGCAGAAATTCCCCTCTGCTTAAATAACATATGGTGCACGTTTGACAAGTATAAATCCCTTGGGATTTAGCTAGGTCCTTCCCTTTCCATCTTCAAGTAGATTATACAATGTCTGCATTTTGAAATCTAGAGAGCATCACACAGCTTAAGGGAAATCTGATGATTTATTACCCAAGACCATTTGCTTATTATTCACCAAGATCCCTGTTCTTATGCTCCCCTCGACATTTAAATCCATACAGATCATAGCTGTACTCCGAAGATTAGTAACATAAGCAATGCAAATTGTGGACCAAACCTCTGCTTTTATGCAAATGAAAGACCCTTCACTTTCACCTCTGCTATTAACTTAATTAGCCTAATTTCTCTGAACACTGACTTGTTGGCACGCAGCTAAGGAACTCTGGCTGCACCCTTGCTTTCCTGGATGCACTTCTTGAAGTGCAATGGGAAGGGTAAGGAGGAAGGATCTGGAAATGTCCAGATGAAGCCAAATTGGGAAAGAAATGATTCCGCAGCCAGCAACCAGGACACGGCTCTTGCAATCATAGGGCAGAAATACTTAGGAAGAAATGCCGGTTCTGCTTTAGCCTAATGGCACTCTATCACTTTTAAAGGCTATCACACTGAGATCACCCCCATTATGTTAAAAGATAATAGTAGTTGGTGCTCTGTGCATTATTTTGATCATGGAGCAGAACATAAACCCTAAAGTTAAACCACATGATTCTCATGCCTCTAGAGGGGCTCATTAAAGTGGAATATTCCCCTCCAAAGCTTCACTCCATAAGCAATGTTTAAATGTCTTAATCAGCCTACAGAGTCCCCATACAAGAGATGGTTTTAAAAACAAATCTTTCAGATAGTGTGGTTCGCATCATGGTTTTTAAATCCCATGGACTTAAAAATGCAGGAAGGAAATGGTCTTTGAACAAAAGATGTTTCGAATTTTTAATATTGTAATTAAAAATTAAGAAAGGTATGTGTTCAGCTAGAGGATAACCATTGCATCAAATTATGCAGTCTTTTGAATAAGCCAATATCAGCTTAATAACCTTTACCATGTAATGAAGTTGTGAATATTAATCTTCATTTTGAACCTGTTAGGTTTTCCTGCTTCAAATAGGAAAGGAGGAATTCTAACAATAAGGCCAGTGCTAAATTACTTGAAATTGGTTTTGTAACTGGAAAATAGGCAAACCTCTGATGAACCAGTGCTCATTTACCCCATGCTATTTCAAAATCCTATTTTTCATTGTTAAAAGCATTCCCTGAGCACCCTCACTAATACAACCTTAAAACAACAAGCAAATAAGGTTCATCCCATAATAGATGACAACATCCCATTTCCTGTCAATGAAATGCAAATTATTTTATCTAATTGTAGCTGTGTAAGGCTTCTGACACATTCTCCCATCCAAATAGATTTTCTTGGGTGAAGTGAGCCTGGGAGTCTCATTCCTTTGAAGATACAAAAATTAACAGGGCTGAAGGTTGCATGATTATAGGATTATGACTTACAAAGCAAGCCTCCTTCAACCATACCAAACAAAACCAAAATGACATTTTCTTTTTTAAGATAGATCTCTTGTAACCCAAGTTGGCCTCAGACCCACTATGCAGCTGAAGATGAATTTGAAGCTCTCATCCTTCTGTGTCTCCTTCCCATGTGCTAGGATTACAGGTATACACCAGATTGTCCAGTTTGTACCATGCCGGAGATCAAGCCCAAGTCTTCATTTATGCGAGATAAGCACTATAACAAGTCACTAACTTCCCGCCTTCCTTGAACCAAGATCAACCATGAAGAACAGAAAAACAGGACACTGTCTACGAAGAAAGAAACAGCACCCCTCAACAGATACCAACTCTACTAATACCCGTTTCCTACATGTGACTCTTGAACTATGAGAAATGGCTTTCTGTTTGTAAGTCACTCAGTTATTGCTACTTTATTATAGATGCCTAAGTGGACTAAGACTGCATATTAATTAGGGCTCTCAAGGGGAACAGAACTGAGGGAAGGTTTTTTTTTTTTTAATGAGTAGTAGTAATAGTTGTTGTTGTTATTTATTTACTTTTGAGACTGTAGTTTAATTACAACATTTCTTCCTTCTCTTTCCTTCCAAGCTTTTTATTAGATTGACTAACATGTTACAATACCAATGGTGCTCCAGCAATGGTTGTCTTCACACTGCAGAGGTTGAGAACCTAGTATCATTTTACTCCACAAGGCCAGTGCCTCAGCAATACCAAAATGGTACTGAAGGCCCTAAAGATTCCTGGAGTATCAGCCACTGTTTGTCAGTCCATGATGAAAAGACAAAGAAGGTGGATTCTAATAACAGCAAAAGAATGGCAGCAGCAGCAGCAAGATGGCAACAGGGTAGATGAATTTGCCAGCTTAATGTGAAGGCAAGTGAGCAAAAAGCAAACTCTCTTATTGTTCAGACTTTCTTTCATCTGGGCTGGTACAATAAGGTAAAGACCACATTTAGGATGTGTCATCCCACTTCAATTAATCAGGTCAAAAAATCACTCAGAGATGTGCCCAACAGCTTGTCTCTTTGTGGATCAAGAAGACAAGGTTTAGATTCACCTAGAAGACAGGCCTGTGTGCATATCTATGAGGATATTTCAGATTTTGTTCACTGATGTAGATAAATTGATGTTAAATTTAGGAGCACTGTCTCATGAGCTTGGATCCTAGACTGAATAAAAAGGAGAAAGAGAGCTGATCACTATCATTCAGTTCTTTTAGCCTGGGGATACAATGTGACCAAGTATTTCTGTTGTTGTGCCTTCTCTGCCATAGGGGATTGTACCCACAAAATGAGCTAAAAGAAATTCTCCCTTTAATTGCTTTTTTAGATATTTTTGTCCCAACAGTGACAAAACTAATACAGATGATGTATTTCTACATCATTCTACTAAAACAAGAAAAAGTAGAGCATATGCACACGTACTAGTGTCAAGTGTAGATTATTTTCTTTCAGGTGCTTTAGAAAGTGTGGCAGCATTGATTCATTCATTCGACATGTATAGGTTTGCTGCCTGCTGTGTGGCAAGCACTAACAAGGTGCAGAGTATGAATTTGACACATTTCATTTCAACATGTGTCTCCACTTTATTTTAATTACTTTCAATGTATTTTCTGCTCATGCTGAATATAAAGAATTTAAGGAATTAATGTAGGATAGTTATATAGCCTTAATTTATGGTATGGAGTCCAGGGTTTCTGATCAGGACTAACAAAATTTAACTCAATGATCAAGGATATAAAATAGATATGAATTTATCAGTAATTTGTGAATATATCATACACAGTCCAGGAATTTAGACCAAAAATTTATCACCTTACCTTACCAAGTTGCCTCTAAATGGCTTAATAGAAGAAAAATGTTATGACTCTTACAAAACATCAAAACAGAAATCTTAAGCCTTCTTTTTAGCAGAGAGAAAGAGAAAAAAAGCCCTTCATTTCGTAGTCTCTCAAGGTCAGGCAGGTGGCATGCAAACACAAAACATTATTGAAATAAGAAAAAAAGATTTAACACAAGCGAAGAGAGAAACACAGCATGAATTAAATGTTGTTCACACCAGGTAAGCCAAGAAAATCTTTTTAGTCTCCCTTGGAATTCTTAGGATTTCATTAATTCTGATCCTCATTTTGTGTCATGCTTATCACCTCAGGGAGGAGTCTGGGATGACTCACTGTCTGCTTTACAGCCATTATTGTTAGCTCTTTGATACAAACAAGACAGATATACACTATACTAACACATTACATTCTATATACATTTACCAACCTTCTTCTGTCTCTCCCAGGCCTGTCTGCCACAGGCTGACTGTACATATTCAAGATGTTAACATCATAGCCTCACCATGTACAACCCATAACATCTCTGGTGGTCCATAGGGACACAACCCAATATCAACCTCAAGAACAAACATGTTTTTGTCACAGATATCACCAGTCATTGGGTCACGAAAATGACTAAAGTAGGAAATGTGTCCTGAGGACTCAAGTGTGTGAACATTAAGTCTCCATCTGATGGTGTCATTATAAAAGGCTATAGAATCCAGCTAGAGGAAGTGTTTGTTGAGTACTGGGCCTTAATAGTTACAGGCACCTTGCTTCCAACCTTCTCAATCAATCAACAAACAGGTTCATGTCCTGACCTCAGCAGATAGGACTAGTCCCTGTTTCATGCATTCTCCACCATGATATCCTAAATAAACATTTTCTCCTTAGGTTGCTCATACAAGATAGATAGCATGTCAAAAGACAAGTAAAACAGTTGTTAAAAGCAGAAAACAACTGATAACCTGAGAGATACTTCAAACTTCCAGCTACTAGCTACCATTCAAGTGAGCCACATAGTACTGAGAGCAGCAGAAGAGGCTCAAAGATCTCATCTTTTCTGCATCCAGAAAGATAAAGCCTTATGGATAGTATCCAACACCAGGAATTCTCACTATAGTCCTCTTAACCAGAATTATAATTCTTTTATATAATAAATGAGAGGAAATGGAAGTTTAACAGAAGCAAGACAAACAATTCTTCTTCAGAAATTTCTTCAGGATCTTGGACACATTTCTTAAATACATGAGATTTTTGCAAAGTGACAGTGTTTGCTATTAATCCCTGTACTAGAAAGATGAAGCATGCTAAGAATGTTGATTAATACATTAATAAAGTATGTGAGGCTTTTGGATGAGATAAAAACAAGTAAACATGGATTTCCATCTAAGATGGCTAAGTACGCGGAGAAGTCACTGATAGCCATGCACAAACAGAAACATTAACTACTTCCAATCTGACTCTTCACTTTGGTATTTTGACATACTAATAACTAAATTTTAGAGAATGCTTATCAAATATACAAATGGACAAGAGATCTATTAAAGAAAATATATTTTTTTTCTGGGTTGTTCTCTTAGAAGGTTCTAGGAGTTCACTCTTTTGAGGGAGTGAAAGGAGTCCTGCTTGGAAAAAAAGTCATATAATATATTCTCAGGATGTTTTCCTTCCTCATTTCTCCCATATTGTCTCCACCCCCCAAACAATTCAACTCTATATCCTCTCTCTTTTTCTCTCCCTTTCTCCATCAGTCTCTCTTTCTCCCTCAGAAACCAAAAAAAAAACAGGCAAAAAAAAAATAAAAATCATAGAAAACAGACACAAATTGGAAGCATATACATATGACCAAAAGACCAGTTAAACAAAGAAGGAAAAATACCCAAATGAAGAGATATGAGATCAAAAGGCTACAAAAATACCATCGAATTCATTTTGTGTTGGCCATCTACTGCTGGGCATGGAGTCCACTTTTAAGTTTGGTTAATATAACAATGAAACTTCTAGGAGCTATTCTTCTGCAGGCATCTTTTGTGCCTTTGAACTGAAATTCTCCAGTAACCCACACAAAGCAAATTATTCTTTGCACCATTCCAAACTCACCTAGCCTCCAACTCTTGTTTTTGACATGCAAACCCCTAAATTGGAAGTTATATCAACTGTTTAAATCTATTAAAAAGTGAGCATAAACCCACTGAGAGATGGGTGATTTGGATGTCCTTCCTACATTGAAGAAAAGTCATACTTTTCTATTTTAAAGAACTTGTCGGAACACAAGAAAAATGATTCTCCTTAGTTTTTACTTAGTTTTGTGAATCGAAGGTGTATTTTGATGATGTTTTCAGTTGGTCATATGATTGTGACTTGTGAGACTACTATAATTTTTGTGCAAGACGTATAAAAAGAAAGCTATTCATGAATACTCTTTCTTTGGGGGAAAGGAAAACAGCAAGGTGGAGTCAGAAAACTGTGATGGAAATTCACCAAGTAAAAGCACCATGTTGGCAACTGGAAAGTAGATTCTGTGTTCATGCTTAGGATAGCAATGGGATGTTCTTAGAGCGAAAGTTAGAAAGATAAATCAAAAGACAGGGTGCCAACGCTGGACCTACTTTGCAGTGCTGGAAGGGCTTCTACTCAATCTGCTAAGGATGCTGTCACAGCTAAGTGATCTGACAGAGACATAATTTATCAGAGATTTGTACAAAGCCAGTTGAGAGGAAAAGTAAGAGTTAGAAATACTACTCCATACACCATCTACTTATCCCTGAAGCACATAGACCACCTGCAGACTCTACTGCTAATGTGCAATTTCATCAGAAAGTAGGAAAAGTTAGAGAAATTGAACTAAAATGTCTCACTTCAAACTTGAATTAAGTTCAGGATACTTAAATGCTCAGACTACAAACTTTGCCAGTGGTTGAAGATGCAATTTGGAATGAGGTCCAACAACCATATCAGCTTATAGTACTAAGGGTCTTCTTAAATCCCTGTTTTGTTTTCTTGGGTTTGTTTGGTTGTTGTTGTTGTTTGGAGTTCTGATATCACAGAGATGACATGAGATATTCAGATATTTGAAAGTTTATGATTTGCACTGTGGATGTGTATCTGTTAATTTCACAGTTCTTCATGTTGTAACACTTAGCCAACAGCTTCACATATAACTCTTTTTTAACATAGAAACTCACAACTGGACAGAGTGTAGAGAATAAGTGTCTAGAGTACTCAGCTATCAATGGAACATCTATATTACCTCCTTGCCTCTCAAACCTCAGGCACCATCTAGGAAGAGAGTGGGTGGTAATAGCAGGAAATCAAGGAGGATCATAGTGAAACAGTATCTTCTGGATACAACAGGACCACTGTACTCATGAGCACACAGTATGTGTGGTTACCTGCAGAAGACCTTCACAGGACCAAACCAGTCAACAGTCCAGTATGGAGGCATGGAGGGTCTCACAAGTTGCTATTCATAGCTGGAGAGCTGTTGATAGTTGCTGGTGCTGATTGGAGAGGAAATTGGTGAGATGCCTGTGAGTTGGTCAGGGAGCTTCAGAGATGCATCTGAGATGAGTAGTTCCCCTGCCCCAAGGCTGGATGTGATTTTTTTTTTTTGACCTACACACTAGTAGGTAGCCTCTGGTACCTCCTTCATTCGCTAAGCTAGACTTGGATGGGATCATTTCTTTGGTCTTCATTGATACCCTTTAAGAAGTGGGTAGATATATATGTGTGCTCAGATAAAAAGGCATTTGTGTTTCAGACAAGTTCCTTTCTTCAAATGACAGAAAAAAAGAGCTAGAGACATTCTGAGGACTCATTTCATGAGGTACTAATCCCATATGTGAGAGTTCCAAACTCAAGACCTATTACCTCCCAAAGCCTTCTCCTCTGCATATCATTCTATTAACTGATAGTACATCAATGCATGGAAGGGAGACTGAACACAAGCATCTGTTTTGTGACATCATATTTGCTAAAGGATATGCTATTGAATGCAATACTAAAAGAGAAGGCAGAAGGTTGAGTTTTCTGTAGGCCAGATTCCCATAGAGCTCAGTGTTCCCAAACGAAGCGTTGTGCATCAATACATTACACTCATGAGTAGGGAAAGGCACATTGGCATGCTAGTCTCTAGATTTATTTTTCGGTAGGGAAATAAGAGATTGGTAGTTCTGAGTTTCCAAACAAATTACAATTCTTATGGCTCAAGAATTTTGACTGAAATCATATCATGAATGTAATGCCACCTACTCATTTAATTAAATTAAGAATGGAAGGACAATCAGGTATGGTAGTGTGTGCTTGTGATCCCACCACATCCCTGAGGCATGAAGACCACAAGTTAGATTCTAGCTTGAGCTGTACAATGCCAAAACTTGTGTCTAAAACCTAGAAGAGCCAACTGAAGTTTCCAGTCATCATCAATCATACTTCCTTGACATTTGAAACAATTAGCTGATAGTTACATTAGTTACTTGGTCTGTTTATACAACAAAATACTGAACAAGAATCCAACTTAATTAATGGAGGAAGGGCTTATTTGGGCTCACAGTTTGGGGGATACAGTCCACTGTGGCAGGTAGGTTGTGGTGGCAGGAGATTGAGGCACCTATTTATATTGTGTCTGCATCCAGTAAGCAGGAAGAAATGAGTACTGGTGCTCAGTTCTTTGCTTTTTATGTAATTCAAGACTCATGTTTACATTAGGATGAGTCTTCCCAGCCAAATTAACCTAATCAAGGTAATCCCTCACAGGCATACCAAGAGCTTGTCTGATATGTGAGTCTAGATCCTGTCAGGTTGGCAGTTAGCATGAACCCTCACACATGTTAAGTACTAACCATGTAAAATATCTTATTAGTATCAAGGGACTCTCAAAATTGCATGATGCAAGCTTTTTCTTGCTAGGACTTCTTGGGGAAGAACAGAATGCTAACCATAAACTATGTATTGAAATGATTCATAAAAGCATAAGGAGGCGAAAGAAATAATTTGTTCGTGGAGATCAGAAGTCCTTTAGGGAAATACAACCACAAAATTCACAAGATAACTGAACAAACTATCTGGGGAAAGTTTTCTACTAATCGTTTCCTTGGCTTACCTTTCAAGGTCATGAGGAAAGATGTAAATTTTTAAGGTGAGAAGAACATAATTGCTGAATCAATAGAGAATGTAAGGCTAGTGTGTTGGGTGAGGGAGGAAGAAAGAAGGGTAAAGCAAAGGAAATTAAAAAGACAGGCAGAATCATGGATGATTTATGTAACAGAAGGAAACGGAAGATGTAGTTGGTACAAGTACAACACAAGTTAACTACCTGGAAGACAAAGGATCCTGAACAAAATCTCTTACAAGTTCCCAGACTTTGTGTTTCCCAAAAAGTCTCCCATTTTCTGAAAACTTCCCTGGGTGTCTCTATTGTTGTAATTATTTTGGGTATAATATTGGGATGTACCTACACTCACTGATGGTAATAGGTACAATGTATCTCTGCCCCACTCTGGTTTCTCACCTGGATCTACTGGAAGTCCCCAAGACAGTTTCCAGCACTTGGACAGCTCCTCACCTTCGCTAAGGTCTCTTACTGCACAAGGAAGCCCTTCCTGTATTCACTCTACAAGTATATAACCACTTACATAGATGCTATAGAAACAAGACACAAGCCCATATGTATGATGCCGAGCTTTCATTCTCAGAAATGGACAACTCTGACATATGTCAAGGAAATTCACAGAGAACACAGATGAGAACTTGCCATTGCCAAGACTATTGTACAGTCAGAAGTGAAATATGATTTTTCATGCCAGTTTTCACTTTCATGTTTGTTTCCTGAGATGGTTTTCTTCAATACATACTTGCTAGCAAGTTCTTGCCTTGAGACCCACAATAGCACCCCAAGGTTTACAGTGAAATCTAACCAATCTTACTAAGATTTGATGGGAAATTGTCTTTCTATAAACTCATTCTTTGTCACCCTGTTTCTCACACACCTCAAAAAGAGTCACCTGAGGAATTTAGAAAAAAATCAAAATTGTTTCAGTTGACATTACGACTTCCATAATATAATTTTAGACAAAATAATAAAGCATTATTCCAAAATGTTTCTTATGAAAATCTGGGAGGAAATGAGCCTGACACACATGACTGCTTTAAGGATTAATTTTTACATTCCAAAATACAGAGATACCTGATACATTAGTGTTGTTTTTTGGTATTATTTGTAACTGAATATTTCTGGAATATATATGTATATGTAAATGTATATGTATATGTGTGTGTGTATATATATATATATATATATGTCATGGTATGTATATCATGGATTCAGAGAAGTTGATTTTAGGTTTAGAGATGAAATCCTTGCTTAATGGATGTTAAATGTTATTATTAATAATCATTGTATACTTTCTATAATATCATATGTAAATAATTGAGTGTGTCTCTAGACAAACTAGAATTAAATTTTCTCCTTGCAGTCACATTATATGTATTTTTGATTTTTAAACAGAAAAAAGTAAGTTTTCTCCTTGTGATCATATTATACTTCTTTTGAATTTCCAATTTTTATTTTCCATTTTATGTGGATGTAAAATTCTGCCTCTTGCAACACAAAATCTTCCCTGAAGTATTCATTGATAAGTACAATTTTCAACTAGAATTTCTTTTTGATCACTCAGCTAGTTTCTGTTGTAATAGATTATAGGGTTTTAAGACATTTCTGGAGATATTTTTCAAAGAGATAACTTTAGGGCTGGAGAGATGGTTTATTGGTTAAGAACATGAACTAATCTTGCAGAGGACCCAAATTTGTTTTTCAGCATCCACATAGGACAGTTCACAATGGCCTTTAACTCCAGCTCCAGGGGATCCAACATGCTTTTTAGTTCCATGGGCATTCCCTTATGTCTTTCTTTCTCTTTCTGTCTCTCTCACACACAAGGGGAAAGTAGGGAACATAAATAAAAGTAAAATAAAATTTTCAAAAATGAAATATAAACTAATTCTGTGTAAAACATACTTTGATAAATTATTTTAAAAGCTTTCAAAATTTTAAACTTTATAATTTCTAAGAAAATAGAATATGATAACAAATCACATTTTATTTATTTTTTTAAATAAAACAGAAATCAATTAACAGAGATTCTTGAGATACAGTAGAACCAATAGATCAGAAGACACTTGTCATGAAGTGAACTTACTAGATTCCAAGATTAGAGGACAAACACAGCAAAGTATGGACCACAGGAGACATACCAGATCTGCTCAGGTGGTAGGGCAAGGAACAGTAAAGGAAACAGAGCTATGGGAAAAACTGAATGAGAGAGGACATGAAGACTTGCATTTGATTAGTTTGGGTTATTCCAGCAGACTCTGAGGAATAAGAACTCCTTCTTCCCTTTGTCTGGTAACTGACAAAGGGAAGTGATTAGGGCAGAGCAATAGTACCTGTATTATTAGTCAAATAGAGGTGTTTGATTATGCTCTGGATTGGCTAATTGCAAATAAGGTATTACTCACAGATGATACTCTCTCGAAATCTTGGATGGACATCCTCTCTGCTCACAAAGCTGACCAGATTGCAAAAAAAAAAAAACAGAACCATAAAAAAAAATCAACATTAAAGATAGTCTGTGCCTTAATATATTATAGTCTTTAAAGATCCCTACACAAAAACCTACCATTTCATTCTCCTAAGATCTCCTAAAAACAACGAAAAAGTGCATTCGAATAAATCAATCCCAATTGTCATAAAAACTACTAGGTGTAATAGTGAATTAAAATGATTTAGGACTCCGGAAAATAAATGAAAATGGATTTAAATTGATGAGAAAATTAAGATCCAAAAGATCAGTTCGAAGAAAGTACTGTGATATTAGCATGAACAGGGTAATGATTAAAGAAATTCTCGCCACAAAACACTGGACCATTCACATCATTCCTAATCTCTCTAAAGAATCGCAAGAAATGGTGGTTTCCCTACAAGAACACCACCTAAAAGCAAACATCTTCATGGTGTTATTAAATTACCTTTAACTAAAAAAAAATTAAAAATTATATGTAAATTCTAAGTGTAAATGAATGGGAAAAGCACCTGAAAATGTATTTATGCAGTGTTTAATATGCTAAAATTTGTTTGTCACAGTACATTTTTCCTGTATTTCTCTTTTTGGATTTATTACAAAGTATCATATTACCAACCATTTCCCTCCTTCAGTTTCCTCTCCCAACCCCCTTCATATCCCTCCCAGTTTCCCCTCTCAATTTCATGCTTCTCTTTCTTTAGTTGCTGTTGTTCACTCTTGCTCATTTCGTCTACAGTTGCTTGTATGAAATTATTTCAGAGCTTACCAATTGGGCTTGGATAACCAATTAGGCCTCATCCCTGCAAAAGAATATTTCACCCAATCTCAGAATTCCTTGGCTACCTGTATTTCTTCTGTTTAGGTGTGTGACCCCAATTATTTTCCATTATGAACATTTTAACCACATGTCTAGTATGAATTAAGCATACTCACATTGTGTGAATAAGCACCATCATCTTTCTGTAGAAGACTCTCATCCTCCAAGAATAACTTGCACCCATTAAGCACAAACTCTCCATTGTGGTTTTATTTAAGTTTCCAACAACTATTCTAATTTGTATTCCTAGGATTTTAACTCTTCTAAGTACCTTGTAAAATTGAAATAACACAGTACCTTCTTTTTTGCATCTATTTATTTGTGTGTGTGTGTGTATGTGGTATATCAAAGGATATACACATGCCACAGCACATGTGCAGAGGTCAGAAAGCAACCTGTGAGAGTGGATTTTCTCTTTTGACTATGTGAGTCCTCAAAGCCAAGTTCATGTCTTTAGGCTCGACAGCAAGTGCTTATCTGCTGAGCAATCTCTTCATTCCCAGTATTTTCATTTTATGACAAATTTAATTCATTGAGCATGACGTCCTCAAAGTTCATCCATGCTATGTTTCAAGATTTCCTTACTATATTTTGCTTATCCATCCACTGGGTTGTTTCTGTCCTCAGTCATTGGGAAAATGTTGTTATAAATCTAGCTGTATATGGATGTTTTTGAGATCCTTCTTTAAGCCCTTTTGACGTTTTACTATATGATATGATATGATATGATATATGATAGTATTATTTTTATTGCATTTGATGAATCTTGAAATAGCTTGTTGTATTTTTTTTTTTTTTGGTTTTTCGAGACAGGGTTTCTCTGTGTAGCCCTGGCTATCCTGGAACTCACTCTGTAGACCAGGCTGGCCTCGAACTCAGAAATCTGCCTGCCTCTGCCTCCCAAGTGCTGGGATTAAAGGCGTGCGCCACCACCGCCGGGCGCTTGTTGTATTTTTATACCACAAAATTTTAAAAACTCTGTCACTGTATTTTAATAAAAAGTTTAGTAAAAAAAGAATACACTTTTTATATTTATATACACATACGAAAGCACAGTGCTTCTATATGGACCTAATTTCAGTGTTGACACAGTAGAGAGCTATCTGGTCTACCTTATCTACAATATCTCTTGATGCCTCTTAACCTACCACATCACTAGTGATATAGTCATTAATGTGATGGGTTATGCTGGGATGCCATTGTCACCCATGCATATGCATCACAAGGTAGCTAGTTTGTCCTCCAAAATCACAATGGCTCTCAGCATGTAGTAGAAAACACATTAAAATGGTGTTTTTTTTTTTAATTTTTATTTTCAGCAAATCAAAAAAATTTAAAAAGCATTCAAACAGAATAAAATGAAAAGAAACAAACAAGCAAAATACCAAGGGTCAGATATACTTATACAAGAATTCTATAGAGCCTTCAAACAAGCAATACTTTTTGAGTTATGTTTAAAAAAAATTCAGAACCATAATAAGCTCCTTCACAAAGCAAATAATATTGAAATAGTGAAATCAAGTGTAAACCCAACAAAAATATATAAGTTATAGTCCAGTATCCCTCATGAATATACATACAAAAATTCTCAATGAAGTAGTTGCAAACTGAATACAAGAGATATAAAAAAATAATATTCCATGAATAACTGAACAACTGTTTTTTTTTTTTTTTAGAAGACCATACTCCATATACAGGCTGCATGTTTTGGGATAGCCCCCACTCCAGATGTTTGAGACCTACATGAAAACCAAGCTGCACATTTACAACATATGTGCAGGGAGGCCTAGGTTCAGCCCATGGAGGTAGATCTGTGTAGACTAGGTATGCTCCAAGGTTGGTGATTCAGTCTCTGAGAGCTCCAAGGTTCAGGTTCGTTTACTCTGTTGATCTTCCTGTGCAGTTCCTATCTCCTTAGGGCCCACAATCCTTCCACCTATTCTTCTTTAAGAGTCCTCAAGCTCCATCCACTGTTTGGCTCTGGATGTCTTTATCTGTCTGAGTCAGCTGCTGGTTAGAGCCTCTCAGAGGACAGCTTGCCCCTGTCTGTTCTCAGGCTGGAGGTTTAGATCCTGGGAGCTCTGGTTGAATCTTTTGATACTCGTTCTAAAAAGGACAAAAGCACCCTCACTTTGGTCTTCCTCCTTCTTCTTGAGTTTCATGAGGTTTATGCGTTGCATCTTAGGTATTGTGTGTTTTGGGGCTAATATCCGCTTATCAGTGAGTGCATACCATGTGTGTTCTAAAATGGTGTTTAATTGATGATTTAATTTTTACAATGTTTTCATTGGTTCACAGGCAGAAAAAAATACAACTAGGAAGTAAAATTTATTAGTTTTCACTTCGAATTCTATGAAATTTGATTTTTAAATAAACTAAGTATTATAACTTTTTATTTCTCTTGCTTGCTTATTTTTTGGTAAAGCAGAAAAGGTTTTCCTAATCTTGAAAGCACAATCCTCCTGCCTCTGTCTACCAAGTACTAGAATTATAAGCATATATCACCATGTTTATCTATATTATACTTTTGAATCTTAAAAAAATAATAAGTCCTGTGACTAGGGATCTCAGTTGGTAAAGTCCTTGCCTAGTACTCATTCAATCTTCAGTCCCATATAAAATGGTATGTTACCTCACCCTATAACCTTAGCATTCAGATGTTTCAGAAAAGAAGAATCAAAATTTTAAGGTTATCTTTGGCTAAAGCAACCCTCTCTCATCAACAAAGCAATGCATAACAAAACAAAAGGATTAATTCTGCAAATACAAAAATTAATCTTCAAGATGAATTTTTATTGATAAGGACTTCTCTACCCTCAGGCTACAGAAGACAAGAAAGGATAGTTTAGAGAGTACTCAGCTAGACCATAAACCCCTTCCTCTTTATAATGTGGCCAAGGCACCATTGAATCCTGAAAACTTCTTCCAGGAAGAAAGGTAGAAGTCCTTGGAGAAAAGCAGATTTGTTGGTGCTCCTGATACTGTCTTCTCACTGGTCATTTGGCCTAAGACACGCTCCCATTATAAGTTCCCTAACAATTTCACTGATACCTCAATGAGGTTTCTGAGATGTCATTGATTATGTAATTCCATACCAATGACATGGTGATTGTTACTCTATATTCTGAACTTAGTGAAATTTAGAGTCATCATGGGAGCAGAAAATTCTGGGAATGTTGGTGAGAGGGTTGCTGAATTAGGTTGAGGTGGGACTGTCAATTCTAACTGCAGGCAGCACCATTCCATGGGCTAGAGTCAGACTGAATAAAAAGGGAGGAAAGGTGAAGATTGAACCTTTCCAAAACTGAATAAGTGACTAAAAGTCAATGGTTAGGGAAGAACTACTGCAAGTCTGCAAAGTCATTCCAATTTATCTTGAGCTATCTTTAGTTCCCACCTACATTGTCTACTTATGTTTCTGATCTAATATCCCTGTGACTAATAAGTAAAACTTTGGGGGTGTATTAATACCACTAAATTCCACCTTCCACCAACCTAAAGGGTAAGAGCATCATCAATAATATCTGAGGCTGATAGCAGAGATTTCTGTGCTTTATTTAAACCTACCTATCAAATGCTTCTACTATAAACAGCCTTATTTTGTGACTTCCTTCGTTCTGTTAAATAAAACTTTCATTAAACCATTATCACATTTGGACATGAAACTTGAGGTAACCTAAATCTCTGTTCCTGGGTCATAGCCATTTATATTTCAGCTCCAGAATAAACTGTCTCTTATTTCCTTTAGGTAATAGTTGTGTATTTGCATCAGTAGACTCTTAAGTATAGATGCAAAACCATGATGGACAATATCTTGGAATTGAGAATAGAAATAAACTCTCTTTCTTACGTTGTTTAAATTAGGTCATTTGTTGCAGTAATATGTAACTAATGTAGACACTGCAGAAGGGACTCTGAGAGCCACACATCAGTTGTGCTATGGACACCACAAATCTTATATAGAGAAAGTATGTGTCCTTAACTTAGATTCTTTCTGTTCTCTCAAGGAAACCAACTTGGCTTTACTGTGCAAAACTAGATTTAGTGGGTTGGGTCTACTGGGAAAACCTTTATAGAGAAAGAAAGATTGAAATGGTAAACAAAGAAAAAGGTTCTGAGAAAGGCCAGGAGCACATCCTGTTATGGTTCTGTGATTCCTTAAAAAGAACATGTATAAGGTGTTTCCAATGGGGACTGAGTGTCTGTTTTTGAAAATATGAGTTGCCAAAGGAAGCAATTAGAGGAGAGGGTCAGAGGAGGTGGTGCTACCACCCTCATGAGTCATTCTGGTTCGTGTGGAGCAGCTGCAAGCTGCAAAACAGGAAAGAACAGAAAAAAAATCAACAGGTAGCAAACAGCAGACAAATTCATCCTGCAACCCCTAGAAGTCAACAGAATAACTGGCCATTGGGAGCTAATAATTTCCAGCTTGGGAAAGAACATATTTGAAAAACAAACCATCAGACACAAAACTTTGGCAAGGTAAGAGTTGCAGGAGTGGACAAACGGTGTGGTAATTAGCAGAAGGAAGTCTGCCATGCGTTTTCTGGCCAGAATTTGTTGGAAGAGTTGCAGGAACACAGAGCTCAGAAACTCTCTGGTGATCAGAAAGCTCCAGAGTATTCATTTTCTGGGATGAAGAACTAGATGAAATCTTTGCCCTTCCCACCAGTCATCCTTCTTTCTAGTTCCAGGCTGCATACATCCTGCCAGAATGGCCCATACAATGCCTCCCCACCAAGGGCCAGAGTGTGAGCGCTCTCTCTCTCTCTCTCTCTCTCTCTCTCTCTCTCTCTCTCTCTCTCTCTGATGCTGTTTTTATGACTTCACAAATAGGCTTAGTAGTGTGGTGCTCTGAGGGAGAGCATCTCTTCTTGGGAGCACACTATGCATTCAGCTGGAAAAATAGAAGAGAGACACACCCATAATATACCCCATCCTTCACAGAAAGTTAGACATCAAGGCTCAGCAGATGGTTTTGTCAGTAATGTGCTTGGTTTAAAAGCATAAAGGCCTGAGTTGGATCCCTATAACTGATGTAAAAATTTCAGGTGTGATGCTACATATTTGTAGTACTGTTATTGGGAAGATGGAAACAGAAAGATCCCTGGAGCTTGCTGGCCAGACAATCTAGCCTAATTTTGGGTTCTCTGGTCTTAGTGAGAGATATTTAAGGTTGACTTCTGGCTTCCACATGCATACACATGCATGTATACAAACACATCACACACACACACACACACACACACACAACACGGTAAGGTTAAAGTATGTCTCTTAGGCTATCTCAGACCAAAAAGGATACTCTTCAGAGCTACATCCCCAAGACCTGTCTTTTCCTGATGGTAATTTACCTTGTCTCACTGTGGAATGAATGAGTATTGATTTACTTAAAAATCATTCCTTCAGCAGAATCTTGTTTGGCAAAAAAAGAATTGGTTATAAAAGGAGGCATAGTGAAGGAAAAAATTGGATAACGCTGTCCTGTTTATTTTTCTCTGTACCATGGTTACTTAATTCTAAGTTCCATGTGCCATACCTCCTCCATAGTGTGTTGTCCTGCATTTCTCTGCAACCTATAAGTGTGGCTGTGTCTGTCTTCTCATAAACCATGTTGCCTCTGTGGCTAGTGGGAAGTTCAGTTGATAAGCATGAGGACCCAAGTTTAATTCTCAGTGTCTATACAGACAATCATGATGGAGGCACATGGAAGAGAAAATATGGTTAACCAGGAAGCAAAAGAAGAAATGCTGGTGTTATCTAGATTCCCCCAGGCCCAGAGTGTACAGGATACTGCCATCCACAGTCAATCCGATCTTCTAGCCTTAGTTAATCTTCTCTGAAAACATCTTATGGACAAACCCAATGGTTTTCTTGACTGACTTCCTACACACTAACTTCTCGATGCAATAAAGTTGGTAAGATTAACCTTCACAACCAGAATCCCGGTACAACCATGGAGGCACAGCCAATATTCAACTGGCAAAGCCAGAATAGCTGATATTATTGAATTAAGGGGACTCCTCAAGTTCAAAGCAAAGAATACTGCTAGAGAACCGGGAAGATACGAGGAACAGAGTACTCGAAAGAGACAAGGATGCTGTGCTTAGTTTGCTGAACCTTCTAAACGTAAAATTTTTTTCTGCCTTAATGTGTCCAGTGCTTGAGTGTGAAAATCTCCCAGATTACAAATATCACAATGGCTTCCACTGCAAGCACTGGCTGGAAGTATAACAAGAATGAAGATGGGAATTTGTCACATATCAGTATATGTCCAGACAGTCTGAAGATCTAGTAAGAGATGCAGATTTAATCCCATATGAGACCTGAGATACTTCATTTCCACCCAACTGCACAGTTTGGAACCACATCATGTGGGGGGATGGGAATCAGTGACTCTCCAGCCAGCTCCACAGTTGAATCAATCAGGAAATACTAACAATACATGTGGCATGGGCTCCACCCATCCTGCTTCTGATCTGATGCTGTTTACAAGTGTTGAAGGTAAAAGTAATGTTTAGCAAAATATGAGAACCACCCCATCAATATTCGTAAAGAAAAAAATGTTAAAAAGTAACCCCTGCTAATCTGAGAATTTTCAGCTAGGTCAGTGTGTGTTTGTTTGTTTCTTTTTTTCTCTTACCATGAACATGGACCTCAAGAATAGATGCTCTTAAGTCAACCCTTGTCCCAGTGCCTGAGCTCTGTCCACAGATGAGATTGGTCTGCATATTTCATCATATCACTAGCTTCGACTCCAGCCACCAAAGACTCCTCACTGCCCTTTATTCTGTTCCTTTTCTTTCTTTCTTCTTCTCCTCAGGTGCTTATGAAGCTATGGAAAGCACAAGAGTTTTGCATTGCCTAGTGAACATTTATTTCTTACCAGAAGAAAAAAGTCAAAAATTCCAGACATTAATAGTCTTTGTTATATAAGAATGACTGAGATGTTTCCACTGACTTGTGAGGTTCCTTATATAAAACTATAGAGGAGAAAGGAAAAGAGTGAAGGAGGGGGAGATTAGGTTAGGCAAAAAAATATCCGTGCAGTGTGTAGATGTGGGACTTCCTTGTTTGCCTGCAGTGACACCATATAGTGTCTTTTTGTCTGCTGTGTCTCCACTTTTCCCTGTCTCATAAGCAGATGTTTGTGAGCTACTACAGCACCCTTTCAGTGATGTCAGATTATTCACTTCCTGGTGTCACCAGTCCAATTATAATCCCCATCAACCTTAAGTTACATATAAACTAGAGGTTTAGAAGCAAGCAAACTACTGAAACACCTTCTAAGCAGTGACCTAGTTTTCTAGAGATTTATCTCTTGCTTGGAAACGTAGAATGCAACCTGCAAGCAAAATGCCAGCTTACTGAGTATACTGATTAATGGAGTTCTGCTTATCTATTTTTATCACGACCCTTAATACTCACGAGAGTTACCCACTTCCTGAAGACCATTTTTTGTTATTCACATACCTTTATAGACACCTAATGCAAAAGAAAACTCCTTTGAAATAGCTCCTTTTGATGGCTGCTTCTTTTTATTTCGATTTATCTCTCAATGAGTATGACATTTTGTTTTGAATATTTCCTATTTAAAAACTTTTGTTTCAGCAGGTGAAAATCCCCACCTAACTAAGCAGATCTCTGGGCACTGTAATACAACTGAGTACATCCATCTAATATGGAGAAACTTGAGTTATCACCATGGACCCTGAAGTCAGCATCTGAGAAATGACATTTGGAGCAAAGATGAACGGTCCCCTGGGAAACCCATCTAATGATGGTGGTGATAAGGTTCTGGAACTTTCTTGCCCTTTCTGTGTACGGAAAGGTTTGTGAGAAATAAGATCAAATAGAAGAATTCTCTATGGTCTCCTGGCCAAATTATCTTTCATTTAGTGTAGTTAAACAAATATTAGCGTGGCTCTGTAGGATTTAACCTTTTCTAAATCTGCACTGTGATTTATCTATGATTTGTTTAAAAAAGAATAGCACTTTGGAAGTCATGGTTTTGTCTCTCCCTCCTGTCCATCTTTACAAGACAGCTCTGGTGTCCTTGTTTAGATTTGGATGGAAAACCAATAAGGAGAAAAGATGCTTTCCCAGGTTGCCATGGTGACTCAAGAGCCTTCTGTTTTGCAGCTTTGATACACCTCTCCCAACAACAACCACCTAGACATTCTTGCATTTGGAACAGATTCCAAACGCACTAAAAGGCACTTTGTGAACCTTCTGGCCAAGGGCATGAAATTTGCAAGTAATCTTGGCTCCCACGCATGCTCCTGTGTACAGTAAATGAGAAGCTTGCACCAGGAACCAAAGCACCAAGACCTTGATCTTTGTTCTCAGAAAAAAAAAAAATGGCAATGATGATCATACCCTCTTCATCTGGAATGATGGAGAAAATAAATGTGATATAAACGAGATAAAGTGTTTGCTGCCGCACAAAGAGATTTGTAAGAAATCCATGGAGTTGGTCTGGCTTCATACATACTTAATTCATTTTAGCACCAGAACTGAATCTGAGGCTCTGTCCTACTTCCAGAGTGAGAGGCCCAAGGGAGAGCACCTGCCCTTCATTTACCACACCCATCACTCTGGCCAATTAACGTTCTCAAACCAGTGAAGAGTTGCTGTCAATAATCATGGACACTTCAAGTCACAAGACTGCTCATCTTGTGTGCTACCTTAACAACACCTCCAAATTCAACTCCTCCCATTGTTTCCTGCTGAGCCAGAGGCTATGATATCCAGGAAACATCAAGAATCTAACCAATGTGTTACCTTCCTCATTGCTGAGACAAAAGCAATGTAAGAAATTTATTTTTGGATCATGATTGGAGGTTACTCCATTATGAAGGGTAACACATAGCAGCATCACTAAGACAGTGGTCACATTGCATCCACAGTCAGAACACACAGAGAAAATAATGTTGGTGTTCATCTGGGGCTCTCATCCATAGGATAGTGTCACATTACCAGCACTATCAGGGTGAATCCTTGCCTCTCAGTTGAACTTCTCTGGAAACACTATAGCAGACACAGCCAGAGGTGCATCTCCTAGATGATTCCAGATCCAGTTGAATGACAGGGAACCATCGCACTATCTAACTGGATGATTCTGTCTGAAAGCTGACATCCTGCTTCATCCTTTGAGTGCGCCAAATTTCTTCTCAAGCCTTTAGTCACAGTGGTTCGTTTTTCCAGAGCTTCTGAGAAACAACTCCACACTAGCTTTTGTCACCCCATCCTCCAGGTGTCTGTGTAAAGGGTATTGTCTCTGGGGTTCCAGTCTGAGTTACAATGTTGGTCACATAATTGCCCTGAACCTTGGGTCTTTGTGTGTAGGAGAGTTGTAATTATGAACTCAGGTCTTTTAATTTAACAACCATCCAAAAAAGAAAACTTTGCTTATGGTAAGGGCCATGATTCTTATTTCATAGAGCTGAACTCATAGACAGAAAGTGGAATGCATGGTACCAGGAAGAGACTCTGGAGGGAGGCACCAACAGGAACTCATTATCTGATGTGAGCAGATTTTCAGTTGTGAAAGATGAAAAACTTCTCCCATGGATGGTTATGAGGGTGGCACAGCAATGCCTATGCATTCAATAAAACTGAGGGAACACATAAAAATGATTAAAGTGGTAGATTTTGGTGTTACATGAGGTCAAATTCAGAGCAGTGTGCATGCCAAGCACTGCTCTGCCACTGGGTCACGTCTCAGCCTGACTCCACACACACTTTTTAAAATTTTCCGTCTCTCTATTAAAACAAAAATCCTAAAAGATGGAGATGCTATCTTCTGGCTTTAAATCAAATACACACATGTGAACACACACACACACACACACAACTAGTAACTATAAGAATAATTAATTTTTAATGATGTAAACACAAATCTGATTTTATCCCCATGTTGAGGTTCCCTTTACCATGATCAGAAGGAAAAATCCCGTGCTACTCAGGTCTCTCAGAAAGTACCTAAAGCGGGCATATGCTCAGTCCTTCTGCCTCTGCCAGAGCTTCTGATGCATACAAAAACCTGATTCAAGAGGAATCCATTGCAAAGGGGTAGCATAGCTGGGGGATTCTGGCTTTTTGGGTTCTCTGTAACCAGTTATTACATCTCCTTGAGTAGCAGGTGTCTCTAGTGGCACTACGGAACTGAGGATACTGCCTTATTGAAGATTTTAGAAATAAATAAAATAAAACCTTGGCTTACTATTACATGAACCCTAAACACACTGTGATGTATAGACACTTGTATAAATCAAATTATGGAAGAAAGATAGATGTACATACAGTGTGAGAACCATGGGATATAATTGGCATTGTAGAAGAATGTTAGCTTACAGCTTCAATATCATAAGAAAGTTGGCCTTGCCGGGCGGTGGTGGCACACGCCTTTATTCCCAGCACTTGGGAGGCAGAGGCAGGCAGATTCCTGAGTTCGAGGCCAGCCTGGTCTACAGAGTGAGTTCCAGGACAGCCAGGGCTACACAGAGAAACCCTGTCTCGAAAAACCAAAAAAAAAAAAAAAAAAAAAAAGAAAGTTGGCCTTTCCTTAATTTCAAAGTCTTCTTCGTTGTCTTATAAATTATAAGAGTGACAATGGAATCTGAAGGACTGACTTAGGAAGTCCCAGGCCAGGATGCCTCTTGGGACAAGATCTGCTATTGACACACAGCCTCCCTAGGATATAGTTTCCTGTACCAGAAGTAAATAGACTGTAGCTACTTTAGGATGTAGTAAGATGAGGTGACCATGTGCTGGGCATAATGACTAGATCATGGCTACAATCAGGAACAGAAGCAAAGTGAGTGTTAGACTGCCAAGAGGAAGAGTAGGTAGTGGGAGAAGAGAGGAGATTCCTGTCAGCAGCAGTGTCTGGCAGAAGTTGTGCTGAAGGTCAGAACTACTGTGTGTGTGGAGAGATACAGAAGACATACAACATGGATAATGGGTCCTCCCTGACAACCAGGTTCTCCCTTGGCACTAGCAGCACATTAATTTCATAGTACCATATGAAAGCAGTTCATGCTGGCAATTAATCCTGCATGGATGACTTTGTTAACATTTAGCTGAATCTGTGTTTGTTTTAATAATATAATATTATATATAATATAGTACTTGCTGTGCAGTGCAGTTGAATGAGGCAGGATTACGTGAAGATCCCAAGGAAGGTAGACTAGGATGGTAAAACAGTCTATCCTTCTTTCCCTGTCTGGAATGAAACCAAGAGTTAAGCAAAGATTGTGATGAAAATACAGTGTCTATCCAATGCAGTGTGTCCACAGAGGTGGGCTTGGAGAAGGAGCAAAAGCCTGTCCATGCCTGACAAGGCCTTGTAACTGTTCTACCTATGTGTTGAAGATTGTGTTGTTATTCGATATGTGGGACTCTTAGCAGTCTGGCCATATAGCTGAATTCAATGGGTTCAATGTTGCATTGACTGACAACATGACCATTTTAACTCAATAAAAACATTCTAGCACAACTTCAGAGAACCTCACATGCATCATGGCGCAGTTCAACATTGGCTGGTACCTTCCATTTTCTAGGAAGATGTCGGCAGTTAGAATTTTACTCACTGACAGCAAACATAGCACAGTCTGGATGGTTAGTGAAGATCTCTGCTAATTACCCAGGGGATGATAAACATTCACAGCACTTGAATGTGAAAAACAAAACTTGAAAAGACCAAATAAAGCAAGAAAGACCATGACTGACATCATGCCGTTAATCTTGTCAGTTTGACATGATATAGAATCACCTAGAGCACATGTCTCTCTGAGCATGCCTGCCAGGGAGCTTCTAGACTATGTTACCTGAGCTGGGAAGCCCCACCCTACCTTGGCATCAGCATTTTATGGACTATGCTCCTGAACTGAAGAAAAAGTAAACAAAGCTGAGCACCAGGGCTGGTTATTCTCTGCTTCCTAGCAAATATAATTTGACCACCTGCCTCAAATTCCTGTCACCGTGTCTCCCCAATTATGATAGATGTACTCTCAATCCATGAGCCAGAAGGACCCTTTGTTCATTACAGATATTCTGTCGTAGCAATGAGATAGGTAACTAATGCAAACTGAGCCTCATGCACAGTTTTTCTCTGTACTATCTATGTAAGTCCTCTAACAGACTTACAGAAGGAATGCCTTGTCCTGGTACAGCCAATGCCTACAGATCAGGGAGAATTATCAGCATAGATAGAGATTTCATCACCAATCAACTTCTTTTTATCCTATGCTTCCCTGCATTGATCATAATTAGGTTGAGAAAAAAAATGTGTTTCTCAACCCTGCCCATCCTGTGCTTACATTTTTCCAGTGGCCCCTGAGTCTTGTAGAGTTGCTAGTTATTTTAATCAATTGATACATATAAGGATATGAATTAGTTTTATAGCCAGTTAGGGCCATGGCATGGATTATATAGGAAAGTTAGTCTTTTTAGTGTGAATTTATGGTCCACTCTAGACCCATAACTTATAACAGGACTAGTAACCTCCACTGAGCAGACTTCCTTAGAAATCTCTAGTGCTCTTAATGGAATTTTCATGACATTTGCAGTGAGCTGAGAAGCACATGCACAATGAGACTTGGGTCAGCTCCTCCTGAATCACTCTATAACCTGCATGAATTCATCAGCCCCTCTGCTCTCACTTATGCGCGTCTGTCAAATAGTCTGATAAAATCTCACTGGCTTCAGCTACTCCTAATGAAAACTCAGTCAGGCTCTAAGAGGACATATTTTTTTCCTCTTCAGATTCATAATCAAATTGGGAACTAAAGTGTGTGCTAGTCAGAAAGTGAAGTACAAAGGTGAGGACCTGGGGTTGATCCTCATAACCTGTGTGGAAAAACAAAGCCAGACAGGTATGGTGGCCCACTTAGAATCCCAGGGCTATGGAGGAGGAGACAGCAGCTCAGGAGTCAGCCAGTCTACCCAACTTAACAAGCTTCAGGCAAGAAAGAGAGCATGTTTCAATCAGGAAGGTGGGCAACCTCTTGAATAATGGCATTCCAGATGTCCTCTGGTCTGCACGAGCATGTACGTGGACACACAATAATTCAAAGATGATAAGGATGAACCCAACCCACATGCATCCTGGAAATGGGTGGGTCAGTCCACTTTGCTTGAATTTAACTGCCAGGTTCTGTGGCTCCACTATTCCTTTGCCATGCCCCGGGGGGTAAATTTAAGAGGAAAAAAAAAATCTTCTCTACTGACAGTGCCTCTTTTACTTGCCCTGCCTGATGTGGAGAAGGAAGAGAGTCCTACTAACAATGAATGTTACATAGCTTCAGCTCATCTTAGAGGCTGTGGGTATGAATCCAGGCTGGTCCAATGAGGGCCTCTCCTGCCCAGAGGCACGTGTTTACTTTACAAGCATTTCCCAGTCTGCTTAAGGCTAGTCTTTCCTATACGTGTTTAATATTAACATTACTCTGGCAACGCCCTCCCTACACAGAATCTCTCCTATTCAAAAGTGCAGTTTTCAAAAGATACCTTTCAACTCCAATGAAAAGGTATTAACTCTTTGTGAATTTTAAAGGTGGAACCCTAAAAGTACTCAGAATCTTGTGTTGAAGTGGCAACAGTATTCCTTTGCTCATTTTTCATTAATATTAAAAATGAGATTAAGCAAAATATATTCAGTGGCACTAGTTATTCTATTAGATGAAGAGTGTCTGTAATAATGGGGTAGCTAGAAGAAAGTAGAGGTCCTGGGACACAAAGATAGAAGTTGTCCCTTCAGTCCTCAAACATCCTGAATACCAACTGACAAAAAGAGTCAGTTTCCTTTACTTTTCTTATCCAGACTTTAATACAGGATATTTTCATTTTCTTCTCGCATCTGTTGGGGAGAAAAATAAATAAATGCTACTTTGATAATAGAGAATGCACTGAATAAAAAAATGAGGAAGATAATAAGATAAAATGTTTATGCCTCGGGAGTGGGTGGCAGAGAAGGAAGGAAAGAAAGAGAGGAGAGAGAGGGGAGGGAAAGAGAGGAGAAATCATCTTTGAAAACATCTGGCCCAGGGAGTCTGTGTATCTGTTGACTCTTGTGACTAATCAAATGGCAAACAGAAAAACTGTAAAATCTTCAAGAGTCATGGAAAGAGAAATCTGATGAAAATTGTTCCTGCAAAGGAAGAACTGCTACATTTCAGATATCTTCGGGAAACAACTAAGTAGAGTCAGATGGAGTTTTCTGGCCCCTACATAAACATCAGTTTTATTTTTTAAAAGAAAAAAGAAATACCATGTTTATCAGTTTCCCCTTAAATAGCAGCAAAAACTTTGCACATGATTTTCTATGATTCAGCAAGACCTGTTTATCCATGGACACATTTGGCATAGTACTCTTCAGATTTGGCACAGATCTACCTCGCATGGACAGAGTAGATGCCAATTACATATATTTCCAGTCTAAATTTTGTCACTGCTGCAAGCTGGGTAGAAATGAAAAGCATCTGTCCTTATCAGCAATCTGTCCCTTTTGTAAATATCTTATATTATTGAATTAATAAGTTGAAGCATCCATCTAATCCAGCTGCCCAGGGAGTCTGTGTATCTGTTGACTCTTGTGACTAATCAAATGGCAAACAGAAAAACTGTAAAATCTTCAAGAGTCATGGAAAGAGAAATCTGATGAAAATTGTTCCTGCAAAGGAAGAACTGCTACATTTCAGATATCTTCGGGAAACAACTAAATAGAGTCACATGTGGTGCCTACCCCTATAATCTCAGCACTCAGGCAGCAAATTTATGAGGACCTAGACTTTGAGTCTAGACTAAGATAGAGTCTGTCTCAAGAAAGCCAACAAGGAACACAAGAGGAAAAAAAAAGAATAGAAAAACTGAAGACTATGAAAGGGTCCATAGAAATTTTTCTCCATAACAAGACTGATGACCAAGAAACATGGTTGGGGCTAACAAGATGGCTCGGCAAGATGGCTCAGTGGGTAGAGCACCTGCTACCAAGACTGAGAAGAAGGTTCAGGTCCTTGGGACCTATATGCCAAAGGGAATGAACTGATTACTGATATTTGTCCTCTATTCTTCATATTTGCACCATGGCATATGTTTGCATGCATGTGTATGAGCACACACATGTGCATTCACAGACACACACTAGAAATGTTTAAGAAAAAAATTAAACAGATAAAGGATGCTCTTCTTTTCATGTTTTTAAGTAAACTTTCTGATTGGTGAATATTGCTTCCCTGTTATGATTATATTTTAATATAGAGAATTCAGGAACTTCAATAAATGTCATGTTTGAAAATTAAAGTTTTCTTTGGTTTATTTTATAAGAGCAGAAGATTATTCAGCTTATTTTCATTGGAGTTGATAAAAAGTAGGATAGCTGAATTCAGAGACCTTGATTCCAATTTCAGCTAAATAACCTACAGAAGTTCTCTTTATTTGGATGTTTCTGTTAATTGGTGAAAAGATTAAGAAACAAAAATCATCAACAACATGAATAATGGAAAGATCTGGGTACACAGACTGATAGGCTAACGATAATTGAACAGAAAGGTGACTATAGATGGGTAGTTATGTGAATAGGTGGTGTTTACAGTTTCCTGGGAAGATATGAAGAGAAAGCTATTCACCCTTGATACACCTTACATCTAGTTTAGTGACCACTCAGTGCACTGGGGTTACTACAAGGCTAGCTACCCGTATCACTCTAACTCCTCCCCCCAGCATGGGTGACAACTCACAAAAGATGCATCACCAGAGTCTTATCCTCAATCAACCAATCAACTTTCCACCTTCTGTGTACTTTAGCACCACCAAGACCATATATAGGTTGAATGCAAGAGGGACTGGAAGACAGGGATCTCAGGTGAGAGTCTGGCTATCTTCTCCTTCTGGTTCTAGGAGGGATCTTAAGAGCCCTATTACTGTAATCACAGATTTGGCCATAATTGCAGTGTTTTTCTAATTTCATTGTCATACCTATTGTGTAGTCTGCAGGCAACCAGGATAATCTCTACTATACTGTGGCTGATGGCCAGGTCATTAGTAAATAACTATACTACATCAATGGATGGACAATAGATAGATAGATGATAGATAGATAGATAGATAGATAGATAGATAGATAGATAGACAGATAGATAGACAGATAGATGATCAATGATAGATACTGTTATCATAAAGAAGCATGTCAATCAATATTCATATAACCAGCTACAAATATTCAGTATCAGGCAAATCCAAATTCCTAATCAGCTGACAATACACCAATTAATGCCTCTCTTTAAAAACAGCTTTTCAAAAATACATCTATTTTTAAACAAGTTGCCATTGATATATATGTTTTGTCTGAAAGATCACAATGTATATGACATCATCATCACCTCACTTTAAACCTACTACGCATAAACATCTTAAGGCATGGCTTATCAGCATTCTTGTGGAAATGGAATTATTTCTACTCATGTATTGCATCTGAGTAAGTCTGAGTAAGTCTGCTTTAATCTGCCATCTACAATCCCTACAATTAAACTTAACCTAAGGAGAGGTGAGTATTCTGTCAGTGGAATGCATAGGGCAATGTATTTGAAGCAATATTTGAATTATTAGAGAATTCCAACAATAATTGTATATTTTTAAGTGTCTATGTTTAGTTAACCCAAATAGAATTGAAATGAATATGTAAGAAAAGAGAAGAAAAGCATGCATTTCTTCAGATAAGATTAGTAGTGGGACATGGTGGTGGATGCTTATAATCTATGCATTTGGGAGGCTGATGTAGGAGGATTCCTATAAATTCAAGACCAACCTAGGGTATATAGTACATTCCAGAACAACATTGCCTATGCAGCAAGACTCCATCTCAAATTATTTTTATAAAAGAAAGGAAAGAAGGCAGGAAGGCAGGAAGGCAGGAAGGCAGGAAGGCAGGAAGGCAGGAAGGCAGGAAGGCAGGAAGGCAGGAAGGCAGGGAGGCAGGGAGGCAGGGAGGCAGGGAGGCAGGGAGGCAGGGAGGGAGGGAGGGAGGGAGGGAGGGAGGGAGGGAGGGAGGGAGGGAGGGAGGGAGGCAGGGAGGGAGGGAGGCAGGGAGGCAGGGAGGGAGAGAGAGAGAGAGAGAGAGAGAGAGAGAGAGAGAGAGAGAGAGAGAGAGAGAGAATGGAGCATGGAGAAACAGCTCAGCAGTTAAGAGCACAAGATCCTCTTGTAGAGGATTCAGGTTCAATTCCCAGCACACACAGGGCAAGTCACAACTGCTTATAACTCCAATTCCAGAGCATCTGATACCCAATTCTGACTTCTGCTGGTTCCTGTGTATACCTGTCGTATTTATACAGGCACATACACATTAATAATAAATACTTTTTTTAAAAGGGGAAATGCATCAGTTAAGAGTATACACTACTCTTCTGAAAGACCCAGATACAATTCACAGTATCAACATTCAGTCATTCACAATCTCCTGAAACTCTAACTCCAGGGGATTCAACCCTCTCTTCTGTCCTCTGCATTCATCTGTCCTCATATGTATATACCCACACAGAGAAAACACACACACACACACACACACACACACACACACACACACAATTAAAAAATAAGTCTTAAAAATGAAAAGAACCAAAACCAGATCAATTTAGTTATTCTGCTCCAGAATCCTACCACTAAGGATTTGAAGTGGCTCATTTTGTGAACTTTGGTCAGTATTCACAAAATAAAATTTCTGAACTTGTGAAATTTGAGTACAACAGATTAAATTGCTATTATTAAACATATTCTCAAGTCCCCAGTTAAGTTATGAGAAAAACAAGCAAAGGAACATGGGTTAGCATAAGAGACAAATTATGTAAGTAACTTTTGCAAAGTCATGATGGCTATGCCCTGAGAAATATCTGGAAATTTGGACTGTGCATGCAATGACCAGTTTTATATGATACTGCTGTCCAAACAAACATGGGATTAGAATTACAAATACTGGCAGTCAATGGACAGAGAGATTACTATGAAAAAAAAAGCAGTTTAAAACAAAAGCAAAAATTGGCGGTCTAAAACTTGAAAAAGAACCACTCAAGTTGGTGGCATGGTTGTTCCGTTGATGTTGTGTTGGGCAGCAACAGATTAAAACCCAACATGCCTCCTTAGCCAGTCACTCTGTTTCTCATTTAGCAGCATCCAGGAAATGACTAACTGCTTCCAAGCATACAAATGAAATCCATACAACCACCCATTCTGAAGCATCACTGTGTCCTTCTAACATGAGAACTAGAGGAGAAAGTCAGAAAAGCCTGTGAGTACCACAGGTAAGTCCCAGAGATGCTTCTGGAAGAAGACAGAAAACAATGAGGTCCCAGGAAAGCTGCCTTATTTGGAAACAAGAGCAAATGACATGAAGACAAGGTGGTTCCAGAAGCTGTAGATGCCTTGGGGAGTGGCCA
The DNA here is from genome assembly GCA_021653895.1 of Mastomys natalensis. Lineage (NCBI taxonomy): Eukaryota > Metazoa > Chordata > Mammalia > Rodentia > Muridae > Mastomys > Mastomys natalensis. The sequence continues at coordinate 2,096,570 of JAJTUV010000466.1, forward strand.
TGGAATTAGGTGGGATGGTGAAATTATGGAATGTTTTCGCCACTTCCCCTCCTCCAACTGTACTCACAAGTGCCTAGAACAAAGGAGTTAGTGAAAACTCGCTAGGAAGTTGCTCAGGCTTTCTGTGGCTATTCTAGTTTTGTTTCTGTTGCTGTGACAAACACCTTCACCAAAAGGAATTTGAGAAGGGAAAGGCTTATCTGGCTTACATTTTTGGGTCATAGTCCATCCCTAAGGGAAGTCCAGGCAGGAACCAAAGGCAGGAGGTTGAAGGCAGAAACCACAAAGGAATGCTACTTATTATCTCATTCACTAGCTCATGCTCAGCTAGCAGTTCTTGTACAGTCGAGGTTTGTCTGTCTGGGGATGGTGTCACTCGCTGTGGGCTGGTCCCTCAGGTTTTAATCATCAGTGTGGACACTATCACAGACATGGTTACAGGTCAACCCAATCCTAGAAATTTCTCCAATCAGGTGCCCTCAACTCTGCTAACTCTAGGTTTTGTCACATTGGTAATAAAAACTGACCAGTACAGCTGCAGAGCTGCTACTATAAGGTGTTCTATGTTGCTTTAGAGATTTGGAGTTTGTTGGTACAAGGTAGAACAAAAGCTCAGACTGACCAACAGATTCTTCAGAATGAACCCACACTCCACCTCTGAGCTGTTGGCAATGCCCTCACATCATCAAGCAGCAGTTAATGTGTGTACAACTTCATTATGTGTGCATGCTACATTATCTTTCTATCTATGACATGAGCACCCACCTTCTCTGCTCAAAGACTTATGAATGGTAAGATAAGGCTGGAACACTGGTTAACTTTGCAATTCTGATTGAAGCACTGAGTTAATACAAACATTGTGACTAGTATTTCTTTCTCATGGATCTTTTCACAGATTCTGGTTCTCTCCTTTAACTCTCATCCTCTGCGCTTGACATTTGAACTACTGGTGTTTACCGATTTTGAAGCAGGTTTCTGACTCCAGTTCACATACCAGGCTCAAAGCAAAGATGAAACTCAAAAGCCCGTAAAAATAGTGATGAGCCGTCCAGAGACAGAGCACAATGTGATCCTTTGCCTCCGTGTGAGGATCAAGTATGCTGCCTTAAATAAGGCAATTTATCTTACATCACAATATTTATTACATAAATCGTTGACATTACAAGTAAAATTATTCATTTTGCATCCAAAAGATCCCTAGATCCCATACATCAACTCTTGTAATCAAACATTTGCATCTAGGCGTGTCTTTAGGTCTGTAGCTACACAACAGTTACTTGAGTTGTTTTTGAAGCTCCACCAATCAATCAATTGGTTTTGATCACTCTCTGTGTCACAATAGTTAAGTCTGGTGCAGGCTGACTCCCAGAAGTTTATTTTTAGCAGCATATATTTATCGTACAAATGTCAAGTTTCATGTAGATCATTTATTTCAAGTATATAATGTTCTTCAACTATATTTACCCCTCCCTAACCTCCTGCTTTTAGTCTTTAGTGTCTCCTCCCCTTCTCCATCTGAGAATCTTCTCCATTGCTTTAAGCTCCTTCTTGTTTCCATGTCATACAGAGAAACACACACATGCACACTCACATGCACATATACATGCACACACACAAGAGTTTGTGTGTCTATAAGGAATTCTGAACCCACAAATGAGAAAGGCATGCAATATTTTTCTTTCTGCTTCTGATTTACAAGGATATTCAGTTGCATCCCTTTTCCAGGAAATGGCATAACTTCATTCTTTCCGTGGCTGAATGAAACGCCACTGTTTATCCACACTTTTGCCCTGTTGCCTGTTGGACACCTAGACTGATTACATAACTTGGCTATTGTGTTCAATAAACATGGCTATATAGGGGGTCTCTGTGGTGTATTGACTTAGAGTCCTTTGGATTTGTACCCAGAAGTGATGTACCAGTCACGTGATAATTTTAATTTTAGTGTCTCAAGAAAACTTCATCCTAGTTCTGAAAAAAAGTTTAACTGAAAATAGAATTGGGGAGAAAGCATTCAATAAGACCTCCTAACTAAAATTTTATAGCAATCATTTAATATGAACGTCGAGTTTTGGGAAATTCAGTCTACCCAGTAAACCCAGTTGTTATATTGACTTTCCAAACCACACGGTCCATTTTGCCCTTAAGAACTGCCTAGTTTCATAATTTAGATTGGTTAAGTTTTCACCCAATTATTTATATGTTTCAAAACACTCTGTACTTTATGTGAGGAAAAGACATGAAAACACAGTCAGATCTTTTAAGCTAGATTCCATCTTACAAAATATTTGTATTTCTGAATAGTTTCAGACCAAACATTCCATTTTAGCCAAATTAAGTCAGAATCACTATTTTTGGAGATTACATCCAATCATGATAGCTTCCATCATCCCTTTTTCCATTCGCTCAGAAGCAATGTCCTTTACAAAGTTTATAATTCAAATGCAGATTTTATGCAGCTCTGTTTTAGTGAAGTATTTTGCTCTGAGGTTCATCCATGCAGAGATGAGAAGGCAAATAAGAAAGCATTATTCCACCACAAGATCCTAATTTTCAAACTCAACAGTGAATCGTGGGAAGTGAAACTATTTTCAATGTTCCAAAACTGAAATTTGAGTTGGTAGAGCTCTGAGTTGGAGGACCACGCCTACCCTTTTTTTTTTTCCCAAGACTCTCCTTGGTTTCTATAAAAATAAATAAATAAATAAATAAATAAATAAATAAATAAATAAAATAAAATAAAATAAACCAGATACCCTTGCTGGTCCCAGAAACAGAAACCACAGCAAAAAACCAGCTGAGTCACGACTGCATTAAATATTCTCCAGATTGCTAGTTGCTCACGGGGAAAGAAATCAGAGAGAACAAATCTTTGCAAACTGCCCTAATCACAGGATTGTGTCAAGCAAATATATTGTGAAATGAGTCCTTTCTTAAGGTAAGAATAGATTTGCAGACCATTATGAGAATGGATATACTGAAAAATGACAATTTAACCTAGTAAAGGGAAAGCAGAGTCTGAAGCTAGAAAGGTTCTCCCTTCCCCAGTGCAGGCACCCAGTCAGAAACCAAACAGAGGAAATCAAATCCCTTATTCACTTCCTCTGGCATCTGGCTCGACTTCCCTTTCTCTGCCCCGTTGTCCCGTTCACCATATTTCGAATAGAAAATGTGCCTCCTTACAAGAAGATGCACACTGAATGGGGGAAATATAGTGGCCATGCTATTGAAAATTGTCTTCTTAAAAACGCTACTTGTGTTAAAGGATAAATTATTTAATAATAGTAAAAGGACTGAAAGAGGCTAAGATGACTCAGTCACTGAAGCACTTGTCTTGTAAGCCTAGTGATCAGAATTTAATCCCCAGAAGCTATGTAAAAAGCTGGGCATGGTGACAGGCACCTGTGATCCCAGCACTAGGGAGGTGGAAACAGGAGGATCTCTGGGGCTTGCTGTAGCCAGCCAGCCTATTCTGCAAGCTCCTGGTCCCTGTGAGAGTTGCTATTTCAGAAAGCAGTATGGAGAGTGGCTGAGGAGTGACACATGACCTCTGACCTCCACCCATAGGTAAAGACCTACACCTGTATAAGCAGGAAGAAATTAAAGAAAAAAATCTCTTGTGATATATAAAAACTAATTAAAACAATATAAATCTTCATACATCCATGCACATATTTTGACCATGTTTTTAAAACTTTGTGATTTCATACGATCATATTTATAGGGTAAAATTGAGTGTGGTGCACATTTAGATTTTGTTTACAACATACTTGAATGCAACAGTAACTATCAAGCCCTTTTACTCAGACTTTCTAGTGTGATCTAGTAAACACATCTACACACAGCTATATAAAGTAGATGGTTCTATATTTCATCATGTACATCACACTTAAAATTCTCCTATTTTAGTTCCTCACTCACCCTTCTCCCTTCCGTCTTCACTTTCTTCCTTTCTTCTCTCCTTCCCCCTTCCCTCTCTCTCTCCTTACCTCAGTTTCTCTCCTTATCTTCCCTTCCTCTATCCTTCCTCCCTCGTTCTCTTCTTTCTTCTTCCTCAGTGCTCACATATGGCCACCAAAGTTGTTTCATAACCCATAATGTTAAGTACACTGTGATAAATGCTGAGAGCGTCTATTCAAATAATGCATTGCATTCTGCTGCTACTCTTGGTCTGTGTAACATCTGTAAGGTTAACAACCTCTTTGAAATTAGGGTGTAGTCTAATACTGCAGGAAACAGTAGATATGTAGAATGTGAAATAGTAGTAGATAAGTAGAATGTGAAAAGAGACATACACATATAATATATGATATATGACAGATAATATAACATATAATATTTGTGATATACAATATAGATTATGTAGTATAGACTATAAAATATAGAAAAGAGAATGTAGAATGTAATATATAACATATAGTATATAATATATAAGTGCATAATATAATATATATTGATTTGTGGATGGCTCATTAAAGACACTGGATAGTCTCTATATTAAAACAACTTATTTTGAACAAAGGGAGCTTTAGAATTTTAGGACAATGTGATCCATGGCATGGCCTCCCCTCACTATCCAACCTACCTTGAGCAACCCTAACTTCACAGCTGTACCTGGCAACTATTCAGCAGCTAGTGCCTTGCTCTGCTTTAGATGTAGCTGAATGTGAGCATCGAGAGGCATCCTTTCTGTGCTGGGATTCTCATAAGCCATGGCTGCTCACAGAAGGGCTGTTCCATAGTATTAGAAAATCTCTGGGAAGTGAGGTAGAGATGGGCCAGTGGGTCTCCTCTTTTCAGATCAAAAATCTCTCATGAGGAGAGTGATCACTAAATCACAGTTGCCCACATTAACACAATCACAGAATGCTTCTTGGGACACAAAAAGAACCCTTTTTCTTCTACAGAATATTTCTGTAAGACACTCTGTCCGCATATGTCTTCTGCCGTGCTCAGTATGGAGCTCAGAGCATCCTGGCACTGAGCTCCATCCCCAGCCTCGTTCACTCACTGTTGATCGGATCGAAGACAAGTTGCTACTTTGTGTTTTAGGCAACTGTACAAGCTCTATGGAAGATGATCCAGTAGCATCTTCACATTTAATTCACTGAGAATGAAAACCAGAAGAAAGAGTGGTGTTTGTCTTACATGGACCTAGCCCAGAAGGTCAGCCTAGTCAGCTGAGGGTTGAGTGTTGCGACCTGGGAAGCAAATTCTTCAAACACAAAAGACAGTATCTGTTTTCTGAGAACCTTAGGTAGTAGTCTGATGCTATTCTGAGACTGTACCCACCCAGCATTAGCTACAGCAGTCATGTCCACTCTTCTCTGTCTTAGAAATAAACCAATAGCCGGAGTAGGGCTAGCCTCAGAAATGTACTCCATTCTGTGTGATTACTGCTGCTGCAGGTTAAAAACAATATGGCCAACTTCTTTTCTTTAATCAGGCCACGGGAGCCAGGTTTTGCTGAACTTATTTATTGAATTCATCATACATCTGAGATAAACAATAGGACTGTATTTCTTACAACAGAAAGGTCAGTGGTGATTAAATTATTGAAGCATTTATGAATACCCCGTAGCTTTTAAAATGCCCCATAGCTTTGTGTTGTGCTCTGTTTCTGTCTCTATCTTTCTGCATATACACACAATAGATAGATAGATAGATAGATAGATAGATAGATAGATAGATAGATAGATGATTGATAGATGATAGAGAGAGAGATAGACAGAAACAGAGAGAGATAGAGAGATAGAGATGTGGATATAGATGAGATAAAGAGAGAGAGAGAGAGAGAGAGAGAGAGAGAGAGAGAGAGAGAGAGAGAGAGAGAGAGAGAGAGGATAGAGATATCACATGTGCCTATGATGCTTTGGATCCTTGGGTTGCATTCCCAGCACCAAACCCATACATAAGCAAGTGGTACACATCATACATTCTACTTTAGAGTTCTATAATGCCTCCTATTTTTCTTTTCCCTGAGTGATTGGAAGGATGCATGGTTGTTGACAGAAGCCTGAAAAAAATATCAGAGGTCACCCTCAGGTGTCATCCATCTGTCTGAGACAGGGTCTCTCATTGGCCTGAAGCTCATCCTTTCAGCTAGCAGACCTATCTGTCTGCCTCCCAAGGCTGAGATTGCTAGCACATCCTACCATGTCTGGCTTTCTTAAAAGGTGTACTTTATTTTAATTATGTGTATACAGTATATGTATGTGGCTGTGTGTAGATACATGCATGTGAGTGCAGGCTCCCACGGAAATCAGAAGAGAAGGTCAGCAATTCTGGAGCTGGAGTTACCGTGTGGATGCTAGGAAGCAAATGTCAGGTCTCTGAGAGAGAAGTATAAATTCTTAATCAGTGAGCCATTTCTCCAAGCCCATGCCTGGATTGTAACATGGTTTGGGAATCAAACTTGGGTCCTCAAACATATAATTTGTTTCTATACAGAAATAATATAATCAACTGACCCATCCCTGCAATGCCTCCCCTCATTTGTCTTATATTAAGATACTGTCATATGAATCCCTCTGTCCTGTACATCTAGCCTACTGCAGAGAGAAAGAATTTTTAATACCTCTCTCAGTGCTGAACACACTGCTATCCACCTGTACTGGCTGGTTTTGTGTCAACTTGACACAAGCTAGAGTCATCAGAGAGAAACGAACCTCAGTTGAAGAAATGTTTCCATGAGATCCTGGTTTCTCAATTAGTGACCGATGGGAGAGGGCCAAGCCCATTGTGAGTGAGGTCAGCCCTAAGTTGGTGTCCTAGGCTCTATAAGAAAGCAGGCTAAGCAAGCCATGGGGAGCAAACCAATAAGTAGCATCAACTCCTGCCTCCAGGCTCCTGCTCTGTTTGAGTGCCGGTCCTGACTTCCTTTGGTGATGAGCAGCAATGTGGAAGTGTAAGCTAGATAAACCCTTTTCTCCCCAACTTGCTTTATTGGTAATGGTGTGTTGTTACAGCAATATAACAGCTAACTAAACCAATACCACACTGGGTCATCTTTGTGAGCAATAAATTGATTTTTTGTTTTAAAGAATTAGACAGCCCATCCATTATTCTTTTACAAAATATTTAATCTATTCACCTGACACTAAGTAAACTCCTCTATACCATAAATGAACTGGGTGATTGTTCTTGAAATTGCTTTGTAGAGAGCAATGGTTTTTATTAATGAAAGTACATCAAAAAATACCAGAATTCAGGCAAACATTATTAGTCTCTGTGGGCTCGGGGCTGATGCTGGGTGCCAAGCAGCTGAAGTTTAAATATTGAAAACCCTTAACTGGAATGATGATTAGGCAATGAGAATGTATTGGCATCAGTCAGCCCAATAACCATCCATGGCTTTCATTTGTCCTGATTGCACTGAGGTCTTACATTCAGAGGCAGAGAGCTGTGAACACCCAGTAGGTCCTCTCCCTGTACCATCAACATGTCATAGCAATCTGACAGTGAACATTTAGTCACAGAGATACTTTGTACCTCATGAACTTATTCCTGCTTTTGAAACACTCCCCACCCGACACACACATTAGATAAATCCCCATCTGAGATCACAAAATCGATTCTGAAGAAATCCTAAGTCCCATTAAAAGTGGGTTGACTCTTCTTCTGTCCCTTCTCTGTCTTGGTATCTTAAAGCCTTCCCTGAGACTCTCTGGTTCTACAGTCAGGCCTCCCTCTCTCTGTGCTAACCTCCCACATTCATGCATCTGAGATCTTGGACTAGCTGAATGGGGCAACTCTGAGCATCCAGTCTTTCAAGGAATCACTAATACTGTGATGTCTTCAGTCCTTATATTGTCCTTAGCATTAATAATGAGTTTAGATTGCCATGTGAGTTTAAAGTGACCCTATACAACTCAACTCCATCAAAACTTCTAAGGGTGTTGGGCTTTTTCTTGGTTTTCACTCTGACGTGAACTGATGAGCAATTCCACTGTGATTGATCTCCTTGCTTGACCTCCACCAAGAGAAGCATAGACTCTTTACCCAGTGAGGGACTATGCATCATTTCCACATTGGAGCCTCTTAAAGACAATGTTTTGGTTTAAGGAAGTGAATCAACAGATAGAAATAAGTGGCCCCTGAGGCGAGGAAAGAAATACAACTGCAAATGTCTTCAGCTCACATCACAACCATGAAGACACTTGTCAGCTCTTGGTAATCCGAAGTTAGCTCTTCGACTCACAATACTTCTGAAGTTAAAAGTCTGCCTTCTTAAAGGGAGATGCCTTAAGAACTAGGTCAGCTCATGTAAAACACTTTGCAAAGCTAAGTGGTTGAGGGTGGCCTAGTTTGGAGCATCTGAAAGCACAGGATGCAAAGGTTAGATAAATATTCCACTCTCTTTAAGTGCTTTGAGACCCACACTTCATGAGTATTCTTTCAATAAAAGAGTTTGTTCTCATGAAAGCAAAGGAACATGTTATTGACTCGACAGCAGATTAGAGCTATTAAGAGAAGTTGCTAAAATAAAGAAGCCAGGCCTTGTAGTGAAGGTGGAATTACAGGGATGACTAAGTAGAAGCCACTGAATCATCATTTCACTGGTATCAAGCACCCTGAAGGTGATGGCCTTACCACAGAACAGAGAAGGCACAACTGTAAGCAAAAGGCATAAAAAGGAAGGTACAATAAGCAACTGAGGATATACAGGCCAGCAAAAGTGATGAACGAAGCTGGATATTGGTCCCTGTGCATTACTTGAGGAGGGGTTTAAACTCCAAGACATAAATTTGAAAAAAGAAAAAAAAAGAATATTGGAGCAGGAGAGATGGCTCAACAGTTTAAAAAAAGTACATACTGCTTTATGGCTCCTATACAGGACCAGAGTTCAGTTCCCAGCACCCACATCAGGCAACTCACAACTGCATGTAACTCTAGCTCCAGAGAATCAAATGGAGCTCCTCCTTCTGACCTGCTTGGGCACCTTCACTCACATATGCACATACCAACATGTAGGCACATACCAACACATGGACACATAGGCATATACGTAATTAAAATAAATAAATCACTAGCAAAATGTGTGTGTGTGTGTGTCTCAAAGGCAGCTTGGTAATAACCCCAAAACTTCATATCTGGGAAATAGAAGTCTATTCTATGACTCTATTCCTGGGGAGTCTTGAAGAAACATGTACTCAAGCCAGATAGGGAACCCACAGAGATCAAAGTAAGGATATCACCTGTCTTAGTCAGGGTTTCTATTCCTGCAAAAAACATCATGACCAAAAACCAAGTAGGAGGAAAGGGTTTATTCACCTTACACTTCCACATTGCTGTTCATCACCAAAGGAAGTTGGGATTGAAACTCACACAGGGTAGGAACCTGGAGGCAGGAGCTGATGCAGAGGCCCTGGAGGTGTGCTGCTTACTGGCTTCCTTCCCCTGGCTTGCTCAGCTTGCTTTCTTATAGAACCCAGGACTACCAGTCCAGGGATGGCACTATCCACAATGGGCTGGGCCCTCCCACCCTTGATCACTAATTGAGAAAATATCTTATGGCTGGATCTTAAGGCATTTCCTCAAGGGAGGCTCCTTTCTCTGTGATAACTCCGGTGTGTGTTACACTGACACACAAAACCAGCCAGTACCTGCTTAGAGAAGGAGATCTCTGGTGAATCTGGCTGGTTTCAGGAACTTCCTGGAACCATTGAGTTAACTTCCTGAATTTTAATTAGCTTCTTCTGCAGGATATCTCAGAATCCAGATATCCCCATCTCAGATATCCAGAGCCTTAAGTAGCTTCTCTCCAAGAAGTAACATTTAATTTCTCAGAAAACTGGTCCACAACAAGACTCAGGTCACACAGAACACATCTGCCATGGAACCTACCTCCATTCTCACAAGCCCTCCTACAAACCCAGATGTTATGATTTGAGATCCTGAGTGAATCTTGGAGGTACAGCTGGCCTGAACATCTTTACCCTAAAAGAAAGACTATTATACATTTACACATATCAGAATTCACTACACTTTGAAAGAGTCTCCCTTGAAGAAAGGTGGAAGCTTGTGTGACAAGCTGTTCCACACTGAACCCACAAAGGCATGTAGCTCCACCCCACCAGCAACCTGAAGGAAGAGTGAGATGGACATTGAGGGCAAAGGGTTAGAAGTCAAGGCACTGAGATATTTGAGATTGTATAGATCAAAGGTGTATATGTAAGATGTATATTTTCTGTTTACGTTCCAAATAGTGTGCATAGATTTTGATTGGACTCTCTCATTGTCCTCAACTTTCACCTTTGCACATTCCCCTCCTACATTAGTAAGTGAAGGCACATCAGTTCTTGCTATGAATCACAGTTACTCATAAGCAACTGAAATTTTGTGCCAATAGCTTAAGACCTGCCTGGAAGAAGCCTAACTGCACTTGTGCTGATTCATGTAATGGCACTGGGGTCTGGGGTCTAGGAAGTCACAGAGTCTGCCAACTCGTGCTTTGAACATGACCATTCCCTATATAATAATTACATATATGCATTTCAAAACTGCTAGAGGATGCTATGCTTTGAGTGTTTGCTATTCCAAAGCTCATCCTGCTCTTTATCATTCACTGACGTTGACCGTTAATGAAGAAGGAGACAGCTCACTTCACTTAGCATCTAAAGAAGACAGTATTTACTGCAGCCACCCAGGAGATAATTATCGGACACACTGCCACCTGCTGGAAGATTCAGGAAAGCTTCCTTTCATCCTTGAAAATTCCCTGGGGAAGAGAGCCCAAGAAAGGAAGGTCACCTGAGATAAGTTTTCCCAGCAAGACTATAACTTGAGACTCATTTTCAAAACCAGCTTTGCCCAATCCATTCACGATGCAGAGTCCCCTCCCAGGAGCTCTTTCTGCTCAGTGGAGGCTGAAACTGATGGGCAATCAGCCAGGAAGTGCCTGGAGCTTTGGTTCAAAAGTGAGATTCAGAGCATGTGTTGGACTGTGACAAGGGAAGTGAAGGACATCGCTCATGCTCACACATGCCTATGCCTGGGTTGCTCCTCTCAGAGCCACTGTGGTACACCCCTGCCATGACATCCCTCTCCTCCTCCATCTCCTGAACCTTTCTTCTCTTCCTCCCCTCTGCATGTTGTTTATCATCTTTCTTCATCTTACCAGTGTGCACCACACACACATATACACAACACAGGTTCACACACCCATACTACACACATACACTCAGATACATACCTGCCCACACATACACACAGCGTTATCACCACATACATAGACACATACACAGTCACACACCATACCAAAATGTGTGTTCACAGGTGTGCCAACACGGCTCATAGGCAGAGCCTTGAGGTCAGCAGCTTGCTATGCAGAATTTAAAGCTCTCATAAATACCTAGAATATTAAAAGACAGATTTGTGCAATACCTGTGCATTATCTGTTTGTAGTTCACTAATTGTCTACTTTATGTGACTGCTAATGCTTGCTGAATATGCAGTAAATTGACATAATAACAGAGTTGGATGTGTTCTCAGCCCTAGAATCCTAATATGCCTGATTTCAGTCAGCATGCATAAACGTAGAGTATTCAGGGTCTCCGATGTGATGAGGAGTTTACGGAGACCGGATTGCTTCTAGAAACACCCAAGACAACGAAACATGGCATGATGTGATTGCCATGGTAACGAGGGCATTCCGAATGAAAATCACTACGGTGCATCACTAATTTAGGGCTCCACTAAACACCAAATAATACCTCTCTTAAGAATGCTGAGCTGCCGTTCGTGGTAACGAAGGGTCCTCTGCAAATGCCACACTACAGAGAAAGGTACAGGGAAAATTCCCCACATACTGTGCAGAGTTACTGTGGATACCCCAGGGTGGGAATCAGACCACATCTACTCATTGTGGTTCATTTAGGGAAGCTCTTAGTATACTGCAATTGCGACATATAGTAGTAATTTTCCAAACCTGGGATGAGGTTCAGAAATCAGCTCAAATCTGGTTGGCCCTTGTGTCTGGTCTAAGCTGGATCTTCATTTCTGCATGTGGATCAAACCGCATAATGGTATAAGAGGTATAGCCTTGAAAGCAACGTGTTAGAGGCAGAGCTAGGAATCGGCAACTAAGGGAAGCCTGATTTTGTCTATTTTCACTCCCTGGAGGCTCATTGCATAAGCAAAGCAGCAGCCTCCACGTTCTCTGGCCACACTGCCACGTGCCTCAAGCTCCTTTTCATTTTATTTCGATTGGTTCAAAGAAGAGCCTCGTACTGAACCCTAACTCTCACCTCTGCAACGACAGGGTTAAATTAAAAGAAGAGCATTGGTCTGGTCTCTTTATCTTTCTGAGGTTTTCTAAGAAATGATCCCTTCTATTTCTGCCCTCCGTTCCTTTCTGTCTCCCTTAATAGTTGCCCACTGAAGGTCAAACACAGAAGGCAAGAAGCATAATGCGAACAGCGGGGATCCCAGAGACACACTGCCTGCATTCTGAAATCCACTTTGACTTTGAACTTGGCTTTCGAAAAGTTACAATTTGCTTTCAACCTGATCAGTAAAATCGAGGTCAGTTACATGAGAGGTGACTGGGGTGTGTCCGGTGTCCTGCCCACACAGGCTAAGTGCTTATCATTCACCATGTGCCCTGTGCCTACCTGAGGAGTGAAAAGGGTCCTTATGCTAGACCAAGCGGGAGGCTGCAGAAATCCTATGGAGCCATTAGAAATCACCCCTACACTGCCCTGGAGAGTATTCCAGGATTCTGTCCACGGTGGGTAAAAATGAGATCCTTATTAAGGCATGGCCACCGATCAAGCTATGGTATAAACTTGGAAGTTCTTACACATTCCCTGAATGAACTTTCAAAAAAAATTTTTTTTTCTGTAGCATAGAATCATAGTTTTCCTAAATGCTGAAATAATTTTATGCCATTTCCCCTACTAATTACCATCTCATTATTATTAGAAGAACGCTTTCCTTGAAATCAACACAATTTTTGCTCTATTTTAGCTGCATGGCATGGGAGGCTCAGTGACTCCCATTCAGAGGAAGATAGCGACACCTAGTGGCGGCTTAATGAGATGCAATTCTTTCATGCCTACCTGGTCGGATGCCAATATGGGAGTTGGCTCCTAGGAACGCAAACGTTAGCAAATACTTGGTTGCCTTGTGTTAGCGTTTTCCTGCAAATATTCAGATAATAAAATAAATCCTTGAGTATTTGAAGTTCCTCAGACACTTGAGCTCAAAGACCCTGTTCCAAAATCCTCTATGAGATAAGATCCACGGGTCATCAAATAAAATGAATTTCCTATGCCCAGGAGCTTTCTGATTTTTCATAGTAACCAAGAAATTCTTGGCTTTGTTTTGAGGTGGTGTCTCATATATCCCAGGCTAGCCTCAAACTCATTATAGAGCATGGAAGGCCCTTTAACTTCTGATCCTTCCATACTCTCTTGCAATCGTGGATTACAGCCTTGTTCACACGATGCTAGCAAAGGAGCCCAGAGCCCTACTCATGAAAAAACAAAAGTTTTAAATGAATTTCTATTTCTTACATACTAACTTCCTAATGAGACCAACTATAACATGGGTATGATTAATCGAATCTCTCCAATTTCGTGGGGATCCTCTGCCTGCACCCTTGCATTATGAGCTGACCAGTGGGTACGGCCATCATTTCTCTACATCCTGAGGGGAAAAAGGAGACCAGAACATGCCTAATAGCTCTTCATATTCTGAAGCCAGAGATTCTCTGATAAGGAATTCTCAGGGTGAAGAATGACGTTTATGTTCCCGGCACAAACAGATACGCCAAAGATGTGGATTATAAGTGAATCACTAATAAACATGTGTGCGTATTCTTCTGTTAGTCTATCTTTTCTCGGGATATTTTGCAGACTCCAGTAATACAGGTTTCAAAGACTTCCTTTGACTTACAATCTCTGACGTACAGATCAAGGACTCAGGCTACCTGGGGAAGCCCAGTTTGAGACACTTGCTGCTGGCTCTTTTGTGTTATCGTTCTAGTTGTTTAGTTGGTTTCGGTTTAGGTTTTGTTCCTGTTTTCAATTAGCGAAAAATGCTGGGAACAGGCAAGCCTCTAATCTGTTCTAATTCAAACAAATGCTGGTTGGATTCTTTTCTCCTTAATTTCTCACTAAAATCACAATCATGAGGCTGGAAAAATGTTTCAGTGGTTGAGAGCACTGGCTACTTACTCCTTCAGAGGACCTAGGTTCAATTCTGAGCACCCACATGGTGACTCACTTTAGTTACAGGAGATGCCGCCCTCTTCTGGCAACCACGGGTACTGCGTTCACAAGGTACACAGACATAACCATAGAATAGAAATAAATACATCTTTATAATATGGAAAAAAAATTATGCAGTGAGTGATTTTCCATTGTAAACTAAGATGTCACCTTCTTGCCTGATGAGAGACTGTCTTTGGAGCAGGGAAATTCTTTTTTAACGCTAGAACAGGAGAGCACAGTATGGTTGTATCCATTTTTTTTTTCTTATACTGGGTCTTGTGTAGCACAGCTTTGCATTGACCTTGATATGTAGCTGAGAATAACATTCGACTTCTGATCCCCTGTCTACATCTTGTACACATTGGCATTGTGGGCATATATCACCAAGTGGGATGCATGATAACTAGGCATGGTCTACCAATTCATCTACATTTCCTAAGCCCACCTTTTAGCTCCCTGCCTCCAGGGATTCTTTCTGAGGTGAGAATGGCCTCATCGGATCTCACCTTTTAGCCTTTGCCTAGGAATGTTCCCTACACCTTTGTAGAGTCCCTTGCCAATATTGTTCTTACTTTTATCTCATTATTCACCAGGGATAAGCCCTTGCATCTGCACTCAATGTGGATATATGTGGAAGCCTGGAGGCTATGTATCATGGAAAAAGACCTGACCTGGCTCCACTTAATGTGCCTCATTTGTCCTCAGCTGTGTAGAGGCTTTCCATTGCACACCTGGGCTAGGAAACATGTAGACAACCAAAACAGAAGACTGCCAGGAAATCAGAGCCTTGGGCAACAGCGTGTATCATGTATCCTCTGCACAGTGGGAATAAAAAAGGCTTGAGGGGTTTTTTTTCCCTGCTGTTTTAAAATAGATATAAATAGATGTCATGCCGCTCTGTTCTTAGCCGTATCACCACTGGGAATGGCTGTCGAAAGCCTATTCTATTGTAAAGAGTAAAGACGCGTGGTAAAAATACGAGTTATACATACTCCTCTTCGAGCCCGCATTATGTATGTTCTGTATTACCAACAGGATCTCCATCCAGTCCAGGACACTTGCCTTAAAATGTAATTCAGCCTGCAGCCTGGGTAGTGTCATTTTGTAAAAAGGATTATGTGCTATAAATAACCATCCCTCAAACCTAGAAGTGGGACGCTCATGAATAACTCATGAGCCATGGGCTGCGGCTCTGCCCTTTGAATCACAGAACATGTGTTCCCAGTCTCAAGAGGGAGAGAGCCTTCATTCTGTCCCCCTTTCAAATGCTAGGCTTGGAACAAGCCCAAGTCCTTCTGGGATAATCCATTGAACTCCACACTCCTTTCTCCTCTGTTTTCTCTCTGGCTTGCCTGCTTCAGCAGGGAGGCAGGTTCTGGACCTAAGGGCCTGAATCTCTTGACTAAAATGTAGCACAGGAGTAAGTTCCCAGGTGTGATTCATATATCCTTCTGAGTTTCAATAATGCAAGAACACAGCATGGGTTCTGGTGCCTAGACCCCAGCTCAGCCTCTGCAGGCCACAGGAAGTTTGTCCGGTTTCTGCTCTAATTCTTACTGGCAACCTTTGAACTTAGCAGGGATGACGTGGCTTCAAGCCAAGTAAGGCCATCAGAAGCCAGATGACAAGGACAACAGAATGGCCTCTGAGACTAAGAGAGCAGCATGTTAGCCACTCAGAGGAGCAGGTCAACTTGGTATTTGTTTTTGTTGGTTTTTTGTTGTTGTGTGGTGGGTTTTTTTGTTGTTTTGGGGTTTTTTTTGGGGGGGGAGGTTGTGGGGTTGTTTTGAGGGGAGTCTCATTTGTTGTGGGGTATTTGTTTTGGTTGTTGTTTTGGGGTGTTTGGTTTGGGTTGGGTAGGGTTGGTTTGGGTTGGTTTGGGTTGGGTTGGGTTAGGTTGGGTTGGGTTTTGCTCATCTATGTGGAACAAAGACAGATATACATGTGCATGAAGGCCAGAAGGCAGTCTTCAGTGTTCTTCTTCAGGAGCCATCCATCGTGGAGTTTGAGACATGATGTCTCGGAACCTAGGACCCCCTGGTTAAATTGCCTACCCAGTGAACCTCAGAGATCCGCCTATCTCCATACTCCTACACTGGGCATTTGAAGTACACGTCTCTGATGGGTTTTTATTCATGCTAGTGTTGGGGATTGAACTTGGGTCCTCACGCAAGCATGGCCAGCACATTACTTTCGAAGGTATCATTATAGCCCCCAATGGACAATCTCTACTCCACTAACTTTCTTATTTTATAAGGATGGGGTTTCATAATACAAACTTGTTACATGTCTGAGGATAATCATGAACACCTGATCCCCTGTCCTTGCCTCCTAAGAGTTGGCAGTACAGGTGCACCAACCAAGCCCATCTTCAACCTGATCTTCTTTGGGGAAAAAAAAAAAACTGCATTGTTCTCTTTGTCTCAGTTAGCCATGGCTGAATTGGAAGAAAGGAAAGAAGGAAGCTGGGAAAGGATTGACCTGAGCTTGTTCAGGTCGGAGGAGGCTGGAGTAGAGTGAAAACATGGCCTCTAGACAGACACGTGACAGTATCAAACACAAGGACATGGTATCCATTATTGGGTCCCCAGACCATATCCTGGCTAACCACTGCCTTGAATCAGTTCTGGAGAAAGGAATGATCAAACGAAAGGACAATGGATTATTTCTGTGCTGATCTTCTGCCTGCTCTTCCCCTAGCCACATCCAAATGAAACTACCGGAGCCAGCTTCAACTCCACAGCTTACTATGGCTACCAGGAACAGTGGAGGGGAGTCAGCTCCTCTCCTGAGGGTAAAAGGGAGACCCGACAAGTGACAGGAAGAAGCCAGAAGGAAACAGTGCACCAGACTGAGATCTCAATCAGGAAGAAACACAGCATTCTAGTGCAGTGTTCTAAAGTAATCATTTTCTGTGCAAACCTGTGACAAACAAAATGTCAAAACTTTTTAAGACATCACTATTCCTAATCTTTTCCCTTGTTTTTTTCTGTGCCTCAAGGCTCCAATATGGCTTCACACAGCACCAGACCTTCTTGTCAAATTGTCATAGTGAATTTATTTTCAAGAGTCATGTTTTAGGAGAGATCCAACATCCTATTCTTAGCTGTCTTCACTCGCCAGTTGTCTGTTTGATGCAACACCCTGACCAGCCACCTTTGACTGTACCCATCTGCTCAGCATCCCATACATTTCCTAGATCCAGACACATCACTAGTCAACATTTGCCTCCACCACAAGGCCAGTAGCCCAGTGCCTGAACCTCAGCAGCTATGTATGGAATGAACGTA
This sequence comes from Mastomys natalensis, assembly GCA_021653895.1. Classification (NCBI taxonomy): domain Eukaryota; kingdom Metazoa; phylum Chordata; class Mammalia; order Rodentia; family Muridae; genus Mastomys; species Mastomys natalensis. The sequence continues at coordinate 2,114,076 of JAJTUV010000466.1, forward strand.
TGACCCCATAATTAAGTCAAGCAACCACTGCCTTTGAGCTTGATCAGCCATAGAGTTTAGTCATCACTGTGGTCTTTCCCCCAACTCTTTGAAGGAGAATCCTAGAATCCTGGACTCTTTCTCTTCCTTTTGGCCCACCCTTCCTGCCTCTGGTCACATTCATAGTCTTCTACCTAAAGCCAGTGGCTTAGAGTAACTAGCAGGAAAGGCAAGGGACATACCCAAAAAGACTTCTGAGAGTAGATGGCTCAGGTGTCCTGACTCTTGGGATTGCAGAGTTATTCCTCCAGAGAGGTGGGAGGAAGACCTCAATGGTGGTCTGATTGCTTGGCTGAATCATAGGGTCATGCATTCGTTCTACACATAGCTGCTGAGGCCCAGGCACTGGGCTCCTGGCCTTGTGGTGGAGACAAATATTGGTTAGTGAATCATAACCAAATATGAGGTGTTTGGATCTAGGAAATTTATGAAATGTTGAGCAGATGGGTCTTGTCAGGTGGCTTGTCAGGGATGTTGCATTAAACACACAATTGGTGGGTGAAAGCAGCAAAGGGGAGGATGTTGGATCCTTCCTAGCTTAATTCTTTTTATATATTATGTTGGGTTTTGTTCCTCTGTTTTTTCTCAGTGGAACTAGTATCTTTCTGGGTACCATTAATGTTTTGCTTATGTAAAGCAATCATTGGCTGGCATTGACTCAATGCACAATTAAGTCTGAATTTCAGATCAGGATGCATGATATGTTCATGTGCCCCTAATGTTACATGGAATTTACCTACACTGGAAAATGTATTTGCTGTTTGTAGGAAATTCATATTTTACCTACTTCCAAGCCTATGCATGTATTTCTTTCCAATCTGACAACTCTGCCACTGAAGTGCAGCTTTATGTCCATGTGCATGCATGTTCAGTGTGTATGTATGCACACATATGTGTGCAGGAGTATATACACATGTGTGCACTTTTGTGGGGGGGTCAGAGCTTGATGGCAGATATCTTCCATGATTTCTTCTCCACCTTATCTCTTTAAGACAGAGTTTCTCAATGAAGCCAGCTCACCTATTGGTTAGACTGGTCAGCCAGTAAACTCTAGGGATCTGCCTTTCTCTCCCTTTCCCCAGTGATAGATTAGAGATGCATGTGACCATAACCAGCTTTCTATGTGAATATCTGAAATCTAAACTCAGATTTTCTTGTATCCTCAGCAGGCACTTTTCCATCTGAGCCATCTCACACTGCAAGGCCACTTAGATGACAGGGTATGGACTTCACCTCTACCTCCCAGTGTGTCCACAGAGATCCTATGAAGCCACATCTTCTTCTTTGACAAAAGAAGAGTGATGGGATGGGGGAAAAAAAGAAGAGTGGTGCTTATAATCTCTTAAGTCCATATTCATCACATGATAGCAACAGAATTTAGAGAAAACTAGGAGAGTTACCCTCAGTTAACTGTAATTCCTTCCAAGAAATGTTTTTATGTAAATCTGAGCCCTGTGGCACATGCCTGTAATCCCAGCACTTAAGAGACTGATATAGGGGGAGCGTAAATTCAAGGCCAGCCTGGACATGAAATCAGACTCTCTCGTCTCTAGAATCACACAGGAGACAAGCCTGTGAGCACATCTGAAGTAGTTTATAAAAATGTGTAAATTGAGTTGGAATGACCCAATTTAATAGCAGATGACACCATTCCATGGGATGGGGGTTGTGAGCAGAATAGAATGGAGAAAGCCAGCATTCATCTCTCTGAGCTTCCTGACTGTAGATATAATATGACCAACCACCTCAGCCTTCTTGATGTCATGACATCCCGTGATGGACATTTTCTACAGTGAACCAAAATAAAACCTTCCTGAAGTTGCTTACATCTGTTTTTTGGGGGTCTTGGGGGGAGTTGTTGTTGTTATCACAATGAGCAAACTAACTAATAAAAATAGTATGTATTTCTGGAAAATGTAGTTTTCTTTGAAGATTATTTTCTGTCTGATTTCATCTCAATGAGTTTACTTCCCTGATGGGCCCTGTTTCCCTATGAGGCACTAGATATGCTAAATGCAGTTCTTGGCCATGAGTATATAATTCATCAATAAGAAGGAAATGGTCCCTTATACTGTGCATCACTTCATGAATGACGGTCTCCTAATGAGTCATATAAGATCATAAAGGGATATCCCCTCTGCAAAGTTCCTAAAATAATAAAGGAAAACATCAATGATGCATTTTCATTGTGATATTAAACACAAGAGTAGACTAACAGGAATACCAACCAGCTGTGTAACCTCCATTCCTGAGTCCTATGCACAGACCTTAGAAACCAGTAAGTACATCTGATGAGCTGCCTGCACAAATCTCTGTGTGCATACAGCTCTATTCATTCATCTGATCCTTCACCTACAGTATCCCTAAAACCTCCTGGTACAAAAGAGCAGAGGGGGTCAATGTATCCTGACTTAAAAGAGCAAAGTCCTCAAATATTCTTATAGTGTGTACCCAACTTAGTATAATGGACAATCGCTGATGGCTGCGATCAGCACCCTGTGAGGTTCCAGAATCTCCATAATTAAGACAGCAATGTCTTACAGCTTCCAGTCTCTGGACTCCATGAGATAAACTATTATTTTATTTCCCCACACAGAGATGCTTGGTTGATGAAATAGAAATGACCTTCCCAAAGGGTCACAGGCAGTTTATGGATATTTTTGCTACATACTATAGAGGCAGGGCTGGTTTATCATGATGGTTGCTAAAGTCATTCCTGGCAAAGTTCTGAAAACTGCAGGGAAGACTGAACATTGTTTGTACCCTTAAAGCAAACTTGCCATTGCTACTGAGCTTTCTGCATAGCAAAAGCCCACAACATGTTTCATGCACTGCCTCTCTACTAATGGAAGGGAGAGCCGTTATTTGAATGCATTCAAGTATCATTGACAGTGGTATACTTCAGAAGGCTGGCTGTGGATTGTGATTCATATAAAAACGCATATATGCAGATTAAAATGCTGAAAAAGAGACACTTGTCACTTCAGAAAACCAAAGACTTATAACCTAAGCGCATATTCATAGGAGACAAGGAAAAGTCATGAAAGTTTGCTTGCTCTTACTTCAGCCCGCAGGGCCTGGAAACTAGTGATGTCATTAAACCAGCTCTCCAATGTTACTCTTCTCCTGGGATATACCATGGGAACGACATTTGGCTCAACCTTCATGACCTCAGCTTCCTTTTCAGTTTGAGGTAGGGTGTCTCTAATATCACTACAAGCCCCTGTGTCCCAATCCTGTTATCTACCCACCGATACTCACATTTCATAAACTCCATAGTGAGAATAGGGTCACTATGTGTGTGTAAAACGTGATCCTCTGAGCAGAACTACCATCCTGTTCCTTAGAGCAGCTGTGACAGCATATATGCCAGGCAAGCTCTCTCCTTCTGAGCCACACTCCTGACCACACCACAAATGTTTAGCCCACAGCTTCCTCAACTAGCAGCCTTCGTGGAATCTAGAGAACTTGATCAGTTACGCTTTGTCTGAAGAAACTGATGCAGCTAGGCTGATCTCCACAGACCACTAAAATCCTCTTCGTATCAACTGCCTTCTTAATTCATTGGAGATGTTCTCCCTGGGATGCTCAGCTCAGCTGTTTGGTGCCAGAAGCCTAGCCTTCAGCCTGTCTCTGCATCAGTATGACTTATTGCACTTAGTCAACTCCAGGTTTTGATTTCAAGTGAGTGAACACTCAGTGTTCATTGTAGGGGTATTCTTTGGCCCAATTTCAGTAATTTGGGACATAGGGAAGCCCACGGAAAAGATCAGAGATGGAAGAAAGGTGAGTGGTATACTCAGAGCACACACTGCATGCGTTGATTACTTTCACTATCTCATATGGGTACCATCTTAGTTCAGGTTTCTATTACTGTGAAGGGATGCTGTGACAAGGCAGCTCTTATAAAGGAAAGCATTCAACTGCTGTTCATCACCAAAGGAAGTCAGGACAGGAACTCACACAGGGCAAGAACGTGGAGGCAGGAACTGATGCAGAGGCCATGGAGGGTGCTGCTTACTGGCTTGCTTCCCCAGGCTTGCTCAGCTTGCTTTCTTATAGAACCCAGGACTACCAGCCCAGGGATGTCAATAACCACAGTGGGCCCTCCTACCTTTGATCACTAATTGAGAAAATGCCTTACAGCTGCATCTCATGGAGGCATTTCCTCAAGAGAGACTCCTTTCTCTGTGATAACTATAGCTTGGGTCAAGTTGACACATAAAACCAGCCAGTACACTGATAAAAGTTACTCAGTGCTCAAATCAAAGTTGTTACTAACCTACAATTTATTTTTTATAAAATACTGTGTTGGGTCAAGGGATGTAAGAGAACACTTGTGATATGAGCAGGAGGACCTGTGTTCAAATCCCTGGAACCCACGCAAGGAAAAAAATACTGACCTGTTACCCCAGTGCTGTGGAAGACAGACACAAGATGGCTAGAGCTTGCTGACTGCCTATATAATAAACATATATATATATTGTTTATTGAAACTAGTGGAGAAATAACCCTGATATATCTGCCACTGGCCTTCACACATGAATGCATGGGCCCAAAGACACACATGCACTTGTAGCATATACCCTCACATACACACCCACTCACACATGTGATTAAAAAAAGCAACATGTCAGAGCATAATAAAAAATTCAACTAAGCAGGATTTGTTTGTGCTTAACCCATCTCCATATTTTTGGCATCTTAGAAAAATACAAAATGTGTTTTCAGATTATAAAATATCTATTCAAGGGAATAAAATGGGGAAACTCAAAGGCCACTTGGAACCTTGCCAACTAGAGAAAGGTCACCATCATTTTTCCCCGTGAGTTGATTTCTTAATTTTTTTTTTCATCTGTAACATGAATTAGGACATGTCTTCTTTTAACATGATATGACATGAGCTTTCACTCTCACAACCAATTCTGTGTATCTGCAGGTAGCACACCTATGAATTCTCCTAAACAGGGACTGAAAATTGTGGGTACAGAGTGCAAATTCACTGAGCATGGGCACTTTTAATGTCACTGTTCCCTAAAAATGTAGATCAGCAGCTATTTACATAGCATTTACATTGTATAAGATGTTATAAATAACACAAAGGTGATTTGGAGTACACTGGAGGATGTGTGGTTATATGCAAATCTGCCACCAGTTTACATAAGGGACATTTGCATCGTCGGATACTGGTGTCCTTGGAGTCTCTGACACTAAAGCTTTGTGGACTCATAGGGTCAAGAGTAGTTTGCTTTTCAAATATGTCAGTGATATTGTATCAGTTGAACATGCTGTTTCAGGTGGAGAGCCTACCACAAAGAGTTCAGCACCTGTCATCAGCACCCAGCTTTTGCAGAGTGGTTATCCTACATTTACACTGTAATAGCACCTGCCTAATGACAATCCTGATCTACAAATGCCTCTTGTCCCCTGTCAAAGAAAAGAAGACTGAAACTGAAGTTCGTGCATGGCTGCAGTTCCAATGTTTCAATTTGTGAGTATTGATGCTCTTTGGCGTTGACATCAATGATCACATCCTGCACACTTGCTTCCTCTAAAGCCCTGTCCCCAGATTCTCATTCTCTCTAAATCACCTGATACCACTCCATCTCAGGTGGGCTTTATAGGTGCTTCCTAGGTCCCCATATGTACTCCACACTCAAGGTGGCTCTGAAGTCTAATCTGGAGTGGAGGCTTACTTTAGCATTTGTTCATTGTAGTACAGACAAATTACTTACTTTGCCCATCCAAACCTCTATCTCTATGGTAGACCAAACAGAAGCATCAGTGCATCTACCTCATAACATAGGTATGAGGTTTCAACTAATGTGTGCACATAATTTTATATACAAAATATCATTTGGCCTTTTATCTGTCTTGGGCCATTGTATGTGGGATGTATGTACACATGAATTATTTAATGCATAGAATACAAAGAATGTTTAATGCACATAATATGTTAAATTTAATATTTCATATGCTTTATATGCTTAAATGTAAAACTCTCTGGATCCAGATAATCATTATGGTGTACATGTTTATATAGTCCAGTCTCTCCCCTGCATGTTTTCTCTTTCCCTGTTCAGAGAGCTATAGATTTTTTTTGTCTAATTGGCCAGGAAATGAATGACACAGTAGGATCCCAGAGAATAAAAACGGGCACATTCCTAGCTCTGTAGTTTCAAAAGCTGAGGTGCTAGCAAAAAATTAAAAAAAATAAAATAAATAATAAAGTAAAAATAAAATCTTCTTGGGAGGATATTTTTATCTGAGAGAACCAGTGTTTTTTCCCCTTACTGTCAGACTCAATCTGTTTTCCTAAATGGAAGGAAATGAAGAAAGGGAGTCAACCGAAGAAAAAGAAGGCTTAGTGCTTGGGGTCCTGAGAAGGGAGATTGGCTCTGTTTCCCACTATTGGTGAATGTGAGAATGACAGATAGAAAGAGATCCGGGTCTCAAGATGTCAAGAGCTCCCTTGATCCATACTGCTCAGCCTCAAACAAAAGTACCAGGAGGGTGGTTCACGGGTCACACTCTCCTTGTGTGCCATAGGTGAGGACAGAAACAGGATGGGAATTCATTTCTCAACACCATCACTAGAAACTGGAGCAGGAAGTTAAGAATGATGCCTTGGAAACAAAGTTCCCTGGTTTAAAGGGGAAAAAAAAGAGGGCCACTATTCTTTCAACTAACAGTTGAACAAAGAAAGGACAAGACAAAGAAGATCAGGGAAAGCACGGATAACAGAGCATGGTGTAAGCCCTTCACAAAGGTGATGCACCCTGGAAGAGAATACAGTTCTGCCAACAGACAGGAGACACAGAGCTTCATGAGAACTGGATAAAATAATCTTTCCCCTGTTAGGTAGAAACAGGATCCAGGATAGGGTTAGGTTTACATTAAGTAATGCAACTGGCTTATAGGTAGTTGTGAGCCACTGATGCAGGTGCTGAGAAAATACTTAGTTCCTCTTAAAGAGTAGAAGGCTCTCTTGACTACTGAGCCATCTTTCTATCCCCCCAACACAGCTTTAAACTAGGCTTGTTTTATCTTCCCGTGGAGAAACTCTTGTGGTTAGGTGGTCACATCTGACTGAGATGGAAAGAGGACCAGACAGAGCATCCCACAAAGGAATGTGAATCCTTGCTATCAGGTAATGTGATATAAGCTACACATATCATTTCCCTGGGCTCTTTGCTGACGCCCTCTTGACAAGGAGAACATTTTTGGAATTTGCATTTAAGCAATTCCAATGGGGAGAAAGATAGGAAGGAAAGAATGGGTTGAGTGGAAATGAGACAATATCAGCCATGATTTGAGAGTTTTGAAGTCTGCCTGCCAAGTAAGTGGGGGGAGTGTTTATAATTCTGCCTACTTTTGCATATGTCTGAAATTTTCCATACAAAAACTGCATGTGAGGTTTTTTAAAAAAATAATCCACATCTGCCTCTGGAATAGTTCCAGCAACTCCCACCCCTGTGATAAAAAACACATCCCATCTGTCCCCCTAGTGACTTGTCAGAGCACATTTTAGATTACTGTATTCTGCTTAAATTCTAGACCTAGTCAGGGCACTGAAATGGCCAAACAGTGCACCTGGAATAATTAGAAAGTACGTTTTTGTTCATGTATGCAAGATCGTTCAAGAACTTACAAATCAAGCAGAAATGTGTGAATAATTCCTCTGACCTAAGTTAATTGTGATTATCCCAAGACTGTGTTATTTTTATGTATGAGCCTTTGGAAATTAAAGATATTTATAAATCCATCAAAGAGTGCATTCTGTTGATCGAAAAAAAGCAAGAGTTGAACCAAACTTAATGGAAGAGGACAGAGTGGACCTACATGTTCACTTAGCATGAGTCAGGTATATGTTCATAGAGGAATGATGTCTTAGTTACTCATCAGACTGACCTAAGATGAGCTTCCATTATGCATGGGACAGTCATTACAGAAACAGAGCCCCCAAGACACCTGAGGAGGTCCTGGGAGAGCTAGCTGACTCATACTTCCTTTCAAATGTCAGATGCATGTTTGATCAAGAAAGTCTGCTCCAGGAGCATAGCAAAACTGAGAGGCTCCACACAGCAGCCAATGGATACAGATACAGACCTCTAGGAGTCTTATAGAAGAGTTGTGGGAAGGACTGAGGAGCTGAAGAGGACAGGGAATCCACAGAAAGACCAACAGAGTCAAATAACCTGGACCCTAGGGGCTCCCAGAGACTGAATCACCAACCAAAAAGTGAGCATGGGCTGAACCTAGGCCCCTTGCACATATACAGCAGAAGTGAAGCTTAGATTTCAGGTGGGTCACTCAACAACTGAAGCAGGGACTGACCCTGAATCTGTTGCCCACCTGTGGATCCAGTTCCTCTAGCTGGACCACTTCATCTGGCCTCAGTGAGAAAGGATGTATCTATTCTTGTAGTGACTTGATGTGCTGGAAGGGAGTACCCAGAGGGAGCTTAGTGGGTACTAGGAGGAAAGGGGAGTTGATATTGGAATGTAAAGTGAATGAATGAATGAATGAATGAATGAATAAATAAATAAATAAATAATAAGATCTGTTCAGGGATCCCTGAATCTATAAGGGGAAAAAATTGAAACATAGAATCAGTGTCATTGTTTTCTTTTCCCACTATGCAAATGAAAGATATATGATAAAAAAAAAAAAGTCAAACTAGAAGGCTAAAAGTATGATGTTAACCAATGCCATTTCTAGATGAAAGAGAAAGGAGAAGACACATTTTCACCAAGGGCCATCTACCTCTGATGTGTCAGTTTCCCTGTCTTATATTCTATCAGTGATTTAGAGCTCTACCCATTTTTTTGTTCATTTAACTTTGGTCTTTTCCATGTTGAGTGCAAGAATTATACCAATATATGGACTTAGAATGGTAGTCCCCCTAAAACAAATAATAAAGTGAGAGGAACAGTGCAAAGTCCACCCACTGAGGAAATCACTGAAGAGGCACCTCAAAAACTAAATGCAAGTCTATAGTGTGTGGTTGACAGTTATAAGAAAGGACCATAAAGGGTAAATGGCTTGACATAAGCTTCAAAGTACTGAATCATAATAACTTCTCTTTGATGTAAAATGACATCAAACAGTAATAAATATTGGCCCTCTCTTTCTTAGTAAGTCTATATGTATCTGGAACATTTGTCTCATAGACGCATACACCACCACATATATACAGGTAACCAGAAATACTGAGTGCTGCTCTGTGAAATGGGTGAGACCAAAGGATCCAATACCACAGTATCACCAACAGCATGTTTGTGTCCAGCACCAGCAGCAACACTATCACCAATACCATCAAAGGCATCCGAGAAACATTCTTATCAAAAGCAATACCATCACCTTACTTTGATCACCGTCAACACCAACACAACCCACCATCACCAATGAAGCCAGAAACAGTACCAAAATCATCACGATCATAATCATTACCACAAATACCATGATACCAGTACTACCACAAACATCTTTACCAGTGACATTAAGATGCCACCAGAGACGTCATCTAGAAGCTGTTACAACACGCTATGATAAACACCACTACCCAAACCACAATAGAACCACAAACACCATTAGAGAACCACCATCAGTATCAAAGCAACAGCATTGTTGGGATCCAGGAATTGCCTCACAAACCACACAGACAGTGATCACATGTCAGACAGGGATAGTTCATTGAGCACATGTCCAGGACTGATCAACAAGGGCCATGGTCCAGATTTGAGAATTGAACCATGACCCTGAGTTAAGATCCTACAGTGTTTTTAAGCCCTGAATCCACAAACTTTGATGCCAAGTTATTTCACCAGGATTTAGGGATAGGCGATTTCCCTAAGAACATGTCTTTGTTGTACATTTATCCAGCTTCCATTGGTTGGAATATTCAACCGTGGCAGATTTGCCTTCTCTACCATTCATGTCTAAACTTGCCAACCAGGATTCTAGTTCCCCATGTACATGTCTCTTTCTGCCAAGTAGGATGTCAGTTCCCAGGGAGGTCTTGAAAAATTAAACTTTACTAGACCACTATGCAAAATGGGAGTCTTATTCCAAATAGTTTGTCTCTCTTATGTTGGGGTCTATCCAAGGGGCAGCTAGCTTACACTATAAAAGCTTATACATAGGTACAGGAAGTGCTGTTGGTGGTTAGTTCGAGTCCAAGCTTATTGTGGGTAACTATACAAAACAGTTCTACTGACTTCTATTGTGATTGGTTTCCATGGGCACAAAACATAACAGAATATGTAATCAATCATGGTATTTGAAATTTTCCCAGTAGTAGCAGAAACATATGAGAAAGTTTCCTTAAAATGGAAGGCTATCCAGGTAACAGTTACCTAGGCCTTAACATTCCATTTAGGCCTTAATATTTTTCCTAGGTCCTATCATTCCATTTAGGCCTTAATATTTTACCTAGATCCCAAGAGTAACAGCAGCAGCAGCAGCAGCAGCAGCAGCAGCAGCACACAAAACCCACCATCATCATTATGAAATCCATCAAAAGCTGTGGGTTCCCAAGCTAGATGAAGGATGGTAAAGTCTTGCTCATATTCTGGATAACTCTCAGAGAGCATGGCAAGAGTGGGCTGCTCCCTACCCAAATCCCTTTGGGTCTACTCAACTCCATAGCGACAAAGGCCACATCGTGATAAAGCCAATTAGGCTTCTGTTTCCCCACCAGAGAACCGACAGCCTGCTAATCTAGCTAATAAGCTTGGAAGCTCCCTCCATGCCCCCGCTGCAAAACTCTCTTCCTTGTCCTTTTCCATCTCCTCCCCACTGACGCAAGCTAGATAATCTATCTGCTCTATTTCAATAAACGAGATGTCCTCCAACACAGTCTCCCTGATCATTTATACCTACCTTACTTACCTCCACCAAAGACTGTGATCCCCAGCTTCTCCGCATCCTGAAACCACCAATGCACAAAGGTCGGTCACGGGGAGGGGATCTACAAAAAGCACAGTCAGCAACACCATTTACCTACATTCTTTTTGTCATGTAGGGCAGGAACTAAGTATATCATATCTTCAAACTGTGTGAAAGTCAGGCATTAGCTTCTTTTATTACAACACACTGTTGAAAATGGCATTTCGTAAGTTACACAGCATCATGTGCAAAGACAGCAGTAAAAGACCATGAGTGTATTTTACTTAAAAATACAGTGTTGTGATTTGGATGAAATGTCCTTCGTGGGCTCATATTCTTGAACACACTGCCTCAGCTGGTGCTGCTGTTTGGGGAGGCTGCAGAAACTTCAGAGAGTGCATCCTAGCTGGAAGAAGTGTATCATAGAGGAAGACTTGTATATTAGTCTTAGCAACTTCCTGTTATGTTTCCTCTACTTCCTGTTCCAACTACTGCACAAGTGACTCTGCCACATGCTCTTGCTGTCACAGAGGTGTTCTGCTATGCCTTCCCTAAGATAATGGAGTTACCTTCTAAAGCCATGAGCCAACATAAATCCTTCCTCACTTAAGCTTCCCGTGCCAACAATAAGAAAATTGATTAGTAAATATACTGTTTTATGTAAAACTCCAGTGTCATCTCAAGGGTCAGGAATCAAGAGGAGAGATGACGATCAAAGGCTAACTTGGAGAAGAGGGGACCAGAGGTGAGGGGACAACAGAAAGACAGGGCAAGAGCCTCCGCAACTGGAGCTGACCCCTGAGTTGACCTCTTCATATTATAGTTGAAGATTACTCATTATTTCTATATCTTGCTTTGCTTGGGGGTGAGTAAGAAATAAAGACAAGATCTATATATTTCCAGAAAAATTTCTGGAAAGTTACAGAGGAGTTTCTAGAATTCCTTCGGTATTCTTAAGCAAGCCACACAAGAATATGAATTCCAAGAGGAGTTAAAGGCACAACAGCATAAGCAAAAATCATTGGTTAGTAGTGAATGTCAGGTTGACAAAATCTAGAATCACCTAGGGGACAAGTGTAAAAGTTAGGCCTGGTTTTTCCTCTCAGATCCTTCCTCTCAGGAATAAGATTCAGACTCAAAATATATTTACAAATACCATGGCTATATTGCTATGTTTCCCCTGATTGGATCATAACTTAAATGATCCCATTTATTCTGATCTACATTCTGCCATGTGGCTGATTACCTGTGCTGAGGTACCATGAGTCATCTCATCTTCCCAGGCAGATCTCCTGCATGGTTCTATCCCAGAAATCTTTATGCCTCCAGGATGTCCCACCTTCTATTCTACTCTTTCCTATAGGCCAGAGATTTTTTAAATTGACAGTATTGACAGGTATCTGTATATTGCATACAATATACAGATATTCTCTCTACAGACAAGCCTCTGGTCTTATCTGTGAGAAACTTTACAAATTGTGTTAATTGAAATAAGAAAGCCTACCATGAACGTGGGCAGGTCTATGCCATGGGATGGACCCCAGTCTAAATAATGAGTTTCTATCTCTCTGCATGCTAACTGAATACAATGAGATCAGCCAGCTCACCTCCCCACAGTGATGCACTGTATCACCAAACTGTGAGCTAAAATAAGCCTTTCCTCTCTTAAGTTGCTTCTTGTCTGGTACTTGATCACAGCAATGGAAACAGTAATTGATACAAACGTTAACAATGGAATGTATTCATAAAATAATAGCTAACACTGGAATAAAAGGATCTCGTCTATCAACATGCTCAGGTTTGAAGAGACTACTGTATGACTGGATCAATTGAACTTAGGTAACCCAAAATCAAAATAAAATAGAAAAAAATACACTTTGTAGCTCTATAAACAATCTAATTGCTGCTGCTAAGTGATGAAGTCAAACACCCTTGAGAATTCATAGAATTCACATGTTGAAATGACAGGAAAAGACAAGTGATCAGAAGACATCTTTCTGAAGAAGATAGGAAGAGGAAAAAAATCAATAGAAAAAACTAAAATGTACAAGAAAAGTGAAGGCAAACATTTGGTGTATGCAACATCAGGGTGCACAATGCATCATTCTGAGTGAATTTCTTAGTGAATATTTTCAAAAGAATAAAAAGTTGTGCCTGTGTACAAGTGTGTGACTGAGGAGGTGAGAACAGAAAACCCAGGAGAAGAATATCCATCTACCTCATATGCAAAGCAACATACTAGCTTTGTGTCAGCAGGGCACAGTACACAGTGGATCATGTGTTTGATCTGAGGATTTTTTACTCTTCTGTCCATATAAGAGAGGCAGTCCCACATATCTAGGGCATCTGCAATTTATCAGAAACTCTTCGGTGAAATAGAGAACTGATGGTTATTAATTGGTGAGTAGTTAACTGATTGGGGAAAACAAATCCAGAAAAGGTATGAGGAAGATAATCTGGCTGAAGCCAGTCTACAAGAACCTGTCACCGTCTCACACTTGAGCAGAAGGAAAACCATTGGCCCACTATAGAGATCCCTGTTCTGTTTTCACAAGCTCCTTCCTGTCCACGTTCTATTACAAGTTCAGCTAGGGAGAGCAAGTCTCACCCACACAACGGGGCAAGTCCATTTTTCAATCTGGTCTCTTAAGAGTAGGGTTTATTTAAGTTGTTAGCAATGTGTGACTTTGTTTAAGGCAAAATGTCAAATGCAATTACAGTAGCACCCAGACTGACCTACTTTAAAACTGGTTTGATTTAAAAACGTCTATTTTCCTCCTGAACTCTTAGTATCTTAGCAAGACATGTTAGAATAATAAACAATTCTGAAACAACATTTTAAAAAGTGAAAAGAAAACCCATAATTTTGGCTCAGCTTCCTAGATGGGGGATTTACCTCAGCGATGACAACATCTGTGGGCTGAGAACAAGGGCAAAAATAAATGTGAAGAATTGCAAGGATTGCCAAAAGCTCAGAGCTAAAATTATTAAAGGAAAAATATGCTCGCCAAATATAAGATGTCTGGCCTGCTCACCAATTTCAAATTGTTCAACAGTGACCCAACACTGAGTTATTTAAGGGTCAGCAGCAACAATTTGTATTCATTACCTGACCTGAACATATGGTCAGAATATGCAGTCTTCATCCTCACCAAGGATATGGTGGGGAGACAGAGGTATTCCCTCAGCTTTGGATGCTCAGATCTTTGGCAGGGTACTGTGTGTCATAGAAGGGTAGTCCTGTACCCACTCCTACCATTCTGGCTCTTGTTCATCAGAGAGAGCAGAGAGATGATGGAAACCCCTTCCCAATGAGGCAATCTGTATACCAATTTACATTCCCAACACAGGTATGCCTTTCCCCACATCCATATCAACATTTTTTCCTCTGGTTTGTTTTGGGGGATTTGTTTGTTTGTTTGTTTGTTTGTTCATTCATTTTTAGTGATGGCCATCTCTCTACCCGCCCATTCTCTTTAACCCATTCCACACCTAATAAAATATCCACAGTGTGTCTGTGCTGGTGTGTCTGAGCTTGTAGCCCTAACAGCATAGACCTGCCTCCTTCACTTCATTGCCCCCAGAGGCAAAGCTTCTGCAACTCTCTTTCTAAGATTTCCTTTTTTATTAATTATTTTACTTATTCATATTCCAAATGTTGACCCCCTTCCTGGTTCCCCTTCCACAAATTTTGTACCCCATTCCCCCTCCTCCCACCACCCACTCCACCTCACCCTGCTAGCATCCCCCTTCCCTAGGGCATTACGTTTCTACAGTATTAAGTGCATCCTTTCTTACTGAGGCCAGACACAGAGCAGTTCATGTATGGTCTTTGGTTGATGGCTTAGTCTCTGGGAGCTCTGAGGGGTCTTGGTTAGTTGGTACTGTTGCTTCTTCCTATGGGGTTGCAATGTAATAATTCTTTAGTTATACTCCGTAGAGTGGAATACCTGGGTCATATGGTATCTCTAGGTTTAACTTTGTATTACATTTATTGACTGGTTGCTTTAGAGAGAGAGGGAGGGAGGAAGGGAAGGAGAAGAGGGAGGGAGGAGGGAGGGAGGGAGAGAGAGGAGGGAGGGAGGGAAGAAGGGAGGGAGGGAAAGAGAAGGGAAGAGAGAGAGAGAGAGAGAGAGAGAGAGAGAGAGAGAGAGAGAGAGAGAGAGAGAATGGGGTAGATTGAGCATAAGTATACACTACAGCAGATGGTCAGAGATAACTTGAAAGGGTCATCTCTCTCCTATTGTGTGAATTCTAGACATCACAATCAGGTCTTCAGGCATGATGGCAAGTGCTTTTACCCACTAAGCCACGAGGGAGGCACTCTAGTTCTACGTCAAGTTTCCTGAGAGGCCTTTTTCATAGTGGTGACACCAGTTACCTTCCCTCGTGTGTTGTGCTGGGTACTGAAGCTGGTGGGTTACTCACCTAATATTTGCTTCATTTCTATCCCACATAGAAGGACATACATTCAACAAAAAGCTCAAAGACTTGCCTGTAGCTTGGCCAAGAGACTAAAAAATTCTCTACTGTCCCACACAGTTCCGTTTCTCCTACCCTTCTGTCCTCCACACACTGTGCTGGTCTGTATGTTGTGCCATGTAAGCTCTATATGAACCTTCCTCCAAGGAGCTCATCCTTAAGATGCCCAGTTCTCCTCTTCTGCATACTAAAAATGATTTAGTTGGGATTCCTAAAGAAACAGAACAAGTATCTCCTAAGAAAAGGTCAAAAATCTGGTAGTTGCTCCACAAGAGTGGATGTCTCCACAGCCCCAATCTGGTGCTGGAGGCCTAGACAATTTCTAGAGAGATGCTGGTCTATATTGGAAACCTGAAGAAGATTGGTCCAATCCCAGGAAGGCAGAAGGAATTCGCTCTCATGCTCAAACAGGAGGCATTCAGCTAACTCCAGGGAAGGAATGCCTCAGCAACAGGAGGCATTCAGCTAACTTTTCAGTTAGAGTGGGGGCAAGAGAACAAATGAAAAAAATCTTCCTTATTTCATCTCCTTCTATGTTGGCTGTTATCAAAAGGATCAGCCTAGATTTAGCATAGATCTTTCCACCTCAAGTAATCCAGTCGAGAAAATCCTTCATGGACCTTACCAGATGCTTGGATTTTAACTGATTCCAGGAATAGCCAGGTTGACAACCATGATTAACCATCACACTTGGCCTACTGCCAATGCCTTACTCAGGATGTCTAGCCCTCTCTCAGGCATCTGAGATCCATTTTCTACAAACTCAAAAATTGTCCAGCATGGTGGCACACACCTTTACTCCCACATGCAGGAGACAGAGGCAAGTGGATTTCTTGCCTTCAAGGACACCCTAGTCTACATAGTGACTTAGAGAACAACCAGGACTATGTGTGGAGAACCTGTCTCAGAAAACCAAAACACACAAACAATCTCCCAAAAATATGACATCATTCTTTGCTTTTCTTGCTCCTTGTGGTTGTATTGTTATGTCAGTATTTCTAACAATAGATGCCTCAACAAAATAGTTGATTAAATATGGTTTTCTGTATCAATACAATACTGGTAAAATTCTAACACAGTTGAATGACTTCAGTCCCTAGGTACTTAACAGAAATGAAAGTGTCACACAAGGGCCTGGTGTCACCATGCTCTGATGAGGAGGATTTGTAAGTCTTCTGAAAGACAATTTTGAGAGAATAATATCTTTGGGCTGTGACTCATACACTAGCAGTAATAACAAATGCAAACAAGAAGTCCCAGAAAATACCAACTTGCAAGTCTGTACTCTTCTTGCAGCTGGCAAATATGAGCCTGGGCATTGCCATAAATTTGCTAATAAATAGAACTGAAAACAGGAAATGAATGTAGTCACAGTGCATACATCAATGCACAAAAATGTCACAATAAAACCCATTTGTTGGTATGATAAATAGATAATAAACAGTGTTAGTGGGGAGCTAGTGAAATGGCTCAGTCATAAACAGCTTGCCATGCAAGTATAGGGATCTGAGTTCAATCTCCAGGACCCACATTTTGAAAAAGAAAATTCAGGCATATGCTAGTAATCCCAGTACTGAGGAGACACAGGCATGAGGATCTCAAAGGTTTGCCAAATTGCTAAGTCCAGAGGGAAAGTTTACATCACCATCTCAAAAATCAAGTGGAGCTAGAACCATGGCTCAGTGGTTAAGAGCACTGACTGCTCTTCTAGAAAAACCAAGTTTGATTTCAAGCACCTACAGGGACGCTCACAATCATCTACATTTCCAAGTCCCAGAAGATCTGAGGTCCTCTTATGTTCTCTCAGGACACTGCAGACACATGATATGCCTACATACAAGCAGGTGAAACACCCAAATACATGCAAAATAACAAAAAAAAGCGAATGTAAAACTAATAAAAATTGAAGTTGAGAACTAGTTAGGAAGACACAGAAGGGCAACCTCTGACCTCCACTGTATAAGCACACATGTGCACACACATGTACTTACATACACAAACACAGAGTAAGAATGAAAGTAATTGTGACTCTTAGTAGCCTAGAATTCATAAAGTAGGTTAGGCTGCCTGGCCAGTATGCCCCAGTAATCTGTCTATCTCTACCTCTCCAGCTGGTATTATAAGCTTATACCTCCATACACACCTTTTTTTTTTTTTACATGGGTTCTGGGAATCAAATTCAATTCCTCGTGATTGCCAAGCAAACATAATACAAACTGAGGCAGGAGCTGTTACTGTCACTGGGATTCACCCATTGTCTTTTCCCATGGTTACAATTGGAGGTTCATAGGTTGAGAAGATTCCATAGAATGGTCAATGGCAAAAGAAAGAGACTGGCAGCTGAACAAGAAAAATGAGTGTGCTAGTTGAGAGACAGCAACTGTGTTGGTTATTGCTATTCAGCAAAGCAAAGCTACCACATCTGACACAACTGCTCTCTGGAAGGTGCTAGCAACAAATAAAACATAAGAACTTGACCTTCACTTCCAGTGACATCAGTGCAGCCCACTGTGTGGACCACTTAAAATTTTAGACAGTTTCAATGTATTAGCATGGATAATGGTGGAAAACTTAATCTAAATATTTGCTAGATACAAATTCGATGCACAAACGTACTTTTTCCTTATCAAACACTATTAATATTTGAGTGTCTGAGCATGTTCATGCGTGTATAGGTTTACATATTTGAGGACGATAGAGAACTGCCCCTGGTCTTATTCCTCAGGTACTGCCTACAATCTTTTGATTTTTGACACAGAGCCTCTTAGTAGCCTAGAATTCATAAAGTAGGTTAGGCTGCCTGGCCAGTATGCCCCAGTAATCTGTCTTCTCTACCTCTCCAGCTGGTATTATAAGCTTATACCTCCATACACAACTTTTTTTTTTTTACATGGGTTCTGGGAATCAAATTCAAGTCCTCATGATTGCCAAGCAAACTAATGCAAACGAGCCGTTTCTAAAGCTTAGATACTCATCTTATAAACATAGTGTACTAGAATATGAGTTTTTCCTTCCTTAGACTGTTCTTTAAAAGCAGTTTTATAAAGTCACCCAGAAGCCCATATGGTGTCTCTCTCATCTTTTTCTTCCTTCTCTGTGTTGTGCTTGTTGTTGTGTGTGTTTTGTGTGTGATGTGTGTGTGACGTGTGTGTATGTGTTTATATTTTAGACCATTTTATTTCATAATTCAAGTGTTCAGACTGGTGAGCGCATCACCAGCTCAATGACGTCCACTCAACCCAAGAACTGTTAAAAGTCTCTGCCTCATTGTCAAGTGTGCCTCTCATTTTACTGTTCTGCTTTTCAATCTATTCTTCCCCAATTTCCTATCCAGTTGCTTCATCTATGAATCTCATATTTCTTGTAGAATGACTTCTATGTACTGCAAGAAAACCTCCTGCCTGTAAGTTGAAGTGAGCCTTCCTTCTTCGTGTACTGTTAACTTGTATTACTCCAGTAGGCACCAAAGCCTAGAATGTGTAAGGGTTGCCTCTCTGGAAGGGACCACTGTGGCTCATCTTCTTAGAGCAGAAGATGCCATGGAAGCATTGCTAAGAAGAGAGAGTGGTCTAGGGAGGTAAGCCAAGCAGTAAAGGTTTGCCTTGAAAGCTTGCAACTTCATTCAGTTCGAACTGGGCATGGTGGCGTTTGCTTGTCATTGCACTGCTAGGGATGCAAAGACAGAGCTCTGGAGCTTGCTAGTCATTCACCCTATCCCAATATGCAAGTTCTAGGCTATTGAGAGAGCCCATTCTCAAAATACAAGGTGGACAGCATCTTGAAACTCCCACATGTGTGTACATGCATGCATGCATGCATTAGTTACTTTGGGATGACAGGTTGCTGATGGAATGCAGCTGTCTTTCTCTAACCTCTGAGCTACACTTTCCTACTCAGCTTTCTTCTCTTTTTTCAGGTACATCCCTAAGCCTTTCTGATGGCTTAAATATAAACGTGGCTCTTTGCATGGACAAGCACTATGGATTCCATCTTCTGAAGTAGAAATGTTCCAGTCTTTAATAAACACCCAGAACAGTCATTCCTGTGACTGACACTTGATAGACATCTGAAGCGATCCTCAGTCAGCAGACTGAATGAACCAGAATTAATTAGCCAAGGTCCTGGATGCTCCTTTTGCAGGGGTTTGCGGCTTCGTGATTAACATTTCTTCTTAGCGTTCGCATTTCATTTAATGTACCGTTATTAATGAAAGACTGATTGAATGAGTCCTAATGTGATTGAATTCTGAATTAATGTGTTTGAATAATTTATTGTTTTCATAATTCCAAGGCAGAGGATGAGTGGGCTGGACTTCATGACCTCCCCCCAGCGCAATTCAAAATGATAAACCCATTTCACCTTCAGATCCACTTAAATCTCTATGACGATTTGTTTGTTGACTACAATAATTTTCCTTGGTGATGACAGGTAGGTAAATTTTCTAGCTTTAGGCTGGAAGTCTTGGTTTTTTTCTAAGTCTGCAGACATATCCTTCTATGTTGGGAAAGACAGTGCATACAATTCAATGAGCCGGTGAAGCTGTAATTCAGTACTGAGATGCTGTTCAAGGTGTGAAACTGTCTAAGATTCCCACAGCTCCAAGTCTTCAACTGAATTATGTTTTCAATCTGACCACTCCAGCCCCCTGTATATTTCTTCTACGTAAACAGCATCGGGAGTATAATATATGAATCCCCTCCTGTTTCTCGATGCCATTCAATAAAGCATCTGTTTTGGTTTTCATTTTAAACAGATGGAAGCCAAAAAAACAGAATTAGAATAATAATCCTAGGTGAATTGAGTTCAATTATCATTTCCATAACATGCTGTGCATTGAGAAAGATGTGTATACACACCAAGTTCCATGAATCGAAGTTTGGCCACAGACAACTGTTTTTGTTTATTCAGTCAGATATGCTTCAGGTTTTAAACTGTACAGTTTGGGCAATTTTACATGAAAATAGTTCACTTAATTAAACTTAAAAACATACATTACACCTTTGTGGTATCTTGTGTGAGTCTGTGGTGGTTAATTTTCATTATCAGCTTGACCGTATTCAGAATCTTCTAGTAGATACACCTCTGGGAACCACTCAGAATGTAGGTGACCCTGTCCCATAGGCTTGGAGTCCTACATTGAATAGAAAGAAGAGAACAAAGAAAGGTCAGGCTTTTTCTTCTCTCTGCTTCCTGACTGTGGGCACAGGGTGGCCACTGCTTCTGCTGCCACAGCCTGAACCAAGCCAGCCATCATGCTGGACGGATACCATGTCCTTTCTGCCATGATAGATTACTTCAACTATGAACCTGAATAAACTCTACTTGTTAAGCTTTTTTTCTTCAGGAGTCCCATCACACCAATCAGAAAGATAAGTAATACAGAGAAAATGTCCTTTGCCTAGTGCAAAAATTTACACAAGTATTTTCACAAGCAGAAAGTCAATGAAGTTTCTCAAACATGTATATTTGAGATCCTGACCATAAAGCCTATATTAAAATACCTGCAACAAGTAATAGATACATAATAAATGATTTAAAGAGAGAGAGTGAGAAAGAGAGATAGAAAGAGAGAGAGAAAGAAAATATAGCTATCTGACCTCAAACCAACCTCATCTCACTAGATGAATGGATGGATGCATGGTTAGATGCAATGGATGGATGCATGGTTAGAGGGATGTGGTAGATACAGACAGACAGACAGACAGATAGATAGATAACAGAAAGTTTATACGTAAGTGATAAAAAATGCATTATAAGTTGATTGATTAATCTTCAACAAACTCTCTCAGATTAACATGTGCAAGATGTTCAGAGTCACAGAACTCTGTACTGCAAACCCACACAGGTACATAGACCTTGAAGTTAGACAAAGAATGACAAACAACAGTGAATGACATTTGGAAAAAAAATCACAGAGGCCTAAAGAAGCTAGAAAGTGAATGCTTCCTGGCAGTGAGATTCTGTTAAACTCCAGCTGTCTATCACACTAAAATCAAACGCCTTGGTAAATGTCCAGGTGTCCTCATTTTATTGATTACATTAAGAAGAGAAAGTGAGACCAGGCATGGCAGCAAACACCCTTTAAACCCAGCAATTTGAAGGCAGAAGCAAGCAGAATTCTGAGTTCGAGGCCAGCCTAGTCTAAAGAGTAAAGAGTGAGTTCCAGGATAGCCTAGGCCACACAGAGAAACCCTATCTTAAAAAAAAAGGAAGAAGAAAAAGTGATAAAACTTTCTTATCTTGAAAGTTACTTTTATGTACCATCTGTAAAGCTACTCAGAACCACAACTGATGGCAAATACTTTTGCTGAAAACAATACTTACGAAACTCATTGAACTTGGAGAAGTTGATCTGGTGCCTAGGCAGAGCCTTCATCCGCTACAAGCTAATGTTCTTCATACCATAAGATACTCTGCATGCTGCCAAAGGAGAAACTTAAACACCAACGACAAACCTTCAATCTACAGTGGTGTCCTGCCCACAACACTTGTTAGTGCAATGGTGGCATAATGCTCACCAGAGTAACCAACCAACATCTGATTTGATGAAAGGTCCACTCCATGAAATGGAACGTATACCTGGCACTGCTTGAGTGAGCAAGAACCTGAGAATAGAGAGCCCAGAGACCTTGGGGACATCCAAATACTACTATTGAAAAAAAATAGACCAATGATATGACTCCTAGAGAAACTGTGCTAGTCTCACAGATCAGCATCTTGCTCAGCCATCATCAGAGAAGTGTCCTCCTGCATCACGTGGAACAGATACAGATGCAGCCAGACGCTATGCAGAGAGTCAAAGAACTTGGAACACTCGACCCTAAATAGGATGTCTCCATCAACATTCCCACCCCTTAAGTTTCAGGGAACCCTGCAAGAATAAGATGGAGAATGTGTGAGTAGCCAGAGAGGTGGAGGCCAAGGAAACAAGGTCTTCCTAACACAACATTACCAAAACACATGAATTCACAGAGACTGAGGCAGCATGCACAGGGCCTGCATGGGTCTGCACCAAATGGAGTCCTAGAACTGAGAGGAAAAATGGATACATGCCCTCATCCCTAAGCCAGAAGCTATCTGCAGTTAACAACAACTTGCAAATGAAAACTTTAGTTTTCTTCAAGGGAGTTTCACTCCTCTTAAAAGCATAAACTACTCTTAAAGGTAGGCTGCATGCCCAGCAGTCCATGAACAATAGAAAACAAATTCTATGTCAGGTCAGGCCTTTTTCTTTTGTTTTGTTTTTAATTTTATCTTTGTATTTATTTTTATTTTCTCTTCTTTTACCCCACAGATTCTCTGTGTATATTTTATAGCTTCCAGTTTCTGTTTTTAATGGAATTCTGAATGTGCAAACAAGTAAGTCTTTTCATATGTATATGAAGCATATAAATATATATGTTTTGTGTGCCTTTTCTTGGGCTCATTTCCTTCTGTTCACTTGTTTCGTCTTACTCCAATGTATTTGGCTTTGTTTTATTTTATTAAATTTTACTATATATTATATTATTATTCTCCCTTAGAAACCCATTTGTCTCCCTAATGAGAGACAGAAAGGGGATGGATCTGGACAGGCAGGAGAGGAACTGGGAGGAGTGGAGGTAAGAGAAACAGTACTCAGGATATAGCACATGAAAATAATATGTTTTCAATGGAAAGAAGAAAGAAAAAAGGAAAGGAAGGGAAGCAGGAAGGAAGGAAGGAAGGAAGGAAGGAAGGAAGGAAGGAAGGAAGGAAGGAAAGAAGACTGGATGGACTTGTTTCTGTGGGTGCTTTCTTGTTTGGGTCCTACCAGCCCACTCACCTGTTGTGTCAGAAGTCTCGTGCCCCTGTCCTGTAGGTAGACACCACAGGAGCTGCTCTCTGTGAAGAACGGGGCCTCCCTGCAGGTTCACACCATAAAGCTCTCATCTTGTGATTACGCAGATTTCAGGAACACAACCGCTTTAAGCCTGTCGTTGTGTATGGGTGGTTTGTGAAATTTTAATATAGTTACAATTCTGTTCTCCTTTTTCCCCCTCCAAACCCTGCCATATACCCCTCCTTGCTCTTTTTCAACTCTGTGGTTTCTTAATTGTGTTTACATTAGTGTACATTCATCACCACCATCCATCCACAAATCTTTCATACTCCAACATTTAAACCATGGACACATTAAACAATATCCTCACCACATTCTCCCCTCAGTCCCGTGCAACCACTATTGTATTCTGTGTTGCCAAAAGGTAGCAGGTAAAGACCTTTTTACTTTCTCCTCCTTTTTAAAATTATCCCCAGGGAATAAGAACAAAGGACAGAAAGCATACTTGATCAGTGTAAACTCAAATAATAAAACTGGACGATGCTCTCTTTAAAATAACAAGTATATATTATGTGGATATTTTAAAAAAATAAAATTGGGCAAATGAATGTCACATAGATACATGGGTGTAGACACAGAAGTGTTGCTGGCCCTTGAGGACTTCTACAGCTGTCAAGGACGATGTCCTGCAGGAGTGCTGGGCTTGTGCTGTGTGCTTCTGAAATAGCACTGTCCCTTGGCTGTCTCAAGCTCTCCAGCACTGAAACAGAGAATGGGGCAGACAGTTCTCAGTGATTCTCACATGCAAGGCTTTACTACTTGCTTGTTTCCTATTGTACTCTAAAAGGCAGGATTTAGACCTCTTCCTCCCATCTCATGACACTGTTTCCTCCCATGCACATACATGCATATGTACGTATATGTGTTTGCATGTATATTTAAATCTATGGTCCTCAGCTGAGACAGAACATTTGATATTTCTCTTTCTGAGTCTTGCTTATTTCACTTAGCACAATCTATTCAGTTCCACCCATTTTCCTGCACAGATCATGATGGATTTCAGACACAAAATGTGTATGCACTACATTTTTATCCATTTGGCTGTCACTAGACATCCAAGTTGTTTCTTATTTTATTTATCACTATAAATAGTACAGCAATAAACATGGCAGAGCTACTTTCTCTGTGATATTGTGGCTTAGTGTCTTTCAGGTGTACATCCAGGAGTGGTATAGCTGAATTATATCTAAGAAGAGGGAGGATTGGAAGACACCAGAGGGCAATGGAATATGTTTATTACAGAAGAAGAATGGGGACCTACTGGGGTGAATGAAGGTGTTCTGCTTTGATTTCTGCTGCTCTGGTAAAATATTCTAATGGAAAACAACTTAGTAGAAGACAGAGAAATACAGAGTTTAGTTGGCTTATGCTTCCAACTCACAGTCTATCACAGAGGGAAGTCAAGGCAGGAAGTGAAGGCAGGGAACCTTCTTGCTGTTTCACACAGCATTACTTCCTATTGGGTAACAAGCTCACAGCCAAGTATAACAGACATCGTGGAGGAATGCTACTTATTGGCTTACTGCAAGCTCTTGGTTAACTAACTTTCTTCTGTAGGCCAGATTCACTTGTCCAGGGAATGATGCCATCCACAGGAGCTGGAAAATAGACAGCAAAAGCTAACTAGTATCTAAGTGTACCAGCAAAGAATGATGGAAGGAAATACGTGTGTGTGTGTGTGTGTGTGTGTGTGTTGTGTGTGTGTGTGTGTGTGTGTATGTGTGTGTGTCTGTGTCTGTGTCTGTGTGTGTGTGTGTGTGTGTGTGTGTGTATGCATACGTGGGTGTATATGTATATATACATATATATACATATGCATACATATACATATATATGGAAATGTCATGGTGAAACACACTTCTTACTATCCTATACAAAAGAAAAAATCTTTAGCCAAAGGTTTTTCACACAGTATTTCTCCAAATGCAGGAAGCTAAGTGTTTAGGATACAACCTAACAGAGAGATCGGGGAGTCTTGGAAAGCCAGGCAGGTGCATGCTAACACTATCAGTGACGGTTATAGCTGAGGATGCACAGGGTCCCAAATCTTGCATCCTTTTCCTGCTAGATCATAACCTCAAGTAGCCAACGCTATCCTAGGAGAAGTTAAAGTAGCTTAATTTTCAAAGGAATGCTGCCCTTGGCTTTGCTATGAAGACAGCTTGCCCAGGTCTTTGAAATACAGAGAATGACAATGTACCAGAAGCCCATAAACATGTCAGAGAGAGACAGCTTAAATCCTTGCTTTATTACGTTGGAGCTCACTATGTGGAGCTGGGATGAAGGATGAGTCTGGGAGCCGGTTTTTAAATGACCAAACTCGTGCTAATTTACATCGCTTTCTGGCCTTAGCACTTGTCTCTGACATGGGGTTTTATTTCTGTTCCACTAACCCCTCCCCAAAAGCTTTTTCTTTCAGAACACAAATAGACTTTTATGAGCTTTTCGGAAAGGGACAAGAGAAGAAAGGGAGAGAGGTTAGGTGTCCTGCTTCAGTTTGGCTTGGCTTTAGAAGGTCGTTACTCATTGAAATTCAAAATAAGTCGTTAATCATCCGGGAAGTGGAGAAAATAAGGAAGACAGCCTTGGCTCTGTGACTCTAGGATGTTGACTTTGGCCCCCTGAGTACTCTGTGGAGCCTCTGCAAAAGAATTTGAAAAGTTCTCCATATGGAGTTCCCCTTCCCCTTCCAGCTACATCTCTCCGCTTCTAGATGTGAGGCCCACCTTCATCCGTCAGTCTGTGCTCCTTACATGAAGGGCAGACAGTGGGCTGAGTCCTTTGAGTGAATCTGAAGTGTTTCAAGATCACCTAGCTTGCGTTTCTTCAGTGGGAGTCATTCATAGCTACTCCACGTGATGTCTTGGGCTGGAAGGTAAATAATTGTATGTGAACCAAGATAAGACATTCATCCATCCTCCACAAGTCACACAGTGAGTAACTGGGACTTTGCAACTAGCCTGCAGCACTTTCTGTCTCAGGAGAGGCACATCTTATTGGAATTCCTGCACCAAACTCTCACACGTGCTTTCAAAATTAGATACAGTCCCAAGTCACCTTTCCATCATCTTTGCCCATTATCCAGCTTCATCCTGGCAGGAGAGAAGATATTCTAGAGAGAGACATTTGTGTCAGTCCCTGCAGCTACCAAACGACTGCAATAATGAACTCTGAAGAATTGGGACTTTGCCAAGAATCTTATGCTGGGAGAAGGTAAAGTCTGAAACCTCAAGCTTGTTTTCCAGAAAGAGATTTCCTGCCATTCTGACAACTTATCAAGAGAACTTGCAGCAGACACGAGCTGACAATCATGAGTCAGTGATTGGGCAGAACTACGTCTTGACCAGGATTGCTTAGTCATGCATACCTCTTGCCTTCTTTTTAAATGGAAATCTCATGTGAGAACCCCAAAGACAGACTTAGACATCACTAGACATCTTCTCAGCTTGGCCATGCTGAATAAATGTTCCTTTTCTATTGTTTGCATATTTATCTATTAAATTGGTCTGATGAGGGCAGGTAACCATGACTGCTTGCTAGGGCTTCCAGAGTCCAAGCTCTGACTCTCACCACCTGAGTAAGTAGTTTCCCTGAACTTTGAGATGTGTTACCCACCCTCATCATTCAGCTCCTGTTCTTTATGTGAAGAGTCAGACAACTGGCTGGGGTCATTTGAATGAATTTTAAGTGTTTCAACATCAGCCAGCTTAGGTTTCCTAGTCATCATTGATAGCTACTCTATGTAATGATATTGTGCTGGGAGGTAAATGTAATTGTGCATAAAACAACCTAGATACATCACTCATCCATCTGCCACAAGTCACATGGAGAGTTATGAGAGCTCTGTAACTAGCCTGGAGCACTTTTTGTCTCTAGAATGATTCTTATTCTAGAATGGCTGTCACACAGTCCTGCCATGCCAGAATAGTCTACACAGTCTCAGAGAAGTGCTTTTCTCTGTGTCAGGAAATCCTCTTTTCTCTGACTTCATGCTATTTGTTTTACACTTCAGCACACAATGTCTGCTGCCACAATTCAGGTCACTGCAAAGCTGGTAGCCTAGCCTAATGCAGTTGAATCCGCTCACCTTCTTACAAGAGGCTTACATGGATGGTTTCACTACTTCAGAATCCAATTCTTAGCCTGCTTAAATTTTGGAGAGGATTTACCTTCAAGCCCACTGAAGAGGTGGCTGGCACGATGAGTTTGATCTGCCCATTTCCTAGGCTATCAGGTGTCTTACTATTTGATTTGAATCATTCTGATGTTTCTGTGACAGCATTGTGTATCAAACTGACCTTCAGATGAGTGAACTTCAAATAAAGCTGATTGGCCTCTCTAGTGTAGACGGACCTTAACCAAGCAATGTAAGCTTTAAGAGAACAACTAAACTAGTATATATTTTAAAAGAACAGATTCTTCTTGCAACATCTTTTGAATTTCTTCTGAAATATTGGCTTTTCTTGGTTCTAGAGAAGGTATTGTTTAGATCAACATGCACGATTCCTTTCTTCCTCCATCTGGGGTCTGCCTTTCTTTCTCTTTCCAAGATAGATAGATGGATGGATGGATGGGTGGATAGGTAGATGGATGGATGCATAGATGGGTGGATGAATGGTAGATGAAAGGATATATAGATGATAGGCATGATAGATGAATAGAAAAATAAACAACTGGTTTTGCTTCTCTGGAGAACCCTTATCCATACACGGGCAGAACTTAGATATATGGATAGTAGGACTGAGGTCTTCATTTTCTTACTGACCAACAGGTAAGAGACTACTCTCTCCTTACCTGTGGTTCCCTGCATCCTCAAATCTAGCAGTGACACCCTGAATTCTTATCACACTTAGGCGGTTGTAATCTCTCCTCACACTACCCACAAGAGAAAATTCTTGTAAATAGATAAGATTTACAACACAAACTCTTCGGCCTACAACATAACACAATTTCCAGTGCTATCCCATCATGCTCAGCTCCAGGAACCAGTACAGAAAAGTACAGGGACCACTTTTGCAGTCTTGTCTGCAGCCCTACTACCCCCACAATTTTCACCCTTTGAGAGGCTCCTCTATTTCCTCCTGCACCCTGGAGTGACACTCATTTTGGAAAGAACTCCCATGCCACTTTTCCTGTGTTTTCTTTCCTCCCTCCTATTCGAGAGAGTTCTGAAGATGGTTCACAGCCCGACAAACAACTGAATATACTACAGGACAATACTATTCTTAACCCCCCATGTCTTTACCTAAACCCTTCTCTATATCATGTTCTCTCCCTGACCTATGCTCTCTAGACATCTGAGACTGCAGGCAATTCTTCCTATTACAAGTGATACCACATCTGCCTCCCAGCTCAGGATGAGAAGTCTCCTGTGCCCCAGTGCAGGGAGAAGTGGACTCCAACAAGAAATAGAAGCTATTGTTGGGGGCTGGAGGATAGTGAGTGCGAAGCAGCCCAGGCAGAGCATTAATTTCTGCAGGAAGCATGAAGTAGTTACAGAGTTTCACACCAGCTTTGCTGGACCCTGGAGCTCTTGGAAGCATCCCCACCACCACTCCCCCAAGGAAATAGCCAGGAGAATGGAATCTGAAAGGATGGAGGTTAGGAACAGAGCAATTGACAGTACATGCAAGGTGCAGTATGGCTGCTCCCAGGGCTCACAGGTGAGTGATTTCCAAGGAATTCCACAACCCTGGCTACCAACATGCCACAGGAACTCAGTGAGCCCTGAGATACCAACAATGACAGTGAAAAGGGGTACTTACTAAAGATGAGTCACCTTACTAACAAAGATGGCCAAAGATCAGGAAACATTAGTTACACGCTCTCTTCAGTGGGTTCCTAGTTTTCGGTCATTTTATTGTTTAAGTTTCCCTGTTCTGTAAGTGTAAACAATGAGATCTGATTGTACCCACCCTTCCTGTTTACCCAAGTACTCTGAGGAAATTCAGTTGAATGGAAAGCAGCACCAGCAATATTCTCTAGTGCAGAAGAACTGTGAGTGAAGAGTCTTGTAAGTTACAGGATGGTTCCAAGATGATGCTTCAAAACTCAAAAGCTTTGATGGCATATTTTATGGCGTTTAATGACTAAAGAAACATAAAGTGGAATGTTACATAAAAAGTAACAGAATGTGGGTTTTTTTTTTCCTGCAATCTCAAAGGAAGTTTGCGTTACGTCTGCATGAATCTGTGTGTGTGATCATGTGTCTACCTGTGTGAATACATTCATGTTTTTCTGATTTTGTGTGTATGCAGTCATCTAGGGGTGTCTGTGATATGTTTATGTATGTAAGGATACACCTGTGGTTTCATTTAATGCTTCTGTGTGTGTGTGTGTGTGTGTGTGTGTGTGTGTGTGTGTGGTGGTGTTGTATAACTGTGCATGTATGCAAATGTTCTTCTGTGTTTCTCAGTCCTATATATATCTGTGTGTTTAGTTATATGGGTGGCTGTGGCTGTGTGTATGTATATATGTCTGTGTTTCTCTGAGTCTATGTATATATGGGTGTATATAATAATCTGTGTGTCTGCACATGTGCTCACATGTGCTTCTGTGTTTCTCTTGGTCTTTGTGGTTTTGTGCATGTCTGTGACATGTTCATGCGTGTGTTTGTGACTGTATGTACAACTCCACAGTTGACCAAGTGAATTCCAATGTTCCTATACTTTCTGTAGTTGACATCTCCAGCTTCCTAGTGTGCATGCTGCACACCATAGTCCACCTCGCTTATACAATCACTTCTTCCAGAGAAAACGCCTCCTTATTAAGGAGCCTCTCAGCCATCCTGAACACAAGTTGTGCTACTTTGCCTCAGATGAATGAGGTCAGAAACTAGCAAAGTAATGTCCCGGAGCTCTCGGCCTCCACAAGAAATATTTCCAGTCTTATGACCAGCTGTCTCCTATAAGCTGCTAAATCTCCATCACGTTAGGTTGCTCTCCCAGAAGGATGGACTCTCAGGACTGGAGGATAAATGTCCAGGATTCAGGCCCAGGGCCTTCAGTGATAACTCACCAAATACAACCCTCCTTTGTATACACTTGTGGGTTGGAGCCCCAGGTTTGATCATACTGTCTTCTGCAGCTTCACCAGGCATCAGAGGAAAAGGAAATATAGACTTGGGACTCAATCCTGAGAAGTTTGTTTGCTCTCAGGCCACACCTATTTACGTCACACAAGTTTATGTAGGCATTCTGCTCCAGCTGAAGCAGCTGTACTTGGGCTGATGAAGAGATTTGGTTTAGTCCTGAGAGGCCAGTCTCGGTAAGAAGGATGTTTAAATATTCACATCTGTGGAATTTCTGACCCTCTGTAAGCTTCCCCGGCAACATGAGGTGACTTGTTTATGGCACCAATTGTAGTTTTAACTGCCTCTAAATCTATGGAGTAAAGCAATATCCATCAAATAATATTGTGAGTTTTTTAATGCTTCATTTGCTGGTGGATCTGGACAGGACCACGATCATCACAGGAAAGACTCTTCGATGGTTTGTATCTGATAAATCCCCCAAGGCATCTGAGATGTGGCTTGGTCAGTAAAGTCTTTCAGTGTAAGCATTTGGATAGGATTTTGAGCCCCGAGAATCTGTCATTTAACCCACAGGAGGAAGTCTGGAGACAAAGAGTGGAGCAGAGACTGAAGGAAAGGTCATCCAGGGACTGCCCCACCTGGGGATCCATCCCATATGCAGTCACCAAATGTATGCTATTGCTGATGCCACGAAGTACCTCCTGACAGGAGCCTAATATGGCTATCTTCTGAGAGGCTCTGCTAGAGACTGACAAATACAGACGTGGATGCTTGCAGCTAACCATTGGACTGAGCATGGGGTCCCGCGTGGAGGAGTTGGAGCAGGGACTAAAAGAGCTGAGGGGGTTTGCAGCCCTATGGGGGAAGCAATGGTGTCAATGGGCCAGACCCCCCAGAGATCCCAGGGACTGGACCACCAACCAAAGAGTACACATGGAGGGACCATGGCTCCAGCCTCATATGTGGCAAAGGATGGCCTTGTAGGATGTCAGTGGGAGGAGCAGCCCTTGGGCCTGAGGGTGTTCGATGCCACAATGTAGGGGCATGCCAGGTCGGAAAGACAGGAGTGGATGGTGGCTAGGGTAGCAGGGGGAGAGGGGATGGGATAGGGGGTTTCAGAAGAGGAAACCTGGAAAGGGGAAAACATTTGAAATATAAAGAAAATATGCAAAAAAAAAAAGTATCTCTCATTTAAAATGACAAAAGCTGGGTATAGAAAATGTACTTGCAATGCTGGCACTGAAGCAGTGAAAACAGGCACAGCAGTGGGGCTTGGTGGTCAGCTCCTGTAGCCAGTTAGTGATGTCTAGGTTCAGTGAGGGGCCCTGTTTCAAAAACTAAAATGGAAAATAAGAAAGGGGAATACCCAAACATGGCATACTGAACACATACACGGAGAATGAGTGAAGGAGAGAGAGAGAGAGAGAGAGGAGAGAGAGAGAGAGAGAGAGAGAGAAAGGACCAATGTTCATGGTTAAGACTTGCTTCCCAGCAATTGGTGCTCTTGGAGTGGTGGGACCGTTAGGAAATGGGGCCTTTGGGCAGGAACATTGGTCACTGTGGGTGTCCTTAAAGGGGATATTGAGACTTCATTCTTCCTATCTGTCTCTGTACTTCCTGGCCATCATGAAGTGAACAACTTCCTCTTCCTCATGTTTCTTCCCCGATCTTCTGGCTCAGACCCCTCAATGCAGTGAGACCAAGAGACCATAGGATGAAAGCCCTAAGGGGCACTTTATCTTTTCAGTTTACTTTCCTCAGGTGCTTTGTCACAGTGATGGAAAGGTGATCTCTACAACACTATGGAGTAAGACTACATGACAATAGACAGGATGGAATGAAGTTTTCCCTGAGAGGAGCATGACCAGCTTCCACCCATGAGAGACTAGGTTTATCTGAGAACACGTTTGTAAATAAACAAAGACATGTGGGAAGCACGTCCTCTCATTTGAAGCCCCGGAAACTAACCTTAGAGTTAGAGAGTTAGTATCTCTGCTCTCAGATACCACAGGGAAGAATGTGGTCTGCCAGGGAGAGATGCCCAGAGACTTCCTAACAGGTCAACCATGAGGAGGAGAAGACGACAAAGCTGTATTTTTAAGTGGAGGCTTGGTTTGCTACAGCCTCAGTGGGATCAGTGAGTCATGGGTGCGTCCCAGAGCTGGGAGCTTTTTCCAGCACCTGGTATGAATACATAGGCTACAGACAGGGGAAAGGGACAGTAGTGTCTCTACAGGCTACATCCTCAAGAGGGCTACCCTACAGTTCACCCAAAGCCTTAAGAAACATAGTGGTTGGGACTGTGAATAACACACTTCATATAGGGAAAGCCAAAGGGAACTGGAAAGTTCTGAGCAAGACAGCCTCTGAGTAAGTTTCCCCAAACCATGTTTTTTCCTTCCATACATAATCTACACTGGCCACTAGAGGGCACCAGAGTGCCTCTGGTTGGGATGATTGCCATGGGAGTTGTAAATCCTTGAGAGCATTTAAATGAGTTGCTACTCTCCTGTGACCCAACTCAGGAGCCTGCTGGTTTCATAAATGCCTTCAGAAGACACCTGAATCAGAGAAGTCTGTTTTGTTCAGAAATAGTAGCCACCAGAGTGTCAATAAGGAACAATTTCTCAGATTTCATACTGCAGTTCGAGACTAGCCCTGTGCATTGCTGCAGGTTGGTACAGGATGGGAAAAGTGTCCTTGAGCTTGAGGGAACCTGGGTCTTTTATAATGACCAGGAGGCACACCTGCCTTTTGCATTTAAATACATGCTTTCAAACATCTATACATTGAAGGATTGGCTTTTGGGTTCAATCCATCTGAGATGGGTGGTCTTTCTAGCTAAGAGATTGATTTATTTATTAAATAAGTTATCAGTGCCATCAATGGGCAGATAGACATTAGCATAGTAGTGTCTTTGAGGAGAGTTCGGGTTCATGTGGCAATGTGAGGGTCCCTCTTTAGAGATTTTGGAGGAAGGTGTGGTACTGGGAAGTTTCCTCTTTGTTTGACCAGAGTTGGCTGTTGCTGGGAGTAACCAATGGGTGCTGAGTTACTAAAGGATGCTAGTGATCATGAACATCTTTCTTGGTCACCTCCTGTATGAACCAAATCACTATACTAACAGCAATTGTCACAGTTCAGCAAAAACGAAGGAGCCCTACAAAATGGCATGGCCCTTGCTAATACACTTGGTCTTAGGCAAACGCTGAGCAGTGATGGTCTCTGCCTCCTGTAGCCACTCCATTGCTGGGACCAAAAAGCAAAGTTGGAAAGCAAAAGGTTTGCTCAGCTTACATATTTTTACGTCACTATTCATCACCAAGTGAAGTCAGGGCAGCAACTCCAACAGGGCAGGAGCCTAGAAGCAGGAGATAACACAGAGGTCACAGAGGACTGCTACTTAATGGCTTGCTTCCCCTGGCTTGTTTTGCCTTCTTTCTTATAGAAAGCAGGACCATCAGTCCAGGGATGACACCATCCGGAATGTGCTGGGCCTTCCCTCATTGATCACTAACTGAGAAAATGCCTTACTGCTGGATTTCATGAAGGCATTTTCTCAACTGAAGCTCCTTCCTTTTGTGTTTCAAGTTGGCATAAAACCAGCCTGTACACCACAGTCCAGACAAAGGACAACCATGGCTCATCAGATGTGTAGTGCATGGGAAACATGGGGAGCAGTAGCTTCCATGTCTTTAGGAGCTTTCCAGTTTGCTGGTTGTTGTTCTGCATGCCCACTGGTTCATCTGATGGAGGCAGTTCCCTCTTTTCTGGGTGACTCTCACTTGTGTCAAGATGACAAAAACTAACCAGCACAGAAGCCAGACCTTAGGTCAGTGCACAATGCACATCATACGAGAAGATAGAGGCTTAGGCTTGGGAGTCAAAGGGGCCTGAACCAGCACTCACACCCTCACTTATCACTCAGCAGACTAAGTGTTCCATGCGCCAGGCTCTGAGCCCTGGTGGAATTCAGATCAGGGTATTCATTTCCCATCTTTGATGAGGGCTCTGAAGTTATCTTTCATCTCTCTTCTAACACTGAAAAGTTGGTCTACATCCTTTGATCCCTAGGGTTTTTTTTTTTTTTTTTTTTTTTTTTTTTTTGATAATCCTAGATATCTTTTCCAAGATTTAAAGCATCTAAATTAAAATACCAAAGAAAATAAGAAATGAAAGAAATTATTGCATCAATAATCAAAAAGCAGTTGACAGCTAAGCATGGTAGCATAGGCCCGTTATCCTCTGAACATTTGGAGGCTGAAACAAAACCTCAAGTCCAAGGCCATTCTGGGCTATGGAGTGAATTGAAGCCCAGCCTTGAATGTGTATTATACCAATGTCACCTTAAATCTTTGTATCTTTGGTACCAATATCCCAAAGAATGTTGTAATGAAATGCAAACGTAGAACATATTTGAGGGGTTTGGCTGTGTGTCCCTTTACATAAGAAAATTTTAGGTGGTTTCTCTTTAGTGGTTGAAGCAACTTTGAAATATATGTGAATTTTGAAAATCACAATCCACCCCAAAACCTGGAGCAAAGAAGTATACCCTCCCACATCCTAAATCTGTTCTTCTTTACCCTTCTTCTGTTTCCCCAGGCTTATGATCAATGGGTGACATCCCATCACCTTGTACTTTTTGGACACGTTCTTCACACACTATTTTTATACTCAATGAGAATTCCTTTTAGGGAAGAAATCAATTTTCTCTATCTGTTGGAAATGCCTTAAATATAGAGAATCGGGGAACAGACCACAGCCTCTGTATCTTGTGTCTCTGTGTTCATAACTGCCACCCGCCAACCACATCCTTGAAGGAAATAGCTTCAGCGAGATGACATACAATCTCCCTTTTCTGTGACTTGCATCTGAATTGTAGGGGCTCAGTACAGTCTTATTTCAGAAGAAATTGAGTCAGACACATTCGCTACATACTTATTGCACAGAGAACACATACATACTAATAAAGATATATTAAGATAGAAGACATCCCAACTATTCAGGAGACAGAGGAGGCAGGAAAGTGGCAAGATAAAGGCCTACTGAGAAAGAGTAAGTTCAAGGCCAGCCTGGGTGACTTAGTGAAAATAAGTCTCAAAATAAAAATTTAACACAGACTGGAGATGCAACTCTGGAAAATCTCTCACTGAGCACATGTTGGTCCTTGGTTCAGTCTCCTAGATTACAAAAAGAAGTATGAGGTCGTTACTATTATTCTGGGAGTTGCCGTACCTACTTGTTGTCTTTAAATATCTATTAAGGGTTTCTACCCTACTTCAGATCATATTGTTCCCAGTTAAAAGATACAGAAACCTTTACATTTTAATAAACTTAAGAGCACTAGAGCTGGGCATATATCAACCCTCCATATATTTTGACTACTTCCATGTGTTGATTTCAGATATCCCATGCAATTTTCTGCCTGGGCTACTTCTACTCCATCAGGCTAGCCCTCATGGCTATTCACTCATGATCCATCCACCCCATAACAATGTTCTTCCTTCTTCCTCTCCTCTCCTCAAAGTTCCTACCTCAGAACCTAATCCTGGGAACCTTTGCTCTGCCCCTTCTTCTGCTCAGCTCAGGCTATAGGAATCTTTATTAACCAACTGGGGGGGGGGGGACAACATTTACATAGCGTCATTGGGTGTAAGTGAGAATCTCCTTATGGGGGTGAGGCATCCAGATCTTGGGGACCAGTATTTAGCATTTGAATAAACAACAGCACCAGACCAGCATCCGTACAGAAATAGAAGTCTCTAAAGATAAATTGCAGATAAGGTAACCAGAATCTTAGAATCTTGACCTGAGAGATGACCAGGGAGACTTCAAGAGACAGATGTCTTTTATAGATCGAGTCAATTCCTTGACCCACCAACCAGAGTAGAACACCAGGATAAGTTATGAGATAATATCAGGAATTCCTGCTCATTCTGTCTCAGCACACACAGAATGGGCCAAGAAGGACCAAGCATAGAAGAAATGAAAGGCTTCTATGTGATCAGAGATGAGGAGTGTCAACCAGGATGAATGGCCATCTCCAAGAAAGCATTTGCATAAAGACTTTGACTTGACCAAAATGTAAGTTTCATGAAGGAAGGAGTATGAGATTTCAAAGGAATTAGGGAATATTTTTCTATGTCAATTAAAATGGTGACATTATTCCACACATAATACAAAATAAAAATATACCTTTCATGTGACTGTTCACAGTCATATGAATTACAAGGCACAGCTTAGTGTTTAGGAATGCTTTGTGATGACACAATGCCTCATTGGTTCACAGCAAAACAAAAGAAGTTTTAACAAAGGCATTGTATTTAAAGCCACAAAAAGATGTGATCAGACAGTTAGATCCTGAACTTCACATATTAAGGTGCATCTGTTGAATGGCCCCTCCAAGTTATACCATTCAGTCCTTCTCATAAAACTTGAGATGCCCATAAAATTCACAAGTCTCAGTAATCCCCTGAAACTTAAAAGAGTTACAAGACCTTTTCCCAAAGCCAGAAAACAGTTACAGTTTGGAAGGAGAGAAGACTGACCCACCACTGGCCCAGCTGCTTGACAATAATGCAATTAGCTCAAGGAACATCAGCCATGATGTGAGACTATTCAGTGTTGACTTTGAGTCACATGTGGTCCTATACAAAAACCCTCACCCATAGTCCTGTAACTAATCCTAGTAAACTCACTAGTTCACCAAGCTACTCTTGGATGGGATTGATCTATCATCAGTGCCTTATCTAGGGTGATCAGATGTTTGTTCATGCCTCCCTAAGAGAGTCACATGACACATTGTATCTAATATCACAAGAAATGTGGTCAAAGAGTCACACACAGAAAATACAGGAGTCAAACACACATCACATGCTCAGAATATAAAGAGCCAGCTTCTAAATCCTACCCAATGCATGTGACAGTCACAGATGTGGATTTAGGATTGAGCTGGAATTTATTAAATACTTCTTCCAGAATATTTTTTATTCTTTGCAAGCCTTCCTCAGTATCCTCAGTCATCTTGGCTTATACATTCCTGATTTTCTCCCTAAGGGCATTCTAGTATTTCCTTTTCCATTTTCATAGTATTTTAATAGATCACGAGCCTAGATTTGGCAACGGTAAAAAGCCAAGTTAACATCTGTTCTAAGGAGCAGTAACTAAACTTTCCTGGGATGGAGTTTCCAAAGCAAGGGTCCATTTGGACTACATGTCCCTACAGTGCTATATAAGCACCCTCTCTCGTTGAGTCAATTCACTGCTAACCTCCTTTTTCATCAACAAAATCAAGGTTCCCAGCATAGTGAAATATTTTGAACAAACATCTTTCATGCCATTTTGTTCTCTGGCCACCAGCAGGTAATGCTACACATTCTCCAGCTGCAGCTCTCATCTCCTTGCTACATGTGGGCTGGAATGAGTTGCAAACCATTTGGTCAGAAAGTCAGTTTTCTTCTCCATCGCCTAGAATACCCATAAGAATCCCAATATTGTTTTACAACAGAGAATTTAATGAAAGCTATTTGACTCTGTTCTCAGTAAAACATGAATATTCATAGCTAATTTGAGAGGGTTCCCAATTTATTTACTCGTGAACACATCTTGAGATTTCCACCCTGAAACAATCTAGGTAAGACCACCCCAACTCTGCAATATACGTATGAAAAAGTTTTCTGTGATTTGTGTGAACTAGCAGTACAGGACAATAGGCTGGCTGCTACCTAGCAAGTCTCCCTCGCTCCTAACATTGGGATGTAGAGAGTGGTTTCACTGTTTAGCAATACATCTGTGAGCAGTGAGCAATTATTAAAGTGTTGACTGTGCTTGCTGGAGTCTACTGCATCTAATCACAGCATTTTGTTTTGACTCTGAATGGGTTTTTTGATTGGGGATGTTGTTTTGTTTCTGGTTTCTAGTTTTGAATCCAGATCTTTCCCTGTAGCCCAGGCTGACCTGGAATTCCCAATTAGCCTCCTATGTTTAATTATTGTGGATTAAAACATATTGCTTCCTCAGGAAGGGAGCATTCTCTTTCCTTTTGCTGAATCTTGTCTTCATGCTCATGGCATTTAAGGCCTTCTATACCGTTATGCTGTACTAAGGTTTGGAGAGGATAAAAGATCTGAGAGACAGGTCCAGCATTTGAGCCATTAACTCACACTGGTGTTACTTCATTTGAGCCATTAACTCACACTGGTGTTACTTCCTCTCACCCGACAACCAGTGCTCTGATATGTGAGCACAATGTACTTTCCTAAATCATAGTGGAATTCATGAGTGGGTCTGCTTTCAAAGACTGCAGCTTTTATTAATAACATTTTTAAATAAAACTCAATAAAATATACATCTATCTCAAAATCTCTGTAGGATATCATTTTATCATTTGCTACATTTGGTTTCTTCATGTTCCTCTTATGGGCAAGATAGATAGGAAAACTCCTGTTAGCAAAGATAAAATTAGAGAGGTAGTCATTATCAGCCTTCCTGGACATCCTGTGTCTGTCTATCTGCCCCATGCAGGAGGTGTTTCTGATGGCTTGAATGTGAAATGTCCCCCAAAGGGTCATGTATTTGAACCCCCAGCCCACATCTGATGTGTCCAGTTGGGAAGCCTGGGAGGTGGATCCTCACCAGCAGTTAGAGGTCACTAGTAGCCATCTATGATCACAATGACATGAGAGGTTCTGCCAGCTACTCCCACTGCTAAGAATGGCACCCCTGTTGCCCCGTACTGTCCCCACTAAAGTCTCACTGAAACCATGAACCAAAATGGACCTTCTTCCCCCATGTACCTTCTGTGTCATATTTCTGTCACACCTAACTCTGTGTCCACTCTGTGTGTGTAGCCCTTGTCCACAACTCAGTGATGACAGTGTCTGACACTGGTTACTGTTACTGTTTTATCTCCTCAAGATCAAGTGTTTCCTGATACTCAGAAGAACCATTCTCATCCATGTCATAACTTGGGTTAAAATAGATTTCTTAGAAAAAAAAATACAAGTGCTACATTTCTTTTTTAATTCTTAAGTTTTACAAATGTTTTAATGGCTCTTCCTGGAAATGAGGTTTATCCTAATGATAGGAATTCAAAGGGGGTAAAGCTTAAAAGAAGCAGGGATAGTTTCTCATGGAAGAAGAGGGTTTGACTGGCTTTGAGATTCACTGAAGCTTTGAGATGCTCCTCCCTTGGGGGTTGTGCTTGCTTCTGTTCTTCTGCCTGTACTTAGCAGTCATGCTTCTGTCTCAAATCTGGAGAGACTCACACTAGCTGTGTAGTAGGACCTTTAACAAGCAGAACATTATTGCCTTCCAGATCTCATGGCAAGTATTTTCAGAATTTAATATATAGGTGCACCTGTCCTTGCATCTCTGATATTTCACTCATAGACTGAATTCAAACCTTGTAGTATCAAAGCTGAATAAGAATTATAGAGTGCTTCACTTACGAAGGGGGCGTATCGATTGCCTGTGTGGCTCTGACACGAAGCCATGGAAGCAAAAATAATCCTCTTCCTGAGAGTAGGAAACAGTTCACACTCCAGATCAGCAGACACTTGAGAAGTTCCAGGGTTTCCCCACCTCCCACCATAAAGTCATCCCGGGCAGCAGTAAGCTGGGCCTCTGCTGCCACCCAGTGTCCGGCTGCAGCCAGGTTCCAGAGATGTCAGAGGCAGGAGGCAATGGTAGTGAGAATTAGTTGATACTTAGCTGTTGGGGAACGCCAGGAAAAAGCCTTGGAGTTAAACCACTTGCTCTTGCTCTGGCCTTCTACCATCAACAGTTGTTCTCCTTGGAAAAACCCAGACAAGATGAGCAGAAAGCATGAACATTGCCCCTTGTTTTCAGTGTATTAACTCTCTCCTCCCCTTGGGCACCTATGTGTCAACTTCGAACAAGATAAAAAAACATCAGGAATGTTTGTGGTGA
The DNA here is from genome assembly GCA_021653895.1 of Mastomys natalensis. Taxonomy (NCBI): domain Eukaryota; kingdom Metazoa; phylum Chordata; class Mammalia; order Rodentia; family Muridae; genus Mastomys; species Mastomys natalensis. The sequence continues at coordinate 2,154,311 of JAJTUV010000466.1, forward strand.
GCATCCACCTGCTATACCTCAGAGTGTACACTCAGAGTCATAGTCTCAAGCATTTAAATGCTTAGTTGTTGTGGTAATTATTTAAAACGGCCTCTGGCTCAGGTCAACTATCTAAGCTGCAGCCGCTCTGCCTAGCCCGCCACCATGTTTCTCGGCCGGAGGCCACGTGCGTGCTGCAGCTAGAACTGGCCGCCAGAAACACCAGCCCTGCCACCTACTAGATGCCAGAGTGAGAGTTGGCTCTGCCAATCTTCCACATGTCTCCACAAGGCAGGGCATTGCCCAGACGATTCCGCCATCCATGCGAGCCCAGTATGAGAATGATACTCTAATTCTTATAGATTAACCAAAGCTTATATATTTGGCAATGATCAGTAACAAGATACCCATACAATCAGAAGTGTAACCCAATACCAACCTAGGTATACCAACTACCTTTGACTACTACAGACACGTGAACATCCGTCTCCATCGCTCCTACATCTCTGCCCTCTCTCGCTCCTCTTCTTCCTTTTATCTCTTCCTCTCCTAACTACTCCTCTTCCTTTTCCTCTTCCTCTCCTAACTCCTCCCACCTTAGCTCCTCTTACACTTAGTAACTAGTTAGTGGTGCTGTTTGGGAAGGCTTGGAGGTGTGGTCTTGTTGGAGGATAGGCGTCACTGAGCACAATTTTCTTTCTGGTTTGATTTGTGCTTGCAGTTCCAATGTGAGCTCTCAGCTTGCTACTCTAACCACCATGCAAACCACTTCCCTACCTTAATGGAATGAAGAGCCATAAACCAGAATAAATGTTTTCTTCTATAAATTGCCTTGGTCATGGTGTTTTATCACCATGATAGAAAACAAATTAATACAGTTTCTAGTATTCACTGTTGGCAGGACTGAAGTTTACTAAGAGGGTTTGGAATATCTACTGAAAACAGACTCTCTAAAACGCCATGCCAAGATGGGAGTGGCTGAACTGGGCAAACAAAAGCGGGAACTGAAGTAGAAGCCCAGCAACACTTTCTTTGTGAAAGATCCATCTGGAATTTGATTTTCAGTTTGGCTTGATGGATGTAAAACCTGTAAAGAAATTCAAGACACTTCTCTAAGGAGAGAGGACGGAGCTGAGCTCTCCCCTGCCCTTCCCTCAAGACCCAAGTTGTGACCGTCACTTGAAAAGGCCTTATACCCAGTGTGATGGATGAGGAAAGATGTCTCCTTCTGCATTCCCTTTGGTTCCAACCCTAACAGCAGTCTTGGTTCTTGTGTGCCTAAAGGAGAATCATACGTGGGCACAGATAGAATAAGCGAGCAGTCAAGATTTAGTTCAAGAGTCGAGAAAGCAAAGGTGGGAAGTCAGCATGTACTACAGAAAGTCCAAGCGGACTGGACATGGGACACATGGGCTTATAAACTTTGTGTGAAGCTGGATGAGAATGCAGTGCCATGCATCTGTAAGCATGGCACTCCTAGAGCGAGAAGGGGAGCAGAGAAGGGAGAATCACCCAGAAACTCACAGACCAGCTAGTCTGAGTACACAACAAAAACAAGAGAGACAGACTCTGACTCAAGGGGGTGGGGGTGGAGAAATGATTCAGGGTAATCTAGTTTCAAAGATACAATGAATGTGTAAATTTAACAAATAGAGTCTTGGCAGACCGCACCTTTTATAAAGGGGTCATTCATTGAATTGATTGTTAGTAGTTGGCTTCTGTAGCCAGTGTGGTACCCAGGTAAGCTCTATCCATTTCTCAGTGCCAACTGAAATGATTAGTTCAATACGACAGCTGCCAGGAGCAATGGAAATGAGCATTGCAGACACTGCACAATGGCTCACAATGAGAAAACAGCTGGCAGGAAAAAGAATGAGGCATTGTCCAGTGGAACCAAAGCAATCCTGTCCAGCTGTTGGTGACTTTTCCCAGACAGAGGGGAACAGAAGATTCTCAGGGAACCACCAGGAAATAGAATGACATTCACAGTAACCTTCATTTACTAATACATCATCAATTTTCTGTGCTGAGCATTTTATAGAGACCTACTTCCTAGACTCAGAACAACCCTCGAGTTAGGAACCCTTGGCACAATTCCAGTTTTGTAGAAATGAAACTAAGCCACAAGAGTAAAGGGACTTAATAAGAGCCTTATAACCACAGTGATGAAACCAGATTCAAGCTGTGAACTGAAGTTCCTTCAAAGGTGCTGAATTTGAGCTTGTGGGTTATTTAATTCTCACTGATTAAGAGTGGGATGAACTTAAGCAGAGATGAGGTGTTGTAAATCTAAATATTCAAGTTCTATTGGGATATCTGGCCTAAATTAGAAGCAAATGTTATGGTTTCTCTCTCTCTTAATTTGCATGTCTGGGGTTATAAGATATTTTATACATGTACATCAGCTTCTACTTAATTCTTGAGGCTAGAACTTATACAATAAATAATGGAGAGAAGGTTATAGGGATAACCAACTGCTTTGGGGTTAGATTTAAGGCCTGATTCACATTAAAAAAAAAAAAAAAAAACTGAGGCCTAGTACTAAAACATGGTCGAAAGTCCATGATTTGAAAGGTCACAAGTCTTCGGGGAGAATCTACTATAGATGTTTTGCTGAGTGACATGATACCAAGCTCCTTTTAAATATTTATGATCATACAAATGGATTAATGCTGCCCTCAACCTTAACCAGAGAAGCTTCTCTCTGCTATGGTGAGCAGCTAATGTGGAGACACATAGCTGGTCAAAGAAAATAACAGTCTTCTGAGTGCTCAGCCCCAAATAAGATGTCTATACCACCCTCTTACAACATGCACACAGGCACACAGGCACACAGGCACACAGGCACACAGGCACACAGGCACACAGGCACATGCATAGGCATACACACTGTCAGTGTCAGAGAACATTTCAGAAGGAGGTGGAAATAATATTAGTTTAGAAATGAGAATGAATACAATACTGATGGTGTCTGTGTGGATTTTAGTAGAATGAGTAGTGTTTGAGTTACTCTTCAGTCGCAGTGATAAAATGCCATGGCTAAAACAACTCATGGAACAAAGAGGTCATTCTGACCTACAGTCTCAGAAGTAAAGAGTCTGCCATAGTGAGGAGGCATGGCAGCAAACTGCGGGAGAAGGAAGCTGAGAGATCACATCTGCAACAGCAAACAAGAAGCAGGAAGAGCAAACCGGAAGTGAAGCAAGGCTCTATACTCTCAAAGCCCACCCGCAGTGTTGTGCTTCCTCCAACACAGCTACCCATAAGCCTCCCCATTCCAACAGTTCCACCAACTGTGGATCATGTATTCCAAAAGTGGGGCCTATGGGAAACATTTCTCCTTCCAACCACCACAGGTAATCTTGTTCTAAGATTGATTTTTTTTTTTCATTTACAAATAAAGAAATACAGTTAAAAATGAGACAACAGTAATAATGGAAAGATAAAATTCAACTATGTTGTTAAAGATTCAGCTTTCCATTTTAGTAGGGATAAAAAAAAATCAAGAAATAAAAGTTACCAAACTTCTTCATTAAGAGGGACACTTTAAGCACCAAAATGTTAACCCCAATCTAATTGTGTAGAAACCAATTTATGTCTTCATCTTTATTGAAGCAATTCTTTATTATAGACTTTCCAATTTTGATTTTGTTGCAGAGTCCACAACATAACATTTAACTCATCCATTTACATGTTTGAACTGGATTACCAAGTACAAATGGATCAGTGTCCAAAAAGACCCAGGTTGTCTGAAGCTCAGCCTGTTACATTATTGGCATGGTCTGCTGGATATCTCCAGCCTCCTGCAATGGCTAGAGTAGCCAACTGAAGGAGGTGTGAATGCCTCGTCTGCCTATAGTGCACTTCGTTAATCAAAAGAGCTTGTGGTAGGAATGGTAATTTCAGGGCCAGGTCTCACCCAGCTATCTTATTGTTTATTCTTATACTTGCTAACTCTTCCTAAGAATCAAAAGGCTGGGTAATGGGATGCTGATTCAGGGAATAATCAAAAGGGAACCTAGGGTAATGACTGAATTGATATGTAAATAAAAAACTGGTCTTTTGATCTGCAAAAGATGAGCTATCCAGAAGATTTTTAGAATTGCAAAATAAGCAGTCTGGAGCAGAGAGTTGTCTGGATATCTCCAGAGAAAGTTGATGAGTGGGGAGGGAGGGGAAGGGGAGAGAGGGAAATGGGGAGGGAAAGGGAGGGAGGAAGGGGAGGGAGAGAAAGGGGGAGAGGGAGAGTAGGGGAGTAGAGAGGAAAGGGGGAGGGGAGGAGGAAACAGGAGGGGGAGAAGGGAGAGACGAGAGAGGAGAGGGAGAGGGAGAGGGAGAGGGAGAGGGGTAGGAGAGGGAGGAGGGAGAGGGAGAGGGAGAGGGAGAGGGAGAGGGAGGGAGAGGGAGGGAGAGGGAGAGGGAGAGGGAGAGGAGGGAGAGGGAGAGGGAGAGGGAGAGGGAGAGGGAGAGGGAGAGGAGAGGGAGAGGGGAGGGAGAGGGAGAGGGAGAGGGAGAGGAGAGGAGAGGGAGAGGAGAGGGAGGGAGAGGGAGAGGGAGAGGGAGAGGAGAGGGTAGGGAGGGAGAGAGGCAGAGGAGGGAGAGGGAGGAAGAGGGAGGAGAGGGAGAGGGAGAGGGAGAGGAGGAGGGAGAGGGAAGGGAGAGGGAGAGAGGGAGAGGAGAGGGAGAGGGGGCAACCTAGAAAGCTGTCCCTAGCGGAACCTAGGCTATCAGCTTGTAACCCATGATTTGACTTCAAGTAATTTGTTTCAAAGCTCCCAGAGGTTCCTTCTCTCAGGAACCTCTCTCCAAGCTAAGGCTGGTGTTTGGCAAGAGGGTAGGAGTTGGAGTAACAAAATCCATTATATATAAAGTATAAGAACAAATTTAATTTTCAAAAAACACACACTTATGTTTGAGCTAGAGCTGTAGCTCAGATGGTAAGAGTATTTACCTAAAATGCAAGAGAACCTGGGTTCAATCCGCAGTTATATTCAAACCAGTGTGCTGCTCACCTCTCATCTGAGAACTCAAGGGGTAAAAGCAGGAGGGTCATAGGCTCAAGGTCATGCTGGGCTACATAGTGAATCTGAGGCCAGCAAGGGGTACAGGAAACCCTGTCTCACAATAAAACAGATAAGTACGTAAAAGACGTTTAAAATAGAAATGCTAACTGACGTATAATGTGAAGAAAATACGTGTTTGGTCAAAGTTTTGTTTCAACATATCTTTATACACATTTCTATAGAATAATGTGGAAAGGGGCCATGCTGATAGCTCAGCAGGTGAAAACACTTCCCTCCAAGCCTGACAGCCCGAGCTTTAAAGCCTGGAATGTGGAATGCACATGATAGAAGATTGGTTCCTCACCAAAAACATTCTGGAATTGGGTCTCTACTGGTGTGGCCTAAGAGATTTGTTAGTTTACTTAAGTAACGATTGTAACTAAAGGGATAAAATGCACCCCCAGATAAATGGCGTGAGACTGTGGAGGGAGGGAGGAACAAGGAGACGGTAGAGAGTGAACAGTGAGGGGCCCTAATGAATGTCGTCAGGCAAAGCCGAGCCATGTCCACTCCGGACTCCTCATCCAGGGCTCTGCTGCCAGAAACTTGAGCACTGCGCATTTATTTACATAATGCACAAGACCAAGTAATGCCACACGGCAGAAACTCATTGTTTAAAAGCTCCCTTTCACTTTCCATTTATTTACAGTGACATTTGCTTTGCTTCGCTTATGCCTCTTAAAATGCCAACCCCGCTGTATGAAGTGGTTGTAAGTTTGAATCCCTGTCATGAAAGCAATTTCAGTAAAAATAAATAAGCCTTGTAAAGGATGTATTTACTCAAAAGCAGAATCTTTGCCAAGGAAACTGTAAGAAGGAAAAGATGGCCATCTAGTGGCTACATTGTTTTGTATCAGTATGAAAAACATGAAGGATCTGGAAATAGATTGATTTAAAGGAGATTATTCTTATCAGCATGATGAAATAAAATGATGAAAAATTAAGCTTGGCGGGATAGCACATGTCTGGAATCCCAGCAGTCAGGAGGCTTAAGGCAAGGGGATAAATTTGTGGTTATCTCTGGCTACATCTTGAGTTTACGACTAGCTTGAGCTGCATGAAACTGTGTCTCCCTACCTGCTCCCCTCCCAAAAATATGGGTTGTTTTTTTTTTTAAATAAAAATCACAAAAGATGAATCTGGGAAATTCTCCAAAGAAATAATTACACAATACCCCACCCTAACCCCTATCATTATCGTGTTACACTAAACCTGGCTCCTGTCTTAGCTTCGTGAGGTTTTCTTTTTTTTTTTTTTTCTTTTTTTTTTGGCAGGGGAGGGGGGTTAGTCAAATTTCTGTTTCTGTCTTTCACAAGTTTCAAACTATAAGTATTTAATCACACTCATACAACTCATCATAATACTATTAAGTTTAACGTCTAGCCATGTGATCACAGCTTAGCTATGTAACATTAATTGGAGAAGCAGGTCCCCCAAATGTCTTAACTAGGGCTTATTCCTGTGAAAAGACAATACGACCAACATTAATTGTACAATAAAGTACAACATTTAATTGGGGCTGGCTTACAGTTTCAGAGGTTCAGTCTGATGTGTTTATAAAAAGATAAAGAGATATAGAATATGTGCTATGGGGTGTGGTGAAGTATGGGGGGAAGGTATGTCTCAGCAGGCCCATGCCAAGGCATCCCTTCCTCCTGAGGGACCAGCTACACAAAGATGGTATAGTATAGAATAGAATTTATTCAGGGCATGGGAGAGGAGGGCAGTTAAGAGGGTAGTAGAGGCAGAGAGAGAGAGAGAGAGAGAGAGAGAGAGAGAGAGAGAGAGAAGAGGAGATGAATAGAGGTTGGCCATGAGCACATGGGGGGTGGGGAAAGAGAGAGGCAAGAGAGCAGGAGAGGGAGGAGGTGGCAAGCAGCCCCTTTTATAGTTGGCAGGCCTACCTGACAGTTGCTAGATAGCTGTGGAGAGGAGCATACCTGGCTATGCCAGGTAACTGTTGGGGTGGAGTTTAGACAGAATGTTAACACAGTCCATTATCATCATGGTGGAAAGCATGTCAGAGTCCAGGCAGATATGGTGCTGGGGAAGGAGCTGAGAGTTCTACATCCTGATCCAAAGGCAGCCAGGAAGAGACTCTCCTGTAGGCAGCTAGGAGGAGGGTCTCTTCCATACTGGGCGGAGCTTGGGCACTTGGAGCCTTCAGAGCTCACCTACACAGTGACGCATTTCCTCCAACAAGGTCACATCTATTCTAAGAAAGCCATACCTCCTAATAGTGCCACTTCCCGTGGGCCAAGCATACTCAAACCACCACACTGAATTTATTTATTTTTTTAAATTTATTTAGTTATTTAAATCACATCGTAATTTACTTATTCACATGGGTTATAAACACAAAAAGGCAGGATGTGGGGAAGGGAATGACACCGGAACATAGGTGTTTAGGGGGAGTACAGATACCTTTCAGAACAGGTTATCAGCTGGGCCACACTGAATTCATTTCACACACAACTCACAAATTTATATTACAGATAATAATATCATTTTATAAGGCTAAAATCAACTAAAATAAGAAATACATTTTCTTTAACATGATATGCACATATAAAAAAATCATAGATAAAATGGTAAACAGAATAATTCTTGCCAGGCCTGGTAGCATTCCCAGGTATTTGGAAAATTCAGACATGATCCCCTGTGCTATAAAATGGGTCCAAGGCCAGCCTGGGCAATGTAGCGAGACCCCATATCAGTTTTTGAAATTTTAATTTCTAATTTAAAAAACAGGGGCTGGGGGAAGAAGTAGAGCTAGATCCCATTGGAGAAGTCTTGCCTGATGTGTGTAAAGCATGGGAAAAATACAAAGAGGAAGTCTGTGGTTTACAGAAACAAAATTGTCATTCTCCGGTTTACAACATAAATACATATAACACACTCCCTTGTTCTACGAAGACCATTACTCAGTGTTAACTAGATTTACAGCATAGCAGGAGAGAAAGAGAGTAGAATCCTGTGGGCAAGGTGGGAACATGGTGGAAGGGTGGAATGGGACATAAGATTTATTTCTATGCTGATATGTACATGTTTCAAAGAAATCCTTGTTGGTAAGCTTGCTATTTGTATTAGTTACTTTTCTCCTTGCTTTGAAAGAATGCCTGGGAAGAACAACTTAAAGAATGAAGGGTTTGTGTTGACTCCTTTTGAGGGAGCTGTCAATAATGGAGAAAGAACATGATGACAGAGTAAGGCAACTGGTCACATTGCATCTGCATCTAAGAAGCAGAGAGAGATGCATGCTTACTTATTCTTATTATTCAGTGTAGAACCCTGGCCCATGGGGTGATGTCATCCATATTTAAGGTATGCCATCCGACCTCAATCAATCCACTCTGCAACCCCCTTCACTGATATGCCCAGAGTTTATCCACTAGGCAATTCTAGGTCTTGCCAACTTGACAGTACTAACCATCTATTTATTACAATGGGATTAACTCATAGAATAATATCATTTAGGAGAGAAGAAGATTTTAAATGTCTTTTTGGCCCTTTTATTTTCTACAAAAGCAAAGTGAAGCCCAGTTAAATAACCTTGCAAAAGCTACAAAGCTCAGCAGTAGAAGAGCATGAAGGTGACCATGGAGCCTAGCATGGAGCTGACCTCCTCGCCCATGCTAACTGGAATATATGCTGCTGCTACCTTCTAACTATAATTCAGAGCTGCAATTTTGTTCATGGCCTTGTATGGCAAAGCTTTATTGATGTTCAAGTGACACAAGCAAAAATACCTGCCAAAAATGAGAGAAAGAACAGTTTATTTGTGAAACAAGAAAGGAGATGGCTTTTATTTGTGGGCCAGCCCCTTTTACTTTTCTCTATTAGCAGTTTTATTAAATTATTTTAAGATATATTAGTGGTAATCTCTGATACTTGATTTTTATATAATGTGCTATTTAGCTATAATAACTTGAAGTGAATAATTATTGAAAAGTCTCTTCAAAAACAGATAAAATAACCTAGCATATTTAGGATCATCAGGAAATAAAATAATAAAGATTATAAAGATTACATACCATGTGATTAACATTTAGGTAGACCTACCATTTACATCTTTAAAAGCATTATGATATTTTTGTTATTTTTTAAATGCCAAGATTTTATTGACAAAATGATGAATTAACTACCTACCTTTATTTGAAAACCCTTCAACATTTTCACTCAAAATGAAGATTATCTAACCTCTGTGTGTCAGCCCAGAGTAGATTGCAGTGGGTGAAGGATCACTAGTGGGAAGGGGTCATTGTGAGCATGACTGTGAGACAAAGAACCTCAGAACATGGAAAATCACAGGAGGATGAGCTTTTATGGAAGTCAGTTGTATTTAGTATCCAAGGCAGTTGTAAAGAGCTATAAAGAAAGCCCCTGTGGCTTGTCTATTGAGGAAACACACTTACTCTGTAGTCTGTTACACTTGCTCATTTCATTTGCTTAGTCTTTGATTTCCACTGTAAATGATTGGAGTGGGCTTATGTTCGGCTAGCTAATAACTGTTGATTTGAAGTACTTGTGCAGAAGCCTATGGCATCAAGTCAAATCATAGGTTCCAGACGAGCCTAGGAACAAACTATAAGTAGCCCAAGTTTTTAGATACTGCCAATCGTATGTCTATGTCTATCCCGACTCCCAACAGAGACTGAATCAGTGGTGGCTATAGTCTGCGGATACAGTAGACTCAGTGTTTGATTTATCTTATATGTGCAATAATTTAAAGAAATTCATTTTGAAACCTTTATAGAAATGCAACACTTGGTTTTGTTAAATAGAATTCATTAAAGTGATAAAATACTCTGACAAACGTAACTTGAAGAAGGAAGTGTTTATTTTAGCTCACAGTTTGAGGTACCATCTATCACAGCACGGAAGTCAAGACAGCTAGAAGCTAGAAGCATATTATGTCCACAGTCAGAAGAAGAAAGCAATGGACACATGCACTCTATTACTTAGCTCCTTTTTCCATTTTACAGAGTCCTAGGTCACTGATAAGGGAAGTGTGTCACACCATAGTGTGGGTTTTCCTACCTAAATTACATAATCAAGATAATCCCTAATGATTCCAGATTCTGTCGGTTGATAATCAATATTAACTAATCACCAAAGTATTGCTTATCTGGTCTGCCATTCTGTGCAACTGTAGGGCAGTTGTATTATTCATTTAATGACTCTGAAATTTAAAAATATTTATCTAAGGGTGCTAGAGAGGTGGCTCGGTGGTTAAGAACACTGGTTGCTCTTTCTGAGGACCAACATATAATTATCAGAACCCACATATTGGCTCACACTCTGTAACTCTAGTTCCATGGCATCCAATGCCTTCCTTAGATCTCTACAGGCACAAGGCACACACATAAAATACATACATACAAGCAGGCAACATACACATACACACGACATAATAAAAAAATAGTTTCAAAATTTAAAAATCTATAATGAAACTATAAAGCATGTGAAGTAAATTAATCATCTTGCCCAAAAAGAAGTCTTTTCGCTGCTTTTGGATGCTGGAAGGTCTCCTTTCAGATATTTGCAAATCCTGTCTGTAACAAGTGTCTTGGGTAGTATAGTTTAATTTTATATTAGGTCATGGGACTTTGGGTCAAGCAGGTGTTGGTCTTCTACTAAATCCATGATGAATCACAACCCTGAAGGCATTAGGATAAAAGGATATGGCTCTGGAAGGGGAGTTGTAACCCTCAAAAATAGATCTGAAGGTGAAAGGAGCTGGTTCTCATTCTTCCATTCTTCTGTCTTATGAGAAAATAATACTGTCCCCTCCATAGAATAGAGTAACCAAATTGTGAAAGCACAGACCAATTGTCCCAGATACGGATCCTGCCTTGATCATGGTCTTCACAGCCTTAATAAGAAGTAACTTTATAGCCTTTATTCAACACAAAGGGAGATTTAGACATCTGGGGAATAAAGCTCAACCAAGAAAGCAATCAACCATATTTAAGTGACCATATCCTAATAAATTCTCTGGTCACAATGATCTAGAAGCTTATCTGGCTGACAAGATGGCTTATATGTTGTCATACATCATCGCTGGGAAAAATTAGGGTTGCTCTTGATTCTACTGAGAGAGTTCAGCTTGAAGCTCTCTTTGTGGATTCTCCACCCTTTGCATTTCTCTCTCTCTCTCTCTCTTCTCTCTCTCTCTCTCTCCTCTCTCTCTCTCTCCTCTCTCTCTTCTCTCTCTCTCTCTCTCCCTCTCTCTCTCACACACACACTCGCTCGCTCGCTCTCTCTTTCTCTTCCTATGGCTGTTTGTAATCTCTACCCTTCATCTGCAATAAACTGTCACAAAGCAACAGTCATTTTTTGTGACTGGTGTGAGACCTTCCAGTAAATTGTCCAACATGACGTAGCCTTGGGGATTTGCAAACTCAACAAAATATTATCACCTCCCTGAATATTTTATCTTTTGAAACATTACCTGGGAATAATTTCAAGAATTAGCTAAATGACTTGGTTTTGCGTGTGCTAAAAGCAATCAAGGTAAATTTCTGGAATTAACTTTCAGCTTATATCATGAGGAACTGGTGGACATTTCAGTAACTTTGGAGAAAAGCTGAGAGTATATTCTACCTGCATATAAAGTTTCTTATAAATCCTTTTCTCTGCACTGTGTGAGTCGGTATGGAAACCATTTCTGTGTTATGTTAGTTTCCTGGTCTGTAGCTGCCACAAAGATGTGTGTGTGTGTGTGTGTGTGTGTGTGTGTGTGTGTGTGTGTAGCACGATTATTTAGCCTGTACTGTTTCTGGCTTGAAAGTACCTGGTTGGTAACTGCCTTCTGTAACTTCATGTTGGTCATGAAAGTCATTCATAATGGGGCCTCCTACATCAAACTGTAAGTGGTGCATTTCAGAGCTTCCCATTCCTCAACTCCTAGAGCCAAACACCAAACATTTAGTGGCTTTATATTCACACTTATTCATTCTATTTCCATAGCTGTTTGCTGAGTTTTGGCTCAAACATGAGCTTGTTAAGCTAAAATTGCCATTTAGTCTAGGACCCAGGACTCCATTCCTGCACCTCCTCAGATCTCTTTATTTTTTCTTCTCCCTGTTACACCTATGGGCTCACATTGTGTTGAAGAAATGTGTAGTTGTTGTCTTTCAGAGGAATCAAGAGAACTTGCTGGGTGAGAGTCCTTTCAGATGACCGAGCGCCCACTTGAAGAAGTGTCTCTCATTGAAAACAAAGTCTGTTTATAAAGAGGACTGCTTTCTAATGACTTAACCTTTTAAACCACCTCCTCAAAACCAGGATAAGTATTTCATTTCTTTAGAAATACATTTGGAAAGACACAGTTTATGGCTTATGACTCAAAATTCCCCAGAACTCAGGCATTTGAGTTGGGTACGAAATTTAGTCCTCTCTCAGAGTACCACATGCTTTCTTTTGGGGATGGACAGAGAGTTGCTGAATGAATATGCCAAAGTGGCTTTGTTCTTTGCTTGCTTTAATTTCTAAGCCTAGTGGCGTGATACTATAAAAAATATAGTAACTACTAGACAAAGAAAATAAATTCAAGTTTATAAAAAAAAGGAAATGAAGTAATTTCAAGTATAAAGACCTTTATGTTTTATCTTAGATTTAAAAAAAATAGTATCTGGAAAGAAGGTTTAGTGGTTAAGAGCATTTGCTGTTCTTGCAGAAGACCTGGGTTCAGTTTCCAGCAATTACTAAGCAGCCCACCCTCATTGTAACTCCAGATTCAGGGGTTATGATGCTCTATACTGCCCTCTGTCGACACTGCATGCACATGACACACGTGCATACTTGCAGACAAACACTCAAACATATGAAACTGAAAAAGAGAGAGGGGGAAAGAAAATGTGGTTGTGTTAAAATGCAATGTTTCTATATCATGTAAATCTCACTTCTGTACCAAGTTTACTCATTTTCTCAATTCATAAGTCCTAGTTTCAGGACTCCAATTTCTTTTTCAGATTTCTTTATAGTAAATCTTGCATAGCACAGTACAAGCCACCTCTATACAATGACACGAATACAGGCTCATCCATGAAAGACTTCCTGGATAGTTTGGAGGGCTCCATTTATAAAGTTTGCACATTTATATTCACATCATTTAAGGCCAAGTCTATTGAAAGAAGAGAAATCAAAAATTTTGAAATTTGGTTTCATCTCACATAGTGATGGATCATAGCAATTAAATCTGGTGCTCAAATTTGCACATTTATCTCTAAACCTGGTTCATACCTATTGAGCAGCTCAATATCTACCATACAGTAAATGAACTCTGTTGGATTAATTTAGAAGAGCATCGTCCTTATGAAGCAATTAATCAGATCAGTTGATTCAAACCATTTACAGTTATAACCAAGAAAGTACATCCAGATACACTCATGACATATTTATTTCTTCTAAATACTGTGCTTATGTAACTTGCTAAGAACTTAGGTATTCAAAGCATCAGATCAAGGATAAACATTTCAGTTCTCTAGAAATATATTTGAAAAGATACAAATGTAGAGGTCTGTCTGTTTATGAGTGAAAGAATCCTGAACTCCAGGCATCTTTTAAAATCAAGTCCTCCACCTGGGTACCATGTGCTTGTTTAGGGGGTGGAAGGGGGGTAGGCTAATGAATGAATACACAAAGGAGGGGTGTAGAAATCACTCAGGAGCTACTTATGTGGATAGTTGTCTTGTTTCCCTATCCTCCTCATAGAACTTCAATTTCCATATCACCACACTCACATCCCTTTGAAGACCTTGATGCTAAAATAGGATTATTCTCCACCTATTTCAGACTACATGCAGAGGGATAAGAAATTTGTGTCATTGGAATTGTTCTTTGGCACAAAATTACTGGGGTCAAACCCAAAACATTGTTACTGTTTCCTCCACAGACCATCCCAATATTATCAAGAAAGGAATTACTTTAACGACAATAGTATTGTTATGTATTTTAGGGTGAATCTATTTTGATGATGTGTCTTCTGAGTCAATAAAAGACTCTTCTGGGAAGTAACAAAAATAGCTTTTTTCCCATTGGGCTTTACATTCTGCAAAGATGATACTGCCTGTGGCTTGTTTGTACAAAAAAAGACTTCTCTTTAATTACTATCTATCTCACCCTACAAATAATAATGCATAAATGGGTGCATAAATGCTATCAGAGATGTCCTTTCCTTCCTCTATTCTTGTACATATTCATAATTTCTCTTTTTATTACAGACAGGTTTGGGGTTTCAATGCTCCAAAAATGAGTATCTAAAAATTAAATTTTCAGTTTTCTTTTCATGTCTAACACATCAAATCAAACCAATTTTTTTTCTGAAAAATCAACAACTTATACATTTAGTCTGTAAATGAAACCTGCAAAAAAGTATCAGTTGGTAACAAAGGACTATCTTGTTTTTAAAAATCTGTGTTGTTGTGTGTGTGTGTGTGTGTGTGGTGTGTGTGATGGTGGAGGCATGTATGCGCCGTGATGTGATAGTAGAGGTCACAGGGCAACTTGGCTGAGTTTTCTCCTCTCACCTCTTGTCTCTGCCAGGATGCACACTCCGCCAGGTTCCTGGATATTCTCTTCATGTACCACCTCACTATAAGAGCTGGCACCATGACTAGATTCTAATCTTTTTTTAAAGGCTCTTGTGGTATTTTATAAGCCTTGAAGCACTTGTAGTAGAAAGAACAATGTCCAAATATGTCTGTTTTCAAATCCCAAGAACCTACAATTATATAGCAAGGGTCAGCTAAGATCATAATGGTGGGACTAGGAATGTAGTTCAGTGGTAGAGTATTTGTTTAGGATGAGTTAGGTCTTGGCTTTCATTCCCAGTACTGTGGTGAAGGAGGAAGAGGAGGAGGAGGAGGGTGTAGAAGGAGGAACAAAAGGAGTATAAGAAGACAAGAAGGGGAGGAGAGACGGAGGAGACAGGGATGGAATTTAGATGGAATTAAGGCTGATGGTCTGATAGTCTTAAAATTAGTCTTGACTTGTTTGTGGAGGCTAGAGGTTGATCCTGTGTGACTTTCTCACCTGTTATCTACTTTGTTTTTGGAGACAGAGTCTCTCACTGAACCTCGAGGTCTCTGATTTGGCTAGACTAGATGGCCAGCAATTCCCATGCATCCTCCTGGCTTTGCCTCCACAGATCACTGTGACTTGTTCTAGTGAAGGACCCAACACATCAAGGCTACACACACACACACACACACACACACACACATACACACACACACATGCTATGCATAAAAAGTAAATATCACAGAACGTATTTAGAATCAGGAAGAAAATCTAACCAACCAAACTAATTTGAATTTATTTTCATTTTCCTCCTTTTATTTAGAAAGAGTCTCATTAAGTGTTGCAGCATGACTTCAAACTCACAATATTCTGTCTCTTGAGTGCTGGGCTTACCTAGTGAGTGTATGCACAACTGGACCAAGTTCAAATTAATTTTAGTTGGGAGTAGGTTTAGCAACAGGATCTCATGTAGCCCAGGATGGCCTCAATTCAACATGTAGGGGAGGCTATCCTTAAATCCTGATCTTCTATCCTCTACCTCTCAAATTATGAGACAGTAAGTATGTGCCACCATGTTGGCCTGGTCCTAATTTAGATTTCTTTGTGGAGAATATTCAATGAACAGAAAATAAAACTGGAAATTTAAGTCAGTGTTGTAATCAACATTACAAGTTTCTTTGCTGTGTCATTCAGTCTCATGATACTATAAAATAAAAGACAGCCAGTAAGCATGGAGGTATGTGTCAAAAATGTGAACATTTTTGGTTGGGAATGTTAAAAAAGAAAAAGAAAGCATATTTCAGATTAGAAATTATTTTATATAATAAAATAAGATTTGACCAGAGATAAAATAGCTGGTGTGGTGTTTTGAATGTGCTTGGCCCAGGGAGTGGCACTATTAGGAGGTGTGCCTTGTTGGAGGAAGTGTGGCCTTGTTGGAGAAAGCATGTCACTGTGAGGGTCAGCTTTGGGACACCTAGCTGCCTGAGGACAGTCTGCTCCTGACTCCTCTCAGTTCCTCCATGCTTCTTGCCTTGATGATAATGGACTGAAACTCTGAGCCTGTAAGCCAGCTCCAATTAATGTTGTTCTTATAAGGATTGCCTTGGTCATAATGTCTGTTCACAGCAGTATAACCCTGACTAAGACAGCTGGATTTTTTTTTTTTTTTCAAAATAAAATGAGTAATGCAAAGCCAGGAAGCTTAAGTATACCATAAAAGGTCACAAAATGTTTGTAAAAGATAAAACTCAAAGATGTTTCCTGTATCACGAGTAAACACTGTTAAATTCCTAAGGTCAAAATTCAGGTCACTGACGTAAAACTGAAATCTGCATTTTGTTGAAAGCAATAAGGTTTTCCTAAGGTATTTATCTACTCATGGTAATATTTACAAGTACAGACCTAAAGAACAAAAGTTTTAGGTTTTTTTTTTTAAACATAATTATATATGTTTTGTTCTAGGTTTGTTAAAATTTTATCTATTTGAAAACTTGTACCTTACTAAAATCAAAATTTATTTAAAAATATGTTGACTTTTATTTAAACTTTGCTTAAATGCTACTTCCCCAAAAGTTAAACTAAAATCCATTAGTTCTTCTGTAAAACTGACAAAACTTCTGAGTGTTCACCAACAAAAGCTTACAAGCCAATCTACAGGGGGTGTGGGGGTGCTAAGAAGATAGTCAATATTACGTCATTTACTCTCCAAGGTCAGACCAGACCCACAGAGTGATGAGACTCTTCTACAGTGGTCCTAAATCTCCAACAAGCCATAGTCCCTTCATCGAGAGGCTAAGGATGCCCCAAATGCTGATCTCTAACCACCCGAAGCCCTGCAAAGGATAAGGCTGAAGTCAGGTGTCTGCCACAGGTTATTTATGAAGCTATTTCAGAATTCCTGTGTCTATGGTAACTTCTGGTAGCTTGCTAGAAATCTGAACATTCCTTGTCTTATAGAAGCATAATTCTAATTGTTGTCTTTATCTTATCCTCACATTGGGTTTTCTTGTGTCTGCCTTTGTGCAATCGAGGAGAGAGAGAGAGAGAGAGAGAGAGAGAGAGAGAACAGTTACATCATAGAGGAAAACACTCTACTCCTAATGCCTTCTTTGAGGACTTGATTACCTGTGACAAGCCTTTTCTTGAAGTGATGCATTTAGGGTCACGACTCCCATACCATATTGTGGCATCATAAGTAAACCTCTAGAACCCAATACCCTCTTGATTATCCCCATCTGTTACAATTTATAATGCTAAAAGTAACTTACTTGCTGGCCTTACTAAAATAATGATGTTCGTTGTGATACAGAACTCGCTTTTTGTAATACAGAAAATTGCAGCCCGTGGTTTTCATTTCAACTGTTGTTATTAATAGTAGTTTAGCTTACACACAAGTCTTAATATTAGGTTAAATGCTGCTTGGAATAATATTTATAAATTCTGACTGTGTGTGTATCTAGGTTATCCATAGTGAGGTTGTGTCCTGTGGGAACATACTAGTAGCTAGTAATTACTAGATTTATATAGTATCTATTCCTTAGAGAGAGACGTAAACACTATAATACCCAGAGCCTCTGATTCCTGAGCATTCAAAACAGGGTTAATAATACCCAGCCGTCTCCCTCAAGATCATAGAGTCCATATGAAGCCTCATTAAGATGCATCACTCCAATCCTCCATAGAAGAAAGGAATATGGTGTGTTTGTCGGTACTTGTAGCTTCCATCCTCACCTTTGTCGAGGTTCATTGAGTTCATCAACAGGAAGGTACTTTAGCTGCAGCCTGGGCTGCGGTATAGCGCATTTTGGGTAAGTGTCCTATGGATTTTGAACACAGTGTATCACCTTCCATGTTTAAGCTGGAGCCTTTACTTGTTTAAACAGATTCCGCCCGTCCATTAGCATTCTATCTTTATAAGCTAAATTAAGAAAAGGGGAGATGGAGTGCCTGTTTATATGAATGGGACAAGGAAAGAGAGGAATAAGGCCAAAAGCAAAGTTTGAGAAACTGAGGTCTGAAGAGTCCTGAAATTTTCCAAGTCCCACCCAAACACCCCCTAAGTGTAGTGAATCTCAAATGTTCCTTCTAATCCACGGGAGTAGGTCTAGCCTCACTCAGGCATTGACCTCTTCAGGTCTCCTGGTTTCTAAGAAAAGCCTGTTAGGACTCTGCACACCCTGTTAGGACACACCCGTGTCTTCTTTCCAAACTCGAAATGAGCAGAGGAACAAGAAGAGCGCATGCAGTGAACTACAAGTCCTTGCTGGAGCTCTGAGCTGTCCAGGATGTGCTGGGGAATGTCTGTGAGGAAACATTGGTAATGGTGACACGTTGGAGTTGGTGGACTGTGGGTCCTGAAGCACCACCCCAAGAGGCTGAGACACTGGATGGGTACCAGCTGGACCTTTTTCACCTATTGCTCTGGGACTACAGATGGAAGAAGCAGGTTCACAATTTTATTTGAGTTGGCCAAAGAGGATTCAGGGCTCACACCACTTCACTTCACACAGTTCTGCACCTTGCTCCGCCCCCTCATCTGCTAATGTTCTGTGCAAGCTCTCCAGCACATGCCCACCCCGTATCTGCGCAACAACCTGGTCCCAAACCTGGAAGAGCTAAATCCTACACTCATGATAACCCACCACTCACCTGAGCCTCACTCCGCTCCTTACTGCCTCGGACGGTCCCTCATTAGCAAAATTCTACCCATCACTTGCACAACTCCCAGCGCCTCCCAAAACCTTCCCAAGTACCCTTCCCCAGCATGCCCGCCCCTTATTTGCTTACGCAGTGTTCTTACCCACATCACCCTGACCCTAATTGTCCTTCATCAGCAATACCCCATTTCCTACTGCTCCGGACTGGTCCTTCCAGCAAAGCCCCCACTTTGGCATCCCACGCCCTCCCTCCCCGCTGCCCTACACTCTGTTTTCTGCTTTCTCTCTCGCCGGTCTTCCTGGCTAGCACATCACTCATTACCCGCCACCACTCTCCCTGCACCTCGCTCCTCCTCACGGCGGAGGACCTCCCTCTAGCCTATTAGAGACGTCGTCTCCGTTCCACTTGTCCAATGAGAGTCTCGAGACCGTTCCCCGCCCCGCGCCGTGCGTCAGGTTAAAGGCTGTCCCACACCAGCCCCACGCTGGTCACATGCCATGTGGCGCTTCAGCGGTCGGCGGGGACTGTGCGCTGTACAGCGATTGAGCTGCGGGTGAGACACTCATGGTTGCAACAGCGAAACGGGCAGGGGCGGGACCGGTATAAGAAACTTGGGAGTCTCTGCCATCTCTGGGCATGGGTGACAGCCTCTTTGGGGCTCTTGTACCCCAAAACTTCTTGCTGGTGCCTCCAGTACTCCCAAAACCCTCTTCTGGGGTCCCCAAAACAAGTGTTCCTATGACCTACTTCTATCAGAGGACCCATGCAGGGCCTGTAAATCGGTCCTTCTCTCTGTGGCGTGGTACAGCACACTTTCCTCAAGAAGCTGCTGTCCCAACTACCAGAGTTGGGGTGACACTGGTACTCCAAAGGGGAGCCAGGTCCAGGGCACTGACCTGACCCACTTTCCCTTCTGGGACCTTTGGTGATTCCAGAGAGAGTGGGTGGTCCTGAGTATGGGTTACCAAGGCTGTTTGAAGTAAAGATAGGCTTTGATGCGGATTTTAACTGTGTAATAAAAGAGGCAATTTATGGCTCATTAATAGATTTGAGCCGACTCATTTTTGTTACAAGGCATCTTTTAGGGCTCCAAGACAAGCTACTGTTTTGATAAAATTATGCCTCCTGGAGTCGAACTTTGCGTGGGGATTCGATTTATAGAGGAAAAAAAAAAAGGAGAGGCGCTTTTAAGAGTGTTTGGCTTTCATGCTAATCCAAATCCTTATTTCAGAGTGTAGCCAAGGCCCTGCCAATCTAGATGAAGAAACATGGGGGTGCAGGTTTCTGTGAGAGTGTGGGGTTTAGGAAGTGTTTGAACGCAACAGCAGTAGTTTTACCAGAATGTAAAGTGAGTGAACGTCCTAACTTTGTCCTTCAGCCTTACCATGCATATCCTCTCCTGGTGATCAACTATTGAACATCGATATCTAGAATTTTCTGTCTGTGAGGAAAACCAGTTGATTTTAGTATATCTCCCTGTTAATGCCAGTGACTGAATTGCTGGGTTTTTTTTTTTGTTTGTTTTTTTTTCTGCCCGTACAAATTTTAAAAAGGATATTTCTGAGATCTTAGCATAGAAAATGTCATAAAGCATACAGTTTGAGAAAATAATTATTTTAAATGAGTCCATTAATACTAGGCCAGATTGCTTGACAAGATTGTAACTCTTTATCTGTTTCAGGTAGTCATTTCCCCCAGACTTAAAATTATCTTTTGCTTTTTTTTCTTTTTGATATCTGTGTACAGTCCTATAGAAAGTTTACCTGCTGACTTGATACCCTGGTCAAGGTTAAAAGCTTAATTGGAAGGAGTCTTCTGAACTGTCCAAGATTTTGGAAGATGCAGGATACAAGTTCCTTTTACTCAGTTGTCTTATCTTAGGGGGTTATTTACATATATCGCATAAATATTCGACCAAACAACGTTCCAGGAGACTCACTAACATTGAGCACTTTCTTTAAACCCAGCAGGGTACACCACAAAGTATGGAGGGAGAAGAGTGGCGAAGCCTGTGAACGAGCTCTACAGTATAAAGTGGGGGAGAAAATCCACGGGTTCACCATAAACCAGGTACCCACCTGCCTGTCCTGCCATGATTCTTTATGAATCAAGGTTGATGAGACATCTAGTTTCTACTGGCAGATGAAATCTGTCAGAGTAGAGACGGCAGCTTTTGGCCTTGTATTCCCAGGACCTGGTAAACCTCCTGACACATACAGGGTGCTCCAGACAGCCTACGATGAATTGATACCCAAGCCTTAATTGTACCCTTCAAAGCTTCAATCATTTCAGATATTAGAAAATGACATCTCTGCTCCAGTAGGGCCTCTGTAGTCGAATACACTAATGTGTCTGCAGTTGAGCTTGATCTTTCATTGCGGTCAGTACAGATGCTATTTGCTGTTCCCTAGGTCTGCCCATTCACATTCTGCCATTCTGTTATCAAGTATAGTTGCCTTAGATGTACATAGAACCTTTTTTTTTCTATTTTTTTTTTACCTATTTTATTTTGGAATTGTAAAAAAATCAATGGCCAGTATTTACTTGATCTACATTAAAAATGGGTTTTGTTGGCTCTTTTGCTCGTCTTTGATTTTACTTTTAGATTAAAACTTTTACATTATTTTTTATTTAATGTAATTATTGAAAAAACTGGTATATGTCTGTGAGTTCAGACATTTTTAAATATTTAGCAAGTTTATGGCCAGTCTGGGGTACCCTGTCTTCAACACACACACACACACACACACACACACACACACGAAACAAAAATCAACACTTCAAATTATTGGTCACAGACTTTGTACTGTGCTTGATGGCTTAACAAATACAAGAGGAAGGCAGGGCCTTTAAGCTAGAAGTCCTTGTGGAGCTGCAACAGATAGCAGAATTTGATAAGCTTGCAGCAATAAGCAAGGTCGGTGACTGGGAGCATCAGTTCCGGAGTGATGAGTCACAAAAGTGGGTGAGAGCGTCCTGCACTCTCTGAAAGGCTATACAGAGGAATTTAAGTTCGTAGTGTAAGTCGCTGGTATTGAAGACCTTGTTCAGAATGGTACGCTCTTTTTTCTGATGTTTCAAACTAAAGAGAAACTTGAAAGAAATGGTGAATCTGTTTGCCCAGAAAGCCATTGTTAGGCAGGTGTCACATTATCTCCTGGTTTTAAGGACATTGATCATTTATCTAAGTAAATCCAGAAACGTTAAACCAGCGATAATTATACAAGTATCAACAGTGCCCCTTTTTCAGTCATTTCTGTATCTGGGGCCTTAAGACTCAGGAGACTTGATTCTACTGGTACCTCTCCAGGAACTTCCTGTGGAGATGTGGACAGGTTATGTTCATGGTCTCCGAGACAAGAGAATGATAATGGTCTAGTTATCATATTGTGGCTGGTCTGTGATTGAAGGAGAGAGGACCAGCTGACATGAATGTGGCAGTACAGTGTGTGTGTGTGTGTGTGTGTGTGTGTGTGTGTGTTTGTGTTCGTGTTCGTGTGTTCGTCCCGTCTGTGTGTGTCCTCTATAGGTCAGTGCCAGAGGTTTTCCTTAGGGGTGTCATCCTCAGTCATACTACTTTGGTTTTTTGTGGTTGTTGGTTTTTTGGGGTTTTTTTGTTTTTTGAGGCAGGTTTTCATGTAGTCCTGAGTGGACTCAAATGCACACTGTAACCAAGTTGAAGGACAACCTTCGACTTCTCCTGTCTTCCCACCTCCATCTCTGTGATTACATGTGTGTACTACCACATTCTCTTTCTTATGGTGCTGAGATTGGAACTCAGGGCTTCACGTGCTGCAGATGCTCTGCCAACTGAGTTGCATCTGCAGCCCTTGAGACAGGATCTCTCACCAAACCTGGAGTTCACTGATTCTGCTAGGTTGACTGCTGGCCAGTGAACTGCACAACTCTTCCTGTCTCTGCCTTCTTGGTGCTGTGACTATAAATACACCCTATTGTATCTGGATTTCTGTTGGTCGTGGGGATAGAATTTAGGTTCTCTTATGTGTGCTGCAAACCTTTCACTGCCTTATCTATCTCCCTAGCCCCCAGGACCCTTTAGTTTATACTAAGAACTCTAGAGACTTACTCAAGTATGAGGCCATTTCTCCATCTGTCTCTTCCACTTTTGCCTCCCTGGAGAATAGGGATCATTCATTTTTATTGCAGGCATTTATACCATAGTTCAGCAGAAAGAACATAGACACCAGGTAGATCTTGGCTCAGTGGTCATTAACTCTGAGCCTTAGCTTTTCTCTTCTCTAAATGAGGGGGTGGTTAGCACTGTGTTCCTTGCAGTTTGTATGTCACATGCTTGGAAATCGAATGGTAAGAAATAAGTAATTAGACAGGGTATGGCAGTGTACACTTTTAATCCCGGCACTTGGGAGGCAGAGGCAGGTGGATCTCTTGTGAGTTTGAGGCCAGCCTGTTTTACAAAGCAAGTTACAAGACAGCCAGGGCTGTTATACAGACAAACAAACAAACAAAAAACCACCCTGTCTCAAACAAAAAAGGTAATTAAGACCTAAAATAGCATATACTCTCATTAGTCTTTAATTGGGTCTTAATTTCCTTGTCTGTGAGATCAGGAATTTGGATAAGATGGTCTGTCCCTGCCAGGTTTCCTGGCATCTTAATTTAATACCAAACAGCCAGTTCTTTGCCAGAAAAACTAACTTGGTAAAATACTTGAAAAAGGATCTAAGTTGGCTCCTCAGAACCCATGTTAGAATAAAGCAAAACAAAGAAATAAAAACAAACACACAAACAAACCAACCGTGGATAGTATCAGGACCTTCAATCCCCTATCAGAAGAGGTAGGGACAGGAATTCCTGATGCGCACTGCCCTGTCAGCCTAGCTTACTCAGCAAGTTCCAGAGCACTGAACATGCACACACACACAAGAAAAGAAGCTGGCCCTCCGGGTGTGTCGAATGAGCCATGCGGCATAAGTCTGCTCACAGTCTCCTTCTCCCCTCAGGTCACTCCTGTTCCCGAACTGTTCCTGACAGCAGTGAAACTCAGCCATGACAACACAGGAGCCAGATACCTGCACCTGGCGAGGGAAGACAAGAATAACTTATTCAGGTGTGTGCTTCTTTTAAGAGCATGCTCTTCAGTGTCTCCATCTAACACACCTACCATGCATCCTCAAATGAGAGGGAAAAAACATGCCTTGCCGGGCATGGCAGCTCGACCATAAACTTAGTACTAGGGAGGTGGGAGCAGGAGGATTGCGCAAGTTTCAAGCAGCGCTAGGCTACATAGAGAGTTCCAGGCCAGAGTAGGCTATAATGCGAGAATATTTACACTTCTCCCTCTCTTCCCAAAGAGGAAGATATTATGACTTCATCTGAAGTTCTATCACGTAGATACATTGAAATTTTACTGTATGTCCTGGTGATTCATACATGATAGTCAGAATGCATTTTATTAAAAGATTGTGATGTGAGAATGATTGTTTTTAATGATTCAGGGTAGCCACGAGTTCAGGAATTGTGTCACAGGATATTAGGCTAACCCCTTGTCACCTGTTGATTATCTTTCCTGTCCCTCAGTGTACAGTTCCGCACAACCCCAATGGATAGCACTGGAGTCCCCATGTTCTTGAGCATACTGTGCTCTGTGGCTCCCAGAAGTACCCATGCAGAGATCCTTTCTTCAAAATGCTCAACAGGTCCCTGTCCACATTTATGAATGCCTTCACAGGTAAGAAGGACATCTTGAATCAAAACTATGTTTGGGAGGCTGGAGAGATGGCTCAGCAGTTAAGAGCACTGACTGTTCTTCTAGCGGTCCTGAGTTCAATTCCTAGCAACCACATGGTGGCTCACAACCATCTGTAATGGGATCTGATGCCCTCTTCTGATATGTTTGAAGAGAGCAACAGTGTACTCCCATACATAAAATAAATAATGTAAATAAATAAAGAAACAAACAAACATGTTTGGTCCATCAGACACCAGTAGACACAATAAAAAAAAAATATTTTCCAGGAACAAGAGTGGACTTAATGTAGTAGAATAATTTTTATTTTATTTTATTTATTTTGCATCCCAACTACAATTCCCCCTCCCTTCTCTCCTCCCAGTTCTCTCCCTCTAACTCCCCCAACCCCCACCAACTCCTCCTCTGTCTCCCTTCAGAGCAAGGCTGGCCTCGATGGATATCAACCAGCCATGGCATATCATATCAAGTTGCTGTAAGACTTGGAGAGCTCCTCTTCTATTAAGGCTAGAAGAGGCAACCTGGTTGCAGGAGAGGGTCCCAAAAGCAGGCAACAGAGTCAGAGACAGCTCCTGCTCCCACTGTTAGGAGTCCCATGATAAGATCAACGCTACACAACTGTATCATATGTCTGGAAGGCCTAGGTCAGTTAGCAGTCCTCGCTCTAGGTAAAAGATGTTAGAAGCTAAATTAATTTAGGCAAGATTATTATTGGTTAGATTATTACAATGGATGTACTAGGAGCTAGATGGCTCAGTTGCTAAAGTACTTACATGACTCCACAAGCATGAGGACTCACGTTTGGAATGCTAGCACCCACGTGAAAGCCAGGTATACTGGTGTGTACTTATGATCCTACTGCAGGAGATGTGGAGGCAGAAGGATCTTTTGACTTTTCTAGCTAGTCTAGCTGAATTGTGTAGCTCCAGGTTCAGCATAACAACCTATGTCAAAATATAATGTGGAGAGTATTGGCAAAAGTATCAGCGTCAACCTGTGGCCTCCACATTCACACAAGCTCCTGTGGACATGCAAGACATGCACACATTTATACATGTGCACACACAATTATCAAGTAGGTAAATGGCATTCAGAGTCTTAGGGCAACGGTATGGGGGTGTTTCCAATAAAGTTCAGGACAACTTCAGGGCTCTCCCTGCAGGCTCTACAGTGTTGTGATTGATGTGTATATTGCATACATTAAATCAGTCACTCAGTCTTATCAATTAAACAAACCAAGCAGCTGATCGAATCAGAGCATAGGGAAGGTGATTGAAGAGCTGGTGCTGATGTCTGTTCAGGGAAGACTTTGGGATTTGGGAAAGGCTGAGGCTCAGGGTGATGAGCAGAGTGGAAATAACACATTCGGGGCTTCTGCCTTCTGTTTTCACGGGAGGGAAATACTTAAGGAAGTCAACCAGAGAGACTAAGAAGTAATGAGCTTCCACGGGTGTCTCATATTTCAAAATCTCACGCTTCATTTCTCCCCAGCCAGTGATTACACGATGTATCCGTTTTCCACGCAAAATCCCAAAGATTTTCAGAACCTCCTCTCCGTGTATTTGGATGCAACTTTCTTCCCGTGCTTGAGGGAACTGGACTTCTGGTAAGTAATGATTAGTTATAGGATTTGTGCTTCGGTCATCTGCCCAGGACCGTGATTTATTTATCCAGTTGTCATTTATTTAGGCAGGAAGGATGGCGTCTAGAGCATGAGAATCCCAGCGACCCTCAGACACCCTTGATCTTTAAGGGGGTCGTCTTCAACGAGATGAAAGGGGCGTTTGTAAGTGTTGGTCCTCATTTCTGCTGCATTAAGATTATCTTTTAAAGAACTCTGTGTATTTATATGTAGCATGTTGGTGCGTAAGTGTGGGCTCTAACATGTCACATGCATGTGGAGGTCAGATGACAACCTGAGGTATTGGTGCTTGTCTTCCTCTTATTTGAGGTGGGCTCTTCTGTTTTTCACACAAGGCAGTCTGGCCCATGAACCTCTGGAGCATGTCCTTTTTCTTGCTATGAGAGTGCTGAGTGTACGTACAGTGGGTTGCTAACTCATTCTGGGGTTTGAACTCAGATCGTCATGCTTATGCTTGATGTCCACTGAGCCATCCGTTCAGCCCAACTTTTGATGTATATGTGCTTACAATATAGGAGACCTGTTGTTATTTAGCATCCTCGCCTCACTCCTTAAACTATCTGGAGTCAGTACTGTGAGCAGAAGCCTTCAGTGATAGAAGGGGCCTGGTTCCATTATATATGACTAGAGTGTGAAGGCCTGCCCTGTCCTGTCCTGCTCTTCCAGAAGTACATGGGGTGGTTTGTATACCCCAAGGCACTCTGATTCCTGTGGCCTCTTTGAATAACAAACTTGTTATCCTTTATACTCCATTTGGTATCGTTTTGTTGGTGAGACTCCATGATAGTGAGGAACATCCTTTTGTCCGTTATAGTTAGTGGACCAATGAATTCGTACTCATCTGTCCTTATGCCACCATTACTTTTCTCTCTCGGACTGAGCTGGGCAGTTGATGAAAGACAAACTGTGCAGTCATGAGAGCCAGTCCTCAGGTCCCAGCCACAGATTATGAGTAACCTGAATGCAAAGTTAAGCTGTACCTATGTGGTTGTTGGGTAGCGTTTGATTGACAAATATTTTCATTGACTTATTTCTTTTCAATTTCAAGACAGACAATGAGAGGATATTCTCCCAGCACCTCCAGAACAAGCTTCTTCCAGACCACACATACTCTGTGGTTTCTGGAGGGGACCCACTGTGCATCCCAGAGCTCACGTGGGAGCAGCTGAAACAGTTCCACGCTACTCACTATCACCCAAGCAATGCCAGGTAGCATTGGGTGCAGAGGTTTGGTGGTAGAGCAATAGTTGACCTGCTTGCATTCTTACATTAAGTGATACAGCTTCGCCTGTAGTGAAGAAACATTTGCTGAACAGATCCATAGCTCTGGGTAAGATTGGAGTGTTTCAGTTTACCCACAGGAGGAAACATTGTAAACACTGACAGCCATAACTCTGAGTTGGCAGTGTTTAGTAGTTACAAACAACCTTTAGAGTCCCTGGTCTGGAGTCCCAGATCCCCAACCTGGTCTGTGTCAAGGCCGTCTTATGTATAGATTATGAATGGTAGTGTTCACCGTGGACTAATGTTCACCATACTCATGAAGCCTTCTGTTGTCTTTGGCAGAATTGAACTTTATTTTTTGTTGTTAGTTTTTTGTGGTGTGTGTGCGTGCGCGCGCGCAACGTACGCATGTATTTTGGTTGGTTTGTTTTGTGTTGTTTTATTTTTTGAGACAGCTCAATGTATCTTGGCTAGTCTCAAGTTCACTAAATAGATCAGATGGCCTCAAACTCAGAGATGTCCACCTGCTTCTGATTTCTCTAAGTGCTGGGATTAAAAGCATTGTGCCACCGTACCAGGCTGACAGTTGATCATTAAATGGTAGCTCTGATAAGAAGAAAGATGCCTCTGGTATGTGTAGTCCTTTTTCCAGATGGTTACGTAAGCATAGTGTATTAAAAACATGAATCTAGTAATTGTTTCTGCAGTTGAGTTTTTGAAGTTCCTTATTTGGGACTGTTAATCTTAGCCACATTCTTGTATACATTGCCTCTCGTAGGAACTCATTTGGCTTCTGCAGTGCCTTTATAGAGGTTCAAAATAAAGCTAAATAATTGTTTTGCATTTAGCCAAATCCTCCTGTTTTCTGTGTGTAGTTAGACCACCTTAAAACAAAAAAGTAGTTCTGTATGCAGTTCATGTTCTTGGGAAGATTAGCTGGTATATCCTGGTACCCTCTGTGCCATGCAAAGCCTTTGATGTTGATTGGTGCCCATCTCAAGCGAATAAGTGCTGTGTTCCCCGGACTTTGTAGGTTCTTCACTTACGGCAATTTCCAGCTGGAAGGGCACCTGAAACAAATTCACGAGGAAGCCCTGAGCAAATTTCAGAAGATGGAGCAGAGTACAGCAGTGCCTGCCCAGCAGCACTGGGACAAGCCTGTGAGTAGCCCCTCCAGCTTTTGTCAGTGTTTGATCATGCCTGTTAAATATACCGAAGCGCAGACTTGGACTGTGTAGTACAGTGATGTTTTGAGAAGTTGTCCTGGGCTGCACAGTCAGCTTTTCAAGACTGAGAGAATGGTTATTGGTTAAAGCTGACTTACTGCCAAGTGTTGGCCACGTCCAGATAATCTGCGGTTGTTTAAGACCCTTTGTGCTCTGTGCTTGCCTGAAGATTCACATCATTTTGCAGAGGAGAATTCCATATAACGTGTGGCCCAGATTCACTAGCTACGGACACTGCCAAACAAACAACTGTCAGCGTTAGCTTCCTCTTACCAGAGTAAGTATGTATTTTAAAATGTATGCTGGTAGACAGTAAGAAAATATATAGATTAGAAGGCTAGGTAATTCTCCAGGGCTAATGTAATACACAGCTGGGAGAGTTCAAGAATCAACCAAGTTTTAAGAATAAAGAACAAATGTCAAGGTTTTAATAACATCAGAAGTGGAGTTGGCAAAATCAGTTTTGCCAGCCAATCAGAGAAAAGTATTTTTCTTATTGTATAACACACACACACACATACACATATACCATATACACACACATACATACACATTCACACACACATACACACATACACACAAACACAACACATACACATATGCACACATACAAACACACACTCATACACACATACATCATTACATACACACATAACACACACACTACACCACACACACACTACACATTCTCTCTCACATACACTTATACACACATACACACATAAACACATACACAACACACATATATACAAAGACAACACATACATACAAACACACACTTGTATACACACATGCACATATACACACATTCACATACACATACACACATATTCACATACACACATATTCACTACCATACACACAACATCACCAACACACACACATACACACTACAACACACACATTCACACATGGTCTCTACAGTTCAGTCTGGCTTGAGTTGGCTATGTAGCCAAGGATGACCCTAACTTCTCCCTGCCTTACCTTCAAATGCTGTGATAAGTATGTGTCACACTCCTGGTTTTTACTGCAGTGTTGGGAAATGAACCCAAGCTTTCAAGCATGCCAAGGCGTGTACCCTACCAACTGACCACATTCCCTTTCTACTTAGTATATATTACTGTTAATTAATTAATTAGTAGTAAATGCTTCCAGAAAAGGCTCTGCTTTTAATTGTTTAGTTTTTGCAAGGGGAGGTGGGTGGAGGAGGGTGATGGGTCCACATCAGGAATAGGTCTCCTGTGAATGTTGTCCTGAGAATATGCCACAAACAACATTCACGCCCTGAAGAGCACATAAGAAAGGAAAGACAGGGCTCTTCTCCCCTGCCTGAGCTCTGGCTGCCACCCATAACTCCACCTTCCCCTATGGTGCTGATAAGGTCCTATCGCTGAACCTACCAGATGTCAAGACATGGTAGACTTTCTTGTGATACCATATGATGCATAACTAAATTAATTCTCTGATTCGGAGCCCCCCCATCCCATATAATTATTAAAATAAAAGTTTAAGAATTTCTAGTAGAAATTAGGTTTGATTCGAGATGCAGGTGTTAATTTAAGAGTAGTTGTGACTGACTTTATGAGCTCTTGGGGCTGTCGAGATTGCCCTGTCAGTAAAGTTTGTACAATCTAAGCATGAGAACTGAGTTCAGTCCCAGAGCTTGAAAGCTGGGCATGGTGAGACAAAACTCCTAACCTCACTGCTTGGGGCACCAGGGTGAGGATAGACAGATCTCTGGGTGCACTTTCCAGAGAGCCAAGCAGAATCAGAAACTTCTAGTAAAAATAGAGAGCCTATCTGAAAAAACAGGGTGGATGGCATCAGGGAACGATGCATGGGGGTTGACTTGTGTGTTTGTGTGTATGTGTATACATGCACAACTACAAACACATATGTGAACACACACACATACATTTTTAAAGAAGAAAATATGCTACTACTACCAGGGATGGATCTGCAGAAGATGGGAGGTGGGGAGAGACTAGGAGGGATGGAGGGAGGGGAAACTGCAATCAGGATGTAATGTATGAGAGAAGAATCAAAAATTAAAAAAAGAAAAATAATATACTGTATGTGTGTGTGTGTGTGTGTGTGTGTGTGTGTGTGTGTGTGTGTGTATGTGTGTATGTGTAGCCACCAGGAGGTTTTGTAATGTTCCCTTCTTACTAACTGACCATCACTTATATTGCTCCCATCAATGAAGTATCACTGACACCTTTGAAGCCTTCACTTTGAACCTTCTGTCTTCCCTCCTGATTGCTGGACCCAACTCCCCCTTCTACAAAGCTTTGATTGAATCTGGACTCGGCACGGACTTTTCTCCTGATGTTGGGTAGGTTGGATTCCTGCGGTTGGATTTGACTGAGTTGATTGGTTTGACTAATTGATTCGAGTAGGATTCGATGTAGTTGACTGGTTGTGTGAATTGACTGGTTTGATTTAAATTGATATGATTGATTTAGTTAATTTGACTAATTGACTGATTTGCCCAGGTTGGCCTTGGCATTTTCCGTCCTTCTGCCTCAGCCTCTGGGGTAATTGAGATTATAGGCCTGTGTTCCAAGGCCTGGATTTATTGGTCTTTTACATCAATACCGCTTACTTGGTATTTTAAAATTCATATCAAGTATTCCTTAAAATATTAAGGCATTGTAAAACAGCAAGCAGTTCAATGTTTCTAGAATTATTTTATCATAAGGTAAAAGGTTAAGTAGAACTGACTTTTAGAGTTATTTAAAAGGGTATGATTGTACATCTGACTAGCTACACTCGGGAATCAATATTCTCAACATTGCTTTAATGCATTCTCTAGTGAGATGTGATGTAAAAGTGTTCAGTCCTGATGTCAGTAAACTACATCGCAAATGACAGTGCTTGGCTTCTGATGGTCTGCCTGATTCTGCTTTCTAGATATAACGGCTATACACGGGAGGCTTTCTTCAGCGTCGGGCTCCAAGGGATCGCAGAGAAAGATGTCAAGATGGTCAGAGAGCTCGTAGACAGGACAATTGAAGAAGTTATAGAGTACGTGTTGTGTGTGTGTGTGTGTGTGTGTGTGTGTTAGGACGACCTGCTTCCATCCTTCCTTCATGAGTGCTCTATGGGAAGGAGACTGAGCCATCGCCACCACTAGACTCCTCTCTACGTCATGTGACAAGTGTTGGTTCAGTTTAGTTCTTTATGTACTTGAGCTTTATTCTGGATTTCTTTCTAGCACACAGAATAATGGGGTGGTGTGACGTTTCCGTGCACTTATGTGATTTTCTTATTTTTCTTCTTCATCATAACGCCCCATCCCACCCCTTGCTGTTCTCCTCCCTTCCCTCCCCCACACATGTGTGTGTGTGTGTGTGTGTGTGTGTGTGTGTGTGTGTGTGTATAATGTCACTTGTTTAATCATCTCATTATTGCCTCTGCTGCCATGTGCCTCTGAGACCTCTCTCTGTTCACAGCATCTCCTTTGTTAATTTGTGTGTCTCTTTTTTTAGGAAAGGATTTGAAGATGATCGGATAGAAGCTCTGCTTCATAAAATTGAAATCCAAATGAAGCATCAGTCAGCCAGCTTTGGCCTGGCCCTGACTCAGTACGTGATCGTTGTCAACACCTGCTTTCCCTTCTGTTTGATTTTGGTTTTATAACTAATGGTTCTTTAGTTTTTTTTTTTTATTATTTGTATTGTGTATTGTTCCTTTTTCTTTTTTTTTCTTTTCTTTTCTCTTTTTAATTTTATTTTAGAAAAGGTCCTGCAATTTAGCTGTGGT
Organism: Mastomys natalensis; assembly: GCA_021653895.1. Lineage (NCBI taxonomy): Eukaryota > Metazoa > Chordata > Mammalia > Rodentia > Muridae > Mastomys > Mastomys natalensis. The sequence continues at coordinate 2,186,624 of JAJTUV010000466.1, forward strand.
TGGCTCCAAGCTTAGTTCTCCCTTAGCCTCCTGAATGCCTGGGTTACAGGCACGCACCACGATGCTCGCCAGAACTGTGGTTCTTGACAGCACTGAACATATTGGTTAATACTGATAATTGATTTTCATCTGAATCTTGAAACTTCTATCCTGATTCAAATACAAATATACTTCTGATTTAGTTTCATTTTTCTTTCATTTTAAAGAATTTTTTCTTTAAAAAAAATGTATGCCTATGAGAATTTATGCTCACTGTGTACATTCAGGAGCCCCTGGGATCCAGAACAAAGTACTGGATCCCTGAGAACTGAACGTGGGTCCCCTGCAAGACCTGCAGGGTCTCCTTACAATCAAGCTATCTTGCCAGCCCTTTTTTGTTTTCTTTTGATTAGCTTGTTTAATTGGCTGACAGTTTTGTTTTGTTTTATTTGCTTGAGTATATATATGTAAGTGTGCAAGCATATATGTGAATGAAGGTGTGTGTGTGTCTGGGTGTGTATGTGGAGACTAGAGTGCAAACTCAGTTATTGCCCCTTAGCTGCTGTCCGCTATTTTCTTTTCCTTAAGACTGGGTCGTTCACTGGCTTCTCACCTCATAGGTGAAGCTGACTGGACAATGAGTCACAGAGACTTACCTGTCTCTGCCTTCCTGGCATGCATCACCATGCTTGGCTTTTTTTTCTTCTTTATGTAGGTTCTGAAGATCAAAAGAAGACGGATGTGTTTGCAGAGCAAGCACTTCATCAACTAAGCTCTCTAACCAGCACCTTAATTGGATGTTCGGGAATATTATATTTTTATATGAAATAGATTTATTTATACAGCTAACATATTATCTATCATAAACGAAATAGAGTTAGGCCTTTCTCCAAACAAGTAATCACTTAAAGTTTGTTATAAACAGTTATGTGTTGGAGCTGGGCAATGATAAGGATTAAACACAGGGCCTTGAACATACCAGAAAATTGCTGTATAAACTAAACTATATCTCAGGACCTTGACCATGGGGTTTTTAAGTAGACGCTGGTATCTTGATAGACTGTCATGCCTTTTATGTTTATGGGGGAGGGGAAGAGGCACAGCCTAGTTTTTCAGAGGTGATAACAGTGCATCATGTATTTAAAATTCTTTGTTCTAGTATATAGCTTCTTGCTGGAATCATGATGGGGACCCCGTGGAGCTCCTGCAGATGGGAAGTCAGCTGACTAAATTTCGGAAGTGCCTTAAAGAAAATCCAAAATTTTTACAAGAAAAAGTTGAGCAGTATTTTAAGGTAAGAAACTTAGAGAATCTTTTGTCTGTAACTTGGTAGTTAAATTTCAAAATATTGAAAAGTGTGACATTGAAAATTGTGAAGTCGCTGGGCAGTGGTGGCACATGCCTTTAATTCCAGCACTTGGGAGGCAGAGGCAGGTGGGTTTCCGAGTTCGAGGCCAGCCTGGTCTACAGAGTGAGTTCCAGGACAGCCAGGGCTACACAGAGAAACCCTGTCTCAAAAAAAACCAAAAAAAAAAAAAAAAGAAAAAAAAAAGAAATTGTGAAGTCAAGATTATAATTTACATAAGTGTTTCTGTTCATAGATTTTTTTTTTAATATATGTACATAAGTCTGTATGTTTGTAATAAGAAATGCAGGTGCTTATACAAATTAAATCCTATTTTTAAGATTATAGTGCAAGTTTGTCACTTAGTTACAGTAAATGCATGTATAGAATGAATTATTTGATGTTTATTTCCCGCTTTCTAACAAGTTGTGTTAGCTGTCTGTTTTCTGTTATATTTTACCTACTAAGTGTCACGGTGACTTATTTTGAAAGCATTTTGTAATAGTTGCCATTGTTTGGGACAAAGAATATAATAATTTGTCCTATGATTTAAATGTGTTCTATATATCCACTCCTCACACACTTTGATTGATTTGGGTCCTGGCAGACACACCCATGCTAGCTTTGAACTTTCAACCTTCCTGCCTCTGGTCTGCCTCCTGGGTGTTGGGATTACAGACAAGCCCCATCACTTCTAGATGTTGTGATTCTTCCTGGAGTCTCATCCACTCACCTCTCCCTGTAGAATTCCAGTTGAACATTGTGTGCATATGCTGAATTGTGAAGGAAATAATAGAAGCATTCTAAGAACACATTCTTTATATTTGCTCATGTCTGTTTTGTCCACATAACTTACATCCGATGAATTGTTGGTTTCGCTTCAGAGGTAGATGTGGTGGTCCGTGCCTGTGATCCCCAAGCTAGGGAAGCAGAAGCAGGAGGATCAGGAATTAAAAGTTATCCCTGTCTCCGTAGTTAAGTTTGAGGCCATCCTGGGCTACCTGAGACCCTGTCTCAAAACAAACAAACAAAAAAAATTGTACTTCTAGCCTTTCAGGAATTCATAGTACTAGATAAAAATTAATTTTAACTTTTCTTGTCTTTAATCTAATTCAGGATATTAGAAAGTACAGGTTTTTCTTTACAACCAAGATGTACATTTTGGGAAACACAGGGATTACAATAGGCCTGATTATAGAACCAGTGCCTATGATTCATGTATTGACCAAAGAACAGGTTTGCTTGTGAGGGTTTCATACGGCCTGTTTGCCTTAGCTGCCAAACAGCCCTCATGAAGCTCTCAGCATTGAGAGGTGATAAGCAGAACTGTAAGCCCAAGTCCGCTGCTTTCACATGTTTTCATTCACTCAGATTTAGTGTTTTAATGCGGGTTGTTGTTGCCATGGTTCCCACAGAACAATCAGCATAAGCTGACTTTATCCATGAAACCAGATGACAGGTATTATGAAAAGCAAACTCAGATGGAGACGGAGAAACTGGAGCAGAAGGTGACTTCTCTCTCCCAGGCGGACAAGCGGCAGATCTATGAGAAAGGTCAGACGGAATTGGGGTGATGGGACTTACTTGATTCCATGTGTGTGATGGATGATTGGCTCCATGTTCCTTGGCCGTGACCTCAGGGCGCTGGGGAGCTAGGCAATGTGCTGCCACTCAGCTCTCTGTCCAGCCTTGCACTGTTATTCTGAGATAAGGTCTCAACACTGGCCTTGAACTTTGCATCTCCTTGCCTCTGGGTCTACTGTCAATGATGTCAGGCTTGTTAGCTACATCAGTAGTTCTCAATCAAAGGCCACTGTGTGCATCTTCCCCTCCACCACCACCACCCAGAAATACCAATGCTGGACACTAGGGCATTTTTGCTTGTTTTAAAGGCCACATATCTGTCTTAAGCAAGTGCATCCTCCATACAGCCCTTTAAGAACCTTTTACTCCTGCTAGCTACAGGAAAGGTATTTTTGAACACACACAGACTTCAAATATGTCGTGACGGGTTCCAACCATGACATTGGAAAATTGACACTCCAGTTCATTTACTTAAATCATCTCATAGTTCCAGACTATGGACAATTGTAGGAGGGAGGTTAAGGTGACAGGCACGTGAAACAGCTGTCACAGCCCATCCAGAGTCAAGATCAGAGTGCAGAGCGTGTGCACATGCCCACTTGCCTGTGCTCAGCAAACTCTCTTCACTCTTATGAAGTTGAGAGCCCAGCTCAGGAGTGGTGGCACCTACATTCAGGGTAGGTCTGTCTTCCCACCTTGGTTAACTCAACTAAGACAATCCCTCACAGGTATACCAAGGTCATCCTGGTCCAGGTGACTCCAGGTTTGTCAAGTTGAAGGATGTAGATCAGTAGCAAAGACATTACTGATAGTGCTCACATTACAGAATGTGTTTTTTCTGTACGTATGCTCTGCAGAGCTCCTTTAAAGTAGGCAACCCTGGTGTCTTCAACGGTTGTCTCACTAGGTGGGGTTTTAAATCATGCAATTCAGTATTTGGAACTTCTGTGGGTTAAAGTCCAGGCAGAAAATACCTGGAGATGGGAAAAGGTTTATTAAGGTAATCGTCAGTGTCTTTGGTGCCTGACTGGCATGAGAGACGAAAGTCCTCACCACAGGGGACCTTTTGATTTGAGGAAAGGAAAAGAAAAATAGCTGAGTGTTTCAGATATTGACTATGAGTGTATGCAAGCAAGCAGCAACTGGGGTACCAGGGTAACTACAGAATCAGTGACATCAGTTTGCCTAGACGTGGCATGGCAGGTCCCTTATCGCTGTGATGGTCAGATCCTCTCAGCTTGTGGCCTCAGTGGCTCAGCTGGATTTGAGTAATGAAGAATAGCATATCAAGACCAGGTTCCTTTAGGTTTTTTCAATTTTTGTTTCTTTGTCTCTTTTCTTTTTCTTCCACTTTAGGTTTAGAACTACAGACGCAGCAAAGTAAACATCAAGATGCCTCCTGTCTCCCGGCATTGAAAGTCTCTGACATTGAGCCCACCATGCCTTTCACCAAATTTGATATCGCCCTTGCAGGTCATCATCAAGCCATTCCCACGGATGCCTGGGTTCTTTGATTGTGTTCAATAGCAATTTGCAAACAGGCAGAGGCATGCGTTAGATGTTTTCCAGAAAACATCTCAATGAACAACCTGCTTATCTTGCTCTGCTGTTTGTATGCCTTGCAAATTATTATTGTTTGGTTTGTGTGTGCATGTACATATGCATGTATGTGCATGTGTGTGCCCAGTGTGTTGTGTGTGTTTCTAGGCCAACAGCCAATCTTGGGTTTAATTTCTCAGATGCTATCTACTTGTCCTCACTGCTACTTGGGGTTTTGCAGTTCAGCCAGGCTGCAGATCTGAGAGAACAACCTGTCTCCGTCTCTCAACTCAGGGATTACCAGTGTGACCTTCACTCCTGGCTGTTGTTTTTGTTTTTAAGTAGATTGTGAGGCTCAAACTCAGGCCCTTGTTTTCACCAATTGAGCTTTTACCCAGCCCTTAAGAATCTATTTTGACTTCAGTGATGATAGATTTCTGTCTTCTCTAAGAAGCTTTGTGTTTTCCTGTGAGTAGATTTGAGGGCATCAGGGGAATTCTTTGCTCCTGGAATTAGGTGAGGATATGAGTTACCCTGGGGTTGAATTTGGACTGGCTTTTGTCGGAATCCTTCAAGCCCTTACCGGTGTCTACCTTTTGAACTTGACTGTTACCAATGAAGAGGGTATGGTGGGATAAACACCTGGTGGTTAGGCACTGAGGAATTAGGAAGGGAAAAGGACCTGAGATGCTCTTGACCTCCGGTCTCACTCCTTACGAGACCTCAGGGTTGTTTGTGGCTGGTGGCATGAGACATAGTTATCTCTAGAATAGCATTTTCCTGGGAGATGATAGAAAGTGAATGAATTTGTGACCAGCCATGGATAGTTTTTCATTGATTCAGGGTTTGCTTTTATGTGCTCTGTGGAGGATGGGATGGGATTTGATCTTGGGACTGAGTCTCCTGTATGCTAGGCAAGCACTTGGTGACAAACCCAGGATAGGTACACTGTTTCTGGTGAGGCATCTCTAGCCTGCCTTGCATATTTTAACAGTGATTATCTCACTTGTTGTGTCTGATATATTCGTTATACGTTTGAATACGTATGCAGCTGAGAGAGAAAGCTGTGATATTCTAGAAATTGGGGTTGATGTTTCGATCTTTTATCTTTTAATCTACAGATTTTTGATTTTTTCCATTTTCACATGTGGGTATAGGCATGTGTGCATATGCATGTATGTGGTTGTGGGAACATGTGGGAACATGTGCATGTGGAGGTTGATATTGGGAATTCCACTGACCTTGTACATTATTGATTAAGGCAGGGTCTTTTAACCCAGAGTTGACTGCCAGGGCTACTCTTGTTAGACAGCCTTTTCTAGGGAATCCGTCTCCAACCCTCACAGCTAAAACTACAGGCGGGCTGCTATGTCCATGTGACGTTTTACATGGATGTCTGTCTGGAGATCCAAGATCTCTGATCCTCAGGCTTGTGAGGCTTGGAGGCTGGAACTTATCTACCGAGTAAATCACCCAGCCCCTCTTTTATTTCATTTAGATGTCAATCTCATTAAGTTTCTCTAATAAGTTTCTATTTCTTTAACAGGGACCATAAATCAATCATCAACAAATATTTTACATTCCGCTGTCAGTGTAGGGCATTGGCTGGGTGATGATATAAAATAGAATCCAGAAAACCTACCCGCAGAGATGGGGAGGTACCCTAAGGACATGGGGCCCTAAGGACATTGAGGGCTTGTAGAGGACAGGGCAGTATACACTGCTCCTGAAGGGTGGGGGGACTCGATGCGGGAGACCAACAGTTTGTAGAGTAGATGCTATGATGGAGTCAGGTGTTGTGAGCATGTCCATCCACATGGACCTAACCATGTTGATGAAGGAAGCGCTCAATAGAGGGCTCTGTTATGGGTAAAGCCAATGCTGAGATGCTGCTGAAATTAATTGTGAGGTCAGAAAAACAGGATCCTTTTCCATCTCAGTGCTTCAGCAAGCAGGGATGCCCTTATACTGCAAAGGGTTTTGGTGTCCTACCGGAATGAAAGTGCAGTGGGAAATCCTTATCAGCTGTAGGAAATGAACAGTACATTTCTCTTCTCTTCCAAGTTTTAAGCCTTCATCCTTGCAATGTGATTCCTTATATACTAAGAATAATTAGGGGCTGGAGGTGTAGCTCAGTTGGGAGAGAACTTGCCTAGCATTCAGAGTTCTGAGCTCCCTTCCTAGCATCATATAAGTAAACCAGGAGTGAGGGCCCCTACCTGTAATCCCAGCAAGAGAAATCAAGAGTCTAGTCTAAGGTGATCCTTCACCAAAACATCTAGTGCGAGAGCAGCCTTGGATATGTGAGACCCTGATTTCAAAAACAACAGCAACAAACCCATTGAAATTTGATTAATTAAACCAAGAGCATTGCTTTTGTGTTCCAGCTGGAGACATCCCTGTGCAGTACTGTTCACAGCCTACCAACGGCATGGTATTTCCGAGCCTTTTCCAGTTTAAACACGCTGCCGGAGGACTTGAGGCCCATTGTGCCTCTCTTCTGCAGCGTGCTGACCAAGTGAGTTGTGGAATGCAGTAGATGCACATCCGCGCTGCTCAGCGTGTTTTCGTGATGTTTGTGTGCATGTGTGCGTTGTGTGTGGTGCGTGTGTGTGTGTGTGTGTGTGTGTGTGTGTGTACATGTGTCCTTTATGTATTTGTGTTATGTTCATGCCCTGATGGCAGTCACCTCCCAGGGAGTCACTTTGTTTCTTAAACTTAGTGTTACCACAGTATGTACAAGCTATGTGCTTGCTTATATTTTCTTATTGTTAATGTTACAATATGACTCTACAGAAGGGATAATACTTATGAAGGCATCTGTACAGATGGATCACCAAAGATCCTGAAGAAAGGGGAGTTACTTAGTCAGGAAAAGGAACAATCCTGTAAGATAGTACACTTGAGGGATGTCTTTGCAGAGCTTGGGACAGCGAACTCCCGCTCTCTGCTTCTCTCCTGAGCTAACTCTGCAGCGGCTGCTTTTCCTGCACAGGCCAGGGTGTGGATAGATTCAGAACCATGCATGGAGTTTTTCTTGACAGTGGCAAACTGAGGGGAAGCAGCTGCGGAGTTCCTCTCCTCTTATAGGACAATAAAGGGAAACCAAGGCTAGGACATGGCCCAGCACACTTGCTGCCTCAGCTGAGGACTGGATTGCAATGGAAAATGTCTCTGACCTTGGGAACGTTCTGTCCCCATTCTCAGCCATTTTAGTAACTCCCAGTGTTTGTCCTTTTAAACCAGTTTTCAGGGCCCCTCGCAGTAGTCCTCTGGGCTCAGATTATAATGTTTCTTCTAGACGAATCAGCACACAGAATTTCTGCATGTACTTCTCAGATCCCTCGATGCAAAAGGAAGTATGTGTGAATGTATTTATGAGGAAGAATACTTGTGAAAGACGTATAGGCTAAAGGCTGGAAAATCACATTCGCTTCTTATCTTTAGTAAGGGACACTAGCTCCTGAAGTGTTTAGCTAGTGTCCTGAGCACTGGACATGAGTTCTAGATGGAGAAATGGATTTGTACCTCCATGAGAGGGCATAGGAGCTGTGTAAAGGGTTTGAAACCCAGCATGCATTCAAAACTGCGAAGTGTACAGGAGGTACAGAGGGTTGTAGTTATGAATTAGCATATGTAACATGGGAAGGCAAATGGTAGGCACAGACAGTAACTGGGGTGTTACCCAGATCGGCTCCCTCCGGTAACTTGGGTATACTTCTTGCTCATCAGGCTGGGTTGTGGCATCCTTAACTACAGAGAGCAAGCCCAGCAGATCGAGCTGAAGACGGGAGGCATGACTGTCACGCCCCACGTGCTCCCTGACGACTCACAGCTAGATACCTACGAGCAGGTAGGTAGTCCTTCACACTCCATTATGATGTAGTCAAAGGCTTGTTTTCCGAGTGTCCTCGTCTTTAATGGTACCCAAGTTAATCTTGTCTTGTATCTTTCTTTGGTGATACAGGGTGTGTTATTTTCATCACTCTGCTTGGAGCGGAACCTGCCAGACATGATGCATCTGTGGAGCGAAATATTTAACAAGTAACTTTACCCATACCGTATATTAATAAGTGGGAATATGACATATCTAACTCTGAAATGCTTTGCCAAGTGATTTGCCTCACTTGTCAGATTCTAGTCAGATTTTACTTGTAATTAATTCCTAAGCGCATAGAAACGTTTGAAAGATACTGAGTTCCTCTGTAGTAACTCCCCTGTGGTACCGGAGTAGAGCTGGGTCACTCTCTAAGAAAGCCCTCTCCTTTTGTAGCCCATGCTTTGAAGAAGAAGAACATTTCAAAGTGTTGGTGAAGATGACTGCTCAGGAGCTCTCCAACGGGATTCCAGACTCAGGGCATCTCTATGCAGCCCTCAGAGCAAGCAAGACATTGACACCTGCAGGGGACTTGCAGGAGACCTTCGGTGGGATGGATCAGGTGGGCACTAATAAGGCTGCATGCCGGTCCTAAATGAGCAAGGCTTCCTGGAGTTAGTAATGTTCTCCAGTAATATCTGATTTTACTTCAGAAAGCTAACCTTCTAAAAGCTGGGTTTAGTGGTTTACGCTTAGATCCCAGTGCCAAAAAGACAAGACAGGTGGATTCCTGAGGATTGCTGGCCGGCCAGCCTAGCCTACTTGGGGAGTGCCAGGCCAGGAGAGACAGTTTGTCTTTAAAAGGTGAGTGGTTCCTGAGAAATAACATCTGAAGATGTCCTCTGCTCTACACACACACACACACACACACACACACACAACACACACACTCTCAAACCAGAAGGCTTTCTAATTTACTTCTGATTTCTAATTCCCAGATTGTATAGAGGAAAGTGTTTGTTTCCTTTCTTCTTTGTACTACACGGCCTGTCAGCTTCACCAAACTGGCAGTTAACACGCATGTGCCACACAAATCCAGGACACAGCCAGTGGCCAGTCACGACCTGTATTAGAGGTGTTCATTATTCAGGCCTGTCCAGAGAAGAAACAGACAGCTGGAAACTATGAAATTACTACTGACATAAAAAACTTACAAGGCCAAAGTAATTTGTTGTGCTGTGCAAACATACTTTTCTCTAACTCTGCCAAATTCCAGAGAATCACAAATCATATTCTGGCATTAGTTATTTTCCAGCTAGCCTGATAAAATACCATAACCAAAGTCAATCTAAGGAAGAAGAGATCTATTTTAGCTTGTGGTTCCAAAGGGATAGAGTCTATCCTGGCAGGCAGAGGCAGAGACCAGATTTTCCTCTATACCCAGGAAGCAGAGAAGAGGAAGTGGGGTGAGGCTATAAACCCTCAAAGCCCACCCCCAGCGGATTTGTAGTATGTTAATGCCCTGATGGCAGTCACCGCCCAGGGAGTCATCTTGTTTCTTAAACTTAGTGTTGTCACAGTATATACAAGCTATTTGCCTTCTTATGGTCATATTTGCTTATTGTACATTCCCCCTCCAGCAAGGCTCTACTTCCTAGGAGTCCCATAATCGCCCCAAACATCACCCTGACCTTCTGTGGACCAAGTGTTTAAATACATGGGTCTTTGGGGTACTTTTCTCAACCCAAGCACATCCATTACCACAGCTATCAGGTAAAGTCCACTTGGACTTCGCAGTGTCTTGACTGTCAGTGTTGTCTGACTCAGCATCTGCCTCCTTTGGTTCAGGTGAAGGTGATGAAAAGGATTGCAGAAATGACAGACATGAAGCCCATCCTGAGAAAACTGCCCAGGATCAAGAAGTATCTACTAAACTGTGATAACATGAGGTGGGTGTCCTGCCTGTCCCCAAACAGATCTTAGGAGTCCACACCATTTTATGAAGTATCATTTTTAGGCATTTTTCATTTGAAGATGAAATTACCGAATTTATCTTCAAGACAGAAAGTCTGTTGGTGTAGGTGTTAGGTTACAGGAGTGACTCTAGACTTTAATGTGTCAAGGGAATGAAAAGAATTGAATTTTAATTTAGTGAAAGTTGTATGACATGGAGGAAAAAACAATGAATTAAACTCTAGAACTGCAGACTGGAGAGATGGCTCAGCAGTTAAGAGCAGTGACTGTTCTTCCTAAAGGTCCTGAGTTCAATTCCCAGCAACCACATGGTGGCTCACAACCATCTGTAATGAAATCTTATGCCCTCTTCTGGTGTGTCTGAAGACAGCGACGGTGTAGCATACTTACATAAAACAAATCTCTTTTTAAAAAGTCTAGAACCGCAAAGTAGATTTAGGGTACAGCTTTAAAGTTACTCTTCCCAAAGGTAAATGTTCATAAATAAGGAATCCGTGAGACGTAGAGAAGGTTATCTTGCTCAATACCAGTGTCCTGGCTGGGGTTTCTGCTGCTTTGATGAAACACCATGACCAAAAAGCACCTTGGGCAGGAAAGGTTTATTTGGCTCACATAGCCCTAGACACAGTTCACTGAGGGAAGCCAAGACAGGCACTCATGTGGGAACCTGGAAACAGGAGCTGATGCAAAGGCCACAGGTGGGTGCTGCTTTTCTAGAACCCAGGACCACGAACCCGGGATGGCACCACCCACAGTGTGTGGGTCCGCCCCCATCAGTCACTAATTAAGGAAATGCCCTACAACTGGACCTTACAAAGCATTTTCTCAGTTGAGGTACCCTCTCAGATGACTCTAGCATGTGTCAAGGTGATAGAAAGCTAGCCAGGACAACCAGTGTCTTGAAACAGTTTGTGCACATTACGTTAGCTTTCTGTCATGCTTGAGCATACATCACAATGAATTATCAGTAGTTTGCATGCAGTGCCTTGCTACCACTAATACTGACTTGGTATTCACTGATGATCAACAAGACAATGCCTAGTCAAAGCTCCTGTTCTGCATAGGTTACTGGTACCTTTCTCTGGTCAGTTCTTGAGAATCACTAGCAGATGCCACAGGGCTACTAGCTGGCAGGAATGGGGTCAGTGCTCCAGCCCTCGGAGTCATGTCGGCCTGGCTTGTACTTCCATCCCCTTCACCCAGGCCAGCTGAATTCAGTGCTTGCCTTTCTTCCCCAGAATTTATTTAGTCCAGCCTTCACTATAATTCCCCAGGCTAGCCTGACCCAGCACTCACTTTCACATTCCAGGCTAACCTTTCCCAGAGTTCATTTTACACCTAGTACTTACCTATACCCCAGGCTTGCTTCCTCCTGTATTTAACTTCACACCCTAGACTAGCTTAGACAGCACTCAGTATAAACCCAAGATCAGCCTGGACCTAACACCACCATAGACTGTCTTCTTCCTTCTCCATAAAACTCTATTTGCACGTTTCTTACATGCAATAAATTGGTGATAAATACAAGCAGTGAGTATAGAGCCCATATACAGTTAGCACTAATTCAGTAGGGACTGCTGTGAATTTAACACCCAAAGAGGGAAACATGCACACTGTCAAAACACTGCAAGAGTCTATGCGATGGATGATCTTTGTGATTCTCTCCAGTTTGGAGGGATTTTTTTGTAAAAGAATGTTTTAAAATGTTTCCAGCATGTTAACTTTCTGTTTTGTGGTTCTGGAGAGATGACTCAGCAGTTAAGAGCATTTGCTGGCTCTTGCAGAGGACTAGATTCACTTCCCAAGTACCCACACTGGGCAGCTCACAACTGCCTGTAACTCCAGCTCCAGAGAATCCTCTATCTTTTCCTGACCTCCACGGCACCTCCACACATGTCCTTTTACATAGTACATATACACTTGCACACACACACACACATTATGTATGTATGTATGTATGTATGTATGTATGTATTGTAATTCTCTACTTTAGCAGCAAGTGTGTAGTTTCAGACTGTTGAATTCTTTTGTGGATATTCATTTTTTCTTTAATTTTCCACCCTTTGTTACAAATCTGATGGCATATGTCAAAGCTGTTAGTGTTCTCTCTCTTCTCTGCACCCTTCAGGAAATCGCTGTGTTAACAGCGTGTGGCAGTGACATGTGTCTCTCTGAGGAAGCCCGCATGATTGCACATCTGCATACTGTTTCTCTTAACAGCCTTTGTGTATTTTAGGACAAAAGCAATGTCAATCACTTCAGTATCTTTGTGTCCCTCATACACAGATGTGACAAGTTAGTAAGACAGTCGGGAGGGAGTCAGTTAGACGGATTTACATGTACACGATTCTTCTCTGCAGATGCTCAGTGAATGCCACCCCTCAGCAGATGCCTCAGGCAGAGAAAGAGGTAGAAAACTTCCTTAGAAATGTCGGCCGAAGTAAAAAGGAACGGAAACCTGTCCGCCCGCATATTGTCGAGGTAAAGGAACCCAGGTGTGCTTCTCACCTTGACGCGTGTCACCTGATGCTCAGGCATGCCATATATAGACTGGTATATGGGAGGATTAAGTGGCTTGCCCAGCCTACTTAAGTGAGTTCAGATCCTTTAGTTGGTCTCCGATCCTACATCATGTGTTTCTGTTCACACTTGGTAGTGAGCTTTCTCCTAATAGAGAAGAGCGGAGTTTGGCGTAGGGTGTGGTACCATAAAAAGAGCCGGAAACCTTAATCTGATGACCTTGTCCCCGTAGTTTGATAGGCTCTGCACCCCACAAGTTGGTGAACGCCTTTCGCTGTCTCTTTGTTTCATGGATTTTGTCCTTGTGTACAGTACTTGTCAGCAGTGATCTCACCAGCTCGAATGACTCGCAGAGGTTTGCTTGGGTTTTACTTTTTGAGTCTGAGTACTTGGGAACCTCACTTGTCACTGCAGAAAGCTGTCACTTTGCAACTCTGGTAGGAATTACTTAGTGTCATCTGTGCTGCGGGTCACATGTCCCTTCTTCCATTCGTCGTTTGGTCTCATTGGCCACTTCACTACCCTATGATGAGAGACCACAGGGAGGTGATCTGCTGCTCTGTAGGCACCTCTGTCTAGAGCCTGTCATGTCACCCTAACCTCATGCTTTGGAGGATACAGAGATGTATCTAGGTCATGTTTTGTTATTGTTACATTTCTCTCTCTCTGTGTTGTATGTATGTATGTATGTGTGTGTGTGAAGGTCAGAGGACAACTTGTGGAACCAGTCTGTTTCCACCTTGTGGGCCCAGGCCCATTGAGTCTTCTCACTGTGCCTGAAAGACACAGTTATATGATTAGAAAGTACCAAGGGGTAGGGAAGGGGTTGTGATTAAAACAGGCTCTCTTCATTAACTATTTGAAAAATGTGCTTAAACTATCATTCCTTTACAATATGAAGTCTGTCCACCTTGGCTAGCCTGTGTAAGGAACTCTGTAAACTTTATAAGGTCTATGCCTTAATAAATATTTCAAGGAAGTTTCTCTTCACTCTTGGATACTTTTTTATTTTCAGAAACCCACACACAGTGGCCCGAGTGGAGGTGCACATGCCAATGGGTCCCAGATCATCAGAAAACTGATAACAGTAAGTGACCTAGGCTGTCTGGCTTGCTGGGCACCCTGACTCTGAGCATTCTTCTAGTGGGACCATTCCAGAGCTGAACCGCAACCTTAGACCTGGGGATGCACGGTCTCATTATTACCACCCTGAGCCTGTATCTCGAGACAGCCCAGACTTTCATAAGCCTGTACGTGTTGGGCCAAATCGTCTGATCACCTCTCCTTCAGCTTAATGTAGCTTCTGATGCTTACGTCGTAGCAGCCGCCTCCAGTTAGGCAGTAGTATCATCCCTTTCTGCTTACAGGTTTCCACAATTGTGATGTTTGAACTGGTCCTTTGTATGTAGTTTAATGTGTTCATGGATTGAACACATAATTGTTCATGTGTAATGGTCCACAATCTGAAAGGCCTTTAATGTGGTAGTAATTTTTTTATTTCGTCTTACCAAATGTGGAGTGTTTCTATTACATGAAATTCTGCTCTCAGAATATGTCCGGCGCCCTTCCTGACCAGCAGGAAATTAGACGCAAGACAACAAGGTTCCTTCTCAAGGCAGTTTACTCAGGATTGTAGCTTTCTGGTGGTGGCGGCCCCACCTACCCCGGGGACCAGGCTTATTATCTAAGCAAAGGCCAATGAGCATATGCCACGTATCATCTCTCCATATGTCCACGTATGACCATTCCCTGCCCCTGCACAGCTGAATAGCCAAATGACTTGTTTACCACAAGGAGCACTCTCAGCCAGCACCATCCTCAGGTGCAGTGCATAGCGGCTCCCTACAGTTCCCCCTTTTTGTTTTACAACGAAACAGGCAAGAGTAGAGGTCTGATCTCAGAATGGAGTAATGGACATTGTACTAGCACCCAAAGGATGCTAGACCCGTCCGGTACCGATTTTTGCTGAGGCGGGTAAAATGAGGGAATTTTGGGAAAGGGCGGTACCAACCCGCATCTCTCAGACTTGCTCTTCACGAGACCGCAGGCAGCATTCAGCGTATCTCGAGTGCAGTGCTTTGCCTCGCAGCCTGAACGTGATGAACTTTTCAAGACTTACTGGAGCAAGCCATGCTTGTGGGGACTGTCCTGCCTCAATGACATAGAATGCTTGTGCAACCATGGCAAGGTCTCTTTTCTCGGGATCGGACAATACGGCAGAGACAACACAGGCATAGCACAGAGACCCCTACTAAGACAACAGCCAGGGCCCCTATACCCGCCCACTACTTAAGATGATTCATTGCTTGATGTATCCACGTCGTCATCTCTCTGCAACAGTCACTCAACCCGGGTAGAGTTTGCTGTCACAATTGCCAGGCGAAGATCTCTCAACAGGGCATCAAACCCTCTAGACCAATTGCCTTTATGATAAGAAGACAACTCCCGAGACATATTAGCAGCCTTGGTCACATTATTATATTGTACTGAGGTTACCCAAAGCCCAGAAAATTTCCATTCACATCCTAATTGAGCCAGCTCAATTACCATCTCTCAGCTGGCTATACTTTGAATATTCAAGGCTTGAGCCACAGTGGCGGACATATTGTTGACAGCCGCAGCGGTTTAAAGAAATTGCTGCCATGGTAGCTGCCACAGCCGCCACAGTAATTGCTGTAATGATGGCAGCTGTTATGCCAAAATCTCTCCTTTCTCTAAACAGGGTATATTCAGGTTTTGTTTATTTACTATTACTGGCCATACCCCCTGCATCCACTTAGCATTGGTTTGAGTGGTTGTTAACAAATTTTAGAATCAAGATAATTTGTTTGAATTCTGAAATCTAGTCTTCTGGAGGCCTACCTCTATCATGTCTGATCCATATAATTCTGGGAGATATAACTACTACCTTAATCATTTCTTTTGAAAACATACTGACATAATCTTCTAATAGGCTGTAAGGATTGCTGTCTGGATCCTTTAGCACTGAACTAATAGATGATGAGTTGTATCTTGAGGCAGGCCGGGGAACAGGCGGGGGTCCCCTTCCCTGGCCCCCAATTGGCCGCCTCCTGCTTTCTTCTCCATGGCTTGGGGGATCTCTGTCACCAGGTCCTACTCGACTAGACTCCTCTCTCTTTTCTGACTCTGTCTCAGAAGCTGTGGCCATAGGCAGGACCACCAGTCCTCCGGCTCCTGCCCCCATAGCTTCTGGTTAGCAGTGCCTGGGCATTACTGATATTCTCTCGGGTGCTAACAAATATGAAGGGAACCATTCCCTCCTCCCTGGGGTTCTTCTTGTCGTTATCACCTTCCACACGAACCCTCACCACACAAGACCTATCCACAATCTCCTGAATCACTTTCCCATTCTTTCCAATCACTTTGCCAACCAAGTTCCTGGGCACTTGTACAGAGTCCTCAGAAAACTCAAGGTAGCTTCGAGCCTGTCTGCATGCCTCTGGTGTCTCCCCATAGATTCTGGAAGTGCAAGTTTCTTTGCCCAACTCAATGGCAGTCACTCCTAGCACTTTTCGAGCCTGCTGGATGTTCGCACTGTAAGTTCCAATTGCCAGACCCATCAGGTCTCTTGAACTGTAAACCCCTTTTCCCTAAACCGAATATCCTTGAACCAGTAACCAGAAAATCTTTTATCCTCACTTCTTTCCCAGAGGAAAAATATAACCACAAAACTGAAAATCACACCCATCTTCTTTCCACTTTTTTGTCTCTTTACCGAATACTTTATTATCTCTTACCTAAACTTGTCCCTAAACCGGGAACCTTATCAACTAGCTGCCCTGACCGTGAAGAGTTCTGAAGCTCCCTGTACCGCGGGAACTTCTTCTCAACACAGCTTATTCAGGAAACCTTTTGTCTCTTTACCGAGAACTTTTAAACTTGTCTCTTTCCGGGAACTTTTAAAACTTCTTGCCCCTAAACCGAGAACCTTACCGATCGATCGCCCTGTCTGCCAGGAGTTCTGGAACCTCACACGGGTCGCTTTACTTCGATTTTCTTCCTTGTTCCCGTACCAGGCCACCAATTGTCCGGCGCCCTTCCTGACCAGCAGGAAATTAGACGCAAGACAACAAGGTTCCTTCTCAAGGCAGTTTACTCAGGATTGTAGCTTTCTGGTGGTGGCTGCCCCACCTACCCTGGGGACCAGGCTTATATCTAAGCAAAGGCCAATGAGCATATGCCACGTATCATCTCTCTATACGTCCACGTATGACTATTCCCTGCCCCTGCACAGCTGCATAGCCAAATGAGGACTTGTTTACCACAAGGAGCACTCTCAGCCAGCACCATCCTCAGGTGCAGCGCATAGTGGCTCTCTACAAGAATACAAGTGCCTCACTATTGACTCCCATGGAGAAGGAGATACTGGGATGGTGCTGCCTGCCTTTGGGACCTGAGGGCTGCATTTGGTTGTGCATCCTGGTCTAACCCATAGGCCTCTGCCCCTTAGGATCCCACCTTCAAACCCTGCCAGATGAAGACACATTTTGTGCTGCCATTCCCTGTGAATTACGTTAGCGAGTGTGTCAGAACCGTCCCCTATGCCGATCCAGATCATGCCAGGTAGGAAGAGGGGGAGTGCATCCACCCTCACAGCTGGAAGGAGGGGAGTGCATCCACCCTCACAGCTGGAAGGAGGGGAGTGCATCCACCCTCACAGCTGGAAGAGGGGAGTGCATCCACCCTCACAGCTGGAAGGGGGGAATGTATCCCCATCTCACAACTAGACTTGAGTGAAATTGTTTGTCCAGCATGATAGAAGGTAGAAAGGGGACAGGCTGGGGAGATCGCTCTGTTGGTTAAGTGCTTATTATGCAAGTACGAGGACCTAAGCTAATACCCGCCCCCCATTACCCCTCAGAAAAGCCAGTTGTTCTGCATCTGTAACCCCCGTGCCATGGGGGGGGTGTTGTATCTGGGACCCCAGCTCATGGGATGGTGCTGCCCACATTCAGGTCTAGAAACTCCTTCCCAGATGTGCCTGTCAAGTTGGCAGTCAACATCAGCCACCCTGGACGGGATAGTGTGCAGTGTGTCAGAACTGCAGGGACATTTTCAAAGTGGCAGGTAGAGGCACATGGACAATGTATCCCAGGCGTCCTGCAGAGGGACAGACCCATAAGGAGAAGGACAGGCTGTCCTGAAGTCCTGAAGCCCAACTAGATGGATGCATCTCTGAAAGCAAGAAGATCTGGAAACAAGGGATCGTTCCAGGTTGCTCTGAGGAGTGGTTGGACTCCATGCTCTGCTCCTCAGGAGCTTAGAAAGGCCCTGGTGATGGAGAGTAGGTCAGAGTGCTTTGAAGAGGGCCAGCGGTACATGATCATACACCTTAGCTGGACTTTATTTTCCTTTCCAGCTCGCACCTCATCTCTAGGCTTTGGTTTTTACATTACGCTTCCTATGAGCCATGCTCTCTCTAACTTCTTTGTTGCTCCCTTGGTTTCAGCCTTAAGATCCTTGCCCGCTTGATGACAGCTAAATTCTTACATACAGAAATTCGAGAAAAGGGGGGTGCCTATGGTGGAGGGGCTAAACTCACCCACAGTGGGATCTTCACGCTTTACTCTTACAGGTGAGTTTTGGAGTTATCATGTCTCTGGGGTGAGAGCCTACACATTCCAGACACTGGCTCTGTTCTCTCAGAATGTTAGTAGGCTCTGAGAATGTTAGCACAAAAAAGGTTACATCTGCTCTTTATTTGGTCCCCAACTAGAGCAACTAACCATAGCCAGCTGTATCTTTCCTGTCTTGCTGCAAGGAACAGACACAGTTGTTGTATTGTCTATATTGGACAAAATTCTAACTTCATAATCAGCCTGTTTTGGTGGAATGCAAGCAGAATGGTTTCTGAACTTCTATGGTGGGAACAGAATTGAGATACAGTTCTGCTGGGTTTTCATAGGACTGCGACTGTTGCCATTTTCTGTAAATGGTTAGTTTCTGAGCCACCATTGAATTCTTGTACACCAATGTTCCAAGAGCATGGCCTGTCACCGATACATTCTCCTCGTCCTGAGATGCACTTTAAGAAGGGTCTCGTTGACACATTTTCAGTTCCTTGATGGTGAACCTAAAGAGCTAAGAGGAGCTTTGTCTTCAGCACAAGAAAGTCCTCCAAAAATCCCCCCACCTTCAGCTAACTACTAGATTATTCTGGGTCTGTCTTAGGGAAGTAAAGGCTAGTTTAATGTGTATCTTCCCCATGGCTCTTCAGTAATGTCTTAGTAGTCCTGACACCACTCCGTCCATGAGACTTCCTTTACAGATGAAGTCACAGTCTGGCCGTGAGGTAAGCAAGTGAACTGCAATATTAAATACAGAGAGTGTGTTGTGGGGCTTCCTGAGTCAGATTTAAATTGCTCCAGAGAAAGAAAGTGGGTTATGTAGAGTGTAGACTATTAGAAAAAAAAAAAAACCATAATAAACTGTTAAATCTACGTGATTGCCATAGATCGTTTTCCCTATAATGCTTCAGTACTGGCTCTTTTGGGTTTCCCAGGGATCCAAACTCCATAGAGACACTTCAGTCTTTTGGAAAGGCTGTAGACTGGGCTAAATCTGGAAAGTTCACACAGCAGGATATTGATGAAGCCAAGCTTTCTGTTTTCTCTGCTGTGGATTCTCCTGTTGCTCCATCGGATAAAGGTATCTTGGGTTCTGGGAACCTGGGTGCATGGTTTCCCCAGGCAGAATTCCATACAGTGTTCTGAGTCACCTGTCTCTGTATTCACATGAATGAAACATGGTAGTCACTGTGTTGTTCTAGTTTCTCCAATCTCTCTGTCCTACATAACATATCTATACCTGAAGGTCAGAACGTTGACCTCTCAACTTTTGTGACTCAAGAGATAGCCCCATTATTACTGTTCTTGCTAAGCAAAAATTCCAACCTTAGTTGAATCCATGTAAAAAGCCAGGCATGCTAGTAGGTGTTTTTTTATCCCAGTCCTGGGAAGTTGAGAACAGGCAGAACCTTGGGCTCAGCAGTTAGCCAGATGACCCTACTTGGTGAGCTCCAGGCCAGTGAGGGAGACCTTGTCTCAAAAACCAAGGTAGGTGGAGCTGGACCAATGGCTCATCAATTAAGAGTGGCAAATCTGAGTTTGGATCTCAGCACCTGAATCTGACAGCTAACACTCACTTGTAACTCTAGCTCCAAGGGCACCTGATAGCTAGTTTGGGTAAAGGAAGACATTTTGACAAAGCACCAGCCTGGCCACATCATTAGTCAATGCTGCTTTAGTTACTGAGTCTTCATCCATACTCTGAAAAAGGAAGTTGTAAGGGGTTAGGTCCCATTTTGCAGAGGTGGACATCAAGTTTGATCTCTCTTGCCCATGCAGACCTTTTGGTTGAAGAGCATACCCTAAAGTGACCCGCTCTCCTTTGAGCACAGAGGCTCCTATGCAACCTGTCTCCCCAGCCATACCTGTGGTTTAACTTTTAGGAATGGACCACTTCTTGTACGGCCTCTCTGATGAGATGAAGCAGGCATACCGGGAACAGCTCTTTGCTGTCAACCACGACAAACTGACCTCTGTGAGCCAGAAGTGAGTATGTGTGCCCTGCCCTGGCTTCCTGTGTTGGGCTGGGGGAAGGGTCACTCAGGAAGATGAAGGCTTCCTTTTGACCACTAAAAATGCTTCAGATAGAAAACAGTCCAACGTGCCATCTCCTTTGCAGATACCTTGGCATCGGGAAGAGCACACACAGCCTGGCTATCCTCGGACCAGAGAACTCAAAAATTGCCAAAGACCCATCATGGATCATAAGATAATGAGTGTCACATATCTTTGAGTATATGAGGCTCTTAACAACTGAGCCTCTGAGCTAAATTTAATGTAGATGGTCACACAGGAGTTACTGGTTTCTTTGTTCCAAAAATCATAGTTATATAAAAATCCAGCCAAAGATGTTTATTGACTGGCAAGCTGGGCAAAAACTCTTAAGGAAATACTGTGACCATGAAGAAATTCATTAATCATGCATTAAATGGCAACAATGGACAAATTAAACTTCTGAAATATATTACTAAGCTTAGAATATTTATTTGAAACATAAAAGCCAACTGTAACCTGCCTGGGCTTTAGTCATTATTTCAAACAATAATTTACTAATAACAAAAATTAATGGTTAGACCTTCATTTAAGAAAAATGGCTTAGCAGGTTAAAAGCACTTGCTGCTCTTGCAAGAAGACCAGGTTTGGGTTGTTAGCTTTCAAAAAGCAGCTCAGAACCATCTGGAACTTCAGTTTCCAGGGATCTCATGTCCTCTTCAAAATCCTACCGGCACTGCATGTATGTATCTGGTGCACAGACATGCATGTAGGCAAAACATTCATACACATAAAGACTAAGAGCAAATAGATCATTTAGAATACAAGAAGTGTAGAGCTTTGCATGGTGTGTGTGTGGTCACCCCGCAGGCCTGAAGGAGAGCCGCCCTGTGAGCACCCACAAGTCTTGTTACGTTGTTACCTCAAGCTTTTGCCCTGTCTTTACTGAGACAGGAAGAAAACTGAGAGTCTATTTCGTTTATTTATCATCAAACACAACTAACATTTAGTCATCCTTTTTCTCTGTAAAGATTTCCTCATTTCTGCTGTGTGGATATCTAGAGGATGCCTTTAGGCAGAAGTGAGAACACACAGACTAGTGACAAGAGCCAGGGATGCTTTGCCCTGCCAACAGCTCATCAGTCTGGGGCATTGTGGGGTGGAGTGGATGGCCTTTTGCCACAGACCCCATCATTACCCCTAAACAGGGGATTAAAATCTTCCATACAGTGAAAGCCCAGCACCCTGGCTGCTTTTGATGAAGAGGCCGATACCAGATTGTCCTTCTGAACTTTGGTTTAGAAGGTGTTCAGCAGCTTTGGTGTACAACCAAGGCTGAAATTGAGAATCACTAGTTTAAACTTGTCCTTTTAAAATTCTGTATGTGACTTGATTTGAAAAGATCGTAAACAAACCTAGCTTGGAATAGTGAAGTACATCTTAATCCTAGCACTTGGGAGGCAGAAACAGTACGATCTCCGCGAGCTCAAAGTTGGTCTGGTCTACCAAAGCAAATTCCAGGCTACCCCTAAAATAACTAAAATCATAAACTTGGAGTTAATAATCTCACATGTACGATCATCAGCGTTAAGGCCAGGTAATCACCATGCTTAGGTCACAGGCCAGTGTGTCTATGGGGGGGAGGGAAGGGATAGAGGTGAGACAGAGAAAACATAATCTGCATACATGCTAGGAGACTTCATCAGGTAGCATCCACCATGTTTTTTCTCTTGGTTTTAGAAACAGTTTCCCTCACTGGCCTGGACTCACTAAGCAGACTAAGGTGGCTGGCCACACTCAAAGAGATCTGTTTGTCTCTGCAAGTGCATGTCCATGAGGCTCAAACTCAGGTCCCCTGACCCATCACACACCATCCATGGACTTTCAGTATAGCCACAGAGGAGTGCATGCTGACTAAATGACACATAGCTGGTGGCTAACATTGTGCCTTCTTTCTTCTCCTCTTAAGACTTTGTATTTGCAGGGTCCCTGCTAACCTCTGACCACAAAACTGCTAAGGAAACCTTTGGCGGCATGGAAAAAAAAAATCATCTTGAGGTTTCGAGCTCCTACTTAATAAACCGAGTATCGTGGGAGTTGTAACCAAATGTTTAATCCCACAAGACACACACATAGTAAAGCACAAGACAGTACCCCATACAGTAGAAAACTGACACTTGATCAAGCACGTGAGGCTGGGTTTCATGTCTTAGGGTCTGCTCAATGGTTATGGCAAGTGATGCTCTCTGATTATTACCGCTGACGATACCTGGTCAACAATTATTGCATAAAGTGCTGATAAATAATTATGTTACAGAAAAGGATGGTCCCTGGAGAACATTACAGGCTTCCCTAGATAAGTGTGCAGGTCAGGTGCTGGCACAGCACGATCAGATGGCCGATAGTTCTTCGTGGTAGTGGTGGTGGTGGTGCAAGGGCTCCAGCTTGCCTGTATCGGACATGTCATAGCTCGCCTCATACTTGGCCAAGATCTTCATGATCGGCCGCAGTTTCAGCCACCACTGATGCTTGGGATACGGTGCCTGTCAGGAAGACAAGTCAGCTGTCAAATATTACATCTGCTGGAAGACAACTTCTGACTGCTACAGACTGCTGGGCACCATTTGAATAGGCTCACCAGAAAAATGGACTCTGTGGTGCAGTCACTTAAATAAATATGGGATAAGGCAACTATTTTTCATTTCAAGACAAAGTAGCTAGGGTGGCCTTAAACCGGTAAGCCTTCAGCTGATCAAGCAACGGCTGGGATGACAGGTATGCACCACCACCATATCCAGCAAATTGTGTATATGTGTATGTGTGTGAGTATCTGTGTGCATGCGCCTGTGTATATATGCCTGTGTGTATGCGTATGGATCAGTGGAGATTAAACCTAGGGCCCAATACTAGCCCAAGCTATGTAAGTGCTCTACCATCAAATTTACTATCCTCAGTCCTTTATATATTTTGTATTTTGAAACAAGGACTCACAGTGTTATCTAGTGTGACTTTGAATTTCAGACTCTTCTAAAAGCCTCTCAAGGCTGTGATTGCAAGCCTGTTCCACCTCACCTCACCCACTTCAGAGCAATTTCCATAGGTCAGATGAAACCATTACTTCTGTTTTTTTAAAAAACACTGTCCTAGATCGTGTTTTCTTCCCCACCCCCGTCGTGTGTGTGTGTGTGTGTTTGTGTGTGTCGTATATTTAACCATCTTCAGAAAAGCTCATATGTTTACCAAAGACAGTTCAATAGTGAGTTCCTTACAGGACTCAGGAGAGTACTGGTGATCTCTCCTCAAAGCTCCTACTTCTCATTTCTCCTAGTGATGAGACTCAGATAAATAACATGGCATTGACTTACTCAAAGTCAGTTAGTTTCTTCAGCTCTGCCACTGGCTGAAACAGGAGATCTCTCTTGCAAATTCCCAGGACACAAATGGAATCATCACTAACAAATTTCTTCCCTGTGAAAGTATAAAACAAAAAGAAAGGAAATCTAAGAACTACTAAGCGTATTGAATAAGCGGATAAACAGAGTAGGAGAACCCTGACAGTGAAGGGAGAGAAGCCATCGGAGAACAAATCCATTACTGTGGGAAGAAGTGCAGGTCCTCAGAGTCCTGAGGTGTCCTAGCTCTGTGCAAAGCCCAATCAGGATGTGGGTTAGTTATGCCTGAGAAACCACTGTCCCATCTATTGAGGGACCTTTAACTGTGACCAGGGTCTTTCCCAGACTGCCAGCACTCCTTTCTTTGAGCTGCATCTTTTTAGGCACCCTCAAGGTTCCTCCAGGATGG
Source organism: Mastomys natalensis (assembly GCA_021653895.1). Lineage (NCBI taxonomy): Eukaryota > Metazoa > Chordata > Mammalia > Rodentia > Muridae > Mastomys > Mastomys natalensis. Next base: position 2,210,763 of record JAJTUV010000466.1, read on the forward strand.
GATACAAAGAGGCCTGGACTCTGCTGGAGCCTACCTTCTATCACACACTCAAAGAGGAACCCTGTACCTGCCACAGGCACACAGCACACCTACAGGAATACAGCCACCAGTGGCAGAGGCTCCTGGAAAGGGGACAGTGCTCGTCGAGTATTTCAATAAATGGTGCAATAAGAAAATATGATTTAAGTTGCAGAAAGATTTCACTTTAGTAATAAAAGCTCAAAGACAAACTGGGAAAGGAAATCTAGGCAGAGGAAAAGAATACAACAGCATCACGTGATATAGACAAATTATCAAGAGGACAAAAAGCCAGAGTTGGGACTCTGAAAATACTAAAGGTCAGTTGGAACTGTTTATATCTGTTCTGTCGGATGCCACTTTTGTAAGCCTCATGGTGGACATCATATAGGTCAATCCTGAGGAAGTCGCACCCAGTATGACTGAGAAAGAAGCCTGACGTAGGCAGAGGGTGCCAAAAAACCTGACCCCAAACAGCCAAAGTGAAGAGGCCATGTGATTAGAAATGCAGGCCTCAATCGGGAATAGTATGAAAAGCTTCATGGAAGTTTTTTGAAAATATAAATGAGTTTAAACTGTTCTAGAAAACTTATGGAAGAGATCGAAAGGGGGGAAAAGCCTGTAGTTTCATTAAGCATAAGTGGATTCGTTTGGCAGTCACATCTTTCCACAAAGGAAACTAGGGGTTTTGACAGGTGGTTGCACAGGAAGGGTCTACCAAACATCCTGAGAGCTAAATTCCTATCTTAGACAGACTGAAGGAAGTCCTCCGCTTCAATTTCAAACTGGACCCTGCTGCCTGACAAAGACAATACAATGTGGAAACAGCTGGCAGATGTTTTCCATCACCGAAACAAATGCCCTGCCCCCAAAGAACTGCAACATGTGAGAGGTCGGGTGTCAGGCATGGGCCGGGTGGACATAAAGGAAAGCAGCGTGCCTAAGGGTGAGCACAGGACCGCCGAGACAGACTCAGCGCCTCTGCTGAGCATACATCTGTGGTAGGTATTGGGGGGGGGTGAGGGGGGGGGAGACTCAGACCCTACAGCATATGCTGAGTCGGCAAACTTGGAAACACATGAGGGTTAGTTGGTCATCATGCTCCTCATCAATGTGTGAACAAGACATCACACAAGTTCAGAAGTTCCCCATGGCCTTTCCTTCATACAACCTAGGAAGCTGAGCTAAACTGAGCTATACGTCTGAGGATGTATTCATTTGCTCGTGACATTTTACGAGAAATCAAGGGAATGGCTGCCATCAAATCCTAAGGTTACCTTTGGAAGAGAGAAGAAATATTGAAAGACAGTATTTAGGGTTTGAAGAAGGAAAACAGGACACAGCCCTCCCAATCAGTTGTGCCTATCCCCCTGCCCCTATGTAACCTTCCTATGAATCAAACCAATGAACAAGTGTTAGCTTAAGTGTAAGGACTTTGAACGTGTTTCATGACACCACAGAAATAAATAAAAGCTCTATTTTATAGTCTTGCTAATGGCATGCAGTGTGTGCCAGGCAATCCCCTAGCTAACAAGAATGCTACCAAACAACTTGTCACCCATCCCTAGCAGTAGAAATAAAATAGTTTTATTATGTTTTATTGTAACCTCTGGACATCATAAATGGTATTCAGTATTCACAGTCAAGGAGAGATAGTGTGGTGTCCCAGACATCTCAATGGCAGATTTAAAGAAGGAAAAACACCATAGCTGTTTCCACAGGGTTCTCTGTGCGGCTGCTAAGGCATCTTTCCCATGTGCCCCGTTCCCTCGTACCTGCGCCCTGGGACCCCTTCAGTTTCGCGGTGATCCACTCCATAGCTTTGGCAGACATTTTGGTTCCAAAGTTTCTATCAAATGGAGAAGGTGCTCCCCCCTGTGGCAAGTTATATGAGTATAAGTCACACAGCAATTTCTCCTGATTTTTTTTTTTTTTTAAAGAAACCAATGAAAAAGAATACCCAAACTTAACGAGATGCATGTGGTGTACAAACCTACAAGCATGGTTTGGTTTTGTGTATCTAGGACAGGAGGGAAACATGTCTGTAAATTCTGGAGCCTGACCTCAGCCTGCTACATAGCCTTGTGGTGTGCTCAACTGAATAAGTAAGCTGTCGCTCTTTGTGTTGCTGTCTCTATTTGTGTCTTTCTGTCTGTGTGGTCCAGGAATGTGAATGTGTAGATGTGCTCTCCTTCATGTACATGTGGGGAGGGCAGAGCACCATATCAGGGTCTACCTCTATGGCTTTCCAACAACTGGCTTTCAGACAAGGTCTCTCCCAACTAGAAGCTTCCCATTTAGCCCAGGCTGCTTACCCAGCTTGTTTTCTAGATCTGTCTATCTCACACCCCAATAATGGTGTTATAGGCATGGGCAGCCATGCCTGGCTTATAATGTGGATGCTGGAGATTCAATTCCTGGTCCTCATTCTTGCAGAGCAAGGGCTATTTACCCACTGAGCCACCTCCCCAGCCCATTTCTAGAACCAGGGATGAATCACAACTTCTTTTACTGTTAAAAATCTGTGGACTCACAAAAATGAGAATATACATATTCCTACTCACGTTAACTTCAGGAATTCATGAGCCCTTTGGAAATAAGTTAGTGGATTCTAGTTTAAAAGTTCTCTGAAGTGGGCATCTTTACTGACTAGCAAAGTATCAGTATCTGTGAGCTCTGTGCTTGACTGAAATTCTTCCAGATTGAGTAATATGAGAGAGTAAGTGTGGGTGATTCCAGATGTCAACCTTGGGCCTACCACACACACACACACACAAACACACACACACACAGTTTAAAAGGTGCATATATAAACATGAGTATCACACATATACACATGCACACACAGAGGCACACACAAATAGATGAAGATTAAAAAGTTCCCTCCACTTCGCAAAGGCCAACAGTTTCGCAACAATGGGACCACTGACTCCCAAGCTGGGACCTCCAGCCTTGTGACCCGGGCATGCTCACTTGACAGAAATGGAGAGTATAAAAGAAAAACAATGAAGGCAATGAATAAAAATTCCCCGTATTCTGGAGGGAGAGAATCGGCTCTATCTTTCCAAATGATCTTGATTTGGTGAAAGTGTCAGATAAATACTACTGGTCTGAAACCTAACCTGAAATCTTATTAAATGCTGTTATTTAACTCAACAAAGTAATCAGAGTTTTTCCAGTGACCAGTGTTCTTTCTCATCTATATGAAAGCTGAATGTCTCCTCTATAGGCTTTCTCATCTATACGAAAGCTGAATGTCTCCTCTATAGGATTATGCCTTAGAATACTTAGTCCCCAAGTCAGGATGGAGCTGGAGGTAGACAACCTGAAGGAAGCAGGTTACCATGGAAGCTCATCTGTCATCTCTTAGCCCAACCCCCAGCCCCACCTCATGGTTGCCCTCTACCTCCAGACTACCTCCCACTCCTGCTCCCATGCCTTTCCGCCGTAAACTGTCAGCCAATGTAAATCCTTCCTCCGTTACGTTGCTGTTTGTCAGCTGTCCGGTCACAGGCAAGAGAAACTACATAGACTCTTAAAGGTGATGGCGATCCATACAACGGAAAATTCTGCATGCTTACAAGAACTTCAGAATTAATCTCTGCTCACTTCCCACAGAATGACACCATTCGGAGGGGGACCCATGAGGTTCAGAGATCCTGGGGGACTCGGCCTACCTGCTGCATGTGGCCCAGCACGTTTTTCCTGCAGTCAAACACTCCTTTCCCCTCCTCTGAGTAGAGCTGATAGATGAAGTCAGTGGTGTAATTCACACTGCAGTTTTCGTTTCTGGAACAGATGCGAAGACATCACATTTACTCAGGGCTGTGGAGAGGGGCTGAGGGCTTTCTGGAGACCAGCTCCAGTCAGCCAGCCTGCCTCAAGGCTCCAGACTCCCAGTCATTTGCCCCGTCAGCCTCCTTCATCTCTCTGCCTCTACCCTGGCTCTGTAGATTTCCCTTTCCTCATAAAGGCCAGAGGGCTTAAGGAAATGAGGGGCAGGCGTCTTGAAACTAATAACCCATAGGCTATAGAGCAAAAATAAAAAGTAAAAAGGTTGTCTTTTGTTTAAATGAAGACCTGTTTTTTTTTTTTTTTTTTTTTTTTAAACAATTTAACCTGTGCTGCTTTGGCATTCACAGAATCAGTTAACAAAGGAAAAATCCCACTGGGGTTCAAATCACATGGCAACTTCTGTAAAGGAAACTACACCAAAAATGGAGGAATGGAACCCCTTCCTGTTACCTGAGTACAAGGCCCCTCTGGGTGCAGGTCTTCATTTTCTCTGTCAAGTGCATGACGTTGGACTAGAAAAGATTGTTTGATCAGACAGTACACTTATTTGGCACCTCCAATAACACCATGCATGCTGGAATGTAGCACCCTGTGTAAGCTCAATCAGCTGCTTTTAAATGTTTACAGAAGGATGCAGGGGATGAGAAACGTGATGGTATCATTAGCAAATCAGATAAACATGGACTGTGTAAGAGGTGTGGCTATGCCGGGCAGTGGTGGTGCACGCCTTTAATCCCAGCACTTGGGAGGCAGAGGCAGGCGGATCTCTGAGTTCGAGGCCAGCCTGGTCTACAGAGTGAGTTCCAGGACAGCCCGGGCTACACAGAGAAACCCTGTCTCGAAAAACCAAAAAAAAAAAAAAAAAGCTGTGGCTATGCTACTGGGTATATTTATTAGTAAATGAATACTGCCCCACCTCCAACTAGGTTTCCCTTTTTAAAATCTTTACTCTATACATTTGCCTAATCCATACATTATTTTTCAATGTTCATGACTGTGATGGTTAGTGTTCATTGTCAGCCTGGTACAACCCATAAACACCTATGAGTCTCTGTGCTATCTAGATTAGGCTGGGTCTATGGTCATGTTTGTGGGGCATTATCTTGATTATGTTAACTGTGGTGGAAAGAGGCACTCATTGTGGGTGGCACCATTCTCTAAGAAGGGGATTTGGAACTATAAGCAGGAGATACTAAGCTGAGCACTAACCGTTGTGCATGTGTTCTCGCTATGCTTTTGACTACATGTGACTTGCAGCTTCAAGTTCCAGCTACGTTGACGCCTATACAGACCATAACCTGGAACTATCAGTGAAATAATCCCCTTCTCCCTTAAGTTGCTTTGGCCTGGATATTTTATCATAACAATGGGAAACAAACGTGGGAAAATGGCAATATTTCAAAAGGCCTAAGGGATGCTGTTCAAAACATCAGGTCCCATGACGTAAGTCTCTTTAAATGACTTATACCAAATACTGGGAATGCATTTCATTTTTCTCAAAATAATGAATCATTTACAAATGCATACACATATATAAACAGTGTGGTGTGTGTGTGTGTGTATATGAGAGAGAGAGAGAGAGAGAGAGAGAGAGAGAGAGAGAGAGAGAGAGAGAGAGACTGTGTGTGTGTTAAGACCCCTAAGAGCACTTTGCTGGTCTTGCAGAAGACCCAGCTCCTGTTCTTAGCACCCAGATGATGGTTTACAACCATCCTTAATTCCAGTTTGAGGGACTCTATCACCCTCTTCTGTCCCCTGAGGGTGTGCACATACACACATACTCACAAAATACTCACATGAACAAAGTAAAAATAAATGAATTGATCAACACACACATACACACAAATGAAGGGCCCTCAACCCTACCTAGTCACATTCACCTAGACAAAGAGTTCTTAGGACTTGAGTCCAAGCATCTGGACTTGAAGCTGGCAACTGAAAAATGAACAGCTTGCAATGTTTTGCAACACCAATCTCCGGCCTTCAAAAGCACTATTGGGGAGCCAGTAAATGAGGTTTTTTATGCACCACTGCTGAATGAAGTGCTCTGGGAGCCAAACATGCATGTCTCGCAGCCATTGACATACCTGCAAATCTCGGATGTCAAAGGGCTCCTCAAAGATGTAGGCAGCATCCGCTCCTGATGCAAGTCCCCCCATGTTGGCCAGGTAGCCACAGTATCCGCCCATGGTCTCAATGATGAACACCCGGCGCTTGGTCCCACTGGCCGACTGTTTAATGCGGTCACACGTCTAGTTACAGACACAGAGATTTGTCATTTGAATCCAGGACCTTGGCTAGTGCCACATGTGCACCAGCCCAGGGCCAGTTCTCCAGCACAAGCTGCAGCACATCCCTCCACCAAACCTGAGTGCGCGTGCAGAAGCAAGCATTGGCTACGGAGAGGCACAGAGGCAAAAACTGCTCAGATGCAGCCTGTCAGAATTTCTGTGATCACCCGCAGTGGGGGCCTGGCTAGGCCATTACCCTGGAGACTAGTCACTCGAGCAACTCAGTTCCTGTGCTCTTTGACTATGTCTTTGCTGAAAGGATTTTTTTTTTTTTTTTTGCAAGTCAATATGCTGATGTGTAATTTATATTTCTATGGGAATGTTGATTATCCAACTTCCTATTTGCTCTCATTACTTTTCTGATATTTCGTTGTGAAAAGCTCTTTGTGACATTGGACATTTTGTTTATCTTGGGTATATTCTTGGGTCTTTCATAAAGGGTACCTTTGTCCAAAGAGAACAGCTTCTCAGACAAAGGCACCCAGAGACATCTTCCAGGGACTCTCATATTGAAAGGTACTTCCAACCATTCTCCTGAAGGGTCCAGGTTCAGGACTGAGAACAGCTAAATCCACCCACTGCTTCACACCATGACAGCAGGGCAGGTGCCAATCATTTCCTCAGAAATCAGTGAAAGCCTTCCACCTCATGCTCAGCATGTGTTCTGTTCCGAGGAAAATGAAATCTATCCATACAATTCAAACTTGATTGTGCCCTTGGCTTCTTCAAAACCCCTCAGCACTGCTTGTAAGTATGCCTCAAAGCCTTTCTATGGGATGCACAGCGCTGTCAATCCCCAGCACCCTGTCCAGCTCCTAGCTCTAGATACTGTTCTAGCTCAGAGATATGCTGCTCTCTTGAGCCTCCCTGGACCTTCACACAGTGGTCTCCAGGCACAGTGAAGAACTATATATAGAAGCCCCCAAAGATATTTCATTCATAATCCCTGGAACTCCTCTTATACATCTTGAGGTACAATTAGTCCGGATCATCTAAGAGAGTCTTGGTTGTCACTATGTCATTGTAAAGGGGGCAAAGAGGCCAGGGCACAGAAACTACACAAAGGAAAGAGAGACTTTGTGCCTGCTGAGAGGATGCAACAGAGGTTAGGGTTCATGATCTGCCAGGGACACAGATTTCAAAACCAGAAGATACAGAGACAAGCTCTTCCCTAGAGCTCATGCCTTGACTTCAGTTCCCTGACTTATGCCCCTCACAGCTGTTGGCTGTTAGGTTAACATCAAGTATATAGCCATGTATTACAATCCCTGTAAGTAACTCACTCAGGCTCGTTCTTACTCTCTTATCTGCAACCTGTGACCCAGTTAGAAAGCCATTTCCTCAGGAAGACACTATGTGACCTCCAGGACTGGACAGTCCCTCTGGTGGTGTCTCTCGTGACTCCATGTCCTCTTCACCCCAGTATGTCTTCCTGTAAAGTGTGCTCATTAGATTTGGATATTTCCTCTCCAGATTGAGTCCTTGGAGGACAGTAACCCTGGGCGGGTTGAATGGAGGACAGGTACTACAGTACCTGTCCCAGTCAGCTGTACCACCAACACAGACGATGCTTAACACTGAAAAGAAAAGTGGCTGAGCTACTTGGCCTAACCCATCAACAGTCCGGAGGGAAGAGGAGAGTGACATCATGAGGGTGAAGGGGCCCTGGGACTGTAGCAGTCCCAGATCTTTAGGGGATGCTGGAAGTGAGTCTGCACTAAAGTCAAAAGAGCCATTAGGAAATGTTTACATCACTTTGAGTTATACTTATCAGGTCATCATGCTTATAACCAAACATGGGTTTTAAGAAAAACAATCTGATCTGTAATTTCTCTACTGAATCCTCTTGTATGTGCTTTGGTGGGTGGGAAGTTTCAAGTACTGAAAGGGTCACTGTGTGGTCTTTGTGACAGAGCCATCCTACAAGTGAAGGAAGACTGCAGATCAGAACGGAAGGCTATGCTGAGGTAGGTGCCCAGTCCCCTGAGGGAACAAAACTACACAGGTAATGCTCCACTTTAATCTTTCCCAAATGCTCATTCCATTGCCCACTAATCCAGGAAAATATGCTGTAGTCACTTAATGATTCAAGAATATTACTAAGAAAGAACCTTTGGGTCCCAAGGACTGTTAATACATATCTCTACACTCTGATCCAAACGGGTTGTTGATGAGACATAAGCAAACTGATTAGACTAAACCTGACATGGACAAAGTCCAGGCTTTCTGCTTACCCCTGGCTAAAAAAAAAAAACAAAAAAACAACAACAGGGATTTGGGATGGTCTGGCCTTTGCCTGGAGCCTATAGACACTCCTCTTCAGTACTCTTTCATTACCCAGACTGCACCTGAAGACTTCAATCAGCTCCTTCTAAAAATAGTAAGCCATCCTTGCCTTGTCTCACTCAATTACTAAAAGCAGTACTGGCATAGAAAAAGCCAGTATACCAAGGCCATCGGCCACATGCTGGTGACACATGAAGGGGCTTCCCTGACTTTTGGCCAAAAGGGGAACCATTTAGGGCTCATGCCTCTTATGCTACAACAACTGCCTCATAGGCAAATTCATCGAACTCCGATGGCATAGAGCGGTGTTTCTCTGGGGGAGGCCTCTGTGTGGAATGCTGCTGGACGAAGAATGTCAAGCTACAGTTCCAATTTCATGGCCAGTCCGCTACACACACTTGTCTTTTCAAAGACACATTTGAAGGGTAAGGTGGTAAGGTGGAGTCCATCACAGAGTTATATCATTTTTTGAGGGTTATATTAATTAATGTGAGAGCAATCATGTCTGATTAACAAGAGGTCCCCTTCCCTCTTTGTACCTGACCCCATAGCTTGTATTCTTTCAGAGTACTTACTGAAGAACTCAGGTGGCCAGATAGGGAAGGGGCTGGACAGTAGGCAGGGGAATCCTGTCCTACTATGTGCTGGCAGAGACAACTGACAGATCCCCATTTCCCTGTCAGTGAAGCCCATATGGTTCCAGCCAGTGTCTAAGATGAAGCATGTTGGGTCATCTAGGACTTCTACCTGTGATTATCACCTGTCAACAGAGGTGTTAGAGGGAAAGCTCAGGACTGTGTCTGGGCCCGAAGGCATTCAGTAACTAGGCTTCAATCTACAGGCTTCTTTGTGATTCTATTTAACATGCAAAGTCATTTAAAAAGACTCCAAAGACTCCAGGGAGGGTGAGTAGGGGGTCAGGGGAGCTTCCACATTGCTTATAAGCTATGTCAGCAGACAGGTTACAAGGGACATACTTAGAGTATGTCAATCTATTTAATAATTCCATGCTAAGATCTTAGTGGAAGATTTGGATGTTTGGTCCAACTGGGTACCTCCCCCTTTTTCCTGACAAGTAATTTAACTTAGAGGAAAGAACTTGGGATATAAGAAATCTCTCTAATATTTAAAACTCACTGTAAACTCTAAAGCAGTAGTTTGCAACATTCCTAACTCTATGATGCTTTAATGGAGTTCCTTGTGTTATAGTGACTCCCCAAACATAAAATTATTTCCTTACTTCTTTGTAACTGTAATTTTGCTAGTGTTATGAATGACAATGTAAATATATGATCTATAGGACATCTGATATGCAATACCACCTGGGGGTCACGACCCACGGGTTGAGAAGCACTGTTCTAGCGCCAACTTGAATGTGAACATTTTAAATAAGAGATCAGCTTGTTGCCTTTGGTTCAGGGTGGAAAGAACTGAGAATAAGAAGAAGTCAACCTACATGCTTGGTCACTGTCCGTTCTGCTGTTAGATAACCGGAAAGGACTCTGGGAGCTAGCAGACATCCTCCTGTCTCAGAAGGAGGATGCATTCAGTTCATTACCTGTGTTACAAATGTAGACACCAGTACCACGCCAAGCACCTGCTGGTCCATCTCCCCACACGGTGTGCAGCAGGTGAAGTCACCTTCCTCTCAGAGAGTGACTTTGTCTCCTGGAACACCTCTCATCTCACCGGGAAGTCTTTGTAAGCCTCAGGCTCCTTAGTTTGAACATTTATATCGACCATGCTTACTCTGGGGAATTCTTATACTTACTTACAGGGTAGCTAGATCCAATCCTTTGTGCTCACTCCTGACTCTTGTTCAGTAACCTTCCCCCAACATCTCAACTCTAACAACGGGACTTTGGACAGAAGCAGCTGACCTTAAAAGATGTGCTCTCCACAGCTCTCCTGCTCAGATGGTACAGAATCACTACAGAGAGGCCTGCGTAGAGCATTTTATGTTGAGTTAAAAGAGACAAGCACTCTCACCATGAGAAACTAGGAAACACTATCCTATTGCGAAAGGTATGGCCACGTGCTAAAGACATGTTTTGGCTTATTCCCTCTGAAAAACATTAAAGGGTATCTTTTTCAATTTCTAGTTAAGGTCAGACAGGTGAAGGTTAGAGAGTACATGTCGGGAGTTGGAGCTGTCAGGAGGGCTAAGTGCAGAAGAAAAAAACCTGCTCAGGCAAAGCAAAGTGAGAATTGAAGCAGAAGGTCTCTTACCTGGACCACCACATTCAGGCAAGTATCAGAACCGATACTTAGGTCTGAGCCAGGGACATCATTGTTAATAGTGGCAGGCAAAACACACATTGGGATGCAAAACTCCTCGTGGTTGTTTCGAGCCTCAGATAGCATGACGGCACCATGAAAACCCTGAAGCAGCAGGGCCATGGCAGTTAGCGAGGTGCCGGTACATCACTTGCCAAGTCACCGAGTGCGGACAGTAACTCCAGGGATGTGATAGGGAGGGAACTAAGTAAACAGTGGGAAGTTGGTCCACATGGGTCAGCAGAGCCCATGAGAGGCCAGGATTGGCATCTCAGCAGGTGTAGGCCATGCTTCAACTATTCATGGGCCACTAGGTGCATCCCTCGGCCTTGTCCTTCTTCTCCCGCAGGAAGAAGACACAAGGGCAAGTCAACGTGGTGTAAAGCAGGCAGCAAAGCAGGCAGCAGGCCGAGGGAACAGAGTGCATCGTGGGTTAGTCATTAGATGGAACTGCTGCTCCTTTCTCAGCATTACAGAGGTGGCAGGGAAAGAAAATGAGGTTGGGGCCTTTCAGCACAAAGCCCATCCCAACACTTCTTTAGGTGGAGAGTGGGGGAGGAGCACGGAGCTGCAAGGATAACATCAAATGACTGGTATCACCAATGCAGCTGGTTCACGACACCGCCGCCAACGGCTGACAGGAAGAGACATGCACTTTACATTACCTGCAGGTCCACCCCAGGACCCACACTGGCGTCTGCATGCTCCTCTCCTCCCTGTTAGAAATATGTGTCTCCCTCCTAGAGGGCCTTTGACTTACATGAAGCAAGATAAATCATTTGGAACCTCAGGCACTGCTTCAAAGTGATAATTAAAAATGTCTGACTCTGTTGTGAAAGAAGGCTACCAGTTGGTATACAGAGGTTTCCATTACCTGCCTCAGATATTAAAGCCAGGTTAGTGGGAGGGTACAGGTCTACTCACCCACGGTTCCTGAATCCAGGCAGCTCCCAACAGAGTATGTAGGGTATTTTAGACCATTGTGGATGGCAAGTCTGACCCACGAATCTTATTTATCTTTCTTAGTATAATATAATCATCAGTACAGGTTGCTGCAGAATTATTGTTTAAATACAGCATAGGACGCTGTCTCCCGCAAGGCAGCTGTGGTAAATGTTGCATGTTCTATACCCTCTTCCTGCAACCGAATCATCCTGACATTTAAAACCCGTGTGCTCCAAGGATTCTGGACAGTGGATCATGGACCTGGGGTATGTTAGTCCTTGGTATATCAGTCAATAGGTCAGACAGGGCAACCAACACTGGCCAGTGACAGGGTTACTTTCATTTTCAACACAACCAGACCTCCACCTCCACCCACAGTTGGCGCTGAGTCTTTTGGCTGCTCTCCATGTGCTTCAGTTCAGCCATGTTGTGCTAATTGACTGTTGTTACAATTGATTGCATTCAAAATGGCGCCTAATGTGAAAACCATCTGGATACACCCATCGGTCAGTACCCCACACATTTGCTAGGCGCTCCTCAGATCTTTCCAGGAAAATATTTCTATTTGCTGAGGACCATCTTTGCTAGGTATTCATTAGGAATAAGTTGTACAGAAAGAAGTCGTGTCTTTGAGGGGTCTCCCACTGGAAGTCAGAGGGGAGTAGGTAATATGCCTGACAGACCAGAGCCTTTCCTGTGGGCTGGACGGAGGTGGGGGGAATTGGGAGTCAGGGGTGTATGAGAAGGGCAGGTGGGAATGGAGGGGGTTAATGTCTTAACTTCATTCTGATATTGTTGGCGATGGCTATATTGTTGCAAGGGCTTTCTTTGCTCTCTAACCAACTGAAAGTGAAGCTTGGGGAGGGAAACCCTACCCAAGAAAAGTAGTAAACTCTGAAGAAACCATCCAGAAAGTCTTACTTGTAGACTACAGGGGCACCAGCTGCTTTGAATACACCAATAAAGCCACCATAGACATTTTTACTGACCACGCTGCAACAAGGGATGGTACACAGCTATAGGGACCGACAGTCAATGTTCTATATCCTAATGTTCACAATTTGGGGCTCCCTCAGAGCTGCAGTCATGTCACCGTCCTGGCGTTCAGGAGCAGCTCCCAGTTAGTAGTGTCTGGTTGTGTATTTTGACTAAGAACAAAGCTCGATGCTGATGGTAAGGAATAAAACCAAGTCCCACTGAAGAGCCTCATTCAATACTCCAACACCAGACTTCTGACATGCCTGTTTTGACATGCGGCCCAGAAAACTCATCCATTACCTTGCAGATACTGAGATGCATTCAAAGGACCAAGGGACGAGCTTATACCTGAATATTATTGCTGGTAGGGAAGAAAGGATTTGTGAGGGCAATGGTCAACACTCAAGGGTAAGAGTGTTGGATCAGACAGGAGAAGATCAGGCTTTCTCATCTCAAAACAGTAGGTATTCTGAGACTGAGTTGTCCGTGTGGTGGGGACAGTCCCCAACACTGTCAAGCAGTGAACAGAATTCCTGATGTCCACCCATAACACATGAGGAACTCCTCTCTCCTACCTCTGATGATGCAAAATTTCTTTTATCATCGCAGTGGTCCACTAGATGCGTCATCAGGAAAGGCTGAGAACTGCCTTACCACCTCCCCCCGCAACCCCCTCTGTCCCCAAACCTAAGGGAACAGTTGGTTTGTTCTGGGAGACAGCCATGGACTGTAAACTGTTATCCAGGACATGTTATACAGAGCTGTGACATATTATCCAGGCTGGGTAAGAGGCTATTATCCTCTAGAAACAGATATGAGTGAAGATACAAGTGACTTATTGGATGCCTGTTCTTTCGGATAACTGTTTCAAGTGACACAGCAAGGTTAGGCAGCACTATGAACTCCCTGTCAGGTCTCCTCCAGGGCCTTCCTAAATCCAGCAGCACAAGATATTTCAGGTAGAGTCCCCTCAGGTCCTCTTTTCCTAGACACGGTGACAGCTTTCTTTCACCCTGTGCCCTAGTAAATTCAGGTTCGACTTCAAACTATTAGAATCAACACTTTTCCTTCATACTTTTTCATGTTCTAGTCATTTTACCCTTGGGATGTACGCACTAAGGGAGTCTGTATTATCCTCACACAGCTATCGGCTCCAGAGCAACAAAAACTTTCACCAAGGTTATCTCAAACGGCCTGGCTTCAGCCACCCACCTTGAGATCACAGAACTGAGAAGACCCAGCTCCCTGGTGCATCAGAACAAAGAGCAGCAAAAAAAAAAAAAAGACACTGACTTACCGAGCGAGCCTGAAGCCCTCAGGAATGGCCACCTACCTCCCATTCAGCTTTCATTCTCCCATACTACCACTGGTTTTGAGAGACGCAAATGAATAAGAAGAAAAAGAGATTAAAGAGAAAAAAAAAAAAAAGCACAAAATCCCTCTAAAGGGAGTAACAGGAAGAGGGAGTAGATAACCTTTCCCCTCCTCTCTATTTTGAGCTTCAAATTTTCAACAATATATACATAAATATATATATATTGTTTATTCAAATCTGGGACAAAACAACTACTAGCTTTGCAGCTAGGAATCATAAATTATAATTATGGGAACATTATAATAAAAAAAGAGAATCTTCCCTTCATGTCTGACAGTGCACACTGAATATCCACAAGGAGATAAATTACCCACCTTGACTGGCATTCACCCAGGCTCCCACTAAACTGCAAATGACAGTATGCTGGACTGTCCAACCACTCAGTGTTTTGACAGGATGCTGTCTTCATCCTCAAAGTTCATGTTTGAAGCCACAGAATACAGTTTCAAAACTAACTTGCCAAAATAAGTCTCGTATTACTTTAAATGAGTTTATGTTTGTTTGTTTGTTTGCTTGCTTGCTTGTTTTTTGACTAGGCCACATTGATATCTAGTTGCTCTAGGGCACATGCTGTCCACAGGCTACTGCTTAGATACACCTGCAGGTAGGCTTCTTGTTTAGATGACAAAGAGCTTGTGAAAGAGATACTCCTAATTGCTTCCCCTATAAATTCCTCCATGTAAACTGTATACTGTAATTTAGCACCTGGGATACACAAAGCCATATATCCCAATGCATTTTGTGACAGACACCCTTCTTTCCATTCACAAAGGATGAAAGATCCACCAAGAGCCCGAATCCATCAACCACAACGACAGAAGCAATAAATGACCGTCACCAGACAGCACATGCAACAGACGGGAGGCATTAGTGACTGGGAATAAACAAAGCAGACACTAGGCACTTGGCTTCAGTAAGCAGAGGGAAGAACAGTCTGGCCATTCAGAAAAGCAAGAAATCAGAGCTAAGCGTTACTTACCACTGTAAGCTTTATTGTAAAAGCATTGGGGCTTTTATTTACCAGTACTAGAAATGAGTTTGGTGTCAGGAGCTTAGGAGAAAACAAAATCTACAAAATTATGTATAAGAATTAGGTCTCCCAGAGAAGATAACTTGAAGGTTACTGATTAAAACTTTAGAATTCTGACTTAGTAGTTTTAAGGTCTCATAGGAATTAACAAGTATAATTTATAAAAGCAACACTAAAATGTGTGTGTATATTTTGTAACTACTTTTTTTGCAAAAAGAAAAAATAATAAGAAATCAATATTTTTGACACAATTTAAGATTACCAATTTATAGAGGGGGGGGGGAATAACAGTAACAACCATAGCCAAAAACCTAGAAGTGTCCATAGATGGTTCATGGAATAACATTATGAAATATTTGGTTCAGTTTCTACATTTAAACATCAAGTAGACAATGTTGGACACAGGATTTAAGTGCAACATGTAGAGGCTATAGAGGCTTAAAGAAAATTACATTTGGCCACAACTTAAAAACCCTACATTTAGTTGAGTATCTGATCAGAAAACACAGTGGTCTAGCATGGCTTCAGCCAGGATGGGCTGTCACTCCACAGGTCTTGGTAATGGAGTCAAGTCATGCTCGCAGCTATATGGAAGACACCATGAGAAAAACTGGAATGGGGGCAATTACACTAAGCACTTTCAGAATCCAAAAGGAACTTTTAAAATGTGCTTTCTTGAAACAAAAATATTTAGGTATCCAATTGGTAAAAGTCTATTTCTAGTGTACTGGTAGATAAAAGGGTCCAGGCCTCGGGTTAGCGTCAGCTGCACCTGCTTTGCTGGCACACCCACACTTACGTCTGTGATGGTGTTCAGAGCCGTGTCTGCCCCGATGCTGAAATCGGAACCCGGCACATTGTTGGAGACAGTAGCAGGAACCATAATCATGGGGACACAGAACGCCTCATGTTTCTCCCGGGCAGCTGCCAGCTCTAGGAGTCCCAGGTAGGCCTGTCAGATAAGTCTGTGTGATTGCAGGGCCAGGGGAGGGAGAGAGGGGCAGCCAGGAGCGAGCAAGCACGGGAAGTACACAGTGCACAGGGTACATAGTAAGGAGATCAGGTACCACTAGAAGAATCAACACAAAAGAGTTATGAGCACAGACAAGGACAAGCAGATTCTCGGGATAAAGGGGAGAAGGGGTATTGGCATACAGTACTAAGACTAACCCTCTTAGAATTTTGAGTCTGGTTATGTGAAGTTCCTATCTTTCTTTAGGTAAATTCTTTAAGATTTCTGTGACATTCGTCCCCATCAAATCGGTTGTAATTAAGGACTACAGTCCAATATATGACTTTAAAAAAAAAAAAAACTGAAGCAAAACACTAACCATATAACCTCCTTCCTTTCTAAATCAGCAGTATATGTTAAATGGCAAATATGGAATTACATCTACAGATTGATAACAAATCAGAAAACATCAAAATGATTTTCAGCAGAATAAACAAGCTAGGTTAATTTACTTTATCAGAACTGGGCTAGTCGTATGCTACATCTCACTGCCCTGCTATTCTGTATTTCAGGGCAACAGGGGCTCCGTACTAAAACCCCAGTTCCTGAGGAATAGCCATTAAGATGGGGTATCTGTGATGCAAATATAGGGCTAGCAATCACACCTCCAGAACCAACAAGCAGGGAGACAGACACACAACAGTGTACCTCAAATCCGCCAATGATCAGAAGGGCATTGATACTATGGGAATGCATCTGTTCTGCAATCTTCTTCAAGTACTTTCCAGGTAGGGTGCTGAAGACAGACAGACCAAGAGGTAAGAGTACACCCATAAGCTGCCAAACTTCTTAGAAGTCATTCTACCCACTGCTGGGGTCTCTTCTCCCACATTCCACTCGTGTCTGAATGCCGTGGTGTAAAAAGTGCAGTTGGCAGTGGGGCTACTTTCCCGAGACTCCACAGCTGACAGCACCAGGACAGTAAAGTCCTGGAGAATGATCATTTAAGGCAGGAGTGGCAAGGTATCATGTCCAAAAGAACATTTTTCAAAAGTAGGAGGGCTGGGGACTTAGCTCAATGGTTGTCCTAACTTCAGTCCATACAACTGCAATAAATAAATTAGCAGACAGACAAACAGATAAAAATAGTGCCACTCCGGAAGAATGATGCGGCAGTGCACACCTGAAATTCGAATATTCAAGGTGGAGGTAGAAGGTTTCTTGAGTTCAAGACCATCCTAGGCTACAAGCAATATAGTGAATTCCAGAAAAGGCTGAGGTACATAATACTGTTTCTGAAAAAGGTTGAAAAGAATTGTATTGGCTTGTGAGAAAAAAGAAAATACATATTAGCTTACATTTGTTAAGAGTAATTGTTTATTCTTAGAAATTTCCATTTCCAAATTACATACCTTTGTATATAATGCATATGTAGATATGTGTATGTATTTTATATATAATATATTTAACATATATTTATGTATGTATAAGTAATATATATTAAATATTACAATAAGATATATAAATTATATACAATACACACACACACACACATAAAACCTTTATATAGGTATCCATTTATTTTTCTTTAAAACCACATCCACCCACATTCCACTTTTATACTATCACCTACTTCAAATGACAGCCAGTCAGCAGGGACACTACTAAGCAAAGGAAACTTGTTTATGCCCCACTCTAATGTTTTATCTGACAACCACCCATAATCTTTCTTTCATGCGTAAAGAAAAAACTAAATGCTTATACTGTTGGTAGACTAAGATGAAGCTATTCCAATATGGAAAACTGTAGCAAGTGAACATGGCAAACTTGACATCTTCAGCAAGTGTCTCAAGCTGTCAGCTCATCCCCACACTGCTCAGAGCGATGTCCAGGTTGCATAAAGCACACCTGGGCCTGCAGCCTGACTGCCTCTCTACAGAGGCCCAGGGAGTCTGTTTGCATAATCTCCAGTCTATCGAGGCTTTGTCATCTAAAGCACCAACACCATGGCATAGAGAAGCAATCCAGAAGGCTGGGGAAGCCACCCTGGGGAATCCCCATCTGTCTATCTGGCACTAGAAGCCTTGATATTGAAACAAGCAGAGAAGTTGGCTTGATTCTTCTCAGACATTAGCCACAATCACATAAGAACCCAAATCCTAAAAATTGCTTCTTTTCCATATGACAGATGCAAGGTACCATAGTGGCTGATATTGATAACCTGCATCCTGGAAATCACCAAAGATAATAAGAGACTGGATCTGACATAACACACTTTGTTAAAACTGCCTTAATCCCAAGTACATAGCTAATGAAGGATTTTGTGAGTCAGAAAAACATTTTACTTTAGCATTGATCAGGAGATTTCGTCAGCTGTTCAAACGAGCTTGGAGTCACTGTGTGGCTCGGGTCTGTTATAGCTAGACAAGCCATACTTTCCCCAGAAGGCTGTAATAAGTGCTTGTTGGCACAGTGGCACAGTCCATGACACTTTCTGTGGTGGTTTGAATATGCTTGGCCAATAGGGAACAATACTATTAGGAGGTGTGGCCTTGTTGGAAGAAGTGTGTCACTGTGGGGGCGGTCTTTTGAGGTCTCCTCCTATGCTCAGGCTCGAGAGCTTCCTCCTAGTTGTCCTAGAAGCCAATCTCTCCTGGTTGCCTTCGTTCAAGATGCAGCACCTTAACTTCCTGCAAGTTTCCATGCCTCCTGCTATGATGATAATGGACTAAACCTCTGAAACTACAAACCAGCCCCAATTAAATGTTTGCTTTTATAAAAGTTGCCTTGGTCATTGTGTCTCTTCACAGAAATGGAAACCCTAAATAAGACACCTCGTAACCATCATTCATTCTTAACACCAGAGTGGGACAAAAGTTTTCCACATATTGATTTGCTCTTCAAATAGATGGAAATAGAAAGTTAATGGGGAGAAAGGGCCATAAGGCACTGAACACTTCTGTTTAAGTACTGGGGATTGAACTTGAGGCCTCACGGCTGCTAGGCAAACACTCTAACCACTGAGCTACATGTGCACCCTAATCTGCCCTCTGTTTCCTAGCATTGAGATTAATTCTCAGCTCCCTAAAATACAATTGAGGTTCCGGGGGCAATGGCAGATGAGTGTCCAGCTATATTAGGAATCTTCATCCAGCCACTCTCTCTAGAATGTTCCTCTTCCCTCTTTGTTAAGAACTGTCTGATCTCCCAGGAGTTAAGAGCACTTGCTGCTCTTGCAAAGGACAAGATTTTGGTTCCCAGAACCCACATGGCAGCTAACAACCATCTTTAGTTCCAGTTCCAGGTGATCCATTGATCTCTCATGTAGCACATAGACGTACATACAGACAAAACACTCATATGGACAAAATGAAAACAAAGTAAAAAGAACTTGTCCAAGAGTTAAAATTTTAAAATTACCGTTTCGTCCCAAGAATGGACCCTCCTTGTCCCGTCCAACCTCCGACGTCTCCCCAGCTGATTTCTTTGATCTAGTGTTCAAACACAGAGTCAGACAGCTGCAGCGAGGAAGAAAAGGCAGAACTGGAAGGAGCTGCAAACAGCTTAGGGTCCTACACTCTCACAGGCTGAATTCCCACAGCGATGGATAAGGCTGCTGGTCAGTTTCTGAACTGCAGTGCTGACTTAGCCAAGATGTGACATGCCCTTCTAAGGTTAAACAAAATGCTGAGCCTGTAAGAGTACTCCTTCCTTGCTTATGGGGGACACCCACACCCTAATCCAAGGCACGTGTCCTGGGTGGACACCTTAGCTGGCCAGAATTTCTCACTAGTAAAGAAAAAAAAAAAGAATACCATGTTTTTTGGTTTTTTTTTTTTTTTTTTTTTTTTTTTTTTTGGTTTTTCGAGACAGGGTTTCTCTGTGTAGCCCTGGCTGTCCTGGAACTCACTCTGTAGACCAGGCTGGCCTCGAACTCAGAAATCCACCTGCCTCTGCCTCCCAAGTGCTAGGATTAAAGGCATGCACCACCACTGCCCGGCTTCGAATACCATGGTTTTTAAATTGGCAAAGGTTAAAACAATTTAGGGAAGATGACAAAGAAGAGAATAAAGAGAGAAATACAAATACAGCTTGGCTAAGTAGATGAAGTTTAATCAACTGGGGGTGAGTCCCACGTTAGGTGAGGCATAGGTTAGGTACAGAGCAGAATGTGCTGGGCCAGAACTCTGGGTCTGCAAGCTTCCAGTCATGTGATTTTTGCTGAGCTTCTATTAATGGATCCTGGTAGGATCTTTGGGAAAGTTATAGACATCCCTCAACTTGGCATTTCCATCTTCAACTCTCAGAGTTCCTGGGGAACCAGCACAGGCTCTATTTTCTTGACTCTATAAATTCCATTTCTAGCCCTTTCCTTTGGTCAACTGAAACACAATCGACTATGCCTAGCTTTGTGTCATCTGCGCATACATCATGAACAAACCGTATTGTGTGAGACTTCAAAATGGAGCCTTATCCTTGAAGGCATCTCATTATCTCCACAGTTGCCTCTGACACTTCTTGCGCTAACTGTAAAATGATTTTATAGTCCACCTAGTCTGCTTGCTTCCTGCCTCCACTAGGCATCAGAAAGGAGATGTACCACCATGTGCTAGCCCCCTCCTGCGAGCCTTCCACCTTACTTAGCCAGAAAATCAAATCCCTACAGATAACCTGGCTTTGCTTTGGTCTCCCCTTCTGCTTCCTTCCTATTCCTCCCTACCCTGGCCCTTATTATCCTAAAACATGGGCAGATCCAAGCCCAGGGTCTTTGTATTATATCATCTGACTGGAACCAACCAATGTCCTCTCTTGGTCCCCACTTACCCATTAGTAGGAGATCGGCTTCCCCTGAGCACCTGTTGCATGAAACTCATGCAGAGCTCAGGGGACCCTGTGGCCTCTTGTAAATATTGCCCTAGCTTATTTCACTCTCTTATAAATAAGAGATGTGGCTGCTAGTGTAGTCTTACTGTCGTCTCCTCCAAAATATAAAGCCTGCAAAGATGGGCTTTTAGTCTGTTTTGCACACATGTAAATTAATTCCACAGGGTTCAAACTGACTGAGGTATCGACCAGATGTAGTGCAAACTACAGCAGCTCTGGGTTCAGAGTACAGACATGCCTCCCCATCTGTTTCAAATCCTCCATCATGAGAATGTAGCAGATGAGTCAATGTATTTCTACTCCTCACTTCTTCATAAGAATAAAATGGTAATAAGATATTTAGACGTAGTGGAAGGTTAAAAGGATTAATACATGTGAATCACATGCTACAAAGGAAAACATGAATGCTCCAGACCTTTGTTGGCCAATTGTTGCTGTTCTCCCAGTGCTGGGATAGAGCCCAGAGCCTTATATGCTAGGAAAGTATTCTACTGCTGAACTATATAAGCCCAACATTACTTGTTTTTTTAGAATTAAAGTTATGAGCTTTATGTAACAGCTTAGAACTTAACTTAGGGCAGGGTTCCATAAGTGGAAGGTAACCCTTCCTAAATCAGTAATTGGCATAGTCACACCACCAAGAATCCTGATTTAGTAGGTGCCCGGGGAGGCTGGCCTCCCCAAATACAATAACATTTTAACTTCCCTTGGACTCCTGGGAGACTCACTTGGCCATTGGCGAAGCCATCAAAGCCATCATAGACGGCAAACATCTTGTGGCCGTCTGAAATCCCGACCCGAACAGCAGCGCGCACGGCTGCATTCATTCCAGCGGCAGGTGCCCAACGTTGATGATGGCTATATTACAATTGCTCTGAAAAGAGAACAAGGTAGTGCCAAGTCATCAGATGGGCACAAGCCCCCATCTGTTGCACATTTATAAGGGAATGTTTTGCAGGAGGTGATTATGTCAGGATTAAGATCACAATGGAGAGGTGAAGATAAGTTTCTAGGACGTACACTGGGGTGGGGGATGGGAGGGATACCTAGGCCGCTCAGGAGACTGGGTCATTGATGGAAGCTGGCTACCTACCTTGACGATCTTGTCATCAGGCAGCTTAATGGCAAGACGCTTGTAGGTGTTCAGGTTTCCCTCAAAACTCCTAAAGAGAAAAATGACTTTATGAGGTGCCTGTGGGGGCCAGAAGAGGGCATCCGATTCCCGTGAAGCTGGAGTTATGAGCAGTTATGAGCTAAAGTACATGGGTTCTGGGAACTGAACTCTGGTTGTGCTTGTAACTACTGAGCTTCACCCCAGGCTCTTGTAAATTTTTATATTAAGACTAAGTCTCAATGACCAATCAAGGACCTAAATTTCTAATAAGTAGAGTTTTATTCGCAATAACTCACCTTCCTCTGAGTTTTACAGCTTGGTTAAATCTCCTTTCATCCATTGCCTTCTGTACATCCTGGGTCTTTAAAAATAATAATAAAAAAAAAAGAATGAATCAAGCCTTCAATGCTCTATGGCTGGACCTTCATAGTCTGACCCCATTGGATTGTTAGCAGCCCCCAGTTGACAGCTGACTCAGCTGTAAGGTTAGAGCCCCAAGGAAGAGGAGGTGACACCCGCTGCTGGCAGATGGCCACAAGATCATAAAGATGATTTCCACAAAGGCAAAGTTCATGGAAATGGGTCTCTTAAGAAAATATCTGATTATTCCACAATCTAGCTCAGATAAGGAAAAAGAAGAACGCAGCTAGCTAGCTTACCACCTCACTGAAGACTGCAGAACTCAAGCATGTTTCACGATGGCTCAGAGGAACAGAGGGACTAAGGCAATCTCAAGATAGAGAGCGTAGAGCTGGACATCCTGACCAGCCTCAGTGAGCTGCTGGCTCTCAGCAAGTGGCTCTCTATGGCTGCTTATAAATGAAACCTCTATGTGATCGCTTGAATATCCCAACACAAGTTGTTGTTTTTCAGACAAATCTACTTGTCTGCAGTGAACTCAGACAAGTGTGTGTGTGTGTTATAAAAGGAATACATGACAGAGTCATTCAAAAGCCTAAATATTACAACATTTCATGAGAAAATAATTGGAGAAAATGAAAAGTAATAGCAGTTTCTAATGAAGCAAGCCCACTGTCACCTCATCTACTAAAAAACTGAGCCAAAAAGTAGAATCCACTTTTCTTTATTTCTCAGTAGACATTTCTGTCTACTGAGTCGGCCTATCTCAATGTTATCAGAATCTGTTCCCAGGTACCCTTTACAGATCAGAATGTCCTAAGGGACAAAAGGACAGAAAATAACAGTAGAGGACCCTAGGCATGTCACGCCTACAGTACCAGTCCCAGACAGGACCATTTTCCTGCACTGGGTCTTGCTGCTTCTGGTGTGCAGAAGCTACACAGAGCCATCTGTGACTATAGGTGTCAACAGTCTGTGACTCTTAAGAGTTTTCCAGTTCTTAGTGGAGAAGGCTCATGACTAACAGGCAAGCCACAGAGAAGCTTTTATACACTGTCCAAGGATGCAGGAAGCCTGCTGCCATCGTCCAGTAGGTATCATTCTGCCCTCCAAAAGGCCACTTTAACAGTACTCACTGAATCTGAAGCAGTGCACACACAGATTGGATCACCCAATTTGTCCCTACAGCCCATCCAATGTCTATGGTAACCCAGCGTCTGAGCTCACCATTTGCACACATTCCATCAGAGGCAGGCGCACAGCTTGGTTTCCACTTAGTGTCACGACACAGGCTGGGGTCTCAGGAGTAGCTTCCAGCAAGGCAATGACAGCCTCCACTCCCATACGGCTGGCCTGCAAATGATAATTGCAACCACTAAGAGATAGCCACACCCTCATTCTATGCACAAGAGACACCATGTGCATAGCCGAGACCACCCCAGGGTTCATACTCAGCCTGCTTTCTATGTTGTAAAACAATGATTTAATCAGGGACTACCCTGCTTCTGCCATGGTTATTCCTATCATCTCTGTAACAATAAGATTATAACTCTAATAAGAACTGCCAAGCAATGTAGGAAATTTAGGGTTTGGACTTAGGATGCCTGCTGTCCTCTTGGGTTAGTTTCTGGAAGCTTACACTCGGGAAACCAGGTTCCTACCTCCTGGCTTTTACTCTCCTGGCACCCATGTCTTCTCCCTCAGTAGGCAAACTGACTTCCGACATCAGCTGTGACCTCAGCCCAGGAAATCATTCTACGTCAATAAGTCTCAAAGGACGTTTAAATAAGGACATGAGCCACTAGCATCTCCAGGGATGACCTGCTGGTCAGCCTGCATAATAAATTGGTGCTCCTAAGTATCTTTTGAAGAGACCTCATAAGAATATCTAGTATTTCTTTCAATTGCCACTTACCAAAATCCTGTCGAATGCAGAAGGAGTCCCTCCTCGTTGGACATGTCCAAGAATGGTTACTCGGGTGTCAAAGCCCAAATGTTCCACCACAAGCTGTGGAGAAAATGTCCGATCAGAAAATATACAACTGAAAAGACCATAATGAGACTATACCAGCTGAGCAAAGAGTCCGATATTCTGACTTCAGATGTATAAATGTTAAATCTCATCCTGGCTTCATTTCTATTTTTCCAAATAATGCTTTCTCATTGTCAAAATTGTAAAAGCTTTTTGATATTGCTGCTGTTTGTTTTGATTTGGTTTTGGTTACTGGAAATGGTATATACAGGCCAGGTTGGTCTTGAATTTGCAATCCTCCTGCCTCAGCATCCTGAGTTTGAATGTTATAGACAGGAATCACCACACTCAGACTACTAAAGTTAAAATGTTTATCGTCTAACAAGCAGATAAAGGTAATTAACACTAACTTTTCTACAAAAATGCTATCTCAAGTAGTTGTATTTAAAGTATTATTTATATTATGATTACCTGTCACTATGATGTATAGCTCTGCTGTGAAGAGAAGAACCCAGAAAATCCAGACCCATGCCAACAGCAATACTTGGTGGTGATTTACAGAGTCTATGAATCTCCTTGGGACTATCTGATCGCCTGTATATATAAAAGGACCACCTATATCCATCTGTGCACATTTCTTGGTCTAATGTTCATCTAACTGTTGCTAACAGTTCATCTTCGTTTTATTTTACTAAGAAAACCTCTGCCCTGCTTTTATAAAGAGATATCAATAAATACTGTTAACTATCTTTCACTGGCTCTGGTTGATAATTTCATGTTGAGGTGCAGATCTGGTACATGAGTCATTAAATAACCATAACTTAACAATGAGAAAGAACTCAGCTTGTAGGGCTACGGGTGTGACTCAATGGTAAAGCACTTGACAGGCACATTGAGCTCCTGGGTTCTAGTCCACAGCACTTCAGCAGACAATGAGCAAGGAATCCTTTGGTGGTCACACCTTTAATACTAACAATTTTAACAGGGAGGCAAGAGGATGGCCAGTTTGAGACCAGTACAGGCTACTTAGCAAAACAAAAGAAAATAAAAGTAAAACAATAAACCTTGTAAAACCAGATTAGTAATGCCTGTGGGCCCTGACTCAGGGCTGGAATCACACAGCCTAGGTGCTGCTTTGTGATTTCCTCAGTCATTCTGCAATCCTGGTGAACAAGGCAGAGTCCTGTAGAGACTGGTAAGCATAGGTCCAAGGAGGAGCAGAGCAGTAGCCTGCCAGACCCTGCCCTACCTCAGGGCCATGAGGAGGCAGTGACTCATAACCAAGTAGGCAGTTTTATTGGTTATGCTCCAGGTTAGAAGGAAGGCAGAGGGGAAACTGGGCATTGCCTTGCCTATTGTTCCAAATAGAAGTCCTCAGAATGTGCTGGCCGCCAAGTAGTCAGGATTCCTTCTGCGCAAAGCTTGCTTACCAGATGGTCCTTTCTAACACAAGAACACCCTCATCCACCAAATGTGTCACTTCTATTATTAGTCACAGTGCTGTAAGGACCATTAAAGGCAAGACATAAGAAATGCCAGCTGTCCAGATGCTCTAAAGCTTCATATTTCCAGTGTTTTGAAAGTGGACTCAATAGTCTAAATCCAATTCCTGTCAGTCATGCTGACTGACAACTCCTATGTCCATCTCGGCTTACCTCCTTGATTTTCTCAGAGGTGATTGGCTTATTTTGGGTGTCAATTGCTCCTTCAGACACAATGATGATATTCAGCCTCTTTTTACGGGCACGGTTCTAAGGAGACAGAAAATTAAGACTCCTAGAATTTTTAGTCAGTTTTCAATGACAACAAACCGAGGGAAATGTGTCCCTAAGTGGAGATGGCCTCTCTCCAGATAGAAAGCATTGCCTAACTTGGGAATATTTCTTAGTAACCCCAAAGGTAGGTGAAAGGTATCTTTGAAGGTCTGAGAGGTTTTGTAGGCTAGGTTGACATTGCAAGTGTACATGAGAACTTGGCTCCAGGTAGCCTGGGTTAAAGTATGGTGTATAGACATGTTGATTATAGTGAGCCCCACAACAGCAAGCAAACAGTGGCTGGGCTCTCCCAGTTTAGCCTACCCCAAACCAGGTTTTCCATTCCCTTTATGCTAGAGGTCTTTCTAGTCCTTGCATGGACCTCCCTAGACTCACTCACATGAGATCAAAAACCTACCCCATCACATTAGATAATACTGCACACAGGCTTGGGTAGCAGATAGGTAGGCAATGAATAAGAAATCAAGAAAGGCCTGTGCATTGAGGGCTTTTCCCCAGCCCATACAACCACTGGGTGAGTATAAAGAGATGGAGTCTAGTGAGAGAAGGTACCTGGCAAAGTGGTATTATGACCCTATCCCTACTCTTCAATGTCCCCATTGGTTTTTTCTTTCTGGCCACCATGAGATAAATAGACCTCCTCTGTCCTGTAACCCTGCCATGATTCATGGTGTCATCACAGGTTTAACCCACCATGGACCAAGACCTCCAAGATCATGAGTCAAAATAAATGATTCCTTGGCCTTAGCTCAGATGTTTACCATAGTAACAGAAATCTAACAGACATACTGCCCATGCAATGGTCTGAGATGATGAACACAGTTACCCGGATTTGCCAGTTCACACTCTGGCACCCTGTCTTATGTACTCACACTCTGGTACACACTGCCTTATATAAACTCAAGCAGTCACTCAAAGATATGATTACCCCAAAGTGTGCCTGGCCACTATATCATGGTGAGGTTAGAGCAATGGATTTTCCTTCTATAAATTCCCAAACAAAATATGGTCCCTTAGAAAAAGGTCAGTGTGATGGTCTGAAAAAGTGGCCCCCACAGACTAATGTGTTTGAATTCTTGGCCCGTAAGGAGTGGCACAATTAGGAGGTGTGGCCTTGCTGGAGGAAGTATGTCACTGTGGGGGTGGGCTTTGAGGTCTTGTATACGCACAAGCTATATCTAGTATCGCATATAGTCTCCTTCTGCTGCTGCCTAGGGATCAAGATGTAGAACTCTCAGCTTTTTCGCTAGCACCATGTCTATCTGCATGCTACCATGTTTCCCACCATGATGTTAATGGACTAAACCTCTGAAACTGTAAGCCAGTCCCAACTAAAATATTTTTCTTTGTAAGGGTTGCCATGGTCATGGAATCTCTTCATAGCAAGAGAAACCCTAAGACAGTCAGTGTCATGTGTGTGAGGCTCTGACAATGCCTGAAGGTGAGGCAAGAAATAATATGCTGATATGGATCAGAGGTACGCAGTTAAACAAGAGTCACAAAGATTTGTTCTTATGCCGGGCGGTGGTGGTGCATGCCTTTAATCCCAGCACTTGGGAGGCAGAGGCAGTCGGATTTCTGAGTTCGAGGCCAGCCTGGTCTACAGAGTGAGTTCCAGGACAGCCAGGGCTACACAGAGAAACCCTGTCTCGAAAAACCAAAAAAAAAAAAAAAAAAAAAAAAAAAGATTTGTTCTTATTTATGACAGCTATGAAATGTGTCATGCTTTGAAAAATGTTTACAATGTGAAGAATGAAGAATCTGAAGAATAAGAAACACTTTCTTACAAGCATAAAGGTATGAGGAGTACTGGGTAATTACCTTAGCATCTCTTGAAAGAGTACTAGAAAGATAGAGTCCATAAATATGGGATGGCTAAATAGGTGTGCTTCAGCCACAAAGCACAGTACCCTGAAGTGGTTAAAAGACAAGCAAATATGTGGCCTCGGGAAACAGTTTTTACTGCTTGTAAAGTACTTGCCCTTCCAAGCACAAGAACCTGAATGCGATATCCAGAACTACATTTTTATAAAAGTATGGAGAGGCATAATGGGAAAGTTTGTAACTCTAAGACTGGGAAAGTCGAGACAGGAGGTGGTTCCCTGGGACTCACCAATTAGAGATTGTCTCCACAATAGAAAAAAGGTAGACAGTGCCTGAAGAACACCACCCAAAGGCATTTTCTTGATTGCTAATTGAGGTAAGACGGCTATGCCCACTGTGGGCAGTGACACCCCTGAGTAGATAGGCCAGCCTGGCCTGCATAAGAAAGGTACCTTAACATGATCCAGAGCAAACAAGTAAGCAGCATCCCTTGGTGGTCTCTGCTCCAGGTTCCTGCTTTGGGCTTCAGCTCTAGATTCTCTAGATGATGAACTATAAGCTAAAATAAACCCGTCTCTCCCCAAGTTCATTTTGGTCCAGGGTTTTATTACATAGCAACAGAGAAACAAACTACAATTCCTTAATACACATGTGTACATATACACACATGAACATGTATCCATGGATGCATGTACATACAAAGAGTGGAATCCTCAGTGCATTTAAGAAGGAAGATAGATACGTACCATGGCCCTACCACTTAATGAGTGCCTCCAAGTTTAGTGTCTAGACTGAATTAATTAATCCACTGACCTTCATAAAATCACTAAGGAATACAATTTTCCCATGTAAGAGAGGACATGGAAAGGTGACATTATGTGATCGAAATTATTCTTATGGTGGTACAGCCAACGTCTAGGCCAAGGAATTCTGTAACCTTGCAACAGATTTTTTTTTTCTTAAGCTAGTTAGTCTTCCAAAATATTGGGGGAAACTTCTTACGTATTGTATTGGTGGCCTGTAAAAATAAAAAGACAGATACAAATATAGCAAAAGGTTCTGTCCTAACTCAGCCAAAACCTGGGGGATGGGAAGGTATGTATCCTGGTCTTGTCATACCTGACAGCACAGTGTACAAAGTCTAGAATCTAAGGATGCTCTTTAGATGGGATTACACAAAGAAGTAGCCTTTAATCTAAAGTGAGTGCCTATACACTGAACGACCATTTTGAACACAGACAGACTGTACACTTCCTGTCAGCCAAGCCTAACAGTTATTATCCCTATCCCTGAATCACTATCCATTGATGTGTGGCCTGTGACAATGTCACTGTGCAATCAGGCTGCAGGCAAGTCAGGAAGAAGACACGAGAGCACTAGACATGACTTCTAAGGAGGAAGAGACCACTAAAGTGACTGATATCCTGTGTGGTGGTAATCTAGTCTTCTGGGTCACACGCAAGTGCCAGGAAATGAGAATGCTACATCTCAAGGGGCCAGGTGTGAACAATCTGTCTTAGTTAGACACCTGAGGATATTGCTAATGTTCCACAGGTCAGGACCAAAGCAAAGGAAACTCCCTCCCAGAGGGAGGACCATTTTTGGGCACCCACCACTATCACTAACTTATTTCAAGTTAAGATGTTGAGCTTCCAAAGGAAGCTTGGTTTTTCTCACTGTGATATAACTTTAACCAGTAGCCGTTCACATAGGTTTTTGTTTCGGCAAGACCTATTTGGTTCATGACTTGAATGCTTTTCCTTCTTTGAGACTATGACTCGAAAGCAATATTTTATGGCCCACACATATGCAGACTCTTCTAGACACTGCTTACGTGCTTACTGGCTCTAAATAAAACTGGTCTGTGATATAATAATTACATGATTTTCTTGTAGATCAGTTATAAAGATTGCTTCAAGAATAAAGGAGAGAAAAGTAACTTACATATGAATATCGTTGCCTTGAAAGCTAAGCACGGTCTCTCTCTCTCTTTTTTTTTTTTTTTTTTTTTTTTTTTTGGTGTTTCGAGACAGGGTTTCTCTGTGTAGCCCTGGCTGTCCTGGATCTCACTCTGTAGACCAGGCTGGCCTCGAACTCAGAAATCCGCCTGCCTCTGCCTCCCAAGTGCTGGGATTAAAGGCGTGCGCCACCACTGCCCGGCGCTAAGTACGGTCTTAAAGAGGCCAATCCACACTGCCTTACACCCTCATAGCAGAATACCCTCCCCCCCATCCTAATCAGCAAATACACTGTCAAAGACAATGTATAACAAACTCCTGACAGAGGAAGAGAGGAGCATGGATCAAATTAGGGAACAGAAGAGCCTAAAATCCCCCACAATGTAGAATGGAATGTCACAGCACCTCATGCCTTATTTGGGGAGCCAGGGGGCAGGGTTTAAAACTTGAGGTTGACACATGTCTGTCTGAGTTCAGTGATGACTCCAATAGCAACCACGAGTTTTCTCTGTAATCCTGACTTCGTTTAACCACCATGATTTCATCTCGTGGCGCATGAGCCACTTAGAAGCAGAACTACTGCTTTGGATGGACGGCATCAGTGGTTCCAGCTGTTTCTCCATGGCAACGTCAGTCTATGCAGGCAGATCCTTGGCAACAGATTGACCTCATTTGTTTTTGTTTTGTTTTGTTTTTTACGAGCAAGTATTTTAGTATCCAGCTTGGCCACCCAAAAAGGCCTTGTAGATCCTTACTCTAGCAACATAGCCAGACTCCCAGTTACCTCTGAGAGTTTGAGGCACATGTCTTCCTCCCAACCTTCCTCTGGTGGAGACTCCGGAAGGAACACCCAGTCAGCACCGCAAGCCAAGGCGCTCACCAAGGCCAAGTAACTGTGGGGACAAAAAGCAATTAATACACAGGGAGGAAGGAGCCTGCTTGCAAGGCTAGTGTACCACTTATGCTCAGAGAAAACCTTGGGCAGCTATGGCTCTTGATAACCTGCAAGGGCTTCTGAGTCCTTTGAGACTGCCCCCTGTTGCAACGTATGGTGCAGAGCACTCATGTAGACAGTGCTAAGGTTCAATCTTACCAGAATGGTGTCAGCAGATACTTACCCACAGTGTCTCCCCATCACCTCCAGGACGAAGGTCCTCTGGTGGCTGGAAAAGGGGTAAATAAAAGGTCATATGTTACCACTCACATCGAGAAAAGTATGCTCACAGCCTAGAGAGACAGAAAGCCTGCTTCTCAGCTCTGGCTGACAACAAGT
Source organism: Mastomys natalensis (assembly GCA_021653895.1). NCBI lineage: Eukaryota > Metazoa > Chordata > Mammalia > Rodentia > Muridae > Mastomys > Mastomys natalensis. The sequence goes on from JAJTUV010000466.1 coordinate 2,241,870, forward strand.
TGCCAAAAGCTGCCAAGCTGACTCACTTTCTACAAAAAGCAAGCTCCAATCACTGGAAGGGTTTCAGAACTAAAGAGTAATGGGCTTCAGTAGTAACTGCATTTGGGGTGGGGGGAGGTTGGTTTTGAAACATGTTCTCATTTGCCCCATGGCTGACCTTGAACTCTGTGTAGCCAAGGGTATGTGACCTGGAACTTCCAATCTTTCTGCTTCCACATCCAAGTTGCTAGGACTACAGGCATACACCACCACCTCCAGCTTATGGGGTACTAGAAATTGAACCTGGGCTTCCTATATGCTAGGCAAGTACTATACAAGCTAAACTGTATCTCAGTACTGCCTTACTTGCATATTTTACAACATCTATCACTTGTTTCCTAAGACTACACTATGCTTTTAAGATGCTTTCCTAGGCCTTTTTCTAAAGAACATCTACTCGGAACTAAGTTGAATAATTCTGAAAGCTAAGGGTTAGCATGAGGAGTCTAAAAAACAGCCAATCTCATCTACAGAGGAGAAAATAAAGCCCCACGCTGGCTACACCCAAGTAAGCACAGGAGCCAGAACTCTATAAATCAGCTCCATCAATACTGTCTTTCCTTACAGTTGAAAGATCCAATTGCTCTGAGCCATCTTTCCAGTCCTGAAGAGGTGATGTGATTTTCCAGCATCACAGAGATCAATGGACAGAGGCAGCTAAGGCCCAGACATGCTACACAAAAGGAGCCCACAAAGGCCTAGCCTCCCTCAATAACACCTGTTCCAGTGTTCCAGGCTTCAAGCTATCTATCTACTCACATAGAGAAAGGCACCTGGCTGGCTTAGTATTTCACTTGATTTTCTGGGAAAGGCTTTTGAGAACTCTGTGGTTCTCTAGAAAGTTGTTAATCCTGTATCCTTGTGGGCCTAGATCACTTGCAGATAAACTGTTAACCTTCTATTCACAGTCTGGCTCATTAGTACCTTGGAATCTCAGCAATGACCCTAGGCTGTCTCGCTCTACTAACAAGTGTGCCACTCACTTAAGTCACCCTCTCTTTGTTATTCCATGAGATGGTCTTTGGGAGACTCTAGGTAATTATTTTGTTTCCTTGTGTTTTTTAGTTTTTCTCCCATAAGCACATTTAGAAAAATACTCATATGGGATCTGCTGAATGTTTCCGGAACCAGCAGTAATAGCCTGTTGGTTCCCGTAAGTCCTTTTACCTCTGGGCAGTGGTCATGATGGCATCAATAACTTCAAGAATTCGGTGCAGAGCTGAATCTGTACCGATGGTCATGTCTGTGCCACAGAAGTCATTGTCAATGGATCCCACCATGCCCACCACGTTGAGGTGGGAGTATTTCTGCACCGTGTCTTTATCGATCTCACCTGAATGGGAGACAAGAAACACACCTCAGATCTGGGAAGAGCTGCCATGTCTCCTAGTGCTCCACCAGATGTGAAAGACAATGGCCATGGTACAGAAGTCAAGTACCGTGAGTTCTGTTTTTTATTAATTTCTCCGTAACTCTTTACACCCTGAATCAGCATACTGAAGAAAAGACAAGTCATGTGAAAAAAGAAGTAACTATACAGATATATATATATATATATATATATATTGGCATGGCCAGTTAGCAACAACACTGGATAAGTTTCTTAGCAATGGCTTTGGACAATAATGATTTTGAATAAGGATGCATCATAATTTCAGAATTAAGTACTATAGAAACTTATGATCACCTTCCTATAGAAGTCTTAACGAGGCCCATGAAACTAGTTAGTAAGTATGCCACTAGCTCTCTCAGGATAAACACAACTGGTCAGGTAGTTCTACACAGATGAACTTGAGGTAGCGTGTGGATGGGGTCGGGTTTTTAAGTCTTTACTTGTAGTCATCAATGGGCTGGGGTTAGATCAGTATGAGAATAAAAAGATGAAGTGAGGCCTCTCAGCTCCATTCCGGAGTCGACTTTCGAAGGTTTCTTAAAATGAGGGCATACACTTTATCTCATTTCCAGTTTTCATGAAGTTACTGTTTGTGCAGCATACTCTTGCTGATGACATTTGATAAAGAACTGGAATTATAATAAGAAGAGCTTTAAAGAGTCCTCAGACATCCTAAATAATGCCAAAAGAAATTTAAAAAGTTAAGGGGGGGATGAGAGGGAGAAAGAAAGCAGATCAGCATCTTTTAATTAAATTATTATAACAGATTTAGAGACATCCCAGCTTAACAGCAGAAATACAACATTATGGTGGAACTGTGGATGCTGCCATCCAAGGGCAGGTATTATGCACACAGACACTGTTGTTTGGCTTCCCCTACGACCTGGGACTCCTCTCTTAGATGGGGGTGTGCATGATTTCTGTCATGAGGATTCCACAGGCCTCCCTAGGAAAAGGGTCGAGTAGGACCTAGCACACAGTAGGGCTTACTGTCATTACTGTTCTTATCTGGGATACAGATTTAAACTTTGTGGTGCCAAATCATAAGAGGCAAAATAAGAGCCACAATTTGGCTATGGCTAAAACTGAAGCTAGGACTGGGTGTGGTGGCACACACTTTGAACCCCAGGCTGGCAGGTGGCGGGTGGCAGGTTCAGGTAGGTCTATGAGTTCAAATGCCAGTCTGATCTATATAGTGAGACCACATCTCAGAAACTAAAACGAAATAAAAACAAAAAAGATGGCTCAAAAGTATGTATGTTCACATCTGTTATAAATAAAATGACTGTTTCCCTCTCTCTCCATTAAAGAATGTACAGTGTGTTATTACTTTCCAAGCCCTTAAAAAGCACCAACAGGGCAACCTGAAGCAGGCTACTCAGAGAAAAGTACTAACATGAATGGAAACAGAAAGAGAAACATACCATTCTGAACCAGCTCTTCCAGAAGTCCATTCCACTCCTTCCGGAAGAGATTGGCTCCTGTGAGACTTCCGTCCCCGCCGATCACGCACAGATTGGTTATGCCCAAGCGCGCCAAGTTACAGGCAGCTTTCAGGCGCCCTTCACGGCTCCGAAAGGCTTTGCAACGTGCACTGCCGATGATGGTCCCACCCTGAAAAGGACATAATTCATGCTCGCTGACAGTAAAGTCAGATGGATCAGCGCAGGCACTGATTCACGATACCTGTAGAACTTTCCACGGGGTTTCCTCATTTTCATCTCGGCTGTCAGTCTACTTCAAAGTCTGAGTTTCCTACTTTTAGTGGAAGGCCCTAAAGGAACACACTAGCCTGATGCCCATGAAAGATGAATGGATGTTAGCCTTCCACTGTGTGGACAGAGTAAGTGTCTACAGGGTCACTGCAGCCTCCCAGCTTCCTGGGGTCAAAGCTGTGCTGACATGGTATGAACTGTCACTCCACTGGGCATCAGCCATGACCTGTAGAGCAAACTTGTCCTGCCTCCTGATGATGACCTGGCTCTCCTGTGAATCAGATTATTGAACAAAAGAATCTGAAAGGTGTGTAGTTTTAGTGACTTCACTTAAAAGTATAGTCCCAATGGGGTTGTCCCCAAGAAGGGTCAAGAACTATATCCAAGAGTGAGATATAGTAAACCTATTAATCTCTCAGTAAACCTGCCTTTTCTGTTGTGTCACACAAGGGATGGCAACAGCTACAAGTCACCGCTAGTTACGTTAGCATTTTATGAAAGCTACGTCTTAAAGAAGCTTAAGTTCCATACCCAAGATTCCAGGAGAGAGAAATCCTGATTTTCTATACAGGTTTTCAAAAAGTTAAGATCTCAGCATAGTGCTGGTGGTGCATGCCTCTCATTCCAGTACTTGGGAGGCAGAGGCAGGAGGATTTCAGAATTCAAGGCCAGCCTGGTGAGTTCCAGCCAGAGTGAGTTCCAGCCAGAGTGAGTTCCAGGACAGCCAGAGTCACACAGAGGAAACCCTGTCTTGAAGCTTCCCACGCCTTCCACGAAAGTTAAGATTTTAGAACAATGAGATTCCTTTAAACAAACAATGAATCAATTTAGAAAAGTCGATTCTATCCCTGAGACAATTGCTTCTGACTAGTGGGGTTTCCAGGCTGAACCATGCTGCAGGCAGAATTTCAATGCAGATACTCACTAAAAACTCATTATCCTTCTTGCATACTAGAATCTGTATGTTTATAGCTCATTTATAAAACTGTAGAAATTCATAATTTTACATGAAAATTACCACCACGTTGTTGAGTGAAACCCTTAGTTAGAAATTACTAATAAAAGTGAAGTCAACTCACCACCTATACTGATCCTGGGTTAACTGTGTCATCGCTAAGTGTGATGGGCAACACACAATTGGACATGACAGAGGCAGGCCAGGGATGGCAAGTGCCAAGCCCAGAGCAGAGCTGAGCCTGTCCTCAGATCAGTCAGAAGAACATGCTACTTGTTACAAATGGAAGTTGAAGGGAAACACAAGGACTCCAGGGTTGAACAGATAAGGTGGACAAAGCCTTGGAATCAAACTATGAGCAGCCCACTTACAGATACCATTCACAGATTCACACACACACCACACACACACACACACACACACACACACCACACCACCAGTATTTCCTATTTTCCTATCTCACTCACAACAGCAGAGTGGGGATGCTCTGTGTTGATAACGTGCTTGTTGAAAGAATTACTCTGCCTAACTATGAACGTGCCAAAAATGTCCTTCACTCTCTAGGTATGAAGCGAAGCTAAGAAATTCCCAGGTGCAGGCTCTGAGTCTTTGACATTTGTTAAAGTGCACGTGCCCTTAGCACCTTCAGAGTGAATTTGCTCATTTTACTTCTATTAAAAGTACTCAAGATGAGTCAAAGATTAATGCTTAGGTTTTAAAGCCTCAAGCAACAAATAAAGAGCTTTGTATGAAGTCTTTTCTTCTACATCTTCTCTTTACTTCTCAACTAATTTGGACCTTTCATTAAGCCAAAAGGTTCCAGGAATGTATGAGGCATAAATTCCCTGAGCAGATTTCTTTTAAATTCAAAGCAAGTAACCGTTGTTTAGTTTTTTTTTTTTGGTTGGTTGGTTGTTTTTTGGTTTTTGGTTTTTTTTTTGCCTTCAGTAACAATTACCTCTTCCTTGTGCACAAAACAGAAATTAGCTGTGTCTGCTTCAAGCTAGAACAGGGATGAAGTGTTCCAGTTAAATCCACAGCCCTAAGGGCTTGCCAGGCAGAATCTTTCCCAGGCTTTGTTTTACTCCGTGCCAAGGGATATGTAAAACCCAGTGGGCACAGAGATTTACCGATGAGCACACAGTACCAGCAAACCAAATTAACCTCTACACTCATCTGCTCTGAAAAAAAAAAAAAACAAAATCTGCCAGAAGTACCACACTGAACAGTAGCTGAGGCACCTAAGCTTGTATTGCAGAGATACTTCCTGAGTTAAGGTCATGTTGATATTTTTAAGACTTAATAAAAGGGTCCAAAAGATGACTCAGTGGTTAAGACTGCTTGCTATATAATCATGGGGACTCTCAAGCCATCATGTTCTCCTGACTTGAAGGACTGTACCTACTGAACCATCAGCAAGCTACATCCTCCTTGGGTCCCTTCAGTCAGATATTTGTCCCAGAAACAAGGAAAATAAGGAGCATGGTAAGAAATGAGTGATCTCTAGCCTTATAACTAGTTTAAAACAATAAACTAACTATAGTTTATTATTAGCTAGCAGGGATGGGAAGACGTGTTAGAGCTTGTTCAAGCATCCAGTGTTTTAAATGAAAACAGAGGCTTTCATATAGAGAAAGACAAAACATCATGGCACCTACCACTTGGAGGATGCTGGAGACACAGTCCCATTTGGCTTCCACAATATTGGAGCCTCCATCCACCATGCCTTGGTAACCCTGGATGAGAAAAAAAAAAACCATCTATTTAAAGAGAGATTGGACTTTATTTACTGTATGTCAATGAACCCAAAGAATTATAAAACAGAAACACAATGACAATGAACCTAGTTTTTAAACTGACGGTTAGAAGACAGTGCAAAGCAAGTGCTGGATAAAAGTATTTAAGCATAGTAATCAATCATCAATCAACCAATCAAAACCAAAAACCTCTTAGGAAGGGAAGGGAATGAACAGGTAGAACAGAAGTCTCAGTGTACCCTGAGTCCATGTGTCCCATCCTACTCCCCACTGTGATGAAATAGATCCTACCTAGGGTGCAGCAGCGGCTTCATCCAAACTCACAAGCTGCTGAGCCAGAGAGAAAAGAGTGAAGTATGCGGGCCAGGGCCGCAGCCATAACTCCTGAGCTCTCTGAGAAGAGTAGGACACAGAGTTGCACTCACTGAAGGGCTTTGACACAGCACAACACAAAACACCTGCCAAGCTCCTACACAAAGGTCCATTGCCATAAGGTCTGCACTCCAGTGGTAGGGTAACTAAAAGGCCCCAAGAGAGAATGTGGGTCTAACTTGCAGACTGGAGAAGAGGATCACCCGGAGGTCCAAAAGCATCCTGAGATTGTCTCAGGGCTAGACCGGGTAAACCTTTTGTGGCATCAATGTCCTGGAGCACCCACACTCACAGAACTGCTCAGTAGGCCACCACAGACTGGGTGACTACTTAAATATGCCACGCAGTGAGCAGAAATGTTCTTTTTCCTCTTATTCTTTTAACTTAAAATGTTGGGTTCTCTGTGTTTGCTGGTACATGATAAGGTCTCACACACCCCAGACTGGCCCTGAAGCTGAAGATGGCCTTGAACTTCTGCTTCCTCTACCTCTACCTCCTGTGAACTAGAGTTACCAGGTGTTCACTGCTCTGGGTTACCCCATTTTATTTGGTGCTCGGGATTAAAGCCAGGACTTCCTATGTGCCAGGCAAGCATTCTATCAACTATCCTACATACATAACCAGCCCAAAATACTGATTTGATACTCTAAAAATTGTTTTTTTTTTTTTTAACAAAGAGTGGTGCTACTTAGAAAACAAGAAAAACTGTTCTGCAAGCTTTAACACATTCTAAAGTTGCTTAGCAACAATAATCTTAATTATTTTGCATAGTCTAGGTATGTATGGTGAAGGAAACAATTTTTAAAAAGTGAGAAAAGAATGATTGCATTACTACTATGTTTAAAGCTCCCCTCCCAAGCCCACCCCACTCACCCCACCCCACACCCCAGCCATTGCCACTGCACCCATGGGAGCTTGCTAGGAAATGACTCAGTCTTTACTTGGAAGTCTTTGTGCTCTCTCTCTCAGAAAGAGAGCTACCACCTGCAGCTTTAAGCCTAAAAGGAAGAGATTACCTAATTGGGAGAACTAATTTTACCCTACTTCATTGTCATGCAGAAAGTGAGATCAGTTTTTTTTTTTTTCCTACTGAAGAAGAAGGCTAAACACTTGATGCAGCCAAAACATTTTCTAAAAATTCCAGTTTATACTCTTGCCTTCAAAGTCAGTTTTATGACTCACCTAAGAAAAGCAAACTGCTGAGCATTTTGACATCACACTCGGGCTTTTAACTGGAGAAAGATTACTACCAGCTTTGTTTACACCACTTCAGAGGCTATGGGACCCTGGCTGGCCCTAGCACACCCATCCTCCACCAGAAGTTCTCCTGTCAGGCTGCTCACTCCCAGGACTGGCTCTGAAGTATACTGTGCAGCGAGTGACAGGTTGAGCATTGCCAGGTTGGGCAGCGGTGGCTCCCAACTGATTCTGCTAGTGCTGTATTTAAGGGACCCTGTGGCTGCTCTGCTTAGTCATGTGTTGACTCCACTATATACAAAGTAAGACCCAGCCCACTCATAGGGAGATTTCAAAGTGATATCCTTTTTTTTTTTTTTAAAAAATATTTATTTATTTATTTTATGTATATGAGTACACTGTAGCTGTCTTCAAACAGACCAGAAGAGGGCATCTCATTAAAGATGGTTGTGAGCCACCATGTGGTTGCTGGGAACTGAACTCAGGATCTCTGCAAGAGCAGTCAGTGCTCTTAACCTCTGAGCCATCTCTCCAGCCCAGTGATCTCCTTTTTTAAAAATAAAAAATAAAATAAGAAGCATATGGAAGATTATCATCTCATATTAAATTGTGTCTTTTCCTTCCTATGTTTTGTTACATGGATTTGTGACCAGTTTCTTCTCATCTTCAGAGTACTGTCTTAATGTGAATTCCTGATTTTTGAGAGCTAGAGAAAATGCTTGTGGGCAGGCATGAGAGGCTCTGAAGGGTTATCTAGTTTTATAGTCATGTATTTATATAGCAAAAAAACATTGCTCAAAACTAGCTGCTCACAAAAAATAAAATAAAAACAAAGAAACACCATAAGCTCTCTATGTCAGTGGTTTTCTTTTCGGTTTCGCTTTATTTTTAAGATTTTGTTTAGCCGGGCAGTGGTGGCGCACGCCTTTAATCCCAGCACTTGGGAAGCAGAGGCAGGCGGATTTCTGAGTTCAAGGCCAGCCTGGTCTACAGAATGAGTTCCAGGACAGCCAGGACTACACAGAGAAACCCCGTCTCGAAAAAAAAAACAAAAACCAACCAAAAAAAAAGATTTTGTTTTATTTTCATTTGTGTGGGCATAGGTGTCCCTAAAAGCCAGAAGAGGGCATTACTTGCTCTGCAGCAGGAAGTGATAACAGTTGTGAAGCTATTGAAGTAGTACTAGGAACTGAACTTCGGACCTCTCTAAGAGTAACAAGCACTTTTTTTTTTTAACTTTAAATATATATTAAGTTATAATTTTAAACCGGGTATGGTGGCACGTCTTTAGTCCCAGCACTTGGAAGGTATAGACTGGATGGTCTCCATGAGTTTGGGGCAAGCTGGTCTCCATACAAAGCAAGTCCAAGACAGCCAGGGCTATTACATAGAGAAATCCTGTCCACCACCAAAAAAGAAAAAATTGTCATTTTCCTCCTTCCTGACCTCTCTATAACACTTCCCTCCTATTTCTCTCTCTCAAATTCATAGCCTCTGTGTGTATGTGTATGTATGTCTGTATATGTATATACATATGAATACATACTTCTAAATATATAAATATATCCTGCGTTGCTTGTGTATGTGATTTCAATAGACATGCTAACAAAAGAGAGGAACTAATAGGACCTCAACCCTACACAAAAAACTATAAGCTACCAAGAAATTCTGAGATTAGAAGACATAGTCTTCCCCAAACTGGTTATCCAAAATCATGTGGTCAGCCCTGAAGTCATGTACATACAAGCAAATACGGGGCCATCTCTCCAGCCTCATCCCCTTTTATTTCCAAGACAAGATCTCACTCTACACCCTAGACTTGTCTCAAGGCCAGGTTAGCCTTGGATTCATGGGAATCCTCCTGCTTCAGCTTCCTGATGGACTGAATTACATGCATAAATCACCACATGGGTTACCAGTGGTTTTTCAAATTCAGGACCCTGGCTTGGTTTTACCCACAGGAAAGGCTCATGCAGAACCTGAGGATATAGTGTTTCCTTCTCAACCTGGAGGGTTCTAATCACCTCTCTGCCAAGCACTCTGAACTAAAGTAAAATACTTCACAGCCACCCATAGAAAATGGACTCAGTTGACAATCACTTCATGGAAATTCCTATAAAGAAAGAAGCAATAGAATTTGTCCTTGGTAAAGCTGGGTCAGTTCTAAAATAGATTAGAACATGGCAAGACATTGTATAGTCCTGTATGTGGAGCTTGAGCAAACCGCTAACACACTAACTTCATGTATTTAGTCCTTTGGCATTATTAGATTTCCTTAAGCCAAAGCTAACAGTGCAGTTTCAAGACAGCTATAAACCTAACAGCCACACCAGGAAGGCGGGTTGGCCTGCTACCGTGATAACAGTCAAGTCTACATGGCTGATGATGACGTCAACATCCTCAGTGGGAACTCACTCAGCCTCACTGGGAGTGACAGTGGAGATGGCCATTTCCGGGAGAGAGTTCATCCTCTTTTGCAGTTTGACAATGTTAAGTGTGTCGAGATGGTCTGAAACCAAAGCCAGCATTGATGGCTGGAGGGCCATCAGTCAGGTATCAGGTCAGAAATGGCATAATAAGGCATATGAATTTAGTATATAAGAACTAGCATAGTTTAAGCATACAAAAAAACCAAACCAAACAAACAAACAAACAACAAAACCCAGCACTCGCCCTGCAGCTATTATCATTACTTCAGACACATCCTAGGCAGGGTTTCAGGGGAAAGGGCAGGCATTGATTATATGAATTGGCCTTTTGTAAATCAGTGAAAGTTAACCAGTGTAGCTAAGTCATGAATGTTAGTGCAAGGGCTGGACCTGACAGGGTGTGTGCAGGTGAACAGCCCCTCAGAAGACATCATGTGGTGATGGAATACAGCTCCACCCTCAGCCACCACTACTATTAGTTAAATAGGCAGATGTAGAGGTTAAGTAGCTTACGTATTAAGGAAGTTCCAATGTACAAATAGTTAAGTTAAAAATTCCAGAGGCATGCTTGAATGAGTTGTGGGTAACACTGTTTCAATGTTGAAGTACTGATGGGTGTGTGTGTGTGCGCACGCACGCACGCAGTGGAAGCCAGCATGAGGACAGGAGTGGCATCTGATGACAAAGACACACCAAGAGATGTTTTCAAAAGTCAGCCCGGACAAGGTGACTTGTTTTTGATTCAAGGCATCCTACCCACTGGCTTTGTCTGTGCATGTCAAGAGCATGAGAATTACCCAGGTTACAGCACAAAATCACCTCTGTGATCATTTCTTCAGGTGTGGGTCCACCATTGAGTGTCCTGGCTGGCGAGACAAGTACACTTCAGAATAAAAAGAGCAGAGGCTAGAAAAGGGGTTTGTGGATTTTTCTGTCACAAGCTTAGCATTTCTCACTTGAAATGCCAGGAGTTGGAAGTTCATTCTACAGGAGAATAAGAATTCCAGCCAAGTAAGGAGTGGGGAGGAATCTCCATTGGAAGGGGGGAAATGGTACCAATCCACAAGTTAGCATAAAACCTTCTTTCATTTCTTTGATGTTGGTCTTTCTATTTATTTATTTATTTATTTATTTATTTATTTATTTAATGGGGACAGTTTCATGCCGCCCAGAATAGTCTCAAACTTAGAGGATGCCTTTAAAACTCCTGTTCTTGCTGCCTGCACCTCCAGAGTGCTGGAATCACAGGGGGCTTCCAAATTTACACCACTATGCTGGGATCAAAGGCAAAGTAGCAAGCATGCTAAGTGAGCAATCTCCTGCCTGCACCACATTCCCCAGCCTTCATTAGGATATAACTCAGGCAGGCTATGGTGCTCAGGGCCTGAAACAGGAGAAGCTAATGTGACAGGCTTGTCACTCATCTTGAACATAAGATGAAAAGCCAGGCTGGTATAAACCAGAAATAGACATGTCAACTGAAAGAGACAAGGATAGCAGAGACCCTCAGACCTCTGGAGCCACAGGGAAGATGACGTAGGTTCCATTTTGGTAGATCTGTGAGGTCATGGCAGTATCAGAATTTGGGATTAAAAAAATTTAGGATAGCAATAAGATTAGCTGAACTTTGTTCACAGTGTGGACAGTGAGAGATGAGCTTGGACAGTATTTATAAACAGCTGCCAATAAATATACAATATCAAAGGGCTAACTCTTTTATTTAAAGATAAAAGCCCCTTCGGGTACCCTTTTTGTAAGTCTCTAAGAATGGTTCTTTTAAAATCTGTAGAGAACCTTCAACAACAAGACATTTAGCTCACACAACAAACTAAAGGCAATGAGAATCCTGTCTTCTTCAGCTAGCTTAGGTTCACTTTTTCCTATCCTGGGTTGGACCAACCTTATTCAGGGCAGCCTGCCCTGGACATGATCTGTCCTATAAAGTATTTATTGGTTTTGTCTTAACACTACTAAGGAGCTACGGCTTTCTGTGGGCTGTTAAGGCAAAAATCAAAAACAAAGCAAAACCAAAAAACTTAAGAGCAATTAAAACAAATAAGAGGAGAAGAAAGTAATGAACAATCCGCTTGCTACATAAGAAAAAGTGGGTTAACCCACCAACCCATCCCATCTCTCCTGGAATGGAGCCCAAGGGCTCCACACGCACCACACGTACGCCTGACCCAGATCCACGGGCCTGCAAAACAGCAGCCAGGCGGAACAGCTCAGCCCAAGCAGGTGCCAGGCTTTTGCCAGAAATTCCAGACTTCACAGGTTCATACATTTGCCACGCACTTTCAGAAGAAGAGAAAAAAGGGGGAAAGGGGAGGAGGAGGAGAAGCATGAAGAGAGGAACAGGAGAAGGACTAAGAGGAACAGGGAAAGAGGGGGTGAAGGGACAGGGAGAAGAACCCACTATTTAACCAATACTAATCTGTTTAACTGTTTCAATCTTCTGTGAACCTTGACAGTTCTAGGCAAACTGAGGAACTAGAGTATACACTGTTGTTGTGTTTTATAAAAAAGAAAAGGAAGGCCAGTGATATGTTTGGCAAGGCGAGGTATGGTGCGGTGGAAGGGGGTGCTTCTGCGGGCCCATGCTGAGGCATCCCTTTCCCCTGAGGTGCCAGCTACATGAAGGGTATAGAATAGAGTTTATTTAGGGCGTGAGGAGGGGAGTTGAGGGGAATAATAGAGACAGAGAAAGGCAAAGGGGGGGAGAGGGAAAGAAAGAGAGTAGAGACTGGCTATGAACAGAGAGGGGGAAGGGGAATGGGAAGAAAAGAGACAGAGGAGGAAGAGGGTAAGAGAGCAAGAGTAAGAGAGAGAGGAGGGGCAAGCAGCCCCTTTTATAGTAAGTCAGGCATACCTGGCTGTTGCTAGGTAACTGTGAGACAGAGCCTAGAAGAAATGCTAGCATACATGAAACAACAGGTTGGGACAAATCACTAAATGATACTTAAAAACATAATCCTCAGCACCTTTTGCATCCTTCATGAGAGGGACTGTACCTCCAGGAAACACAACCATCTCAGAACAATCTGGACTGTCGGAATTATTGGAGGAATTACGGGAGGTTTCTCTGGCATTGAAGAGGTAGAAGCGAGATGCTCCCTAACACGTCCTTTGCACAGTACTTCCATTGCCCACCCTGAATGATCTATCCCATCCCAACTGCCACACAGGGCTAAGTGAGGTTAGGACAGAAGCTTCAGTGCTGGGTCAGCTCATGATTCCCAGAAGGTCAGGTTCACGTCATCAGTTCAGTCACGTGCCTCGATTCTGTGCCTGGCAGAGAACCAATGGAGTCAAAGGCAAGTATGTCTTCTTGCCCTGCAACCAGCCAGCAGCCAACCCCGTTGGAGCTAGTGCTCAAAACCATTCCACATGTTTTCTACCAGTGAGGGAGAGAGATGGAAGAACTTTGTTTTCTTCCTTCCCTTTCTTTTCTCTCTTTTTTTTTTTTTTTTGGTTTTTCGAGACAGGGTTTCTCTGTGTAGCCCTGGCTGTCCTGGAACTCACTCTGTAGACCAGGCTGGCCTCGAACTCAGAGATCCGCCTGCCTCTGCCTCCCAAGTGCTGGGATTAAAGGCGTGCGCCACCATCGCCCGGCTTCTTTTCTCTTTTTTTATCCCATACTTCTCCACCACCCCATTTTTTTTTTCTGAGGTTTGGAGGCAAGGTCTTATCTGAGGCTGGCCTGGAACTCACTAGGTAACCAAGGATACCTTTGAACTCCTGAAGCTTTCCTGCCTTCCTCATATGCAGCAGAGATTACACCCATGGGTCAAATGAGGACACCGGATCAAAGGGTTAATGCATTCCTTCCCAGGCCCTGACTGGGCTGCTTGCTGTGGATCCACAGTCCCCTACCTTATCCCTGGAAGAGGTGTGCTAGGATTCTAAAGGTTTGAATTGTCAAAGGCAACGTGGATATGACTGCATGTGTGACTCAGGGTTACCAGAAGCTCAGTGGAGGCCATCCCTGTAGGTGTCAGTTTCTGTACAGAACGGTACAGCCCCTCACACCAGGTAAGCTGAGCCAAGATAATATTCAGCCTCATTCCAGGTCACCAGAGCTTTGCTGTCAACAAGTGGATAAAAGCTATCAGATTTGGGGATTCTTTTCGTGTTTTAAAATTACAGAAGCAGGAGTTTTACATCTACAGTGGATGGTAGCGCTCCACATCGATTCAACTAAGGCACTGCTTGCTGCTACTGAAGGAAGGAATCTTACACATGTGCCAAATCCTACAGCATCATCAGCCTCTCTCTGTCTCATAATGAGGCTTCCAGGGTCTTAGACTGAACATTTACTCATTTCCCGCAGCTCACCAGCCAGAGGGTTCAAAGAGGGCATAAGCCAATCTAATAAACGCTGTCTTACCGTCATATATTGTTGGTTCTGTTTCTTTAAAGAGCTCAGAAAACAATACTGTGGAGGATAAATCTGGTTAGCCTCAAAAGAAAGATCAAATGTCTTCCATTGTAGGCTGACAAGATGTTCTCCCTCTCAATTCTTTAATTTGTGAGATGTGCCCGAGCCTGGTAGACACAGGTCTGGAGTTATACAAATATAACCAGAACTCAGAAAAGACAGACAGATAAGGCAGGATGCAACAGAGCAAAGTACAGACACACAAGACGCAAGAACTACAAACACAAGCATCTGAGGAGCACTGAGATCTCATCAGTTTCTAGAAAATTTAGACCCTCACACAGACATCAACTTGTTGTCTCTTCCCCAACTAACGCTGAAAACAGAGTTGACTCTTTATGGAACAGTGGGCTTCTCAACACTGTTACAACTGACATGTGGGGCCAGCTGATTCTTCAAGGTGGAGGGCTACCTTGTCATTTTAAAAGGTGTTAGGCAGGGTTCTGCTGTTACCTCCTAAATGCCAAGTACAATCATCTCTGTAACAATGAGATTATCAAAACTGTCTTCAAGCAATGGCAACTGTTCTTCGGTATAAGTCATACCTAAGTAGGTATGCTTCAGGGGGAGGGGGGTGTCACAGGGCTAAGCTCTTTCTGTCCCGGCAAAGGACTGAACAGTAACTGGAGGAATGCCAACTGTTTGGGAGAGCATCAGTTTGACTATGAAATAACAGAAATAACTTCCCTCCTTCCCTCGTACACCCTACTGAACCCTCAGCAAGATCAAAGCAGTGACTCACGTGGAACTTTCTACTTTCCACTAGGTGCTCAGCTGCATGCAGCAGGAGCAGAGGACACCAGGGCTGTGGCCTGTGTAAAAGTCACATGGGCTCCCGGGAGGACATTCTGTAGACTCTAAGTCGCTAGTAAATTTGAAGTGCTGCTAATTTTAACAGGAAACCTCGCCTGGCACTGCTCCAACCCCAAAGAGCTCATGAAAGCCATATTTACTTATTAAGACTGCTCTCAGGCCAGAATGCAATTTTATCTCAATGCTCAAGGCGTGGGGGGGTGCGGGAGGGGAGGAGGAGGGGTAAGAGGAGAGGGAGAGGGAAGGAGGAAGAGGAAGGTTGGGGGAGGTGAGACAGAAGCTACCTCTGTGTTCACAGGCAAGCTCTGAAACAGAAGCAGAAGGAACAATGTAAAAGGTCCAACTGAAACACAGGGCTGACACTTGAAACCCTAATGGATAAGTCAATATTCTCCCCCATAGACCCTGACACCAATCAAACCCTCAGGGAAGGAGGAAGAAGAGGAAGAAGGCTTATGCTCTGTATGGCATGAATCTTAATCTGTGCTTATACCTCACAGACCAGAGCAGCAGTCAGGATCACAGCCCAGGAATGGAAATTCACAAGGCAAATTTGACCTTCACATGTTCCAAACGGTAAACAGCAATGCGGTCTGAATGGACTAGGGGTTAGAACCACTGCAAACTGCCCAAACCTAATAAACAAATATCACACAGTCACAGATTTTGAAAAGCAAATTAAAACCCAAGGGTCGAGGAAACCTTTCCCAAGCAAATGATATATACACGGTGTAGCCATTTTACAAAAGAGAAGACATTTGAGTATACCAGCATTGTGACACCTGTCTGCAGGGATCTGATGTCATCACTCGGGAGCTGGTGGGATTCGGAATTAGGGTTGGAGGGGCTTTCAGAAAATGCTTCTTCAGCTAGATGTATCTACCACTGTGGCCATGGCTTTTAACCAAATGATGCCATTATCTATGGACCAAGGCATAGATCCAAAAACACATCATTTTAAATAGTAATGTACAACTAAAAGTGCTTTGACAGTTTTTAAGTAGTGAGGAGTAATCTCAATGGGCCAGTGACACAGGAAGCTTACACATTAGTTTGATGGAACATTATCCCCATGTGACTCTAGGGCAATTCCCTATCTCTCTGCCTTCTACCTTGTCATAGTACTAATGGGATTATAGATGCCTGTGACTATCGTGGTTTCTACAAGGCTTCTGTGGATTCGCATTTGGGTCCTGTCACTTGTGTAGCAAGCTCTTACCCCACGGAACCATCTCTTTGGCCTTGATCTGATCATTTAAAAGAAACAATTCTTCTCCATTCTGAGCTCCATTTTACAAATATAAAAGTAAAATCGTGTTCCTTATAGTTCTGGAGATAAAGTGGCTCAGTACCTGGGGTTACTTCTTCATGGAACCATATTTCCCAATATTCACCATTATTTCCGAAGCCACCAGGACCCCAAACACAGGAGACAAAGAGCAGTTTCAGAATGGTTAGCTATTGTTACTTGGTTTCAGTTTGTGTTAGTACTGGAGACAATGGAGTTCACTGTGGCATTTCCATACATATTTCTCCTCATTCATGCCTCTCCTCTCCCTCTTATCCCTCTTGCTACCCCACCCCCAACATCTCTCTGGGTCCTTCTGTCACAGGCATTTATCACCTTCTCTCCCCTTCCTGTCCTAACCCTTTAGACGTCTTCTTGTCATCATAGTATCCTTTCTAGTTTCTATCACACACACACAACACACACACACACACACACACAACACAATCTAGATCTGCAGAAACAAATGAGATATGCCAATGGTGTTTTCTTTCTGAAGGCTGGTGATTTCCATTACCATCAGGTTACCTTGGTCCCATTTCAGCAATTATGACGTCATTTTTCATTTGCCAATAAATTCCTTTAACCCAAGATCCACGGGAAGCCAAGGACGTGAGCTCAGCGTAAGGATGGGTGCTAAGCCGGCAACGTTAAGACGGAAGGCTCAACCCGGAATCAATGACCGGAATCGTATTCCCCCATGACTTTTGTGCTGCTTACATCTCTAGGGCCCTCCGCTGGCAGAGCAAGGGAGGCAGCAAGAGGGACCTGTGAGCTCAGGGCTGTGACAAGTGGGCGTGCAAATCCCATGGTCAGAGACAACACCAATGGACTAGAGCACTGACACTTTGCATGTAGACACTTGCGCCCCCGGTGCAGATTCCCATGCGGCAAGCACAGAACAGAGCATTCAATCCCTGTGAAGGAGGATTCATTGTCAGTAAAGAGAGCTTGTAGGCTTGGTTCCCAAGACTAGGTAAACTGCATGTAACTCAGAGTGCTCTGTTTCGTGGCTGTGATATGACACATACCAAGATTAGTAAGTAATACAAACCCTAAATGGGTACCAAGGTAGCATAAATTGGGTTCAATAAGGTGGGATCATTTGAAAAAAGAGCCTGCATATATAGTTCAGAATAAACTCCAGTACTAGCCTGGTGAGGCTGAGTAAGCTTCCAGCTACCTAACCCCGAGTGCAGAGGTGGACGACACTGCAGTACAGAATGATAGCAATCCAGACAAAACTAATAAAAAGAGGGCAAGGGTCTGTGGCCATTCAAAGAAATTAATAATGAAGGGACAATGGCCTAGCTTGCTTGAGAGAAAGCATCCTATATTATGAATAAAAAAAGTCTTAATTTATAAAATCATTGCCATTTTTTTTTTTTTTTTTTTTTTTTTTTTTTTTCTTTTTTTTTGGTTTTTCGAGACAGGGTTTCTTTGTGTACCCTGGCTGCCTGGAACTCACTTTGTAGACCAGGCTGCCTCGAACTCAGAGATCCATCTGCCTCTGCCTCCCAAGTGCTGGGACTAAAGGCATGCGCTACCACTGCCTGGCCATTTTCATTAGAAGAGAAAGTAAGACAAGCCAGCCTCCTATAAATCTCAATAGGTCCTCAAGAGAAACCAGAGGTATTTCCACACTTAAAGAGCAGCAGCAATCAATGTGGTTAGAACGAAAAGCAAGAAACTCAGTTTTGCTTTCCACTGAGATAACAGCTTTTGGAAACTGAAAACTGGCCTTAGTTGCCTGCCTGTGGCATAACAGTTGAAGGATCTTGCATCATCTTAGCTCAGGGTCAAAGGCCCAGCAGGAGGGAAGGAACAAGGTATAAGGAGAGCCATGCCCAGCAAGGATGGTGCCTTCAGCCTTAGGATGAAAAGCAACTGGGTTCTCAGCCAAGGTCCTCCGAAACCACCATTCTCTCCAATTCTCCCATCCTGTGTCTTGAAATTTGGAGAGACAAATGTCAGATGTAGACATGCTATACTACAGAAAGGTAACAAAGGGACGGTTTAACTGAAAAAGTACACAAAAGGAATAGGGGTTGGGGCAACAGCTCTGTCCACAGAGTGATGCTTCACAAGGACGAGGACCTGAGCTCTGAGCCCTACCATCCATGGAAAGAGGCGAGCACCACAGTGTACCTATATTCTGGACAACAAGGTGAAGACAGTGGATTACTGGAAATTGGGAACTAGCTATTCTGCCCATGTCAGTGAGTCATTAGCAGACCTTGTCTCAAAAACTAAGGTGGAGAGACATTAAGGGAGGCACCAGGCCTCTGACCTCCACAGTAAATGGGTACATGCCCACACATACATGTACACACATTTTCCTCACTTTTACTTCTGCAAATCACTTAGAAATATGCACATGCCTTTATCGTGTCTCAATTTTGCTTTCCATTGAAATCGTATTTTGGAAGCTGAAGACTTAATTTGAGTAGTCCTCTTTGGCATAAGATATCCTGTATCGCTGGGCAATGGAGACGCATTCCTTTAATCCCAGCCCTCAGAAGGCAGAAACAGTTGATCTCTGTAAGTTTGTTTGAGGCCAGCCTGGTCTACAGAGTGAGTTCTAGGACAGACAAACCTACACAGTGAAACCCTGTCTCAGGAAAAAGAAAGATATCCTGTATCGTTGATTTTGGCTTCTTATAAATACACATAAGGAGTCAGCCATGAAGGCACCCACCCCTTAAAATACTTGGTAAGGCACTCAACTGCTGTGTCCTACAGAGTCTCATCCTTGTTCTTGGACTCAGCAATATGTTTGAAGAGTTTTCTGCCAAGAGAATGACTGTTTTTCCAGAGGTATACATACATACATGTGCCAAGCTCCTACTCTACAATGGTCCATGGGAAGGAAAGCCAAACTGGCGTGGGGGACGGAGGACTCCTGGCCACACCCTAAGGACTCTCCTGCTATCTGATGTCAGTGAGACAACCCTTTGACATCTGCAGGAACTTCAGCATTATCTTGACCTGTGCTCTCCCCACTGCATCCCTCCTTTAACTTCCTAGTTCTGCTTCTCCAGTCCCCCCCCCCCCCCCCCCCCCCCCGCCGCAGACAGAACTACTTGCCCCTCTGTAGCCACAGATGTCTACTAATGACACAGGCATCCTCCAGGGGAAGGGTGAGCGGTGTGTTTTGTGTGTTGGCAGAAGGAACAAGATGGCTGAGAGTAAAAAGAAAAGGAGGAAGCCGAGTGTGATAGGAAGATGACTCTATTCCTTCTAGACTCCGTAGCAAGGAACAGAAAGAAATGTGCGACCACTTCACATAGGAGATTTTCCCGATGACCTCCAACCCACCAGGAAAGAGCATGCTTACACTCCTGCAGGTGACCTCCGGCCCAAGGCATTCCTAAGACTGGGCTATATAAACTGTATCCCTCAGGGGCTTCTCTGGTGGGGCCTTGAGAATTTGTGATTCTTCCTGGTTCTTTGGCTGCTCCAGAATCCTTTGAGAGGCACATCCCCAAGTCCTGGTAGATTTCATTCACTTGCAAATTAGCCTTAAGTTAAACACTAGGGACCTGCCACCCAGATCCTTTGGGTGGGATTCTCTCAACTGCCTCTAAAGGTAGCACGTGTCCCGATCCCCGCATGCCCAAATAGTGAGAGGGCCCAGCCAGGACTGAAGCCTCCCAGGGAAGCCTGGGGCTCTCTGTAAGGTACTGACTAGCAATGGAGAACAACAATAAAATGGGAAGTTATGACTTCAGCTTCCCCTGTGCTTTAACATAAAGGCTTCTGGTTTGTTTCCAAACTTCAGAATCTCCAAAGGCCAGTTTCAGAGGAGAATGCCTACTGGAGCCAGAGTCCTGTTGAACTGCTAAAGAGATTTTAGCCTCCCCTACTTCTTCCCCACCCCTGCTTTGAAAGAAATACAGTTAGTGGGCAGAGGGCTACATCAAGGTGGGCTCCCTTGGGTGGAAAAGCAGAGTGACATGAACCCCAGGAAGGTTCGGAGAAGGGCGGACAGCGATCAAGGAGCGAAGAAACCACTATGTAGACAGGCGTCTTTATAATTTGGGTTTATAGTCTTCTGGATGAACATCTGTGTTTAGTCATTTGGCTTACGGCTGTCCTCGTCCTTGGCCACCTGGTCATTTGGGACAAAGGGCATATTCAAGAGTTTCCACTCACACTCAACCTACTGTGTTTTCCAGAACATAGTCTTCATTCACTCATTTGTTTAGGTTTTAGAGTCTGACCGGGGAATCAAAACAACCTTCCTGAGTGTTTCCATGGGGGAAATGTCATCTTCCTCCACAGCAATAAACTTAGTGTTACGAAAGAAGTCTAAATTCTAGCCCAGTCCTCCCAGGTTTGGAACTTTCTTGGCAGGAATAAAGATAATCTTAAGGGACATTGGTGCCCCTCTCTTTGTCTATCAGATATAAAAACATGAATCCTAAGGAATTAGAATTTCTCTTGGAATCTTTTGCATGAGGAGAAAGGCTGGAGCCTGGTGCCAGTCAGAGTAGTTTTCTCTCAGAAAGATATGCACATAACTTCTTCTAAGTTGTCAGAACACTTTGCAGGTATGAAGGTGTGATGACACATGCCTTTAATCATAGCACTTGCAAGGCAGAGACAGTGGAATCTCTGTGAGTTCAAGGCCAGTCTAGTTTAGCAAAACAAGTTCCAGGACAGCCAAAGTTATTATACAGAGAATCCTGTCTCTCAGAAAAACCTGAAAGAAAAGGTGAACATCTTGCAAGAGGGATTGTTGCCTAGACAGAGGTAAGTCACCAAGGGGCGTGGCCATACTGCTTAATTTGGCACATTCTTGTCTTCAATTTAAGCCTAAACTTGGAAGGTTTTCAGGACCTGGAAGATAGACTTGGGGTAGGGTGGGGCGGTCTATGAACTTTGCTTCTCCTCAAAGGTGTGGTCACTTTAAATAAATCTCCATCTGCTTTTCACTATTAGTGTGTTTAAACTGGCTTAATGAGGACTGGGAGCAAGAGCCCCAGTGTGGCACTGCCCTTAACTACTCCAGGAACAGGTAAGATCTTCTTTTTTTTTTTTCGAGACAGGGTTTCTCTGTGTAGCCCTGGCTGTCCTGGAACTCACTCTGTAGACCAGGCTGGCCTGGAACTCAGAAATCCGCCTGCCTCTGCCTCCCAAGTGCTAGGATTAAAGGCGTGTACCACCACCGTCCTGCTATGATCTTCTTATAGA
Organism: Mastomys natalensis; assembly: GCA_021653895.1. Taxonomy (NCBI): domain Eukaryota; kingdom Metazoa; phylum Chordata; class Mammalia; order Rodentia; family Muridae; genus Mastomys; species Mastomys natalensis. The sequence goes on from JAJTUV010000466.1 coordinate 2,263,462, forward strand.
ACTAAAACTAAATAAACGTGGAGGCAACAATGATGTTGTTACGTGGGAGAGGTGTGTGTGTATGTATGTGTGAGTGTGTATGTCTGTATGTCTGTGTATATGTGTGTGTATACGTGAGTATGTGTGTGTATGTGTGTATATGTGTGTGTGTATGTCTGTGTATGTATATGTGTGTGTATATGTATGTGTCTCTGTGTATGTATGTGTGTGCACATGTATGTGCATGTATGTCTGTGCATATATGAGTATGTGTATGTGAGCATGTGTGAGTGTTATGTGTGTATGTCTATGTCTGAGTGTATGTGTGTGTATATATGTGTGTATGTGTGTATATATGTGTATGTATGTGTGTGTGCATGTATGTGCGCATATGTCTATGTATATGTGGGTAAACGGGACCGCAGCAGGGGAGGCTGCCTGGAGACTTCCACGAGGCGGGTCCCATATCCAGGAGAATGTCTAAGGTTCCTGAGGCTTCTGCAACGACAGGCCTAGCAGGCCCCAATGACACGAGGAAGTCCTTGGTTCCAAAAGGGTTTATTGTCATGGCGGATAGTGGACGGATCTGGATGTAACCCCCCCCCCCACACACACACACACAAATTCAGGGCAGACCTGAGTTAAGTAGGGAGGGAGAAAGGGGGAAGTTCTGGGGGCGGTTCAATTGGCTCCGCCCTCTGGCCTTCATTAGTATGTAAATCTCTAGGGCCTGAGGCCTGTAGTCACACCCCTCTACCTGTGCACTTAGGGAGGGGCTGGAATGGCCTAAGTGACTGAACAATGTAGGTCCTTGAAGATTAGACTGCTTTTCAGGACCCTGGGTTCTAGGGAGTGGCCGAACTCCTGCAGTTTCTCCCTTGGAGTCTCGGGGCTCTAGGCCCATGCCCAGCCAAGAACCGGGATACCCTTACGCAGTCCCACATGCATATATGTGTCTATATGTATATGTGTGTGTACGTGTGTATGTCTGTGTATATATATATATATATATATTATATATATATATATATGTGTGTGTGTGTGTGTTTATGTGTATGTGTGTGCATGTCTGTGTACCTGTGTGTGTAACTGAACATAGAGGTATGATGGAAGAGGCAGACACAGTATCAAACAGCTTCTCCCTAAAGCCCAGTGGAGGAGCCGCAGAAGCAGCAGCCTCACTCCTTTCCTTGAGGCTAGAGTCTTTCATTCAGAGGCCATGCAAAGATACCTTAGGTAAATCTCTACTTAGGGGGTACTGTCAGGCAAATGTCCCCCACTGCAAAGGCTTCCTTTGATTTCTGCTCTGATAACACTTAAAGCTGGAAGGCATGTGAAAGAGACTGTTTGAGATGCATATGTGTGTGTGTGTATGTGTGTGTGCACACGTATATGCATGTATGTTTGTGTACGTATGTCTGTGTATGTATGTATGTATACACATCCAACCCCTGCACATGACCTACAGATACCTATTTACAATCCTCCATCCCATAAGGTAGTACAAATATTAAATACCAAGTAATAAAACAAATTAAAGACAGGAAAAGCATTCTGTCTAATTATAATTTGGATTTATCCGTTTTCCATCTTTCAGATCAGAAGAGTATAGCAATCTCTTCACTGAACCTTTGGCAGCGCATGTGTATTCCATAGTACTTATAGTCATTCACTTAGTGACTTCCATTATTTACATTCCTTTTGGAAAAAGAAAGTCAAGATGGCTCAAAGGGGCTACTAGTTTTTCAAAGACATGGTTGTGAGGAGCTGGAGAGATGACACAGAGGTGAAGAGCCAGTTGTACTTCTACAGAAGAGCTGAGTTTGGTTCCGAGCACCCGTGTATGGGATGGAGCCCACAACCACCTCCAGCTCTTGGGATGCTACAACCCTCTTCTGGTCTCTGCAGCAACCCACACACCTGTGACATTCATTCGCATAGACACACATACACATAAATAAAGCAGAAAGGTCCTTTTAATAAGTGGACATAAACCATCCCCTATATTATTCCTACCATTGTAGTTACTCATTAAGCTCTGTCGATAAAGGATATGAATGGGCCATGTACGGAGGAAAAGAATCCAGGAAAAGCCTGGCTCCCTTGTGGTTATCAAGCTGGAGCCACCCTGGCCCCAGGTCCAAGAGTCAACATCAGATCTACAAGGACGTTTTCTCATCTGCCTGACCATCACATGCACCTCCCATATATGTGGATTGAGTCTAGTCTTTGACAGGGACTATTGGGTGACTTTACTGATATAACAGAGGGAGACCTTGGCCCTCTGGAGCTTAGTCCAGTCATGAGGACAAACAGCAGTAGCGTAGGCATGATCATCATGCCTACCAATAGGATTTGGAAATTCAGCTCAGTTGCAAGAAGAAAGTCTGGAGACCCTGGGTTTGGCCTGCAACAGGGGTAAATGAATGAATGAGAGGCTGAGCAGACCGTTCTGTTGATAGAGGATGGACCCAACAGTGTACATCTGCAAACCCAGCAAATGGAGGAGGAGCAATGAAAAAAAGCAGAGCCCAGGGGCTTATAGTCAGCCAGGCTTGCTGAAAGGCGAGCTCCAGGTTCATACAACATACGAGTGTCTTATAAAATAGAGTGGAGAAGTGACTGGGAAAGATCTCTGATGTCCACTCCTGTCCTCCACGGATTTCCACACAAGCAAGAGCACCCATACACACATGCATACACAAAGAAAGACACAGATATACAGATACAGATACATGCACACACACACACACATGCTGAATGAATAAATAAATATAAATTAATAATAAACACTATTAAAATGGCATAACTGTTAAGAAGAAAAATGACTAGCAGGGTGATACTGGAGATTGGGAGCATGCAGGATTAGGGAAGCTATAGTAGTTAACCAAGAGCTTCCCTGGAGAGTGGGTAGCAGTGTTTGGGAGAGAAACTAAAGTGGAAGAAGTTAGCCACACAGACAGATGGAAAATACTGCAGGCCCTGGGGTTAGAGGGGTCAGAGTGCGAGGTTTCCCACTGTCCACAGCAAACAGAGACCAACCAGTATCAAATGACTCCTGCTCATACTCAGAGCTTACACAAGCATGTAGAGTTCTTTTTTAAAAAATAAATTATATTTTAATTTCATGTGTGTGTGTATGTTTGATAAAAGTTCCTCCCTGGCTATCTATATTCTCTTATCATCTTCCCCCTCTCTCCAAATCCCTTCTTCCCAAATGCCCTCCTTACCTTTCATGTTTTTGTATATTTATACGTGTGTTCTGATAAACGCAATTAGAGCTCTCTGCATGAACATGCGTGGGTGGGGATGGTTGGTTAAGGTCCAAGTGTCAGTGGCTATCTCTTCACTGAGGGATATGATTCCCCCACCCCTTGCACACATTGATTACCTACAACTCCTCTGAGAGTCTTATGAACAGCTCCTCCATCAATGATGGAAAGCTGATGGGCCCACCCTTGTGCCAGACTTGTCCAGTTAGCCCCTGATACTCTGAGTGCATGTACAGCAGCCATATCACGACTGTCAGAGAGCAGTTTACAGCATTCCTTCCCGGGCCCGGGCCCCCCCCCCCCCCCCCCCCCCCCGTTTTTACATCCTCTCCTATCCCTTGAGGAACAGATGACCCATTTTAGAGAGAATCTTTTAAATGTAGGTGAAGACACACCATTGTAGCCCCCTGACCATACTGTCCATCAGGGTGGCCTCTGGCCAAGTGTGTCTTGCCCAGATTTAAATGTTCTACTATAATGGTACTTGCACACAGATTCCAGTCTTAATGTGGGAACGAAAACATCAAAAAGCAGTGCAATAAGATTATAAAATACTGACTTACACAGACACAAAATCACTTTACCTCTTTCTGTTACTTTCATTAATGTAGCTACTCTTGTCACTTATAATTACCTATAAAATACTGGCTACCAATGCAAACCTTGATGTTAATGGACAGAGCTGCTCTTGAATATGGACACAATAATATGTATATAGTTTGCTCATATAGTGGTCCTTATTAAACACTTGTAAATGCTCTATATCAGGACCTATGGAATTTTTAAGTGACTTGCTTTTTTTTTTCCTGCCTGTTTATTTGTTGCTATTGTAAGTACTACCGAAAAGGATGTATTCTCCCCAGCCGTCCTATACCTACTTCTTTCATATACTTATGCAGATGAATTCTTGTCTATCTTGTACCCCTATCTACTCAAAAGCCCTTCTGTTCCTTCCTAGGCTGTGTGTCCACAGTAGCAAGCATCCTGTCAGTCACATGCACCACCCCACCTCAAGCCTCCATCTGTAACTTCCTGTCTCTTCTGAGTCACTAATCTCCAGTTCTCTGACTCTCTTTTCCACAAAGTGACCTTTATCTGAGGCAGCCAGTAACCTCAGCATGGCTTCCCCAGTTCACACTAGGTAAATCCAAAGTCTACACACCACACGGCCTGTTCTGGCTCAGATCTCACCCAAGACCATTTCCACCCATCCCCCATGAGGGCTATGGCTCACTGGCCTTGGGCTACTTTCTACTGGCTCATTCCAGGCATTTCAAGATTCTTTTTTTTTTTTTTTTTTTTTTGGTTTTTCGAGACAGGGTTTCTCTGTATAGCCCTGGCTGTCCTGAGACTCACTCTGTAGACCAGGCTAGCCTCGAACTCAGAAATCCGCCTGCCTCTGCCTCCCAAGTGCTGGGATTAAAGGCGTGCGCCACCACCGCCCGGCGCATTTCAAGATTCTGATGGTAGCCTCTGTAAAAAAAAAGTAGCTTACCTCACTCCTAACTCCTGGTGAAGGGTCTTTCTTAGTTCTTTAGCCTCTGAGATACACAGTCCTTTGCATCATGTCATAACAGTGATGTCAAGAGGACTCCAGGGTTCTACCTAAGGTTTCACACATTCCACACACTGTTCCTGGGTGGAATGGTAATACAAGAGCATAAAAAATAGTAAACCAGATTGGAAAAATACAAGACAGAATGTCTGCTTAAGACAACTGCATGCCCACGCCTTTCAAAGGTTTCTAATCAGAAAGCTGACAAGGCCACACATTTAGATAATGGACACTATAGTACAGAATCCTCTCAGTCAAGATGCTGGCCAAGCTCACAAAACAGTTAACAGAGGGCAACTGGGTTGATGTATTAGAGGGAGCCTGGGCTTGTAAATAATTGCCCTGTTGATACCTGAATCTTATGTGTGGTCCATAACCCACCGGGGGATGGGGTGAATAGTAGGGAACTCCAAGTACACATTTCCAGCCTTTCTCTGAAGTACCCTATCATCATGTGAATCTTCACAGCATCTTTTAGGCCCTCCTGGGACAGCGCTGTTAGCAGTCCAGAACAGATTAGCCTTTCCTTTTTGATACTGTTATCCTACTTTTGCCTGAAGATGTTAGGTGATAAAGGGATGGGGGGGTACAGGCTGGTGGTGGGGAAAGGAAAAGGAGAAAGGCTGAGATGGGACATTCTGACTGCTTCACCTTGAAAATAAGAAAGAAAACACATTACCATTCTAGTACACAGAAGACAGGGCCTATACATAAGTCTTAGTTTAAGGAGACTGTTTTGATATGTTTTAAAGCTTCATTCATCTAGATGGGCACAATTCTTATAATTCCAAACAAAACACAAGGTGCCAAAGCCCTAGAAATGCAGAGGCTGCAGGGAGGAATGCAGCTTCCACAGAGGGATTTGGTAACAACCAGTCAAAAGACCAGTCAAAGCTTGTTGAAGACTGTAACTCAAAAGTGACTCAGCTCCTTGCTGAATTCAGCCATCTGCTCTTCATCCTGAGTACTCTATTTAACCGAAATAATGTAGTGATTGTGGTAGTGAATGCAGCTTTGTATCTCCACAGCAGTCTTCAACCCTGTCCTCTTATCTCTAATTCTGATGGCTTTTGATAGCAAATCAATAGATCAAAACTTAAACAGCCCCTGATTCCCAGATAAAAGGCTTCCTTCACAAGGCAGGGCTTTGAGAGTTCTCACCAATGGAAGGCATGCCTTAGGGTTTTATCTTCCTTACTTATTCCGGAAAGCCAAGAAAATATCTAGCTTGCACTGGTCATAGGAAAACATGCCACAAAAAAGATACTTGTCCTCGGAGAAAAATGATGCAGCAGGGCTAGGGGAGCAGCCCAATTGTAAAGCACTTGCCTGACTTGTGCAAAGCTCTAGGTTTCATCCTCAGCACCAGGAAATAAACAAACACTGTGCTGTCATACAAAGTGCCTACTCTGTGATGGACTTTGCCCTATATTTCTGCTCAAGTAATTATATTTAACTTGGAAAAATCTACTTAAAGAGCAGACAGGCAGAATGTTAGGATAGCATAAGCATATGTGCTTGGGTGCTTTGCTCACATGCACACACACACAAAGAGCTGTCGAGGTCACATATCTATTGTTCAGAAAGTCTTTTTTGCATATGCTGGTGTCTCATACAAGCACAGTTATGGGTAATGACAACTAGGACTCTCCTGTGGGTGTTCAATGAACACAGACTTGCTTTGATATTCCCCGGGGAATCAATTCCAAGACCCTTTCAAAAACCAAATCAAGGAGTCTGAAGCCCATCTATAAAAATGACAGAAGTTGCAGGGTGGTGCAACACACCCCTTTAGTCCCAGCACTTAGGAGGCAGAGTCAGGCAGAAGGATCTCTGTGAATTCAAAGCCAGCCTGATCTACAGAGTGAGTTCCAGGACAGCCAGGGTTACACAAAGAAATCCTGTCTGGAAAAAAAAAAAACAAACACAAATGACAAAAGTGTTTATATGCAGCCTGGCACATCCTCCCATATGTCTAAAGCATCTCTGAATTATTTATCACAGCTAGGACATGCAAATGGCATGCATACGGTTATTATGCTGTATTGGTCAGGAGCAATGGTAGCAAAACGAGTTGGCCTTGTAGTCCATGCTACATTTAGAAACATATATTCAACCCATGTCTGTCATTATTTGCAAGTGTGAAATCTAGAAATACATAAGGCAGAGTGAATAGAGGCACTATAAGGCTTTAGCATATAAGATGTGTAGAATACATACTGCACTAGCTATGGCCACTTCAGTACAATATTATATCATCATTCTGTCAGTGTAAGATTTGAATTTGCTGCACCCTCCTCCCTACCTCTGGCTATGAACAAACTCCTCCCTCTGGAAAACTCAGGTACTGATGCAGTCAAGAGGAAATGGTGAAAAAAATTCGGGGACAATACATATCTTTCATCCTAGGAATAACACTGCTCAGTCCAGGTCCTCTGTGCATATCCACGGAATTTTCCAGATTGAAAATAATGCAGGTCCAGTATAGTATCACAATAAAACATGATTGTTTACTCAAGTTCTTAGAAAATCCAGGCTTGGGAAGTGAGTCAGAGCCGGTTGTGAGGGTGCTGTCAGAGCTCAGGTGTGACAAGGGATAGTAGACACCACCACCTGTTAAGCGAGAGAAGCCTTCTCCCATGATCTGATACTCTAATATCCCAGTGATATTCAAACGTTAATTTTGTCCTCTGAGACTCCTTTTCCACAGAAGAGGCCAAATGGATTTAAAAATCCAAATTCCCCAGTTCTCACCTGAGGTAGATCCAAGAGAAGCAGAAAACAAAACAGAGTTTCTCTCAAATCCCCTAGAATCTCACATGGTTGTACACGGGCTAAATATTTCAGGAACATTTTTGGACAGGGATTTCAAAATGATAAACCATCAATATTGGTTTTCTAACTGACCCAGGAAGTTAATTCTGAAATAAAACCTTTATTGCTTAAGCTTGCAGCCCTAGTGGCCATAGCCTCTTCCTGTAGTGGGAGTGTCTTCCTATCTTGGCTTAGCAGGGTTCTATGTAAGGATGCTATTTTCTCTGGTGTATCACAGCGTTCTCTGTCTCTTGAAAACCAGCCCTACATGAGGAAACATTTATACCGAAGATCTCCTTACAAAAATCCTAGTATTACTCCAACCCTGCTTTCTGGGGAGGAAGGCGGGATTAGTGCCCTATGGTGACTAATGCTGCCATTGGCTCCTTTAAGATAATGGTAGGGAGAACACTTGGAGACCCCTCACTGGGCAGACTCAGCTTCCGGTGTTTGTGAACCTAATGCTCTGTGCCTCAGATGCTGCACTAATGTGAGTGAGCCGGTGTGGGAGACCTAAACCTGGAGCACACCGGAGACGACGGGCTCGGCATCACGTAGGCTCCCACGCCGGGCGGGGCGGTGGCCTAAGCAGCTCCCCAACCTGCGGCACTGGCGCCAGCCCCGCCCCGCTCAAGGGCGAAGGGAAGGTCATCCGTGGGGTGGGCGGAAGGCAAGGACACGGGGCACCAACCCTAAGCCTCCCCTCTTGTGCTGGCTCAGAACGAGGGAAAATAAAACATGGCATCTGGACTCATCTAGGGCAGAGGAAAGAACTGAAATCAAAAGCAAAACCTGACTCAGGGCACTGTCTGCAGCTGGCGGAAACCTCAAGACTTGGAGGGCATATACTCTTTGAAAATGTAGGTCTTGCTTCTAGTGAGTGTCCCCATCAAGAAACAGAATGAACTTGGAAAGCCCACTGTTCGAGAATCCCAGCGCCCCCACGTGCACCCAGGATGATAGGCTAGGGCACAGTATAGTCACCCCGTTGCTCTTCAACATTTTAAGTATTCTCTTAGTTTATCAAATCCAAGCGTCCAGGAATCTAGTCCCTTCAACTCTGAAATGAATCCTGTCATTGGGAGAAAAGGGAAGCCGGGAGCTGGTGCTGGATTGAGGGCTGATGACGTCCCGGAATCCCTGCTTCCTGGTCTTTCCCGTCCTAGGGAGACTGGCCCGGAGGGCCTAGTGACCCATTTTAGTTTTCAGTTTTGTGACAAGCAGGAAGGCAACAGGAGAAAATCTTTTAAAGGATCTCCCTAGTGAAAATACGAGACGCTGGCTGCCTGGCAGCCAATGCCACACCCCGAGGGACCCCTGCGCGCCCCCCAGCTGCGCATCCGCAATGCAGCAGTAGAGAAGACTGCCAGCACCGCGTGGGAGGCAGGACTGGGCAGGAGGCGCTGTGGGGACCCCGCTGTTTTTCCTACGAGTCCCAGGGATTAGGGTGGGGCGGGTGCTGTGGCATCCTTATCATCCCCTGTACCTAATTCCAGGAAAGAACGCCTGGCTGTGTCATATGACCCTAACACTAGGCGACCCCATTGGCTAGCTCAATTAATAAATTTGGGGATGGAAAACTGGTTCATCTTGGGAATGAAGGATCCTACAACCATATCCTTTATCCTCTGCACCTCACCACGCAATGGGGCTCCATCCTCTATGGTCCTATGGTCGCTCCTCAGACACCCTTAGTTGTTCCTAGCTTAGAAGGTTTCCCTACTCCTGAGCCGGTTCTCCTCGGCTCTCGTAGGTCTTTTTCACGAAGCCCTTTCCTCATACTTTCTCTCAGATCCACGTCACCCAACGTTTCTCCCCAGCTCTCCCTCTCTTCCCATCTCGGTTACCCCCCGCTGCAGCCCTCTCCGACAGCCCTCGCTTCCCTCCCGGGCCCGGGAGACCAGCTAGAGAGCCGGTAGGAGCGCACCTTGGGCATCCCCGCCGCTCGTCAGGACACCGATGGCTTTGCCATCCCCAGAGAGGTGATCCAGGTACTTCGGAAAGGAGCTGCTGGAGCTCGAAGAGTCCTTTTCACTCATGGTGAGGAGATCGAGAGACGCCGGACACTCTGGTACTCAGCAAGCACTGAAGCCCTGGCCCACGCGCGCCACCCTTAGAACTGCTGCCCCGCCTGCACCCGCAGGAGCCGCCCACGCCCCGCCCAAGCGCCAATGGGCTGTAGCGATGGGCGGGACTCACGCAAGGGCGGGGCCTGTCCTGTCTAAGACTTCAGCAAGCTGCAGGAGGGCTGAGCAGGATAGCGTGGAGCCGGGTAGTGTTAGGATGAGGATGCATCGTTGTGGACACTGAGAGGTGGAGTCGGGGTGTGGGGTGCCATTTCAAGTAGGGGATGGGGAGCTCATCGCTGTGTAGGGAGCCCATAAGTGGATGGCAGCACAGCTACGGGGATGATTCCGCAGAGCCTGCCAGCCCACCACGTTGGCGCAGTGGCTCGTGGGGCGCCCATCACCCCACCTGCTCTAGCTGTTAGGGTGGCGGTTGAGGGAGCCCAGAGGTCTGTGCAGTAGCAGAGGCACGCGCCTCACTTCCGGCAGGGTTCTTCCTGGCCTGGCAGTCAGAACAAGTAGGACGCTTCAGCATTTTTGTTCAATGTCCAGGATCCACAGAATCCTCCAGGTTTCGCCTCCACTCCGAAATCAATTAGGAAAGGATGTGTGAGTAGATCAAGTTGTGTCACTGACTGTAGAGAAGGGATTGGGTGTAGAAGACTGTTGGAAAGCCATTCTTAGACACACCCTCTGCAAGCAGGCCTGAGTTCTAGATAATCCAAAAGAAATTGGAGAAGGTGCAACAAAAAAGGCTTGTCAGGTTCCAGTCCCCAGCCAATGGAAGTCCTGCTCTTGATTTGTTAGTCAGAACCCGGAAGGTTCTACTAGATACTAAAAAAAAAAAAGGTATCCAGTCTGTGGTTGATTTTGGGTTATTTTGTCGATAATATCTCCTAAGGATCCCTGTGCTGTCCTGGAGCTTAATCTCTAAAAGCACACAGACCCCCTTCAGCAGTCACCCCAAGAATAAGACCTCAAAAGCAACTAAACTAGTAGCTCACAGAAAGGGTGGCAGCGCTGAGCCCCCTTCCTGTGCAAATGATACATATTGAATACATAGAAAAATAGGAAACAAAGTAACACACTAAGCAAAGACAATACAGGGAATGTAATTTAGTCTATTAGGTCAACCCAAGAAAAAAGATTAAGGCACACAGACTTGTATTTTCCAACTTACTCTTTAAGTTTCAAACATTTGGGGGAGTGGACAATCTGCTGTAGACAAGGATGCATGAGGTCTGATCTCTGCTTTCTTGAATCAGTTGAGGAATTCCTGAAGTTGGCTGTCTTCAGGTCCCTCCCCACACCTTCAAACTTCTGGGAAAACAGCCAGGAAAAAAAAAAAAAAAAAAAAAAAAAAATATATATATATATATATATATATATATATATATAATATATATATATATATATATATATAAACAGGTTCTCTAATGGCTTGGTAATGGATTTTTCCTGAGCATAATTCTAAAAGGGAAGAGAAGAATATTGCTGGGTGCCTTGAAATTGGCTTAAGATGCCCTTGACCTTCCAAAAACATTCGAAACAACACGGCCCACAGAGGTTTCTGTAGCTCAAGGCCCAAGGGGAAGCTCAGGGAATCTTAAATCATGCCTTTCCGAGGCAGACAACACTCTGAAAAGGAAGAAGAATAGTGAGTTTCCTCTGGGCCAAGTGTCCTGTATGTTCTGAGTAATTGATACTTTTTAAATTCAGAGTCTGAGCACTGGTCACTTACTATCTGTTACAAATTTGAAACTTGGAAAGTGTTATTTACATACTACTAGTTCTAACACAATGTGCTTGATAAATTATGACAAAATACTGACTGGAGGTTTTTTGTTTTGTTTTTTTCCTCCTTCCCCTGCTGGCTCTGGCCCGGCTCACTCCAGCCCAAAGGTTTATCATTTATTTATATGAGTACACTGTAGCTGTCTTCAGACACCCCATAAGAGGACATCAGACCTCATTATGGATGGTTGGGAGCCACCATGTGGTTGCTGGGATTTGAACTCATGACCCTGGAAAAGCAGTCAGTGCTCTTATCTGCTGAACCATCTCACCAGCTCTGACTCAAGTATTTTTTTAAAGACTGCTATAGTTAGAAAAATTAAAAGAAAAAAAAAAAACAGGTTGAGAACAGCTGTTCTAGGTTTATCATAAGTAGACAGCTGAAGCCAACCTGGCACTTAACCATAATCTCTACTGGGTGGTGCAGAAATTCCCCAGCCAGCAGGTTGATAACAATCACAGATACATCCTAAATTCCGAGATGCTGAAATGGAAAGTAGTTCCCTTGGAAAGTTAAATAGACAAAAACAGGAGGAAGCCTTATCTTGAGGCATGCAGGACTAGCTGGGTTGCCCATGTCGGCTGGCAGCGCCTCAGGAGACAACTCTCTTTGAATGATATAGTCCTCTCCACATGTTTGGGGTACTGGCTCCTCACACAGACAGGGACCATGCCTAAGCTCAACTATTTTTTTTAAAATGTTTTTATTCACTATACAGCCTGTTCACTGCCTCACCACCCTGCCTCTCCCTCCCACAATCCTCCACCACCACCACCATCCCTGCTCCCCTTCTCCTCTGAGAAGATGGAGGCTCCCTGGGTATCCCCTATCCTGGCACATCAAGTCTCTGCAGGGCTAGGCACGTCCTCTCCCACTAAGGCCAGAAAAAGCATCCCAAGCTAGAAGAATATCTTCCACAGACAGGCAACATCTAAGCTCTAGCCTTTATACCCTGGGGACATATCCCTTCTTCAGTCTTCCTCCTCTCCTTCCTGGTGTCTTCGTTATTCCTGGTGCATAGGCCAAAGCCTTGGGGAGGCAAGGCAGATAGCTGTAAAGTCCTGACATTCAAGATCATAGGGACATTCTTCTGTAATGTTCTTCAGGGCTGCTCATCACCTTGCTATTGGGGCTGTCTATATAACTGTTACTGCCCCATTCTAAGGGACAGCTTCCTTTCTGGTCCCTGTACTCTGCCCTTCCTCCACCTTCCTGCTGTGTATCTTCACCACAGATAGCAACATGTATCTATTAAAATGTAATTTAGGGCTTAAAGTGATAGCTCAGTAAAGTGTTTGCTTTACAAACAAGAGGACTTGAGTTCCAGCCCCAGCAGCCGTGTAAAAAGGCTGGGCATAGTGACATGAGCTTGTAATACCAGCTGTGGGAGAAATGGATTCCTAGGACCAGCCAGCCTGGACAAATGGGTGACTTTTAAACCAGAGAACAAACCAAGGAATGACACAATCAAGATAGACTTCACACAAATGAACTCACACATATATGAACATGCATACACATACACAGGCAAGATTTTTTTTTTAAATATAAGTTCAGGGCCCTGTTGATGATCCAGTGACACCTGTTTACTCAGAGTAAAAGTTTTCTCTCCCATTTGGGATGCATCCAGCTTCCTCATCCACTGCCCCCTTGGCTGGCTTGGTTACTCTTGTCTGACACCATCAGCCGCTGCTCTTCCTGAGCTCCGTCCAGACAACAGTTTCTCAGCCTCTGCACCTGCTCTTTCCTGTCTCAAAAGCTCTTCTCCTACTGCCTGCCCCCTTGTCTTAATCAAGGTCAACTTCACTATGAGGTCTTCCAGGACAGACTTTTGGAAACTGTGGCTTCCATATGGCTACTTCTCTGTTTCCTCCAAAGGACCAGTTACCAAGTCATGTACACTTCTTGTTCACTGCATCTGTTTACTTTGGATTTTGAGAGGTCCACTCCGCTGAACTCCAAATACTATGAGCAGAAAGAACAGTGCTATTTATTGCTGTACTGTCCAGGACTGTCCTACATGGCCCAGACAATCTATGAATACATGTTGAATGAATGAATGAATGAATGAATGAATGAGCACATGCATCGCTCACAGAAGGAAGGAGAAATGATTCCCTACCTATATATGCTACAGTGGTTATAGCATATGCCTGGCAGAGACAGGCATTTTCTCTATATTTGGCTCTGTTTGTACCTCAGACAACTGCATTCTACAGGTAGTGTGGTTTTTATGAATTAGTAGAGATATTCCAAACATTAGCAGTACTTCTGGCTTTCATTTGTTTGTTTGTTTTTTGGTTTTGGGGTTTTTTTTTGCCCTTGTTTTTATACCATTTTCCATTCTTGGAATCTTCCCTCCTGTTTCTGCAGTATCCTCATTCCTGGGAATCCCTTTGGGTTAAAAGAGTTGATGTAAGATGGAATGAAGACATGAAGGGCAGGGTCGGGTAGAATACCAAAGCTACTTCCTCTCCACCACCATCCTTCCTTCCTCTCACTTGAGTTTCCTGCGTGCCCCCACTCAGACACACCAAACATGGGTAAACAGCACAAGCATTTTAAAAGGCCCTCGTTGCTAAGGAGAGCCCCCTTGCCTCCCAATGCTGCCCCCACCAGCAGTGGGCCAGACTTCCTAGGAACCAGACTTTGCCTCCACCCTGTCTAGCCTGGTTCCTCCTCTTCCAACCATATGGTGGACTTGGGACTCTTCTGTAGCTGAAGCCATACAGGTCCCCTCCCTGGCACCACGCCTTCCCTCCTCCTCAAGTCCCTGTCCTCTTCCTTCTGATTTGGAGAAGTTTAGGAAGAAAGAGAGCCATGTGTTAGTCTAGAAAATGTTTCCTTCAGCCCACACCTTCATCCTATTCTCTTTCAGATCCTGTATTTTTCGCTTAGTTTTTAAGTTTTCTATGTGTCAGGGTGTTTCTCAAGAGTTTGATACAGAGCTGCGATGCAGTGAAACACCATCCAGAAATGGAAGTGAAGGGAAAGCAAGGCATGGCATTATTTCTGCAAAGTCTTTCATCATTATTGATGTTAATCTAGGCTGTTACTCTTAGTACTTGGGTGGGTTAACAGAGACCACCTTTTCTTCCAGCCCCCAGTGGAGTAAGGAAGCAGCAATAACCACGATGGCAAAGTGGAAAGAGTGGGTTTGCTCTTTCAGGAATATCTAGTGGGTATTTTGGTGATTATTAACGTTCATAGAAAATGGAGAGTGATAACTTTATGGAAGAGTTATATCTATTTCCCTGGTAGGAAAAGATAGCATTTATTACTTCCATTAAATTAAGATTTGAAAACAGAGGAGAAGCTATTTGGGAATAGGAGAAGGAGCAGTAGCCGGCGGGAGGGGTCGGACAAGAGAAGGTGAGTATTTACTCAAGGCTAGAGATGTAGTTTGGATGGTAGAGTGGCTGTCTAGCATGCATCAAGCCCTGGATTCCCTCCCCTACATGAAAACAAGGTTCCAGTGCTGGACTCCCTTAATCCAAACACTTAGGAGGTGGAGGCAGGAGGATCAGAAGTTGAGAGTCATTCTAGGAGGTTGAGAGTCAATCTAGGTGTTTGAAGCCAGTTCAGCCTCCAGGAGACCTGTCTAGGAACGAGCTGGGAGGAGGGTCAGTGGCTGGAAGTGTTCTCTGTGCAAGCTTGACAAGCTACATTTGAATCCCATGGCCCCAAATAAGAAGCTCGTCGATGTGACATATATCTGTAATTCCAGTATTCATGAAAGAGAGACAGAGTCAGGAAAAGGCACCTAAAGCTTGAGGGTCAGCTGGCCTGGAGTACATGACACAGCAGCAGAAACAAGAGATACCTGCTTTATCAAGGTGGAATGTGAGGACAGGCTCCTAAAGTTGTGCTCCGACCTTGATATGTGAGAGGGTACACACACACACATGGGGAGAGAGAGAGAGAGAGAGAGAGAGAGATTTTAAGAAAGTACATTCAAAAAACCAAAGGGTACAGAGAAACCCTGTCTCGAAAAACCAAAAAAAAAAAAAAAAAAAACCAAAGGGCATTATGTGTATGCTTGAGAATGTCACACTGAATCCTATAATTTTGTACAATCAACTCTTTAAAAAAAAAAAAGGAAGAGAAAAGTGATGTTTAACAGTGTCACAGTGTGATCAAATGAGTCCTCCTGAGTCGTCCTCTCACCTGTGAAATGTGCAAATGAGTGTGTCTTTGCATGTGTAAACACACACGGGGCATTGGAGTTGCTTACAAGCTTGAGCTTGTAGCTACTAGCTCTTTTAACTTCTTTTTTACAGGGAACTGTTGTACAATGTGGATAGGAATAGAAATTAGTACAGTCATTATGGAAAACAGTCTGGAGGTTTCCCCAAATAATGACATGCAAGTCCCATGTGAGCCAGCAATCTCCTTCCTAGTTCACGTCAGAAAGAAAGGAGATCAGTGTGTTAAACAGACATCGTCTTCTCTTGTTCATGGAAGGAGCAGTCATAAAAACCAAAACAAAGGGCAGTCTAGATGTCCTTCTGTAGATGAGTGGATGGAGAAAATGCCACAAAAGCAGACACAGACACATTTACACACACACACACACACACACACACACACACACAGTAGAATGCCAGTCAGCCCTAGCAATGAAGGAAATCATGTCAATCATGACAGCATTGCTTGACTGCTAAGTGAAAATAAGACAGTACAAGAAAAAACATTAGGTGATGTTATTTATACAAAGAAACTAAAAAAAACAAAAACAACAACAACAACAAAACCTACACTGTAAACTAATAGGAATAGACCATAGAATAGTAATGCTATTGGGGCTGGAGGAGACTGGAGAAATGTGGATCAAAGATTTTAAAGACTGATTTAAATGACAGGCATGTGTTTTGAGGCATGCCTATTGCTTGTAGAATACAGTGATCATTGTCACAGCTGAATCTGAAGTATCCCTGCATATGGTTTGAACCACAGCCCCCAGCTTTTCACTCTATTTTGAAGCCTGTAGAGTTTTTAGGGTATGGAGTTTCGCCCCAAATGCAGACCCTCAGGGAAGCCTTGAAAGATAATGGAACAACTCAGGTTTCGCCCTAGTTCTCTGTGTCCTGTTATACTGTGCCCCTACTGCCAGGAAGCTGCTCTGATAGACAGCACACCCTGCCCTGATAGACAGAACCCTCCGAAATGAACCAATACAAACGCTTAGGTTGCTACTATCAGATATTTCCTCACAACAACAAGGTAATTAAGCCACTAATGTCCCATGTGGCTGCAAATCATGGGAGAACTGTTAACTGTTCTCATTGCAGAGCAAGTACTCTGGGAAGATGAGGATATATAACCCACTTGTTTATTTTACAATCCTGGCCCAGTACATCACAAAAACATCTTGATTTGTCAATTGAATTTCTATGTTTTAAATCAGCTTGCAAAATAGCTTGTTCCCTGATGACATTTTCATACATAGCTTCTGTTGTCTGATCCTCTCTCTTCTCAGAATCTTTTTGAAACTAGGTCTTGCATTTTATTTATAATCATTATTATTAAAAAAGTTGGTAATAAATACACCAAAATTAAGCAGACTCAAAGTCTATACAATTTAATAAACTCATATACTATGAGAACTGGCATTCAAAACAAGCTGTGAAACCTCACATTAACTCCTTTCAGTTTCAGTATTAAATGCATCTTATGTATATATCCACTTGCAAATTTTTTAATGAAACTTTTACTGGAAAAAAGCATTTTTGAAAGCAGGTAAAAGTTTCTTGGATCACTAATAGAACTAACATTGCTCTTGGCAAATTAATAGAAATATTTGAAACTGAAGCTACAGTAAAAGACCTTTTCAATCTGCAGGAATGTATATACCGGGAGCCCCTGCCCCATTCTTTATTTTTCTTTTTTTTGGTTTTTCGAGACAGGGTTTCTCTGTGTAGCCCGGGCTGTCCTGGAACTCACTCTGTAGACCAGGCTGGCCTGGAACTCAGAAATCCGCCTGCCTCTGCCTCCCAAGTGCTGGGATTAAAGGCATGCGCCACCACCGCCCGGCGACATCTCAGTTCTTTGTGAGTGGCCAGGATGCCCTTGGGATCAGAGTTGGAAGACTAAATCAAGTGATGGTGAGAATTTGTCTCAGAGACAAAGCAGGCTGTGTGTCCAACAGGTTAAGAAATCAGGGCTCTTGGTCCTTAGTTTGGGGCCAAACCTGGAGACTCTCTCATTCATCCCCCATCTTTCCTTGAGTTGCTTTGTTTCAAAAGTACTCACTTCACAGCTCTAGCTGTTTCTGTGGCTTAAGCAGTGGTCATCTGAACACTGCTTAGGAACAAATTATCTTGATTCTCGCCCTCTCCCACACACACCTCGCCCCCTTAAGCTTTCTCCCACAGTGAACACTATCACTTCAGTGCTCCAACCCCCTCTGCGGAGCTGCGGTAACATTGTATCAAATGCAAATCACTCTCATCACTTAACCTATTCTGAGGTCATTCCATTTGTCCTCCACCTGTCTTCTTATCATAGAAACTATTACCTTTCTGGGAACTACTTCTCTCGAATCGCCTAAGGTCATGAGGAGATGACCTGGCTGACCTGGTCATTTAGGAGGTGAATCATCCCCTCGGCCCTGCCTGTTACACTCAGAGCTGATGGGAAAGGCAGTTTCTGGGTGTATTTGCATATCAGAGAAAATTTGCATACTGTAGCCCAGAGAAGCTGAGGAAAAAGAGGGAAAAAAATTAGAAAATATAGGAAGGTAGGCAGAGTAAGCAAATACACAGCATTCCTTGAATTTGCTTCCCACTCAAGTTCCCATACTATTTTTGTGTTTCTAATAATAGAAATAGTTTGAATATGGAATAAGAATATATATGTCATAACAGTTTCACTCAACGCTCCTAAAATCCACCTCGACAAGTTCTGCTTCTCTGGAATGTCTCCCTGACAAGCTATCGGTTGACTTTCTGAATGACTTAAAATGAAAAAGTTTGAAAACAATCTACTTACTTCAATTCTTTTTTTCAGCTTTTCAGCATTGCCTGATGCATTCTTAATAACCTCCTCTAAAACTCTCTCTCTCTCTCTCTCTCTCTCTCTCTCTCTCTCACCACACACACACACACACACACACACACACATACACACACACACAACACACGCACACACATACACATACAAATGAAGCAATTATTTGATAAATTCTATTTGTTTCTGATTCTCAATTCCCACTTTCCAGAGATTTTTCTGGAAGAAAATCCATTTTAGGAAACACTCAGGGCCCGTAGCACAGCCTTCTATATTTCATCGCTCAATGGGCTTCCTAAGCAAACTTTTTTTTCCCAGAGTCTGTCCACTGGAGACCCAGTCCAGCTCAGAGCTCAGGAAGTGTCCTGGGAAAGCTTTCAGGATGTGAACACTCATGCTTACAGCTTGTCAGCTTAATTGCTATGAGGTCAGCCTTAAGACCATAGAGAGCTGTGGATGTAGCTTACTCAGGGTAGAGGCTCCCTTGGCTCCTGTGCAGGAGGTTCTGGGTTTGACCTCCAGTAGTGACTAAAACTAGGAGCAGTATGTACACCAGCAATATGACACTTAGAAAGTGCAGAAGATGAAAGCAGGAAGGTCAGAAGCTCAGGGTTATCATTAGCTACATAAATTCAAGGCTAGCCTGGGCTACAGTAGATCCCATCTCACAAAAACACAACACAGAATGCTTGAATGTTGCAGCTTAATTTCTCCCAGTCCAGTCGTGTGAGGTCCTCAACACCTGTTCTCTCTTCTGCTTGTGTGGTTCTTTCCAGTCCTCAATAAGTCAGTCCATCAGTTCTGCACAATTTCACAGCAAACAGACTTATCGCACAAGATGACTTTTGTCATTTAGAATTGCTCATGGAAGGCTATCACAGAAAGCCACCATAGTCTGCTTCCACTGGCTCCTGACAGCGTCTGGAGAAAGGCAACCAAACACTCTTGCCTGCACTGTGAGCCAGCTCCTGGAACACACAGAAATCACCTTGAGCTATTCTCAAATGAGATCTTCTTTCTTTCTTTCTTTCTTCTTTCTTTCTTTCTTTCTTTCTTTCTTTCTTCCTTCCTTCCTTCCTTCCTTCCTTCCTTCCTTCCTTCCTTCCTTTCTTTTTTCAACCAAAGGCTTCTAGAATTCTTTTCCTGAGGGGTGGTGCCTCCTTTCTGCAAACACCTTTCTGCTATCTGTGTCTAACTCAGATGTCATCACTTTCAGTCCTATTGAAGCTCCTGCCTAAGGCCGGGTCTCCATCTGGACTCTCGTAAGCTCATAGTACTTCACACAGCCAGCATGAAGGACTCACAGATGGGTGAGTGTTTAGCAACCACGAGACAGAAATGGAAGATTGCCTGTGTCCCCGTGTGAGTCCCCGCCCTCACATTGAGTCACATGCAAGAACACCAGAGTTCGCTGTGTTTCCAATATTATCTTGTGTTAGTTTTTTTTTTTTTTTTTTTTTTTAAATAACTGAAGCTTGGTGGGGCCTGTACCTGCTTTTATCATCAAAAATTAAAAATTCAGAGCCTTTTCTTCTACAACATTTGGGTTCTGTTTATTGATTTTTGCTGTAGTTCTTCACCCTTACCAAAATCCTCATCATCGTTATCACCATCATCTCCATCACAATCTTGTTAAGTGAGATAGAAGATAAGGCGACCTTGAAGCTACAGAGATGGGGAATGCTTCTTTGAGACAGTCTTGAGCAACAGAGGATAACCTTGAACAGTGAGTCCTTCTGTCTCCACCTCCCAGGTGCTGGAATTCTAGGCATTTGCCACCACAGCTCGTTTATTTGCTGGTGGGGACTGAAAGCAAGGTTTCATGAGCATCAGATAAGCGTTCTACCAGCTGAGCTGCAGCCTTGGCTCCTGCTTTTATTTCACTCCTTGGGAAAAGGAGAATTAAACTCTCCCAGAAATGAGTCCCGTTATTGCCTATCCGAATCAGAGTGGTCAGCATTGAAGCCGTATGCACACAAATAACCAAATTATAATGTTCTTCTGAGAACAATGTTTCAGTTGCCCTTTTACCAAATGGGCTGTCTTGAAGCGTCTGTGTCCTGTTTTCTGAGTTCATCACACATTTCATGTATTGATCCTCCATCAGATGCATGGCTGGCGGGGGTTTTTCTCACATTCTGTAGCCTGTGCTGTGGCTCTATTGTATACTTCGTCGGGCAGAAGCTTCTTAAAGGCCACGCAACCTGACATATCAGTTCCTAATCTCAT
The DNA here is from genome assembly GCA_021653895.1 of Mastomys natalensis. Taxonomy (NCBI): domain Eukaryota; kingdom Metazoa; phylum Chordata; class Mammalia; order Rodentia; family Muridae; genus Mastomys; species Mastomys natalensis. The sequence continues at coordinate 2,284,180 of JAJTUV010000466.1, forward strand.
TTCCTTATTTATGAGAGCTTTTCAGAAATGTCTTGCCTAATACCATGTCTTGAAGCATCTTCCCTGTTTCCCCCTAATAATTTTTAAGTTCAGAACAGACATTAAGTCATTGGTACATTTTAGTTAGGGCATATAAAGTAATGGGTTTCATCATGGCATTCTGAAGTGTGGGTATATGTGGGGTATAGTGGTGTATGTGAAATATATATATATATATATATATATATATATATATATACACACACACACACACACACACACACAGACACACACACATATATAGTGTATGTATGTATCATTAAGCTTATTTGGGGGATTCTGGCCATTGAACTCAGGGCCTCATACACAATAGGCAAACCACCTGCCTCTGACTTATCCTTAGCTCACCATGTTTTTTTTTTAAATTCATCTTCTCTCCCACTGCTGCTCCTCGTGTTCTCCCTCTGGCTGCCTCCATTCCCTCCGAACAGCCCCACCTCCTACTTTTATGGCACATGCATTCCACCACCCTCCTAGAGATGCTGCCATCTTTGTGGAAGAGTCTCACATCAGCTTGAGTCCCAGGAGGAAGTACATACAGGCAGAGCCCTGGCCTGAAGGCTGGCAAGAAAACACACCTGAGTCTACTGATGGGTTCTCCCTTCTCTACAACCACACTTGGCATGTGTTTTGGACAAATGCTTTCCCAGGGTCCTAGGAGAGCCTCTCTGCCTTTAACAGGTTGTCCCTTTGCTGCTGTGGGATGCTTCTTTGTGCACACAGAGTTCATTGTTCACATGTTGGTCTTCTCCCATGTCAAGGGGTTTTCTGAATGGTATCCTCATGCTGTCCTCTTCCCTGCCCAGTGTCTCAGCCACAACATGCCACTACCAGCTCCTCTTCCCGTGACTCAGAATCTGAGCGTCTTCTTGGCAAATGCACTCTGAAGTGGAAGCCAGCTCTGCAGAGGCAGGGTCTGCTGCTGCCTCTGGGCCTGGTTTCCTGTAGAAGGTGGGTGGAGGCATGAGGCAGATGCTAGGAGTGGAGCAAGCCCAGCCCTGACTTTGTTTCAATATTCTGTGATGCCTGTTTACAGGGCAACATTGTTTCAATATTCTGTGATGCTGTTCCTCACCAAGTACTGCTCTTGTATAGGTTTTTCCTTTAATTTGTGTATCCGTGTGTATGTGTCTGTCTGTGTGTGTCTGTGTGTGTGTGTGTTCTTGTTTGCATGTATGCACACACACAAATGTGAAGGCAAGAGATTGACACTGTCTTTTTCCACACTCTTACACTTTGTCTTTGAGGCAGGATTTCTCACTAAAGCTGGCCTGGACGGCCAGTTTGCCCCAGGGATCCTCTTAGGCTATTCTGTGCTGGAATTACAAGCATGCAGCGATTATGCCTGCCTGTTTTATTTCCGGCTTTTGGTAGTGGTTGTTGTTGAGATCTGGTAATTTTATGCAGCCAGAGGCTAGCCTGGACTTTATTACTCTCTTGTCCAGGTGCTGAGATTAGAGGTATACACCCCTACGTACAGTCTGACATCATTTTTTTTTCACGTTATAAAACCTGGGAGTGAAGAAAGGGTTAGGACTTTAGTATTAGGACTGGAGTTCAGCCTCATTGTCTGTGGGCTGCGTGGGTGAAGACACAGAGGTCGGTGTATATCTTTTCTTTTGCTTCCACAGATGAGAGGTATTAAAGCCTGTTCTACCTACAACTGACGAGCAGGACTATGATAGTCAGCTCAGGCTGCCATGACAAAATACCACAGGTTGAGTGAAAACTGAAGACAGTTTTCTTTTTTAAACAACAAAATATGGTTTTAATCGAATAAAATTACATCACTTTCCTTTTTCCAATTCCTCTCCCCAATCTCTTCCCAGCTATCTTCCTTCAAACTCCTCCCATCATCTCCCTGACTTTCAAGTTGATACTCTCTCTCTTTTCTTTGATTGTTATTTTTACATTACACATGTATGTGTATGAATGTATGGGTCTCTCTCTATCTCTCTCTCTCTCAAACCTGCTGAGTCCATTTTTGTGGGTCATATTTATATGGTTCCAAAGTTGACTAATTTGCATCAGACAACTGCATTGGAGAACCAATAAGTGGGGCTCACCCTGGGAGAGGCTCATTCACCTCCCAAAGTCACCTGTACTTCTTTGTTTAAGGGTGGGACTGTGACATTTTCCCACTTCCACGTTTGGCATGTGTCCCTTGTTGGCTAATTTTAATGTCAACTTGACACAAGTTATAGTCATCTGGAGAAGGGAACCTGGACTGAGACAATTCCTCCATAGGATTGGGCTGTGGGTAAGCTTCTTTTTTTTTTTTTTTTTTTTTTTTTTTTTTAATTTTTATTTTTTGTAAGAAATATCTCTTTATTATCCCTTAAAGGTACAAAATACTCATGACTACTTCTCAATCTAAAATTATTAGTCCTTTCAGGATCTTTTTTTTTTTTTTTTTTTTACTTTAAAAAAAAAACTTTATTAAGAATTTTTTTTCCTTCACAAAGCAAATAATATTGAAATAGTGAAATCAAGTGTAAACCCAACAAAATATATAAATTATAGTCCAGTATCCCTCATGAGTATATATACAAAAATTCTCAATGAAGTAGTTGCAAACTGAATACAAGAGATATAAAAAAATAATATTCCATGAATAACTGAATAACTGTTTTTTTTTTTTTTTAGAAGACCATACTCCATATACAGGCTGCATGTTTTGGGATAGCCCCCACTCCAGATGTTTGAGACCTACATGAAAACCAAGCTGCACATTTACAACATATGTGCAGGGAGGCCTAGGTTCAGCCCATGGAGGTAGATCTGTGTAGACTAGGTATGCTCCACGGTTGGTGATTCAGTCTCTGAGAGCTCCAAGGGTTCAGGTTCGTTTACTCTGTTGATCTTCCTGTGCAGTTCCTATCTCCTTAGGGCCCACAATCCTTCCACCTATTCTTCTATAAGAGTCCTCAAGCTCCATCCACTGTTTGGCTCTGGATGTCTGTATCTGTCTGAGTCAGCTGCTGGTTAGAGCCTCTCAGAGGACAGCTTGCCCCTGTCTGTTCTCAGGCTGGAGGTTTAGATTCTGGGAGCTCTGGTTGAATCTTTTGATACTCATTCTAAAAAGGACAAAAGCGTGGGTAAGCTTCTTGAGCGTTTTCTTAACTAGTGATCATGGGTGGTTCCACCCCTGGGCTGGGTGTCCTGGGTTCTATAAGAAAGCAGGCTGAGCAAGACTTGAGCAGCAAACCAGTAAGTAGAACTCATCCCTGGCCTCTGCATCAGCTCTTGCCTCCAGATCACTTCCCTGTTTGAGTTCCTATCCTGACTTCCTTCACTGGCAAACAGTGATGTGGAAGTATATGTCAACTAAACCTTTTGCTCCCCAAGTTGCTTTTGGTCATGTCTCTCTCTCTCTCTGTGAGTGTGTGTGAGTGTGTGTAAGAGAAAGAGAGAGAGAGAGAGAGAGAGAGAGAGAGAGAGAGAGAGCAGCTATCACCACTCAGATCAGGTTACGTACCTGTGACATCATCTAAGCTTAGTTACCCCATAAAATCTTAGCTCCTAAACAACTACACTAGTGTTTGGTGCTGTAACATGAACTTGAGGGGAGGGGACACACAACTGACTACATAGCAAGGATTAAATGTGTATACTGTATGACTTACAGTGTTTCTAATAGATCCACGGAGAATGAGGCACAGGTACAGGTAATGAGACATGGACAGCATGAAATTCCATATGTTAGCAGGCTATTGGAGCCAGGAATCATTGGAAAGCCTTGGAAGATTCCAGCAGGGTTCCAACTGAAAAGGGAACATTGAGAAGGCTGAGCTCATGTGCAGCATACTGCTGGGGGAGGGGTGGTTTCTATAAACAAAGCCCTGTACTGTGGTTTATTTTTGGTGTTCTGATAGTGTTGTCAACTTGACAGGTGTGCAAGTATGTGTGTGTACATACTTCTTTACTGTGAGAGTATTTGCAAATGTGAATATGCTCATGTGTGTGTGCATGTGTGCATTTGCACATGTATATACATGTACATATTATGCATATGTGTACACATGTGTATCATATACATGTGATTTCGACATAGTGTTACAGACTGTATGCATGCATGTTTTCATGTTTGTGTGTGCATATATGTAAATGTGTACATGTACATGAATGTGTATATGTATGTGCATGTTTGTCCATGAGAGTCTGCTTGTGAGATGGGAGTATGTGCAAATAGGTGTGTATGTGTGACTCCTTGCATGTGAGTTTTCATATAACTGTGTGCTTATGTGTGTAGGTTTGCACAGACATGTGCTTAATTATTTCTGACTTTTATGTCTGACTAGTGTTTGTATGCATCTATTCTCATGTGCCGTCGAGTACATGTGTTAATGTAGAGCTAAGTGAGTATTTTCAGAGTTTATGTGTATGTAATTGTTTGTATATGCATGTGTGTGCATTTTGTGTATATTGCACATATTACATTTTAAAATATGCACATGTATGTGTGCATCTAAGTGCTAATGTATTTCTGTGAGATTCAGATACATTATCATAAGTTAGCTATGGAGGACCATGAGACTAAAGATGAGGTTGTTACTTTATCCAGGGTGTTCCTCAAACCCATCTCCACCCAACCTAAAAGAGGAGACTTCAGCCCTAGACCAAGCAGAGAGAGGCTACCCAGAACCCTCTCTGACCTGCAATCTGAATTATTGCTTAGGCTGTGAGGCTAAGCACTGCAAGGGAATATAAATAAAAATTTAACATATCCATTTGGGTTCCCTGAGGGACAAGCCTGACTGCATAGGGGTTGATGTCAAAAGTATCCCCTCTCCAGGAAAAGACATCAGGATGATTATGGCCCTCATGCCTCACTGGACAACGACAGGAGGACCAGAGCCATTACAAGGTCCCCTTCAATTATTGGAGGTCAGGGCTCTATCCCTGCCTTCGCAAGACTAGAATCGCCAAGGCCCTTCTATACTTAGAGAAGGGAGGAGATGTCAGGAACAGCCCTGTATATACACTAAAGGCCTAAAATCAGCCATAGGCCTAAAGTCAGCAATAGGCCTGACATACATGCATGCTAACACAAAGTCTTGGGTCTCTGTGGAAAGGCACTGAAAACAGAAGGCTATAAGCTATTGTAAACAGGCAGCTTCTGTGGAAATTTACCAGACCTAGTAGTCATAGGTCTATAAATAGGCAGCCTCGGTGGACAGTACCAACTTAGATAAGGACAAGTGAATCATAGGCAGAGCCATAGTGACCTGTCCCCTGAACCTACACTCAGCTGATACCCTGTTCTGAAAGATATCTGTACTCCCCCTGAACACCTATGCTCTGGTGCCATTCCCTTCCCCACGTCCTGCCTTTTTGTGTTTATAACCTCTGTGTAAATAAGTAAATTACGATGTGATTTAAATAACTAAATAAATTAAAAATAAAATAAAAAAAAGAATATTAAAAAAATGTGCTTTGTGAGCATGAGTATATGTGCATGTTTATATGTTTTGTTTTGCATATCAAGTGTATGTGCAGTGTGTGCATATGACTGTGCATGTATAAGTTTATATGTGTAAAATGCATTTGGTCACATCTATTTTAATACATTAATTCTGGATACATGAATGTGGATGCATTTGTAAGTGTGTACATCTGTGTACTTGCATGCATATGTATGGTTTTGTGCATGTGATTGGGTCCATGTGTGTGCCCATTTGAAAGTGTGATAAAAAAAACAAAGAAAGTGTGAATAAGCTTTGGTATATATTTGAGCATCTTCATGTTTGTTGATTGGTATGTTTGTGTGACTGTGACTGTGCATGAGTGATAATGTGAGAGTGTTTGAATTGCTGATTGTGAATGTGTTTGCATGTGTGTATGTCTATGTGTGTGTTGGCATGTGTTTATGTGTTCATGTGGATAAATTTGTGTTAATGTGTAGGCCTTTGTGTGCATGAATTTGTATACTCACATGTGTCTGCTAATGTGTATGCATAGGCATGTGAGTAAAATACAGATCTTTACATCTGCATTTGCATGCATGCTCCTTTGATTTTGTGTGTGCATACATGATTATGTGTGTGCATGTGTGCACAAATATGCTTTCATTTGTGTGTGTTCTAGTATGCCTGAATATATGCTCATGTTTGCATTTCATGGTATACATGCATGTGTGTGAGTGCCTACACCATATATGTGCATGTGATGGAATGTGTGTGTGTATGTGTGTGTGTGTGTATGTGTGAGGTGTGGGGTGTGTGTGCATTACCACCTGCATCTTTTCTCACGTCCAACATCTACAGATTCATGGACAGACTGGAGATGTGCAACAATGAGATAATTCTAGGCACAATTTGATGAGTTTGTTTGAAACACTAGTAGAATTAAAGAACTCTAGTAAATGCCAATGTTCAAAGTAATCACAATTTTCATATGCCAGCAACAGTCAGACAGAACAAGGAGGTTCCATTCACAGTGGTACTGGTCTTGGCAGAGAGGCCCATGGGTAGCTCCAGCATCAACATCCATAATCCATCTGCTGGTACCTGGTTGTCACATTGCCCTGTGACAGGAACCTCTGAGGTTCAGACCATCCCCCACTTCTTTCCTGGGGCCTCACACTGGTTCCACAGCCAGGCAAGAACCCCCATCCCTTTGTGATATTTCCTCACATAACCTCTGAATCTGGCTCAGATGCCGTCACTCTTCAAGTGTTCCTGCTGGATCGCTGCTCTGAGAAGGGCTTGTTCTCTCCCCACTGGCCTGCCATGTCTGGCTTGGGGCTGCTGCTGCTTGGCTTCCTGGCTGAGGCTGCTTCTGCTTTGGCTTCAACATTTGGACTAATTTGGAGAACATTCTTTTAAATTCCACTCTCACAGTTTTAGTTTTTTAAAGTCAGAGCACAACAACAACAACAAAAGTATGGGAGGTATATAAAATGGACAGATCAGAATCAGAGGCAAGCAGAAGGAAAGGTTAGAGAAGCAAACAGAATATTCATGTTTAATCATGGAATAATGCCTGGAGGCTTCCTGTGTGTGAGCCTAGAAGCCCAGACCTGAAACAAAAGGAGGAAGAAAGGAAGGAAGGAGGGAAGGAAGAAAGGAAGGAAAAAAGAAAGAATAAGAGAAAGAAAAGAAGATGGAAGGAGAGACAGGAGGAGGGAGGGAAAGAGACAGAGGGATGGGTAGGCTGAAGGGTGGAGATAAGCTAACGCTGTTAACACCCCACTTTTTTGTTTAATGGATTTCATAGCTTTTCTTTTCTTCTTTTGAGGATTGAACTTTGAACTTACAGAAGGAATAAAATAGCATATCTTCTCAGCAATGGGGCTCAACACATGAGCGTAAAAACTCAAAACCAGTGTGCTCGTACTGGGGCCAGGCTGGGATGTGTGGGCTCAGGGCAGAGGATGCTGGATGAACAGAGAGGGTTGTTCCTGCCCATGTGTCCAGTGTGGGACGGGAATAGCAAGGGAAAAGGAGAAGAAGAAAGGAAAGAACGAGGCAGGCAGAGTCAGGCAGAAGAGAGGGAGAATGGAAGGGGAGAGGGAGGAAAGGAGGGAGTAGAAGAGAGAGAAGAATTGTCTAAGGAGCCAGGGAGTGGAGAAACCATTCCTTAGAAGCTCATGGAACATAGGTTGCTCCTTTTATAGAAGGAAGAAGTCCTCTGCCTGGTCCATATCTTACTCTCCATTTTGAAGAGTAACATTTACAGGAAAGCTTGTTTTGTTCTGTCTTTGTAGCCAAATCCTGGTGTCATTCTGGGCATGATTTCAATTCTCTCAGTGCTGGGCCCTCAAATCTCCTTTTATGAAACCCGCTTTTGGAACCCTTCCTGAGGAGCCTAGCTCCTCAGTGTTTATGAATTCCTGAGATTCTCAATCAAAAGTTATTAGTCTCTACTGGTTCTCCATGCTTATTTCTAGCTATTCTTCTTAGCTCTTAAAATCACCTGCTTCTGGAACATGAGCGGTCCTTTAAATGTCACGTGGGTGTTATAAATACCCAGAAGTGTGCATGTGTCTGTGTGCACACATCACATTTGGAGCTTAGGCAATCTTATTGGTATCCCTTGCTTTCAGTAACTTGCTGTCAACATGGAAATATGGGCTATTTTAATTCTTAGCTTGCATTCCCGTTGCCAACTTGAGCATCTCAGCCACGTACTAGTCTGTAGTTTCTAGAAAACAGGGATGATTTTAAGATTTCAAACTCTTCCCAAGGTCTTGACCCTCTCTCTCTCTCTCTCAGAATTGCCTCTTGTATCTTTGATATAGTATCTTTATATGCAGGAGTCACTAGACTCTGCTCATGTCCCTGGCATGAAGGAGCAGATAGCAGAGGTTATGAGGTTATATGGAAGTGTATTGGAGGGGTCCAACTGAGCCTGTGGGGACTAAAGCTAGTTTCTTTGAAACAGTGACGTAAGAGACAGATAAGAGTTCAAAATAAGGGCCTTATCTTTGGAAGTACTAAGAAAGTGAAATATGTGTGAATATGTTGTATCAGGAATCAGCCAGGGAAGGTATGGATGAACAAGGAGAGAGATAAAGGGAGGGCAGGGAGAAGGAGAGGGAGAGGTGGAGGGAGAGGGAAAGGATAAGGGAGGGAGAGAGGGATAAAGACAGACAGACACACATATGTGTGCACACATACACATGGCAGGGGGAGGGGGGAACTAGTGCTCAGCAGGTAGAGAGCACCGATGGAGAGAGAATGGGAGGAGGCAGAGAGAAAGCACACAAACAGTCTGACAGCTCCCCCATCAGCAAGCACCACCAAATTTCCAGCTAGGACAGCTCAGAGGCCGGACTTTGAAATCAAAGATGGAGATGTTCCGGCAAAGGGAAGACAGGGCTTCTTCTCTAAGTCAAGAGTAACTTGCAAAGTCAAGCCAGAAGTTACCTACTGGCAGTCCCAGGGAGGCTAGGGTAGAGCCCCTGCCCCATTCTTTTTTTTTTTTTTTTTTTTGATTTTTCGAGACAGGGTTTCTCTGTGTAGTCCTGGCTGTCCTGGAACTCACTCTGTAGACCAGGCTGCCTCGAACTCAGAAATCCGCCTACTTCTGCCTCCCAAGTGCTGGGATTAAAGGCGTGCGCCACCACTGCCCCGCCCCCTGCCCTAATTCTTCAGGAAGGAGAGTTTAGAAGCTGTTATCCTACCTGACCACTTCCAACGGCAATGCTAACTTTTGTTTTCAGAGAGCTCAGACACTAAGTGCTCCTTAGTGGACACCTTGGTTCTTAACAGGACACTATCAAAGCCATCTTGGTATGATGGCCGGCAGGAATAGGCCAGTTTCTGCTGCTGGACCTCCCTTTGCTTGGATCAGTGGCTTAGTCATCCCGGTGGGGCCCTGGACTTCCTTGTATGGTCAGACAAGTAGAGTTACAGAGTGGTGCCGGATGATCTGACCTGGGGCTCCTGCAGTATCTATCTGAGTTGCTTTGGGCAGATTCCAAAGAGCAGACAGGCTCGGGAGGAAGGGAGAAGGGCTCTTAAAATAGCCTCAGGCTGCTTTCCTTTCCTTTCTTTTTTTTTTAAAAGAGCTAGAGCGAGAAGCTCCATGGAACCTTGGAATAAGAGTTAGTGCTGGCTGGAAGCACACTCTCCTTAGTGAGTGGCTGTGCACACACTCTGTTTCATAGCCTATGAGCCATGATTATTGCTTAAGAAAAAAAGTAGAACACTTCATATTTGAATATTGTATATTTAGTAATTATTTCCAGATGACACTTATTTTACTTATGTATGCATCAAATCAAATTGATTCTTATGAGTGATGACGATGATTGAAGTTCTGGGGATTGAACCCAGGGCCTCACACTTTCATGTGTGTGTGTTTGTGTTCATGTGTCTGCGGCTGTACATGTACATGTGGGTGCTTGTGCAGAGAGAGGTGCGAGGACACCCTCAGGTTTTGCTCATCAGGAGCGGTTCCCCTGGCTCTCTGAGAGAGGACCTTTCAGTGAGTCAGAACTTTACAAGTCAGTGAGACCGTCGTCGAGCCGCCTCAAGGATTCACCGAGCACTGCCTACCAAGCACTGAGCTCACAAGTGCCTGGCTTTTCCCCCTCTGTATCTCATTTATTTTTCCGTACTAGAAAGGATTCTAATATATAGTGGGAAGGAAAAGGACAAGATACATCCTTTCTCTGGTTTTGTTTTGTTTAACTTTTGTTTTCTTTTTGTTTTTTGAGTCTGGGTTTCTCTGCATAGCCTCCGATATCCTGGATCTCTCTTTGTAGAGCAGGCTGGCCTTCACTTCAGAGATCCGATTGCCTCTGCCTCGGGTATGCTGGGGTTAAAAGTGTGTGCCACCATGTCGAACTATATACTTTAGAGAAATAGGAAGGCAAGAGGCTGAGCCTCAAAAGGAGGGATGGGATGTTATTTAAGGCTTAAAACATTCCCTGAAAAAGCTAGAGGAGTCTCAACAACTTTGGAAGGCAGGGCCATGTTTTGGGCGAAGTGTCTCTCTACTCTCGTGACCTTCCTCATGCAGTGCTGCAGAGGTTGGAAAGCAGACTCAGTTTTGTGGGTTAAAAGTCAGCTTTTCCAGCTGCATCTGTGCTCCAGGCTCCTCTGTCTCTGGAGCCACCAACTGCACCACTGAGTCCTTCTGGGAGAAAAAAAAAAACCCTCCTGGGTCAGAGATACACCTTGATGTCAGTCACCCTGAGTAGATGTCAATCAATATTCTTGAGGCAGTTCACTGGGATCAGAGGTTTTACCCAACTGGTCAGTTTTAGAGTTTCACAGTAGAGGGGCTTTCCGAAAAGAAAAAAAAAAATCTCTGCTGATGATAGTTGCTGACAACCACACTGAGACAATTAAAAGCCTTAAAGAAACAAGCCTCGCCCAGTGTCCCAAAGTTTTCCCTGGGACATGAAAATTAAGCCTAAGTGTCACTGGTTTTAGAGGACTACGCGAGAACTGAATTGTCTACGATCTGCATCTGTCTGGTGACTTCCCGGTACAGACACTTATCTCCTCTCATCCAGGCCAGGGTGCGCAGGCAGCCGTCTCTGTGAGGAACCAGCCTGCCTCCGTTTTAGGACTAAAAGCCATTTAAAAGACAAGCTAGCTACATTCCTATTTTTGATTAATTAAACCTCTGTTTCTCAAGGATTGAGTTTTGCCCCACCTGTAACCTTAGCTACAAATTGTGTTAGAAGCACGGCTGGCGTCTGGACAGACCATACAAGGCCAAAACAGTTCCCTGTGTCAGAGGTTTATTGTAGGAGAAAAGGGCAAGGTGGCAGCGAAGAAGAAGGGGAAGGGACAGAGTGGGAGCAAGAAGGCAGGAGAGGAACAAGAGAGCAAGAGAGGGAGGAGGGGGCAAGCAGCCCCTTTTATAGTGGGTCAGGCCTACCTGGCTATTGCCAGGTAACTGTAGGGTGGAGCATACCTGGCTGTTGCCAGGTAACTGTAGGGGTGGAGTTTAGACAGACCGTTAACACAAATGGTTTTGTATTGCCTGTTTTCAGGAACTGCAGTCAAGTCTTTGTTTTAAAAATTTATAACCATCTTACAACCCTACCTTTGTTTCAAAATGTGATATGGTCAACTATGACTACCTTGTTACATTGTTACAACTATCTTGTCACGCCTACCTTGTTTCAGGAGGGACTAACTTGTTATGTTTATGTTCTGCTCCTGTAACCCTGTTTATTTTGCCCCCCCCACTCCAATTTGGAAACCCTCTACCCCAGAGCTATAAAAGCCTCATTTTCCTCACCTTCTTTTTTTGTTTGTTTGGTTTTTTGTTTTTTGTTTTTTTTTTTCCTAGACAGGGTTTCTCTGTGTAGTCCTGGCTGTCCTGGAACTTACTCTGTAGACCAGGCTGGCCTCGAACTCAGAAATCCACTTGCCTCTGCCTCCCAAGTGCTGGGATTAAAGGCGTGCACCACCACCGCCTGGCTTTTCTTCACCTTCAATGCTGACTTCTCAAACTACTCCACTTTGGGCACCTGCGCGCGCGCAGTGCGCGCGCGCGCGCACACACACACACACACACACACACACGCTGTTAGATTTCGGCAGCAGTTTAGACAGATAATGCCAGGCCAGACGGTTCCACGAAGGGCAGAGAGGTAGAGGAGTAGAGGCCGGCCATGACTATGTGGAGAGAGGGGGAAGGGAAGGGGGCAGGGGAGCCAGCAGGCACTTGGGAATTCTGGCAGCAAGAGAGCAAGAGAGAGAGGAGGGGGCAAGCAGCCCCTTTTATAGTGGGCAGGGCTACCTGGCCATTGCCAGGTAACTGGAGGTGGAGTTTAGACAGAATACTAATACACACTTGCTTTAACTAATTGCTGGCTTTAATTAATTTGCCCATAATGCTTTGGGTTGGTGGCCTTTCTCCTCTTATCTTTCGGATTAACACCTGCCACCCCAATTCCTACTACCATTACAATGAGGAGAAGGGTGGCCTTCCTGTACCACTGGTTGGGCAACCCAAAGGGGACTAAGAATGTGTCTCTTCTGATCCTGAATAACTATATATGAACAACTATATACAACACTGGATTGCTATACAGATGTTCTGAGGTCATACAGGAAATGAGACTGGTTACCACCAGACAAGCCAAGTTTAAGTAGGAGCGAAATAAGCTTCTGTGTTCGGAGTAACCATGAGACCTAGAAGGGGCAGAAAAGGGGAACTAACAAGAAGGTAATTTGCAGCGACAAGACAGGAGGCATTTCCAGTCACTGTCTTCCAAGGTAACAGCAGCTTTTGGGAATGAACAAGCAACAGATTGGAGGACTTAGCTATTGGAAGTTCTGCTCCTGAACCTATGTGTTAAGGAACCCTGCCTTTTAAACAGATAGAGCATCTTGTGTCAGTCTGGGTGTGCTTTAGAAGGAGGTGCATTCTAAGAAACGTAATAAAAGGTCAGGTGAGGCAGGGACCTCCTAGGAGTAGAGTCAAATAACAGAGCCTGAGGGGTTGGAAAATACCTGCCAGCAGCCTTAGGAGCTTTGGGCTCCTGTTTACCTGGCAGAGGTGTGTGTGTGTGTGTGTGTGTGTGTGTGTGTGTGTGTGTGTGTGTTAGAGGGGGAAGCAGAGGTTTCTGCAATTAAGCTATTGGACAAATATCGTGGAGGGAGGGGTTGATACAATCTGCTTTGGATAGTAAACAGACACCCCCCCCCCCCCATCATGTCCAGTTAAATATAATCTTATTTGCCAAGTGGACCTAACAACCCAACCAAAATGTCATTTACTTGTAGGTACACAGGATTACTAGGCACAGGGTTGGAGCAAACCCTCTTTGTTCCCATCCATACAGACAGAAAGGTGGTGTCATTTGGGACCTCTGAATAGGTAGCAATGTCAGGTATATTCTTTTAGGACAGAAAGATTTCTACTCTTTGTTATATTGTGACCTTTTATCTGGGATCTTTTTTATCATCTTCTCGGACACTGGGACCTTTTAAAGATAAAACCTTATGGCCACCATATTTCCCAGGTGGCTTTGTTATTTTCCAAGAACTACAACGCCCAACACAGCAGGAAGTTACCTTGTCCTTGGGCAGGTGGGGCTTCCAGAGTAATTTTGACTCTTACGTTCCCCCCTCGAACTGTATCCTGAATTAAATCCTTGACTATGTAACAGGTACTCATTTATATTGGGATCCAATAACCATCAGCTTCCTGGTACCCAGACAGGAATTATTTAGTCAGGGCATCAGTGATGCTAGATCCAACAGTAATTAGCAGAAGCAGAAGGGTTAAAGCCCTATATGTTGGCTGACATCAGCGTTACTACCTAGATGGAACCTGTAAACAGATGGGTACCACTTATATTTATTTCATCTCAGAGCCCCTTTTTAATTTTTTTTTATTAGTATAGCCAGATAATAATGGTTTGTATAAAAATAGTATTTTTCCTTAAAGCCATGTAATATATTTTGGTTTGCACCTGTTGGGAGCCGACTCCTAGCAGAAAGCGGCTGTCATCTTTGCAGCCATCTCAGGCCATATACCCCGACAAGAGACTTGTTTTCAACAGCCTACAACAGCTGAGCACACTCTGATAAACATCTTGTTTTTCTCCCATACTTGTTTTGCTGTTTAGCTGCAAGGTGCACGTGGTAAAGTGTCTTCAGCTGTGTTCCCCTGCTTATGCTTATATATACCCATGATTTCCTTTCAGTAAAGAGGGACTTGATCAGACCTTGTCTTCTCTCCATTCTTCGTGTCACTTCCCCTTTCATCCACACACTATCTCCTGCTAGACCCTGACCCGCAGACCAGAGCAGCAGCTCAGGCCGGGACATAGTGGCCCCCAAACCTGAGGCAGAATGGGCTGTTACATGCACCAAAACAGTTTAAGTTATCATACTGTAGAACTATTTCAGTTAGTGAATCTGTCTGTTGATAAATCTGACCCCATTTATCCTGGTTTGGCAATTTAGCATTATAGGTAGACATCTTGTCCTTTATGCCAGGCAGTTTCCTTTTGACTTAGCATTTTAACTGTTAGGGGACAAGGGATGACACATCTTCTGGTATAACTACTCCCAGCTGAAACTAGGGTGTCGTTGTCAGAGCCCAGGAAGGCTGAACAGTAAGTCAAAGGCCTACACACACACACACACACACACACACACACACACATGCACACACACACACACAACACTAGTTTAGGAACTTAAAGGAAAAACCCTATATTTGAAACTTTTGGGCCCATAGTTATAATTAGGGGACAGGAGGAGTCTCAAGACCAGAGTAGAGATCCTATTCTTAGTGGATGGGTGAAGAAACTTAGAGTGTACTTACTTGGAGTCCAATTGATCTGTAACAGGTGGAGCCAAGTCTATGATTCCCTTGACTCCCTGAAGTTTACATGAATTTTTAGCTTATGGAAAGAGAAAGTTTTAGGTATGTTAGCATTAATCTATACTGAAAACCACATTGTAAAATAGCTGGAGTGGATTGATGCGTTTGAGTCCTAGCAAAAACTAGGACTTTTAACTTTGAGTTAAAGCATGAACATTTTTCTCTCTGTCCAGAGAGCTAGAGCTATGTTTTTAGCTCAGTCTTTAAGTCTATAATTAGGAGATGACCATAGGAAATTTAAAATCTTGAACTTGTGACTGAGTAGTAAGAACTCCATTGATCAAAGTTAAAACTCTGGACCTTTAAAATCTTAGTGTAACAATAGCATAGCAGGGGTTTGGGGGCGGACTGTAGGCTTAGATTTTCAAAATCTACTTTAATGAGGGTTCTCAAACACTTCGAAGCCACCCCCCCCCTTCGAGCCCACCATCCAAAGCTAGGGGAGAAAAGATGGTAAGTAAGACAAGGGAATATGGACCAGTTTAGAAGTAGTTCTTTGGGGTAGTTCCAATCTCAGTTTGTTAGGATACCAGCAGTCCAGTTCAAAAGTGTCACCAAACACAAATCAACAGTGGCAGCACGATCCAGCAGAAACCACCAGGCCTTCGGTGCTGAATCACCATGAGTCAGCAGGAATGACCAGGACTAGTTGGAATGCCAGGAGTTCACTCCTGACCTCAGACATAGAGACTTTAAAAGCATGTCTGGGTCTGAGAAAGGGAGGGAGGGATGGAGGGAAAGAGAGAGACAGAGAAAGAGAGAGAGACAGAGAGAGAGACAGAGAGAGAGACAGAGAGACGGAGCGAAACACAGAAAATTTTAGAGTCACTTTTTCAATAAAGATGAACAGAATAAAACATTTTTTAACATTATGCATACCCAAGTGGTGTTTGAAGCCCTATTACATTAGATCCAGTGTCTAGAAAGCCCAGAGATAAATTCTGAGCTTGAATGACTGGTGGTGGGAGAAACAGCCCAGTGTACTCACATATGCATGACCAGCAGAAACAAACATGCATATCATTATATATATATATATATATATATATATATATATATTATATATATTAATATATAAATGTATACAATGTTCAACCTGAATGTATACTTGCATGCCAGAAGAGGGCACCGTATCATTACAGATGGTTGTGAGCCACCATGTTGTTGCTGGGAATTGAACTCAGGACCTCTGGAAGAGTAGCCAGTGCTCTTAACCCTTGAGTCATCCCTGCAGCTCCCCAACAGTCTTACCAAGGGAACTTTTATATCTTTTTGGTCCAACCCAGATGCTAGGAACCCATCAGAGGTTGGGCCTCTTTGAGTCCTCCTTGACTCAAAGATCCATGCTGGGCCCTTCCAAACCCTCAGCTTAGTCCCCAGTGTTGTGGGATGCCCCTGTAGTTAGGTTAGGCATTGGAACCTCAGGGCTTCAAAGAGAGAGAAACTGGTGGCTCTGGCTGAATTGCTAATTAACCAGTGGGCCATGGACTGTGGATCCCTTTGACTGTGGATAAAGATTCGTAGAACTCATCAGATCCTGCCAGATCGGGTACTTGGTAATCAGAATCTAGAAACTGGGTAGAAAAGTGCATAGGAAGTTAGAAAGCTTCTATGACTTACCAACGTGATTGCTTTCTCCTTTTCAAGCATGGCCATCTACTGCCGGGGGAGCCCAGATCTTTTTGTTAATATTCTGAAGTGTGCACCCCTGGGGCAGCTCACCAGTCCTGGAGTGAAGAGCATTTGGGGGTCTTTCTTATCTTGCTGCAGGGCTCCAAATGATTCACAAAAGAAAAATCAGCTCCAAAATTTTGTGCCAAGTTTAACCAAGCTCTAATTAAGTACTGACCAGAAAAATAGGCTCTGGTCATGTCCACTCCTGGGTTCCCAGAGAGTGGTGATGAGACATGTGTTATAGGATTTTTTAAAAGGACAAAACCATGTGGCTGCTATAGTTTCCATGTGGCTTTGTTATTTTCCAAGAACTACAGGAGTTGCTGCTGTCAATCACCTCAGTTGGAGTGTGGGTGTGGAAGACAGATTCCTGGAGGGCAGCTAGAGCCTGAGGCTTATGAGAAAAAAAAAAAAAAAAAAAAAAGGAAGGATGTCTGTGTATTCCAGTTATACAGATCTGAAGTAGAAAACAGAACGGATCAGAAAAGGGTGAGCCTTCCTCTGAGTCTCTGCCCCCTGCCACATGAGGGGGTGGTACTTCTGGCAAAGGAAAGACTGAGGCGGCGACCCTGTTCTCCAGCAGGGGAAATCAGGGGTGGGAAAGGAGGTGCAAGAGGTTGGGGAAGCTGGGTATCTCCACCAGGGAGCATAGTAATAGCCATGAGAGGAGAAGGTGCTGCAGGGGGTGAAGTGGGTAGAGCTGGGGTGTGGATAGGGGCAGAGGTGGATAGAGTGTGCTGGAACAGGATGGAGGGGCTGAGGTTAGGAGGAGGAGGAGGAGGGGGGGGGGAGGAGGAGGAGGAGGAGAGTGGTGAATCTGGAATAAGTAAGTTGTAGGCAGGGGGAGGGAGCTCAGTAGAGAGAGGGTCTTTAGCCTTGGAAGGGAACAAGACAGGAAGTGGGAGGCTGGTGACAAGGAGATTTTTTTTTTAAAGCAGTATTTTTGTTTTTTTTTAAAGATTTTATGTATTTTGTATATATGACTAGTACACTGTAGCTGTCTTCAGACACACCAGAAGAGGGCATCGGATCCCATTACAGATGGTTGTGAGCCACCATGTGGTTGCTGGGAATTGAACTCAGGACCTTTGGAAGAGCAGTCAGTGCTCTTAACCACTGAGCCATCTCTCCAGCCCAACAGGGAGATTTTTTTAGAGAACAAAAGAACAGAATAATCTCTAGAGGTGCAACCCTTAAGCCAAGGGGGTGGACTTTGAACATGGGCCAACCATAGATCAATAGAAGGGAACTGATCAGAATGCCATGGGCTCCCTGCGACCTTGAGACAAACTGCTTTGACAATAGTTGGGTCTAGGTAACCAGCAGTTGGCCATCTCACTTCATAAGATGACCAGTTGATCTTGCACAGATAGTGCACAGCATTCATTTTGAGAGCACACTCCCATTTTACTCCCCAAACTAACCCTTGGGAGAAATTCTTTAGCGTACTTTGAACGGGTAAGAGTTAGTGATCCCAATGTTAGAACATTTAGGTGACTCAAAGAAGTAGAAGATTAATATGACCAATCCATTAGCACTGGCAATGAAGAGGAAAGAGAATATGGCTCCACGCAAGAACTGCCACAGTCACCTGGTGTGGGAGCCAGTGAGAATCCAAGGCTGGGGAAGTGGGGTAGGGACTGATTGGAATGACTGGAACTTTCCCTTCTTGGATAGGAAAGGAGATGTTCTTACAAACAAAAAGGTGGAAAGAACAAGAGAGAATGCCACTCAGTAATCAGACAAAACAAGGACAAAGCAAATAGCAAACAGTGGCACATAGAGTGTTTGTTCCACTTTATGGCAGAGTAAACAACAAAAGAAAACCAAACCAAACCAAAATGAGGAAGCACCAACATCTATCACTAGTACAACACTGAGATGCTTAAAAGACTCGCATCTCATCAGTAAGGGTACCTTAAAAACTATTCTGATGGGAAGATCCCTTCTTCTCTCCCACTGTGGTCTTCACACTCTTGAGGGTCACAAGGTGGCCACTGTGGAGATTTTATTTTTTTTTTATTTATTTATTTATTTTTGAGACAGGGTTTCTCTATATAGCCCTGGCTGTCCTGGAACTCACTCTGTAGACCAGGCTGGCCTCGAACTCTGAAATCCACCTGCCTCTGCCTCCCAAGTGCTGGGATTAAAGGCGTGCGCCACCACCGCCCGGCTCACTGTGGAGATAATAGGGCTTGTACACTATCTCATAGTCACCAACACCAATATCAGACTGGTTTATATTGAGAAGTAGACATTGTTGGGTTCAGGGATACTAGGGATATTCTTATGCCTGGCCAAAATCTGGGTGGGGTCAATATCAGAGCTTGGGGAAGCCATTTACTTCAGTGCCATGCACTGGGGCTAGGACCCAGAGCATTTGGTGTTAAGAGGGTTCTGGAACTTAAACTTGGGTGTAAGGGTGAGGGATGGGGGGAGTAGACTGTTGGGGTGGGGAGTTAAGAGGGTTTTGGAGCCCAAATTCAGGTCTTCATGTCTGTGTAGCGTTTTACCGACAACCATCCTGTCATCCCCCTCCATGTTTATATTACGGAACCCACTGGGATTCTATTCACCTCCTCTTGGCTTTACTCCTTAGCCAGATGACTTGGGCTTTGAAAAACATGAACCCAGCAATTTGAAATAAATGTCTTGAGTGAGTGCCATCATGCCTGGTGCACTGAGAAAGTAAAACCCTCTTCTAATTAACATGGGCTTATTAAATTTTGCAACATCTGTCTGTTAAGCTGCAGGCCTGATGGAAGTTTCAGAGCCCCTTGATTTTCCACTGCTGGATGGATTCAGTGCTCCTCGTAGTGACAAGGCTATAGTTTCCTCTTGTGTCTATGTAAACTATATAACATTAAATTACTATTTAGATTTAGTCGGCAAATATTAAAAAGCAACCCCTTTAAATTCATTTCTATTTCTCTTTAGTGCCTTCAAAGTCCTTGTAACTCAGAGTATGTTCTGTGGTCTTCAGTCAGTAGTCCCAGATTGGTGTTGAGCAGATTGTAAGTCCCAACCCCAACCTCTTCTCTCTGTCTTTAAACACAATTACATTAGCAGCATATATGTATGTATATATGTATGGTAATACTTGAGAAGCACGCCATTTTTCTATATAATTGGCTGTTTTGCAGTCTTTAGGTAAGTACATTTACTGTCTGCCTAAAACCTTCAGTCTGTCTTTTCTCTAACAGACTTAGAAGCATCTGGCCCTTGCATTTTTCCATACCACCACACGATGGCCCCAGACTCCTGCTAAATGTGTAACTGGCTTGGCCCTTTAAGCAGCTCCATAAAACACGCTGGGTCTCTGATCGAAAGAATTGAAAGAATATATGAGGATAATTCTCCCCCAAACCCATCACTTCTCACACCTGTATGTGTTTACAGCTCTCGATGAGTATTTTGGCTTTTATCTATTTCAATAAAATGTATTTTTGCACATGTAAGATGAATTTAAAAAGAGTATAACTACTAACTTATTACTCTAGCAAGTTCTGGCCTAAACTGGAGTGGTAACTCAGTGTCAGAGTGCATGTGTTCACTTCCCAACAAGGAAAATACAAGAGAATCAAAATAAAAAAATTATTTATTTATAAAATCTTTTTATTGATTCTTTGTTTCACATCATGCACCCCAATCCCCCTTATCTCCTCATCTGCTCATATCCACCCCTCACCCTTGAAACCCTCCACCAAAATAACACACAACAACAACAACAACAGCAGCAGCAGCAACAACACAAGAGCATAGAAAACATCTCCTCGTGGAAGCTATAGTACAGCACAGTGGGTCCTACAGTCTATCCCTCTGTCCACACATCTTCACTCGCAGATGCAGATGTTCATTGCAATGAGTCACTGGTCTATGGCTTCTATGACACCATCTATATTGGATCCTCATGGGGACTCCTCTTGTTATCCTGTGGTTGCTCTGTGTCATGAAGATCCTGCAGCTTTTGAACAGCGTGACTGGCCCTTTCATGCATCCCAACCATTCGAAGATGATACAGGTTTTGGGATGAGTCAATTTGGAGCCCTGGATTTGGACCTGGGTGGTAGCTGAGCTGGTCAGCATGTAGTCTCTCTTCTGCACTGCCACGGCAAGCTCTCCAATACTGCTCCAGCTTGACTACTCAATGCTGCCATCTGCTGGAGACCAGCTCTCATGCCCTTAAGGTCCGCTCACCTGCACCCATACTTCTAGCGCCACCCACTCTGCTGCCCACGTAAGATTCAGGGCTCACTCTCCTAAGTGCTGGAGACAGTGATGGACTGGACCAGCTCTCCCACTGTAACACCCTCGGGGCTGGCTCACCCGTGCCTTTCCCATCAGGGCCAACTCCACTGCATAGCCCAGGTAAGGTGCAGGGCTCACTTTCTAGGTTGCCAAGGCCAGTGAGGGGGAAGGTTCTGCTCTCATGACTCTGCTGCCGGTGGCTGGGGGGGGTGGGGGTGAGGGGGGAGGGAGGGCATGCCCCCTCCCCCGGGGTCCATGCCACCTCACACCAGACAAATGGCGGTACGGTCAGCTCTCCAGTGCTCTTGCTCTTGGGGCCAGCTCACCTGTGTCCCCTCCACCAACGCCAGCTCTACTGTGCTACTCAGGCACGGTTGGTTGGTTCAGGGCCTGTTCTCCTGAGTGCTGCAGGCAGCGAGGGTCAGGGTCGGCTTACAGCTTACCTGCTCTCATGACCCTAGGGACAGTTCTTCCTCCTACTCTTGCAGTGAGACAAATCTATTTTATTGTTCCAGGGATATAAGGCCTTTTAGAGGGTATGGTTGAGAAGGGCTAACGTGGGGAAGCCAGAGCAGGGCTTGTGTGCTGAGTTTTGCAGTGCTTGCAGAGTGCTGCGTCACAAGGTCATTCTTCAGATAAGGTCAGGCATCTGTGCCCAGAGACACTGTTTAGACACAGTTATGCAGAGGAAGGGAAACCCCAGTGAGAAAAGGAGTCCTCTATTATGCCCTCAGCTCACAAAGCTATCCGGACATGGGAGACTGTGACCTTAATAGCAGGGTTCTTCACTACATATTTGCTAATCTCTGGGCAGCCTTCTACCGGCAGACATATCCTAATGTGTTTATTCATTTGTTGATAGACACTTCAGTGTCCCTCAGTGCTAGTTTTACATAAAGCTGTAATAATTGTCAGTTTACATGATTTTTGTATAGGATGATAGTATGGTTTATTTTGGAGAAGAATCTGTGAAGCAAATGGCAGGGTTGGAAGGAATATGTTTAATTTTCAGA
The DNA here is from genome assembly GCA_021653895.1 of Mastomys natalensis. Lineage (NCBI taxonomy): Eukaryota > Metazoa > Chordata > Mammalia > Rodentia > Muridae > Mastomys > Mastomys natalensis. Next base: position 2,305,965 of record JAJTUV010000466.1, read on the forward strand.
GGAAAGTAAAAGAGGTTTTAAAAATATCTGAGCTACTGTAAACTTCTGACAGAAATTGTTGGGAATTCCATTTGCGACACACATTTACCAACTGACTTTCGACTGTGTCTCCTTACTGTGATGACATCTCCACTGATAGCACCTGGGAAGAGCGAGCCGTGGTAGAGGAATCATCTCCTTCAGACTGGCTTGTGGGGCGTTTTCTCAACTGATGATTAATGTAGAAGGAAGGGTCCACTATGGGTGGTACCATCCCTAGGCAGGTAGGCCTGGACTGTATAAGAAAGGAAGCTTGAAAGTGAAGCTTGAGAACTATCCAGGAAGCTACATTTGTTGGTGATTTCTGTCCTAAGCTCCTTCCTCGAGTTCCTGTCTTGGTTCTTGATGATGGACTATATCTGAAAGATACAATAGATGCTTTCCTCCACATTCTTTTTTTTTTTTTTTTGGCCACGGTAGTTAATATAGCAATAGAGACTAAACTAGAACATGGGCTAGTGATAGTCAGCATCTTTTCATCTACTTGTTTGTTATCAGTGGAGCTGGTTATGGTGCCACATGTGCTCGATCCCAGTCCCGAGAGACCGAGGCAGGAGGATCTTGACTTCAAAACCAGTAAGAACTACTTAGAAAGGCTCTGCCTCTGAAAAACAACAACCAAACAAAACCAAGGAAGCAAGCAAACAGGTGTGTATTTGGCTCCTGCCTCTCACTTTTAGTGAAAACTTCAATCATTTGCCTACATTTAATTTGAATTATTATTTTTTTCTTTTTCTTTTTTTGGTTCTTTCGAGACAGGGTTTCTCTGTGTAGCCCGGGCTATCCTGGAACTCACTCTGTAGACCAGGCTGGCCTCGAACTCAGAAATTCGCCTGCCTCTGCCTCCCAAGTGCTGGGATTAAAGGTGTGCGCCACCACCGCCCGGCTTGAATTATTTTTTATTAAGGAGTTGTGTGTTTTACATGATAATTATGGCTTTTTGCCAGATATATGTTAACTAACAATTTCTTCCAGCTTTTAGATAGGAGATTAAAGGAAACTTGAGCTGCTTATGGCAGCACACACCCATGAACCAGCCACCCCTGGGAAGATTGAGGCAGCAGATTCGTTCAAGGATGGTCTCAGCTACCTAGTGAATTCAAGGCTAGTCTGGGATATATGAAACTCTGTCTCAAAGTACCAACACAAACAAGCAGCAATGGAAACAAAACTCAGAAGAACAGCACTACCTGGTTATTTTAAGAACAGATGATAGCCTAATTATACATATTGTGTTTACTGAGTCTTTTGATTGAATAATCAATCCTCTACTCCTTCGTGTGTCTGCTATCTTGCTATCTCTTTCTCTCTCTGTGGTGTGTGGTGTCTGGGTGTACATGTACATGGAAGTGGAGGCCAAAGGACAACCTTGAATGCCATTCCTCAGGCAACATTTACCTTGGTTTGAACTATTCTCTTCTTGTCTTGGAGCTCACCCATTAGGTGAGCTGGGCTGCTCAGAAGGCCTCAGGGATCAACCTGTCTCCATCTCTTCCAATATCGAGATTATAACCATGGGTCATGCCCATCTTTTTAAAGGTAGGTTCTGGGTATTAGACTCCAAACCTCACCTTATGAGGAAATCTGTCAGCAGAATAAGCCACCTCTCCCAGACTGAATCATTTTTTTGTGCTTGTTTGAATCTTCTTATATTATAGCACCTATCCTCAAGGGTAAAGTTATTTTACATGCATGTACTGCTCACACAAACGGACACACACACATACACACTTACAGTCTAGGTATGTAGTAAACCATATGATCTAAGTTTGTGTGAAGCTATATACCATGATGAGAGTATAATGAAGAAATCAATTAATAAATCTGTTCTGTGAAGGTTTTGCTGTCATTGGCAAATGGTTGGATATCCACACTAAATACTTTCCACCAGTAGAAAGTAACATACACAACCTTGACTACTTTATTACAGTAAATGCATTGTTTCATAATAAATGGAAACATTTTCTCCAGGATATCAAGCTTCTAATTTGCTGAAAACTAACGACAGTTCTGAAGTGGATCATTATCTGCCACAGATGGTGCTGTACCATTAAAGCAAGAGTGGTCATCTATCACGGTGTAGGTTGACGCTGTCTTTTATGATGCTAGCAATAACATTACTGAATGGTCACATTATACATCTGGCCAGCCAATATGTAAAGATAATCATGAACTCTTAGATGTTTTATAATCATGATTAACCCACATGACATTGAGTTAGGAGTGATTAAACAGTGATATTTCTGAGGGCTTTGGTATAAAGGTATGTGCATGAAGATGTGTGTGTGTGTGTGTGGTGTGTGTGTGAGAGAGAGAGAGAGAGAGAGAGAGAGAGAGAGAGAGAGAGACAGAGAGAGACAGAGAGAGAAGAAAAGGGGACAGAGGGAGGGAAAGAAAAAAGGAAAGAGGGGGAGGGAGTGAGGGAGGGAGGGAGGGAGGGAGGGAGGGGGTAATCTAATGTCACAAAACATGTATTTGCAGTGGATCTTCTCAAGGCCAGATTGATGTTCAATTTCTTTTCTAGGTAGGAAGTGACTTCTTGGTAGGAGTGAACCTTATATCTACCTCCTTTGCTATCTTTACTAGGATAAGATGAAAACAAACTGTCTGAAGCAGACACAGAGGCAGAATTTATGTAAACAAGTCCAAAGTTTCCTATAATACACAGTAGAGGATCGCAATTCACCACAAACATTTAATCACACAGATTTCACTTGAACTAGTTCATAAGCAAAGGACAAACAGAGGAACAAAAACCTTGAGAACAGAAGCAGGCACCTCAGAGCAGGAAAAAAAAAAGTTGCACAGGTATAGCCCATCCTGGAAGTCAGGCCAGATCCAGGTTATCACTAACCATTTACTGAGGAGCAAGTACACTGGCATTTAGTCAACGGTTTCATAGCTTCAAAAAGCTACCGAGTATTTAGTCGTTTCTCTGCTGAAAGCTTTGCTTCTTTGTTTTCAGGAAGCTCCATTTAATGAATTGCTTTCTGTGTACCAAGTTAGCACTACCTGGTGGCGACTAATCTGATATCAAAGAATATAACGTCAGGTTGAAAGTTCCCTGAAAAGTCGAGTTCTTGTTTTGCTTTTTTTTGATTTTTCGAGACAGGGTTTCTCTGTATAGCCTGGCTGTCCTGGAACTCACTCTGTAGACCAGGCTGGCCTCGAACTCAGAGATCTGCCTGCTTCTGCCTCCCAAGTGCTGGAATTAAAGGCATGCGCCACCACTGCCCAGCAAAAGTCGAGTTCTTAAGGAAGATGTCTGAGTTAGTTTCAGCCTTTAACTTGACAATCTAGAGTCATCTGATGGACATTTGACTGCGGGATTGTCCGGATGGAATTGGTCTGTGGCCATGTCTGTGAGGAACTGTCTGCCTTGTCACCGATATGGGAGGGTCCAGCCTATTGTGGGCAGCAAGATCAGTACGAGGTGGGATTTCGCTATTTAAGACAACTAGCTGAGTGAGCCAGTAAGCATTATCCCTCCATGGTTCCTGGCTCGACTTCCTGCCTGACCAACCTTAATGATGGATTGTGACTTTGAAGAATAAGATTAAGAAAGCCCTTTCCTAATGACGTTGCTTTGTGCAGAACATTTTATCACAAGAAGAATGCAAGTCACAACAGAAGATGATCTCTGATTAATGGTGTGGTGCTATGTCACAGTATTTTCTTATAGTCATTGTTACTTAGGCCAAAGTGTTTCTCTTGATCTAATGAAGACAGTGTTTGCTTTGGAGAGATAGGAATTCATTATTACTCTAAGCTGTTTGAATAAACTCTTTAAGAGCACACTGAATCACGATGAATATCTTTTGTTGTTAAGTGTTCCCTCCGGCAATGTAGTCTCTATATTTGTAAACAACTTAGCCCATTAATTACTAATGTAGAAGGGAGGGAAATATGTTTGAAGACTTATGGAAAGGGGGCAGTGAGAGGGATGTAAAGTGAATAAGTAAAAGAAACATCATAAAGAAAATTATGAAAAAGGGAT